>OU862918.1:48584327-49806087 GCA_917880885.1 Limnephilus marmoratus | reverse complement strand
TATTCAATAAAGTATTCTTTCATGGAAACGTTTTAACCTATTATTTTTGATAAATTTGTGTCAAAATTTACAATATTTATACACCATATTAGCAAGACAACTTAAAAAATACATTTCATTGTATACAACCTGGAAACGCTTACAACCTGTAATTTATCGTACTCTGAAGGTGCTTTTTTAAAAATAGGGCTGATATGCACATTAACATAACTCTTTTAATTTCTCTATTTAAAAACTTTTCAATTTCGAGAGCAGGAATGTGTTCTACCGCACCTCCCCGAGAACCATTTATTAAATAACCAACCCCTCTGCCGTAGGTCACATCAAGAGGTTTTCTACGATGATGATTTAGCAGATGTTCCGGGATTCATGCGGTGAGGTTTGTCTGAGTCTTGGTGGTGGTTGCATTTGTCCACCAGCTGCTTGGTAGGTCAAATCGTAAGGGACTGGTTGAGCAGTCCTTTGACCTATCCAATAGAACTCTCTTGGAACCTCGCCTGGCACCGCAGTGTCACATCAAGAGGTTTTCTACGATGGTGATTTAGCAGATGTTCCGGGATTCATGCGGTGAGGTTTGTCTGGGTCTTGGTGGTGGTTGCTAATATAATAATAATGTTACTACTATTAAGTTCTGCCAGTATTTTAGTTTTTATTATTTCAAAACCATACGGATTTACTCCCATCATACAAAATACTAACCAAGAAAAGTGATATTATTTACGATTATAATTCAAATTCAAATTAAATAACTTATTTACCCACTCAATTGAATAAATTATCTCTAATAATGGATAAACAAACAAGAAGCAAAAATACAAACCAGAGTGATCTGAAATTAAAATCTATACTCCCAGAACATAAAGAAATTCTTGACATTGTCTTAACAGCTGTCAACAATAAATTTGAAGAAATGAAAAAAGAATTCTTCAAGAAAATGTACGAAGAAAATTCTGAATCTCGAAACTCACGTAACTTCATTAGTAACCAATATGATGATATAAATATTAAAATAGAAAATATTACCAAGCTGGTGTCTGAAGTTGAGATGCTTCGGAGAGAAGTAAATGATAAAAACAAGATTATAAAAAGCTTTGAAGTTAGAATCGCGGAACTAGAACAAGCCTCGAAAGAAGATTGCGTAGAAATATGTGGAATCCCACAATCAAATGAGGAACAGCCAGTCTTACTAGTACAACAGGTGGCTGCGGCAGCTGGGATGGCGATTCAGCGACACGACCTGAAGGAGGTGAAACTTATCCAGGACAGACGACCAGGAGCCTACCCGAGAATCCAAGTTAAATTCCACGATAACAACAAACGAGACCAAATGTTAAAAATCCGGAAGAACATCGACGCCAAAACCGCGACAACCCTGGGCAGCGAAAAAATCTACATAGGAGAAATCATTTGTCCATACTTTAAAGAACTACTCTGGAAAACTAAACAGAAAGCAAAAGAAACTAAGTATATGTATGTCTGGTTTAGGAAAACAAAATACTGGTTCGTAAATCACCAAATGAAAAAATAATCTATGTTAAGCATTCAGACGATCTAAATAAACTTATCTAGATGGTACATGACACTCGCTCCACCGGTTGTCAGTTATCTAATAAGTCAAGAAGTACTATAATTCTACCAATTATCTAAAAATAGCTTCAACCGATGGTTACGAGTGTCAAACTGTTCTTAAACGTGATATGTAAAAATGGATGCTAAAACTAACTATAGAACCTCAAATTCTAAATTCTGTAAAAACATTCTACAAAATAAGGGAACGTACCCAAACTACGTGACCAACTTTTTGCAATTTTTAACCCCCCCTCCCCCTCCCCCCGGTGACCAAAATCCTAAGGAACCCGCTGCTCATTTGTATGGAGCGTGACCTTTTGAAGACCCCCCCCCCCCCCCCCCTAAAAGTGTCACGTAGTATGGGTACGTTCCCTAACTTATTCTCTCTTCAAATTGCACTATTCTTAATTCTCTTAATTATTGTAGTTACATATCTTAGAAAAATTAGTACCGATAACATTTATCCAAATCGTTAATCGAACTGATCTATTATTTATATTTCCTAAATCTATCTATGTTCATTTACTCAATTTAATTTTAATTATTTCAATACTTGTATTATACACTTTTATCATATATTATATTATACACCTTTATTACACTTTTATTATAAACTCAGATTATACAATTTTACTCGATAAAAAGAATTTACTTTTATATAATGAATAAAAAATCACTTTGTTTAAACCACTATTTTTAAACAATATCAACATGTTTCGACAACAATGTTGTCTTCATCAGGATATGTTACTATAATTTAAAAAAATAAAAATTTAAATTTAAAAAATAGTGGTTTAAACAAAGTGATTTTTTATTCATTATATGAAAAATGATACCACAAAGTTATTTTGCAAAGATTAAAGAATTTACTTTGTTCAATTAGCAAAGCTTATTCAATCTACGTACGATATTTAACCCAAATTGTAAATCATATTGATCATTTAATTATATTTTCTATACTTATCCGTATTAACTTACTACACTTAATTTTACTTATTTAATTTTTATAATTTTGCTATTATGTGACTCCCCTAAAATTCTCATTTCTCAAATTATCTTTCATGGTCTTTTTTACACCTGTTTATCTAAATTACCTTTTTATACCAAGTATTTTACATTCAAATGTTATTATACTACAGGTATTTATTACCCAAATTATTTTAATTATTTTAACATCAAATTTTATTGTTCTAAATGTTCTTATTACCCAAATTATTTTAATTATTTTAATATCACATTTTATTGTTCTAAATGTTTTTATTACCCAAATTATTTTAATATCACATTTTTTTGTTCTAAATGTTTTTATTACCCAAATTATTATAATTATTTTAACATCACATTTTATTGTTCTAAATGTTTTTATTACCCAAATTATTTTAACACCATATTTTATTGTTCTAAATGTTTTTATTACCCAAATTATTTTAATTATTTTAACATCACATTTTATTGTTCTAAATGTTTTTATTACCCAAATTATTTTAATATCACATTTTTTTGTACTAAATGTTTTTATTACCCTAATTATTTTAATTATTTTAACATCACATTTTATTGTTCTAAATGTTTTTATTACCCAAATTATTTTAACACCATATTTTATTGTTCTAAATGTTTTTATTATTTTAATTATTTTAACATCACATTTTATTGTTCTAAATGTTTTTATTACCCAAATTATTTTAACACCATATTTTATTGTTCTAAATGTTTTTATTACCCAAATTATTTTAATTATTTTAACATCACATTTTATTGTTCTAAATGTTTTTATTACCCAAATTATTTTAACACCATATTTTATTGTTCTAAATGTTTTTATTACCCAAATTATTTTAACTACTTCACCAACAAATCTTATTGTTCTAATTGTTTTTATTACCTAAATTATTTTATTTATTTTAGCAACAAATCTTATTGTTCAAATTGTTTTTTTACTCCAAACTATTGTAATCGTCTCTTATATTTAAAAAATCGCAATATTTCAATTTTTTTGGTCATTTTAGTATTTATTCTCCTAATGGTTTCAGTACCTTCACTTGTTTCAACCAACTTCATCCATAAATTTTTAATGTCTTATTATAAGCCTTCCAATTACTATAAGTATGCAATCCTTTTAAAATTTTCATTTTCTACATTTCTATTTACTCCTTTATCTAATGAAATTATTTTTCCTGATATAAAACATATAATCTGTCTGTCCATATTGGATATTCCTATGCTTATCATTAACTTATCTATCGCAAATTATTTCTATTCCTCTATTCCTCCAATTAGCCTGATACATTTTGTCTTTGCATTATTCACTCACCAACATGGCTGAAAACATGGAACATACAGACTCGGACAACCAACACTACTGTATAAGTACAAACGACATTAATATATGGACCAATATCACAAAAGAAAAAAATAAAATCAAAATATTGCACCAAAACATCAGATCGATTAATAAAAATGTTGAAGAATTCACTATATACCTAGAACAACTAGATAATAACTTCGATATAATTGTGCTGACAGAATGCTGGTTGAATGAAAAATATATCCCAAAAACAATTGAACACTACAACACACACCACACAAAAAAACACAAAAATCAAAATGATGGTATAGTCATATACACTAATGATAAAATAAACACATTCGTCCAAGAAATACATATCGTAGACTCCAACTGCTTACAAATAACATATGAAAAAGAAACGTGTATTCTTGCAATGTACAGATCTCCATCCAAAAACGATATTACAAATTTCCTAACTGCACTTAATGATACATTAAATGATCTCAACAAACACAAAAAATATCATCATCATCGGAGACCTGAACATAAACACTCTACAAAACGGACACCCACAAAACTTAGAATACCTAACAACACTAGCACAGCATGGACTGGAGGCAACGATAAATATTCCAACACGAGTCACACACAACACAAAAAAGTTGTATAGATCATATAATGATCAAAACAAAACTAAAAACCAAAACCATAGTGCTTGAAAGCACTATCACAGATCACTACATGAATATGATAGCAATTGATACCGAAAACACAAAACCTAACCAACATAAAATGTTCACAAAAAAAATAATTGACTACACAAACTTAAAAGAAAAACTCAAAAAAATAGACTGGACTACAATATACCAAATGGAAAAGGTCGAAGAGGCCTGGGACAAATTCACAACAATTTTAGCGCAAGAAATAAATAATAACACTACTCTAAAACAAGTAAAACTTACACATAAAGCTAAAAAAATTAAACTATGGATAACACAGGGAATATTAAACTGTATTCGTAAACGAGACAGAATTCACAAACAAATTAAACATACGCCGTATGACATACAACAACTTAATTACTACAAAAGATATAGAAACATATGCACAAAAATTATTAGAGTAGCTAAGGAGTTGTATTTTAGAGAAAAACTTTAAAAAAAAGAAAACAATAACCCAAAGGAAATATGGAAAATATTGAAAGAAGTTACATACACACAAAAATTCAAACAAGAAAATACAATCGAACATCTAAACATTAACTCAAAAAAAGTAGACGCCAATACAAATGAAGAAACTATAGCAAATCATGTAAATAACTTCTTCGCAAGTATAGGAAAAGTCTTAGCGAACCATAAAATTCTCAACACAAACAAACAGTTCAAACATCAATACACAACCGACACAACACAGATTTGCAATAAAAACAACTTCGGAAGAGGAAATTGACAAAATAATAAACACATTAAAAAACCGTATTGCTCCTGGATTAGATGAGATAACGACGGATTGCATTAAGATAATAAAAACCGAAATTTTAAAACCCATAACACACTTAATCAATCTAAGTATAACACACTCCTGCTTCCCTAGTACTCTTAAAAAAGGACTGGTGATCCCTATTTACAAATCCGGAGACAAAATGCAAATAACTAACTACAGACCTATCACATTGTTAAACTCGCTTTCAAAAATTTTCGAAAGAGTAATAAAAAACCAAATTATAATATACCTGGAAGAAAATAAATTAATCTCGGAAAAACAATATGGTTTTAGAGAAAAAATAGGCACAAAAGAAGCTTTGGCGTGTACAATAGACTATATACATAGCAATTTAGATCAAGGGTATAAATGCATAGCGATATACCTAGATTTAGCTCAAGCTTTCGATTCAATCTGCCACCAAACGCTTTTCAAAAAATTAGAAAACATAGGTATCAAAGGCAAGGAACTCCAACTATTAAAAAGTTATATGAGTAACAGAACACAGCAAGTAAAAATTAACAACCATATTAGCAAGCCACTACCAATTACATATGGAGTTCCACAAGGAAGCATACTAGGGCCCGTTCTTTTCACTATTTACATTAATGAACTTTGCAGCATGAAAATAGACGGTGAAATAGATAGTTATGCAGACGACACAGTTTTACTCTTTAAATCTAAGGATTGGAAAAATGCATACAACATAGCAAATTTAGGAATCACGCGAGTGAAATCATGGCTAGACTCAAACACGCTTACTTTAAACATATCGAAAACAAAATTCACAACGTACAGTATAAATAGCACAGGACAGCCAAAAAATAACACAAACACCATAAAAATACACGAATGTTTAAACACCAACACCTGCGTTTGCCCTCCTCTAGAAAAAAAAGAACAAATAAAGTATCTAGGAATCATAATTGACCATAACCTTAGATGGACAGATCACATCAAACAAGTCACAAATAAACTCCTCAAAACGATACACATTTTCCTAAACATAAGAAACATATACAAAATACAACAAATGAAAACAATATATTTTGCTCTATGTCAGTCTATAATAGAATATGGAATAATTACTTGGGGAGGAGCAACAAACTCAGCTATCGAACACCTGGAAATTGCGCAGAAAATGATCTTAAAGGTAATACTTAAAAACATAGACTTACTGATACGGACCAAATATTCAACCGTTGTGACGTACTAGACATACGACAATTATACGTTAAATCGCTACTAAATTACATTTTTGACCAAAAAAACAACCTTCAACAAACACAAAATATCACAAACAGACCAGTTAGACAAGCATACAAAGAAAACTTAAGAACTCCGACGGTAAATACAAGCTTTGGACAAAGACACTACCAATATCACGCTATAAAAGCATTCAACAGTCTAACACTTGAAAATAAAATTGAGGAAAACAAAAATAAATTCCGACACAAAATTACAAAATGGATTAAAGACCAAAATAGACAATACTACCAAAATATCATAGCATAAAATAAAAAAAAATTTAAGTAACACACAAAACCAACTTAAAACACAAACACACAATACTTATTAAAAATATCGTTTTTAACCTTATACATATAATATTATTTATTTTCAAATTTACATTAATTTTAAATCTCTACTTTTTAAATTTAATTTATCTTAATCATATGTTTTTTATTTAGGTACTTTATTCCGTTTTTCACCAATATTATTTATATGTATTGTATAATTTTGTGTATAATTTATGTGTATAATTTTGTATATGAAATGGAGGCCTCAGCACGGGTAAACCACCCAGTGAGGCCAACATCATTGAATTGTTTTTTATAATGTAAATATATTGCATCAAATAAAATAAAAAATAAATTTGTCCACCAGCTGCTTGGTAGGTCAAATCGGAAGGGACTGGTTGAGCAGTCCTTTGACCTATCCAATAGAACTCTCTTGGAACCTCGCCTGGCACCGCAGTGGGAAGGATGGATACGTCCGTTACTCCTGGAGACACTGACCCCCAGATTCTTACCCACCCCATACATATTTTTTCGTCGCAGAACTTCATGTCCATGCTTTCTTCAAAAGTGCCTCCACAAAGCATCTCCAAAGCTGACATAGGCCCTGAAAGGAATTATTTTCCTCCTGTGTGGAAAAACTCTTTAAATATTACTAACGAACTTCCAATTTATTCTTTGGAAGGTACATAATAATAGTAAAGTAACATTTGCACAGCTCAGGTTTATTTTATTTTACTTCAAGTGCGCAAGGTATGAGTATTAACATACTCGTATATATTATACATATTTTTAAATAATTTTTTCTTTTTTTCTTCATAAAAAGAAAGACAAACATTCCCAGATTACGAATAAGCCGAAAATATTTGAAAATCTCCTACTGCCACCACAATAAGCCGAAAATGTTGCTGGAGTCGTGATGGAGGACTTAGCCAGCCGAGGAATCCAACACGGAATGCCTGGGTGGGACACAAAAGCGATGCCCACTAATAACTTTAATTTTTTTTTTACAAATTCAGAAAACGATTTTTAAAATGAATGAAGAATGTGGGAGAGGGAGAAGATATTTTCTTTTTATGTATTTTGATCAACACATACTCTACGAGTACATACGTATATAAAAATGAATCCCTGTTTCCCTTGGTCACGCCATAACTTCAGAACGACTTTACCTATTTCATTCATCTTTTTTTAAAGTTTTCTAATACATTTTATAAGGTTCTTACGGAAAGAAAAGTTTCAGAAAAATTAACGACTATTTTAACTTCGCACGTTTGACATTTTGCGCGTTTGATGAAATTGAATTCAGCAGGCAGCCCTTTTTTTCGTATGAAAAGAATTGTCTACGGGTTTTAAAAATGAGAGATATTTTAAATTGGTACCTGTTAGGTACCAAATTTGATTGATTGTTCTTATAATGTACAAAAATGAAAATTTGTGATACACGAAAAACGAAAATTGGTTTAAAAAAATTATAAAGTAATAGGTGGCACGCGAGCTATTTGAAAACTGAATATATGGAACGCGGGAGGGAGGAGCGGGAGAGGGTAGAGGGTGGACGGGTAAGGTGGTTGGGAAACGTGGGAGGGTAGGGGATGCGGGAGGGGAATGGGGACGCACGGGAAAGGACATGCAGGGAGAAACAATTTATTTATTTAAACACGGCATTGCAACGCATACCGGAAACCAGCTGGTAGTTTATATTTTTAAGTGTTTTTTCGTCCCCAACATTATTTTTTTTTCAAAATGTATTATGTATAAATTTTTATGTTATAAAATGGGGACCCCTGCAGTCTCAGCACGGGTAAGCCACCCAGTGGGGCCAACATTAAGGCCACGTCCGCATAGGCAGGCGGCTTGCTTAGCGCCTAGAGCCTAGCGAGTCACCTAGCGAGTAGCTTAGTAAAACGAACGTTCTCGAATTTTAGCGACCGGCCGCACTGCGCGCTTGGCGCCTAGATAGGTAGTAGATAGTCGCTTGGCGTGTATCCAGGTAAACCAACGTGTTGGTTTTTTGCCGCTAGGCGCGAGGCATTTTAGAAGAAAAAATTGGATGAAATATTTTTAGACAGTTGTCAGAAACTATGGGAAGATGTAGCAATCTAAGTAGAAAAAGATGGTTAGTACTAAGAAGTGATTTATTTATGATGAGATTTTTTTTTACATTGAGAAGTTAATTGTGGTTATGAATTTTCGTGATTTGTTTTTGGGATGTTATGCCATGTTGCAGCTCATCTGCCCTGATGATAGTGGTGATGGACACTAACGCTGTCCGAAACTTTGGCTAAAGGAGGTAGCGTAACACGGCATAACACCCCAAAAACAAATATCGAAAATACTTTTGGCCGTGAAAATCTAAAGACGTACATGGTTATGAATATTTTAAAAATGAATTTTCTGTAAGTAGCAGTTTTAGAACTAATTTTGAAAGTGACATCTCGTCAACGTGCCGACAAGCAAATGACCAAGGCACCTAGCGACCCACCACGCAAACCACCTTCAGTGCGGCCACCATGTATCCTAGCAAGTAGCCAGAGTGCAAGCCACTAGGCTCTAGGCGCTAAGCCAGCCACCTGCCTGTGCGTTCGTAGCCTAATGGATTGTACTATGAAATGTAAAATACAATTTCATATACAATATTTTAAATCGAAATAGGCACAAAACTCCTTGCTCGGGCGTATCTGCCAAACTTATAATGCTTGGATAAGAGATATTGACATTTTCCATTGTACCATTAAGCTGGGTCCACACATGCTCTTTTGTCCGTTCCGTTCCTCCGTTCCGTATCAGCGTTGCGATCAAGAACGCTAGTTTGGACGCCCGTTCGGAACGGTACGGTGTTATGGAGGTACGTTACGGGTAGAGGTACGCCCCGATCCATCGGGAGTCGGTTTATTCGGCCCGTTCAAAGGCGATACGATACGTCAGTCTGGAGTCTGGACGCGATCGCGGCATGCGCAGGTCGTTCTCTCT
This sequence comes from Limnephilus marmoratus, assembly GCA_917880885.1. NCBI lineage: Eukaryota > Metazoa > Arthropoda > Insecta > Trichoptera > Limnephilidae > Limnephilus > Limnephilus marmoratus. Next base: position 49,796,256 of record OU862918.1, on the reverse strand, counting down.
GTCGCTTGAATGAACACGCGGATGCCGATGATCGCAGCGACGTTACGGAGGTACGGGCTATTTTTACTTGCGTCCAGAGTTTATGATACGGAACGAAGGAACGGAACGGACAAAAGAACATGTGTGGACCCAGCTTTAAATCGTTTAAAATCAAACTAACCGTACAATGTACTTAAATGAAAACTATTATTTCTAGTTTATTATTAATTTTTTAAACTTTATGAGTAAAATCTCAATTATAATATTTATATTACAAATTATAAAAGATATTGGCCGGAGCCAATATCTTTTCTGATTTTTCTGTCTCCAGATTTCGATTGAGTTTCGCTAATATTGTCTTCATTTAATTAAATATTATTTCTTGTTTATTATTTTCTTTTTAATAACTTTTTACTTAACACCATGTACTATTATTTTAAACAACCACTGGAAACTATTACTTCGGTATTAATTATTATACTTTTTGATAAATTTTTACAAATTGCTTACACCATATACCTACCATAAGTGTTTAATTACCACTTGATTCATAATCACATAATCATTAACCATTAACAACTAAATATTATAAACGGAACTTCATTGGTTTAAATTATGTTCACTATTTTATGTACAACTACTTTATACACAACTGTATGCTTCCTAAATAAACATAAATAAAAAAAAAAACAAAATAATAAATTTATAATTTAAAAAATAAATAATAATAATAAATATCCACTAAACACGGTGAAAGGTAGTCTATATGATATTTACGAATTAAATAAAATAATAGGTTGTATTCTACGAGTGGTATTTTCGTGATTCTGAATTATATTCCCGTGAAATATTAAAATGATTGATTGGGTTTCCTCAGAGACCTTCGAAGTCTACGGTTTCCGCTTGGAAATATTACATTATTTAGTTTTTATTATGTGCTAAAGCACTAAAGGTATGATTTAGAAGGTACCATCTAGGTTAATTGCTTTTCAAATAAGGTTTTTTCACGGAGAAAAAAATATTAATTGGTACCTTTATCCGGTACCTTTTTGTTACCAGGCCGGTAACATCTTTAACATCTAAATTGGAAAGGTCAAAGTCAAAATGTAATTTTAAATGAAGTGGAAATTTTTGTAAGATGCAAATAATAGTGATAGGTGTTTCGTGAAAACCCTGTAAAGTTCTTTGAATTAAAACAAGAATTATTGATGCAGACTAGACGCAATAACAAAAATACCTAGTTAAAAAAAAAAAATTGATTTAAAAACTGTAAAAGAGTCTCTACTGCATGGAGCCAACGGGATATTACCACAAATTATGATTATTTCTGTGTGGAAGGTTTTAATGTTATTTTTCTGATTCTGAACATCATACTCGTAATAAAATGTGACATGTTAATATTTTCAATCGTAAGCCGTGTTTTTTATCTTTTTGCCTAAAACCGCACGCACCGAAACGGTTCCAACTGGCTACAGAACGCCACTAGGAAGTAAAACCCCGATTATATTGAGTGAGTTTACAAGCAATTAGCCGGTAAATTTAAAAGCGGGTGAATCGGCGAGTGAGATTGTCATGATGACACACAAAACTGTCAACTCGCTCATTAGCGACAGTTGCAGCTAAAATAACGACACCAGCGCGAACCAACTCGGTCGACATTTTGTAAAAAACTTAAAGTCGCCGCTAGCGCCACACGCTAGCCCGCGTCGCGAACTAATTCTGACAATTACGAAATCAGCTGTTAGTAGGCCGATATCTTGAGCGTATAGCGAGTAAAGTTGACCAGCTTTCAACTTTTTTCGTAGATTGTGAACAATCTGCTAGTTAGATCGTAATACGATTACAATGAGCGAGTTTACCAACAGATATTGAATTTCCCAGATAGTAGCTTGTAAACCCGCTCAATGTCATCGAGGCTTTAAACGGCTGGCACAGTTTCATCGGCGTGACGTCAACGCCGCTACATTTACGAATAAAAACGAACGCAGCGTTTTGGCGGCAAATCGAAAATGGCACATTTTTAATCGTCATTTATTCGTCAACACATAAATAAATTAAAAATACTTATCGTGATTTTTGTCGAGTTTTTTTTTTCATTAACTCCACATTTGAAGCCCTGAGGAAAATAATTTCCCTCAGGGCCTATGTTATCTTTAGAGATGCTGTGTGGAGGATCTTTTTAAGGAAAGAAAAGAAAGGACGTAGTGGAATAAGATATGAAGGTGGCGAGCACTTTGTTTTTCTTATATTTATATTATTATTAACTTTTTTTGTTATTATTTATGAATGATGTGAAAATTGGGTTATAATTTTATTACCTAATTATCTTAATTGATTTTATCCTGCAAATATTCCTAATAAAATAAATAAAGGATCAAAATTAATGTTGTCGAGCTGTTTCAGGTACTTACTTCAATCAATATGGAAATAATTGTTTTCAATTAGTGATAGAGTTTGAAGTACATTAGATTTAGCCCTTTAAGAACGGATGGGTATATTTGTGCGTGGGTTATACTGGAAAGCAATGCGGTTTGCTGTGAACATAATAAATTAAAATAGAACGAAAATTATATACGAAAATTGTTTTTGGTTAATGTTTGTTCATTATTAATAAATGATTTCTAAGTAACTTATTTTATACACGTATAATATTTTTATTAATGAAACCATAAATAATTTCATTGAAATTAACAAGTATTTGTTTCGTTTTATTTAATTAAGGAGATATTTAATCGTTTTTACTGAGATTTTTGAATAATTATTTTCCCACCGGATCAAGAAGCATGATACATTATTTATTTTAACCTTCGTATTCTCGCGCCCAGCGATATAACACATATTCCTACTCGCGCACGGTGTCTCAGACCGAGATTTCATCTCGTCAATATTATATGCATTATGTACTTTTTAAGCATTGTTGATGTTCATTATAATAGAAAGGGGTATAATTTAATAAAAAAAATTAAAACTTTTACTTTATTTTGTGGAAACAGACTCTTAACTCAGCTTCTTAAAAGAACATAATATTTTGTACTCTAACTTTAATAACGAAAATAAAGTGTTAATTTAAAAAAAAAACTCTGAAATCTAATAAATGAAGGTATCAAGAAAAATAAAATATTATAAAAACAAGAATTAACCATTGTTCGGATTTTTGGGTAGTAATTGTTACTTTTTTTAAACATTAACTCCACACAGAGGCACTGAGGAAAATAATTTCCCCCAGGGCGTATGTCATCTGGGATGCTGTGTGGAGGGTCTTTTTGAGGAGAGGAAGGAATGAACATTGGTCTTGAAGAGACCCTTGTTGTAGGAGGGAGGAAACACAGAGGCCGGAAAATCATTCCATAGCCGAGCTGTTGAACACAAGAACGAGTCGAAGAAACGACCCGTTCTCATGTGACAAATGTCAACCATGTAAAAATGTTGGGCGCGCGTTTGGCGTGTTTCCCGACTATGCACCGGTGCCGAAGGGATCAATGACGCTAGTTCCTCGGAGCATCTTCCATTGTAATACCGGTAGAACAAGGATAGCACTCCCACCCTACGCTTGTGCTTTAAAGATTGAAATCCGTCGTTAAGATGGGAGAATTTATTAAACGGATCGCAGAGTCAAGGGTATTTTTCACCTAAAAGACCGAATTAGTGTCACACGTCCACACAGCACCAGTACGCGCGCCGCACCAAACAATCCCTAACAACAAATTAAGAAGCTACTTAAAACCTCAAAGTCCCATTATTGTTAATTTTCGAGAAAATAAAGAATTATTGATTTGCCGGTCTGAGAGACCAATGCGCGAGCAGAAGAAGGTTAAAATAATATCAATTCGTAAACCTCAACACGAAATAAATAGGTCAAAGTTATTCATCGCCAAAATGAAAAAAAAAGCTCAAAATTAATCCTATCATGAACACTGTTTGTCGTTTATATACCGCACTAATTGGAGAATAAATTAATTCTTGCAATTACCAATATTTACCCTCTTATTAAATCCGCTCAATTTATTCGGCTAATGGCAAAAACCTCTGATTAATCGAGTTTTTTACTTCCAAATCGCATGTTTGTACGCTAGGAATTAATACCACGACTAGAGCAATACGAAAACAATCCTTTTTAGGGATAGCTAGGAGAAATAATCAGACATCTTGATTGATGAAAGAAAATTAATTACATCTATTTGTTTTTTTTTGCTTTCATAATACCTATTATAATTTTATATATTTTCCGGTATTGGTAGATACTAGAGTAATTAATTAATTACCTTTTCTAGAGTCTTGAAAAGATTGGTGTAGTAATGAAGATGGTGGTATATAATTGATTGGATTATCAATAATTATCATTATGTCTACTTAGCTCCATAAAAGTGAAGTCTTTAAGGAATTATACTAATACATCTCGGAATAAAACATAGTTATAGCTGACAGCAAAAAGTAGCACTCTTATACTACTCGGCCAGAGTGTCAAGGCGGGTGCGGCGCGGTATGTTCAAACGTACGACAAGCAAGTGAAGTGTCCTTAGTGTAAGCGCGTGCGCGGTAAGGCGGCGCGGGTAACTTAAACCGCAGTTGTTTCGTACATTGGCCTTATTGAATTCACGGGTGAATGGCAGTTTATTAATTTGGTCCTGGTAAAAGCTCAAAATTTAAAACTGAAACTTTCAGATCTGAATATCGAGGTATAAAGTAAAAATGGAGAGAGTCAATATTTGTTCTGTATGTGTTCAATTAAGAAATTTGGAATAGTTATTCTTAGTCCCTTGTGAAAGAATCTAAACATTGCTTTAAAAGACTCTATCGTGTTTTGTGACCAGATGTAAAAAGCCAGGAATTTATCAATTTATAAAATGTTCACCTATTTATACAGGGCTAAATTTATCAGCACAGCTACTTGGTAAAAGCATAGTTAGAGTAGTTATATTTCCGCCTACAAAAGTTCAGTTTTATATAAATATATTACAGGTATCATCCTAATTAGTTTTTAGAAGGAAATTCGCACTTCATTATAATGCAATATAACAGTCCCCTTTCAAATTTGCCCACAAAGGAAGCTTTATTTCACGATGACAGACAATAACTCATTCTTTGAGCAAAAATTTGTAGACGATGACGTAGTTTTTTTTCAACTCAGTTTGTTTTAAAAAAATTAGCTCCAAAATGAATTAAACAAATGATAAAAGAAACAGAATTACAGTAGAAGAAACTGTCTTGGTTTTTTCATTAAAAAATAAGAGAACTTACTTCAATTCCAACAGAATTAAAATGACAAAATCTGTTGAGTTAAAACTAAAAGATTTGAAATAACGTTTAGCTATAAATACGAAACTAATAAAATATTTCTAATAGTATTTTCGCAAGCTCCGTGATTGATTGTAAAAACAAACTTGATATAAACCTTAATTAGCAGAACGCTGCTGTTCCAAAGATGTGTCCTTTGTCGTCTGCACAACTTTCTCGACTATTCTGGATTCATGACATCTGTAATGAAACTCTTCAATTCATTGCAGTGGTTTTAATTACGGTTTTAGAGTTCAAATCAGTTTGATTACCTACTTCAGCAATGATCACAATGGTTAGATTTGATTGGTAAATGATAATATCTGGTGCATAAAACGTCTTCTTTTATTTTTCTACGAGCACACTACTCAGCTAAATTGAAATTGGAGTAAAGCGTTGTAAAGTAGAGAAAGCATTGTTCTCGAAAGGATATAAATATATTCTGTCTACCATCAGACACAAACTCCAGTAACAAGCAAAAACCACAGTTATGCAAGCACAAAAATTAGTTAAATAATCTAATCATATCACTACATTTTCCGATGCACGAGCAAATAGTAGATCCACTATAGAGATGATGTTAACATATTTTATGACTGTAAAAACATTATAGGGAGTCCAAACTGTTTCCAACCGCCTGCAGCCAGTGAGACTACGCCATCCCCAATTAAGGTATGCTATGAGGCTGAAGGTGATGAGAAGAAGGTGAGAAAAAGGAAAGTGGGTTCTTGCTATTCAGATCTGCTCACCAAACACGACTAAAGCCATTTCAAGCATTGTTTCAATTCTGAATAGTGGTCTTACACCAGGGCGAAGAGCGTATATTCTACTTTGAAACGTGCCGCAAATATTAAATATTATTTAGGATGATGAAATTGTGAAATGACACAAATCAATCAAATTAAATTTATTTCCGCACGCCGGGATTTGAACACGTGGCTTCCGGATAGCTGGTCAAGAGCCTTACCCTCCAACCACCGAGGCCATTATTTGAATGGTTATTTTTATTTTATTTTTATTTTACTTTATTTGGGAAACAAACAGTTGTACATATTTTATTAAATAATTACATTTGACAAATTTGCATGAACCAGTGAAGTTTCCACATTTGACAATATAGAATTTAAAGAAAAAACAAAAAACTCATTAATATAAGAAGTTATACATACATAATACCTAACTAGATTACAGAAAATCAGATGAAACCAACATAATAAAATCAGATGAAACCAACATAATAATTCATACGAAAATCAGATGAAACCAACATAATAAGAGAAAAACAATAAAATAAGGCACACAGCAGGATTCACGATCAACAATCTGTTTTGATCTTCTCCGTTACATATTTTGTGAATTGAACTGAGGACAAATGGAAAATATCAGCGTCTGAAAGGATATTGTTATATTTTGTGCACGTCCTTTTCAGAAATGTATGTTGTGAGTAGTTAGTTTTTGATTGTGGGATGTGGAATAGTTTGTTTGTTCTTGTATTACGTACTGGACAGTGGAAGTGGATGTTTTCCAGAAGATAGTTGCTGTCAACAGCGTTGTTGATGATTTTGTATAAAAATTTCTGGTCGGATATATTTCTTCTCTCTTCTAGTGATGTAATTTTATGGAATGCTAAGGAATCTTTTACATGTTCTGATATTCGGAACGATTTAAAGTCTAAGTATTTCAAAAATTTTTTTTTGGATTCTTTCTAACCTTTCAATATTGACTTTGTATTGGGGATTCCAAATCACTGATCCAAATTCTAGTATGGAGCGAACAAAAGAAAAATATAATATCAATAATATGTTATAAAATACTTGGATGCATAAAGTTGTTTGGATAAAGTTAATAATAATTATTGACTGTGATTAATATTTTTAGGTCCTTACATATGAAATTGGCGTTTTGTATGGGAGGAACATGTAGTCGATTTTTTTTAATATAATATATTTATTTAATCAAAGTATGTACCATTGCTATCTATGCACCTTTGCCATCTCATAGGTAGTTCATCTATCCCTTTACTAAAAAAACCATTCGGACGGGAATCAATAAAACCTTTGAAGGCGGTTTGGACTGCCCCATCGGAGTTGATTTTTTCTCTTGCAAGAAGTTATCCTAATTTCGAAAAAAATGGTAATCTGTTGGGGCAAGGTCCGGAGAGTACGGTGGATGTCTTAGACATTCCAATTGAAGCTCCTCTAATTTGGTAGCCGTCTGTTGTGCAGTGTGTGGTCTAGCGTTCTAACGCGCGTTTGTTGATTTGCTTCACTCAATTCGTGAAGTACCCACCTGTCAAGCTTTTTCACCTTCCCAATTTGCTTCAAGTGGATTAAAACAGTTTTATCACTAACACCGCAGCCTTCAGCTAACTCGGACGTGGTTTGCAATGGATCCGCTTCCACAATAGCCTTCAATTCTTCATTATCAACTTTATTCTCCGGCCGTCCACGGGGCTTGTTCTGCAGGTCGAAATTTCCAGAACGAAAACGCTGGAACCAAAAACGCACTGTGTTTTCTTTTGCGGCACCGTCGCCATATATATCATTAATCCTTCGAGCCGTTTCTGCAGCACTGGTGCCACGGTGGAACTCGTACTCGTAAATAACGCGATATTTTAAGTTTTCCATTTTGTAAACTAAGTGACGCAAAGAAAAAAAACAACTAAGGAAAAAACAAATGAATTATAATTTTCAAAACACAAATACACGAGTAAATAGCCGTATAAATTTGAATTAGGAATTCCTAACCAAAGAGAAGATATTTGAGATCAAAGTTGCCAGTACGGCAAAACGCCAATTTCATACGTAATGACCTAATATATTGATAAAACAGTATAGATTTGTTTTCATTCAATTAAAAGGCCATAAAGTAAATATGCAAAGTCTGAAGAAGTAAATATGAATTTCATTTGAATATTTCTCTTTTTAAACAATTTTGCACGAGGAACCAAAGGAACAAATACACAATTTTGTATTACAAGCAACATAATGAATAATCCCTCGAAACTAAAAGGGTATGTTTTGACTGATCGAAGCGAGCTCACCGCAATCACCGATTGATCGAGGTATAATTTAAGTTTTTCCTACGCTTATATGATTGGAAAACCATCTGTAGTAGGAGAGGTACTCAAATTGAAAACCCATTTCGATTGTGAGAAATTGCGGGTAAGTTTTTGCCCCCGACTAAATTCCTACGCGCCTCTGTAGGCCGTACGACAGGCCACAGTGAGAGGAGTTTTATCGGTACTTTGGTGGGAATAAGCGATAAATTTAACTCTAATGGATTTTTTTGCAAATGGGATATTATTATTTTATTGATTAAATTTAGTTATAATGGTCTTCTGGGAAGAGTTTAGATTTTGGTTGGTAGAAAAGCAACTTGAGTGTTTACAACGTGCTTTCTTTTAATGTGATCGGTTTTGCAACACTCGCATAATTATATAAACACTTTTATTTTTGCTAGTTTTATGTGAACATGGCGCTAGATGCCCAACTTACCAGAATTCAGTAGGACTACGGCATCTTAAATTAGAGTATCTTGGGAGGCTGAAGAAAATGGGTAAGAGAATGATACGAGGGTAAGGAAAGAGAAAGAAATAATGATTCTTATTGTCTTTGAAATATGGAAGCCATCTTGCATAGATATTTTACAATCTCGATCCAAAGTGATAGTTTCAAAATTTACGCGCGAAACCAAGGCTTTCGGATTGTAAGGTGAGAATATATTGAACCAAGCAGACGTGTTAATATTAATGATTTTAAACGAAACATGAAACCGAAAATAAAAAAGGTGACGGTCGCAACTGGAGATTGCACTTAGGACCTGCGCCATATCGAACAACGCTCTAGCCTCGATTTTTTTTATGTGAAAACCACACAACAGTTCCAACTGCTCCCAACCGCCTGTAGCCGGTAATACTATAGTATACCCATATGGGGTATGTTGTGAGGATGGGAGGAAGGGAAGGAGATGGAAAAATGGAAGGTAGTTTTCTCTACATTCCAGGTTAGGAAATAGCCATCTCTAGAAGTGTTCTTCACCTGGCTATTCAAATCTGATCATAAAACACAGCTAAGCCATTTGAAATAACGTTTAGATTTTGAATTGTGGTCTTTCACCATTTCGCAGGGCGATATTGGAAGCATCTACACGTCCTGGTTGGGCGTTTACACAATACATAGCTATACTTACTTACATTCATCTACATATATCATAGACTCTGTGTTTGTAGCTTGATTCATGTTCCTTTCCCATCCATCCCTATCATATTCCTTTTCCTACCCATCCCTACGTACCTGTCATTTAACGTTACCATAACAATCATTCGTCAATCGAAACTCGCCGTATAAACATCTAATATTCCGCGTGCCGCATCCGCAAACTGCAGTAAAGTACCGCGACTGATAGTCTTACGAGTGCATCATCAAATCCAGCCGAGATAGAAGAATAAGAGAAGTGCAGCGCAATAAGTCCTTTTTCTCCCATTCCTCTATGTGCATTCATTTTTACTTGTGCAGTGGTCTTTCATACATTTCAAAACACATAAAAAACATTCAAGGACCTTCGACATCCTCATCCACATAAAACACACATCACATCCTAAACCAATAAACAAAAATGTCTTAACGGAATTTTCAATGCTGTCATAGTAATCAACAAAAAACCCTTATTTTGTCTAATAACTTGTTTTATACTTATTATGTTGTTATAATCGATTATAGAAAGAATAATTATCACCCACTTAATATTTTGCTTTTTAGATTGCCATTTAAAATAACATTGACCCAGTTCTTATACAACCAATGAAATGCTTGTTAAATAAATTGATGTAGTTACTAGCAAAGAAATTTCTCGATACTTTCTTTTTCAAAGAAAAAAGGACTTTCGCATTAATAATAGGCTAAATCAATTAATTAAAAAGCTCTACAGCAGCTTCGGAAAACACTCCATCAACTGCTCTCAAAGCGAAATACTCGAGATTGCTCAAGTTAAGGGCTTCCCGGAATATAGGTTTATTTGATACCTAATAGGTATAATACAGATATAACATTAAATAATATACATTTTTATCCACAATCTAATTGCTTATTCATAACGATTGGATTGTAATCTTGAATTTTCACATTTAAAACATTATTTCAAAGATTGATATCAAATTTCCTTGATTTTTATTTGCGTGTAACAAGTATTACAGTTCAATGAACACAATCAAGGTTTTATTAAAATATGGCTATGCTTACAGGATAATTGTAAAGATTTTTTGAAAAGGATGGGGCAATAATGAGCTATACTGGTTATAATGGTTATAGGTTGTACCCCAAAATTAGTCATGAAAGGAGGAGTGCCTGAAGAGTGGTTTTCATGGCTGATGGCTTAAAACCTGTCGTGGTCAGTTGTTCAAGGTGTATAAAAGCTGTTCCACTTGACTTGACAACGAATAGAGAAGTTTTCTCTACATACATACCAGGGTAGCAAATAGCCATCTCCATAAATTTTCTCACTTGCTCTTGTCCCTTGCGGGATAGTGTATAACTGGATAGAGAACGCTTATATAAAAATAATTTCATAACTTTCACAGTCCACCTTACTAGCCTTTCCGTTTTCTGAGGCGGTGTGTAGATGTTATATTTTTGTAATTAGTTTCTAGTTGTATTTACACTATCTTCATACTGTTGGTAAGTTGATTATCACCCTGTTCTCTCGGCCATGTTCTTACTTCAGTGTTTAATAAATTCATTTCCATATTTTTTTGTTTGATTTGAAGGAGCATTTTATAGTTTTCGGTCCAAAAGATGTGTTTGAGCTGGAAATAAACAGAATATTTTGGTTTATTGTTCTGGTTTAGTCTATATGGTGGGCAGTGGAATAAACAAATATAATTAGTCCGCTTCTTCCCGGGTATGCCCCTGGGACGCTTTAGTCGGGACAGCAACTTTGTCCTAATTCATAATTTTTGATGTCCGGTCACCTTGTAGTATTTACAAATCCAGGCCGTCGCAGTCTTTGCAACTTTGTTCTCATTCTCGTATAAATTTTTGATATTGTAGTTCATTTGAATTATTCTTGTTATAAAATTTACGATCGCAGGTTCGAAGGTTTTTAGACGACTTCCTTACGACGTTTTTAGATTTTGTTATAATTTTTCATAGCTCGTACATAATTTTTCACAGCACGTTTATATACTACATACAGCGAGAGATCTTCGTGACGTTATGGTTCTAGTAGCTTCTGTCTTTTTCGTTTTCAAATAAGACGCGTGAGAAGGAAGAGGACGAACATCTTCATCCCCCCGAGGTCTCGCTGGGACTAGTTCAGTTAATATTCCCAGTGGTAAGTGCGTGTTCTGCATATACATTAATTAAATAGCTACATCTGCTTAAGGATAAAGAATTGTGTTTAACCTTAAAAATAACGAATTTTTTGCTATCATCGTCAAAAGTCTTAATTTACTTTTCGAAACCTGAAGAAATATTTTTGTTTATTTCAACAGTTTGTTTATTCCAGAAATTTCGTCCCTTGTTGAAAATCTTCGTAATAATTTCTTGTCGAGGTTATCAATTTACTTTGTGGTTATTATCTGTTCATTAATTAAGGAATCCCTTTAGGTAAAAGAAGGGACGAACTCAACAAAAAGTTAGATTCTGGGCACTTACAGGTACCTACTCAAGATGTCCTTCAGCAAGTTGTCTGCCGCAAGTAATTAATATTATGATAAGTTCGGTTGACAATCCTAATTAATTGTTAGGCACTTAATAGAACATAATCATTTTTCAAATTAATAAATAACGTTGTATTAACCACTTAATTATTTACAAAAACCGACATGTTTCGTCAGCAAAACTGACTTCCTTAGGGTTTTGACAGAACTAATTTTAAAAATAGACATACATAGGTAATAGAGAAAAATAATAGACATAAACAATAATAAAATTTGAAAGAAAATAATGTATAAGGAACGAGGGGCAATATAGAACAATTAAAAATTTAAACTAAAATTTCTAATTTATCCAACTGAAATAGAATAGAATTAATACATTGTAATGTCAATGGCTTTCAGTTGGATAAATTAGAAATTTTAGAGATTAGAAAGAGTGTTAATGCAAATTTAAATATTATTAATAATCAAAAATTGTTTTTAAATGACCCATTATTAAATCTATTCCCCTTTTAAATTGTCTATTATTTTTCTCTATTTCCTATGTATGTCTATTTTTAAAATTAGTTCTGTCAAAACCCTGAGGAAGTCAGCTTTGCTGACGAAACATGTCGGTTTTTGTAAATAATTCAGTGGTTAATACAACGTTAGTTATTAATTTGAATTTAAAATGTTACCACAAAATAATTTTGCACTATTAGAAGAAGTGATAATCATTTTTTTTAAGTTTTAAATATATTTTTACAACACCTTTGCCGTTTATACTGACTTATAGTGACTTTGAAGTAGAAGTGCCCGGGTTCATGGGGTGAAATTTGTTCGGGTCCTGCCGGTGGATGCATCTGCCCGGGATAGGAAGAGACTGGTCTGGGGAGACCTTTTAACCTCTTCAACAAGTCGGGATTCGAGGACAAGACAGAATGAATTCATACATCCGTCACTCCTGGACACACGGACTCCCACCTCCCACCCATCCCTCATTATTTTTCCTTCCCTGAGCTTTCTCTACTTCATTTCCTAAAAAGATCCTCCATCTAGCATCCCCAAAATGACAAGGAAAATATTTTCCCTCAGGGTCTCCTGTGTGAAACATTATTCCAGGATATCATTCACGTTATAGGTTAAATGAATGTTTATGATTAAAATAGTACCTACTCATAAAGATTCATTTAATTAACATAAAAAAAAATAATTTATACGGTATTATTCCAAAATATTAATTTCTATTTCCGAAAAAGTAAAACTATAAATACTATGTTTTCTTTTGACAATGGACATTTTACTAAAACGTGTTGAACTTCAGTGCTAAAATTTGTATTCCGCCACCAAGTTATTGTTGAATTTTCATTTCAATAAAGAGAAGAGCATTGTGAGTTAAATGCTTTCGTGTTTGGAATTCAGATTTACTAAATTCATTTGCTTAATGGAACAGATATCATTTATCTGTTCAGAAGTTGATCAGAAGAACGCTGTAACCAGAATACCATTTAGATATGTAAATATTTTACTTAGCGTCTTAAAAAGTACAATAATATTAATAAATACATGCTAAAATACTTATAATATTAATAAAAAAACTTGCTCATAGTCATAAGCAACGCATTGAATGAAAATCTTTATGTTGCTGGAACAAAACCAGAGAAGGTACAGAGTTTTGTATACTTGGGCTGCAATGGAAATGAAAGATGGGATCCACCGGTTGAAATCAAATGCCGCATCGAGCAACCTTGTGCAAACTTTATCGGCATAAAAAAAAAATGTTCTGCAGTCAAGATCTCAATCTTGGATTACGAATGCGAATGGTCAGATGCTACGTGTTTTCGATATTATTTTATGGAATGAAAGCATGGACGCTTACTGAAAAACTAATTAGGCGACTTGAGGCATTCGAGATGAGGATCTACAGAAGATTACTTAAAATAAGCTGGATGGACAGGGTTACGAATGAAGATGTTATGGTTCGGATGAGCAAAGAAACAGAAGTTATTTAAACTATACAAATCCGAAAACTTCTATATGTTGGACATGTGATGAGACATCCAGAGAAGTATGAGATCTTGCATCTTATAAAGCAGGGAAAGATTGCCGGAAGGCGGGGTCCTGGAAGAAGGCTGAAAACCTTATGGCTGAAAAACCTGAGACAGTGGTTTGGCCCAGTCTACTGTTTGTAGAGCTGTTGGCCGCAATAAACAAAGTCCGCATAGCCTACATGATAGCCAATGTCCGTTGAACGGACAGACATAAGAAGGAAAAGTATATTAATAAAAAATATGAACCTAATTTTTAGTTGTAGCAGGTATTTGAAATTTTAGTATTAACAGTTGACTAAAGAAGGCCTTTCATGGTATTTTTTAACCTCATTTGGTGTTACGAACTATTTCGGGGATTAAGGTGATAACAGATAAATTTCACTTTTGTCAGAAGAGCAGAAAATTCTGGAAGTATTTTTCATATATTTAAAACTACTCGCTACATTGCAAAGTTGCAGATTTATTTCCTCGATGTTTCTGGCTTTCACCTTTAAGGGTGTCTTAGATCATAAGCGCAGATTAATTTCAACAAAATCGCAAATTAAATAATAAAAAAAACTGATTGTAGAGTACAAAAAAAGAAAAACTAAAAAAAATCTAAAAACATGGCATATGCCAACATTTATCAGTTGAGCGTTACAAAATAAGTGATTATTAATACCTCGTTTAACGTATTGAGTACATATTTCATGGAAAATAAGGCAAACATATCTACTCATTCTGCATACATATCACGCTATTTCGCTAAAACCTGATATGAAGCTATTTTACCGCTTACAAAAAAAACACGTACACTTTTATAATATTGTTCTTCACTTTTGCGACGATAATTCCTTCGTAGAGGCTTCGAAGAATTTGCATAAATTGGGTGTTTTTATAGCTTAATTTCTTGATTATTTGTAAACACACCAGCCGCCCGACAAATTAAGAGAGAACTTGTCCGCCATGATATGTACGTTTGTCACAATATTCCAATTACCACTGATTTTGGAACGGCCTCATGCCGATTTTTTTATTGGTTTGCCACATCCGTTACATCGTATACTACGTTTTTGCATTGTAACTTCACATTCACACAAAGTGGAATATATCACCTTACTTCGTTCGCTAATTCTGTTACAACAAATGTTTCCACAATTTTTTTTTTTTTTCTTTAATAGTCTATTGGTACTTAGATTTCGACAGAGGACTAACTTCAAAGGTCTCCAGTTCTGCCGATTCTTGTTCGATGATTCATTTGAAGCTGGTTGTTATTTCCAGGTACTCGGCATCTAATCTCTGAGCAACTTTCTGTTCTTTTGCCTTGCTATCAAGGCATCATCTGATCATATAATGCAAATATTTACCTACCTTTTTTTGAAGAAAGACAAACCTTCCTGGAAAAAGATAATAAGCTAAGCTAATATAAATAGAAAATGCTACATGTAGGGCTTACCTAGCAGAAAAATTGAACCCTCGACGTACCAGTTGAAACCCGACGCATTTGCTTACTCAGTCATTAACTGGTCATATATGAATTCTTAGTAGCAGTAGCCGTCGTCCAATATCATATTATCATGATAATTTTGATGCCACTCAAATTAAACCCTCCCTTTTATTATTTCTGAACATAAGTTTTATAACATAAGTTTAGATTCTTAAGAGGAAACTAAACTGTTATTGTCTTAGTAAAGTACATTAACAGTTTCAGAAAGCTTTGACTGTCCAACTAGGATGGTGTCCCGTTCTAGGACAGTCAAATTGACAGGTTTTGTTTATATTAGGCATTTAGGTACATGCAGTGGCGTAGCGTGGGTGTTTTTTGCGATTTTGTGGTTTAGCAGTAGAGGTTTAAAGAAATTTCAAAATCATACAAAAAATGTCTTCACTCAGCCGAGTAAACTCCCAACCCCTCACCCTGATCCTCCCCCTCGCTCCCACCAAAGTAGAAGTTCTTGATTTTTCATGTAAATACTCTGTAATCCCGTATTTTATTTCATATATTTTATTCACCGTGAGGAAGGTTCGAAGCCTGTTGGTTTTAAAAAAATATAATAAATCAGAATTAGTAATAATAATATTTGGATGATTACATAGAGCCGTTTTGTGAAAAATCACCCCAAGGGCGCTGTACAAACTTATAATTTTTTATAAAATCTAGAAAAACTGCGAACTAACAACTAAAAACAACTTATGGTTAAAAATTGCATGCACCGCGACCGGTTCAATTATCATTGATACGAAAATATATGTACATACAATGTTTTGACCGATGAACGTGATGCTGCTTAAGAATGCATACTGGACCATACGTATCTGGGAGGTCGCTTGAGATTAACACTGTTTATTGTCTATTTAAAGAAATTAATATATACTTCGCTCGCAGAGGATATAATAGTGAACACATGTTATTTAATCCTGAAATATATTTTAATAATAATAATGTATGTTGTATTCTTAAACAAAGTTATTCTGTCGTCGTTATTATAATAATACTGTTAAGAATAGTTAGTGACATCTATGAGATAAATATTGTAATTAATTCCATTTGGCTAATTATTCTTAGTTTATTAGAAAAGTGTGCATATTAGAGACCTCTGTGAGAATTTTATAGAAGCTAGTGTTATCGGCCAACAAAATTAGGGCACGTGACCTCAGTAGATATTGGCTACCTATATGGTGCATTATTATCGTATTTTAAAACAGTCTGAAAGACGGTATTTTTATAGTTTTTAGTAGTATAAAAAGGGCTATACTCAAGAAATTTGTTCTCTTGCATTAACCCCTACCTAGAGTATAGACCACGTATTGACCAGGCGAGGTCCGGGCCGAATTTAGTTCTAAAAGTGTTGATTTCATTATTGCTCAAAAAGTGTTTGTAAATAAAACGACTCTTCAATAACAAAGTGTTTTACAAATAAAAAGTCCACCACCCTTGATGAGAATGAAATGAACCTAACAAATACATTGCTGGAAAAGCATCAATTTTTAAATGCCTAGCGTATTATTAAACTTATTATTTTCAAAACTTTTCGACCCAAATTTTTCAAATAACTTGAATAGGTACATAATTTGTTTCGATCGAAATATATACCATCTTATAACTTGCTAACAAATTAATCAGAATTTAATACAAATGAAGACTTTGAAGTTTTGTCTCCCACCGGCGTTAATTGATCGATTATGCTATTGGTTCTCGCTAACAACCCCCGATTGATAAAATTGATTGGAAATGTTTTTATGGCTTTGGGCAAAATGTAAACTAGATATTTCAAATCGGAAAATTTCAACAAAACAATAACACAATGAAAGGAAATAGCTATAATTCAACATGACGCTGCATTTTCCGATCAAACAGTAAATAACTTAGATACAAGTACATTCAAACAAGCTTTGTTTGAGAAATAAAGGTACCATGAAATAAAAGACAAATGAAATAGGTTGAATTATTTTTATATTTGTTTTAGGAGGAAACCGGGCGGGGTTTTGTCCATAGAAACGTGTTCCCAATTTCCTCTCTGCATTTTGACAACAAAGCAAATATTTTTTAACATAATATAGATATTGACGACTAGCGCGTGGGTACTTTTGTTTGTTTCTGACAAGTTACTTCGTACAGGAGAAAATTTATCTGGTTTTAAATGTTAAAACAAAGAAGAGGACCGGGAGGGATATTCATATAAAATAAAAACGCCTCGTAGCAATGATCAACTACTGTCAGATACAAACAAAATAGATGATTGCAAACGGTTTAAAGTGTTGCTAGAACCTTGTTAAATGAATAAGGCTTTAAAAAGTTGATATCAGAACTTAGTCGTATACGTGTGTACGGAAGTACAACACAGATTAAAATTATTTTGAATATAATTAGAATTATAGAAATGAGCAAAGGAAACGATTTTAAAACCTTGTCCAACCAAGGTGACGATAGTTATTAACTAAATCAGCCCGGCTGGCTCAGTTCCCCACTAAATGAGCGATGGATGCAAATGATGAGGCGACCTCCCTGATGGACGATAAAAAACTAATATTTCTTTTTTAATTTTAATCTCTGTTTAATTTTTGTTTAATTTAATTTTATTTTGTTTTTAATTTTGTGATTAATTTTTATTATTATTATTTATGTTCGAATTTTATATTCATTTTTTTTTGTTTTTTTTTTTTGTTTTCGTTAGGTACCTAACCTAATACGCTACCATATTTTATTTCTTTTCGATTTTTATTTGCTCTTTAAAATATATTATACTACAGTTTATGTAATATGGCAGAATGTGATTGCACTACCCTCCCAGCCCTGCTGGAATAAAAACTTAAATAAATAAAATAAATCGTTACATGATAATCTGATACATTTCCTTCCCATCTCCAACATCTTCTAAATTTCACTTAATATAAGTAGTATCTTTTCGTCCACGTGTTCCATTCTTTATCTTATTCATTACGACTTCCAACATCTTTGCTTTTATTTAAACCTCCTCGTTCGTAATTTTACGAAACATGTTTCTTATAAAAGACCTTTAGTTTTTTTGTTAATTTGTCATTGAGTGACCATATTAGTTTCAAGGTTTCCCGTAAAGAAACGCTGACTGTACGTTTCTTACCATTAAGGGTTGTCCATTAGTAGTTAGTTAATGCCTTCTTCATTGTCAGGCCATTAATTCTAGGCCCAAATCTCGTACCTTTAGCTAATGGCGTTCCTGCCTCACTTTAATTGTGTGTTCTTTCCCTTTTTTGTTGAGCTCTGAGGAATTGCACAATATTCTACCACTTAAGACATTAACTGCTGGTCTCTGATTGAGGAGATGTGGTTCACGGGGTTAATAAGTGCTAATGGAAAAGCGTTTATGGCCTTACACTTGGATTTATCTCTCCTTCTATTTTTACGCTTCAATCCCTTATAGGTTGCTAACCAGCAAGTTAATACTCTTGCCACTTTTCCATAAAATTCTGTCTGCTATGCCTTGTATATAACTTTTTAGTTAAAAAAGGCGTATCCGTATTAGGCAAGCTTCTAAATTTTGTGACACGAAAAATAAATAATATACAATCACCCGGTTAACGGTTTAATCATATAAACTTAACCAAATATTATTTTAGATTTTCACAGCCAAAAGTATCTTTGTTATTTGTTTTTAGGGTGTTATGCCGTGTTGCGCTACCTCCTTTAGCCAACGTGATGAACACTGTAACGCTGTTCGAAACGTTGGCTAATGGAGGAAGTAGCGCAACACGGCATAACACCCCAAAAACAAATAACAAAAATTAATCAAATATTGTTCTAAAGTACAAGCCATAAGAGGATTATCATCATCGTCATCAATATTGGCTCTACAACCCCTGGCGGTCCTTGGCCTCCTCAAGAGTCTTCCTCCACTCATCTTGGTTTTGTGCCAGCTCTCTCCAGTTTAGAAGCTCCAAGATAGATATGTCTTTGAGGACGTTGTCGCTCCATCTTGATCTTGGTCTTCCCAGACTCCTTCGCCATATTGGTCTTGAGTTCAGCGGGTCCATCATCAGGGCAGATCCGGCAGAACCGGTAGATGCCGGGTCTGCCCTGATGATGGACACTGCAACGCTGTCCGAAACGTTGGCTAAAGACATACATATATAAAAACTTGATGTTTATCATTATCTTGTACCTACCCTAAGATATATTAAGACTATGAAAATGCAGATATAAATTGTGCAGACTTTGCAGATGGCTTCTTAAAGAGTTATAAAAAATATATTTAAATTTTCTCTTGTTTAGGAATACCATTACTCTTTGGCGTACAGAGCTTTTCAGTGAAACTTCGTCCAAAGAGAACTTTCTTCCAAAATAAAAATAATGATATAGCAACAATATTGACTTCTCTGAAATTCCCAACTTTTTCAGGCATCAATGTGCGCCAATCTAAAGTTAGATTTGTTTTCAAAATATGACAATATTACAGAGGTAATATTTTTTTGAAATCCCTCGAGATACTTCAACCCCAAATAAATATTCCTCACGGTTACAAAGTATATTCCCAACGGACCAAATGAAAATGAAAGCAGAGCGGAGGGTCATTTATGTCTCCTGTATCAGATTTATTAAACAACCCCATTTACATAAAACAAAACAACAGGGAAAGTTAACCCTCCATTGTATTGAAAGGTTTCGTTGACAGATCAGTAAAATTATTAATGTTATTGCTGATTCAAAAAGCGCGAGTTGATTTAATAAATTTTAGAAATTTTATTCCGTAATATGAACATATGTAAGTTGAAATGCAAGCACGTTGTGCAAGTTGAGTTAAAGAGTTTTTTAATATATTATGTCCATTATTAAAGGTGGGTTTACGTGCAATTATTTCTTTGGATTGTGTCAAATAATTGGCCGTATCGAAATCGCCTAAATACCGATTTATGGACAATATTAATAAAGAATGACAACGCAATGTTCGATTTGAATACTTACACAACCAACTTTATACTCACAAGCTTCCACAGCTCCATCGGAAGGCCTCGTGTTCTCAGTTCGTTTGCAGGTTCAATTCAAGACAACTATCGCTTAATCATTGTTGGAATAAATGCAGGCAGGGTTATAATAAATTAAAATATCTTTTGTCGCTTTTTAAATATCTTGTCAATGTATTTATGACTCGACGCTTCTAGGAAAGGCCTTAAATAATCAATATGAACTCTGTAATTTATTGATTCTAAAAGATAATAACAGAAAGGGTTGATCGGATAGCATAATTATATAAGATTTGCGTATATTTACCCCGTCACCGTGTCACATCTGGGCAGACGACATCGTCAGAAAACAAACATCACTGATTTGATTCTAATTTTTAAACACGTGTTCCATATAACTGTTGGAATACAAAGGGTGTAGACGAACTGCGAATGCACCATGACCGATCCGTAGAAAAGGTTAAACCAGAAGAAGGCGCGAAGATAGGTACATGTTGAATAGGTACACGTAGATAGGTACATGTTGAATATAAAATTTCTTGTTAAATATTAAATTAATGTCAAAAGTGCGAGTTGCAGGATCCCCTCAAAATTAGATGAAGACTGATAATGGCAGTGATCCGTCATGCTCTGTCAACATTTTTCAAATATTAAAGATATTCTGATGTGAAAAGAAATCGCGCAAGAGATTTGCTTAATGTGTTGCATGGTTTTTGGCACCGCCATCGTTGAGAAATATATATTTTTTTGTGTTTTCAATTTTTTATCATCAGATCTGTAATAAGAGATTATTTTATTTGAATCTTTGCACAATGATGCAGTAGGTACACGAAACTGTATTCGTACACACTCGTCAAATAATTTCAAATCTCGCCAATATCGACGTAATTAGCTATTATGAGTTTTTGTACATATACCACAAAAAATTGTGGAAAATTCAAAAAATGTTTTAATTAACCTTGAATGAATACCGTTTTTTAAACTCCATAATTGGTATATTAATTTGCTTGCTTATATGCACCCAAGAGATGAGAATGAATTATTTTTTTTAAAAACTTAATGATTAAAATCTTATTGTTATATTTAATCACCGAAGATAATATTGCGACTCTCAAACAAAAATTTGAAACAGAAAAAGCAGAAAAAAAAAATCGGTCGCATCTATGTAGGAAATGAACCCAGAACTTTAGCCGTGCAGGGGTTCTGGTCTAACAACTGAGTTAATTAGTTAATTCAACCCTATCACTTTCGGTCATATTTACGAATAACTGTGACATTCTTCGACTAAGAACTACCAACATTGTTTTCGTTTTCTTAACGCATATTTTTAAGGACTGCCATCTTTATGTACTATTGCAAGATTCTTCCCGAACTAAATGTAATCTAGCTGGTGTCTTGGATAAATGCATCCATTTTTATTTTGATGTGCGACATCTATTTACTTTTCTATTGGTCTAGGAAGAATTTTTTATTTTATTTTAATAATTTAATGAGTAAAACCTCAAATTGTAATATTTAATAACATAAGATTTGTGACTCTCAAACAAAAATTTGAAATAGAAAAATCAGAAAAAGATTCGGTGGCATCTTTACTGATTTTTCTGATTCTATTTTTAGTTGGAGAGTCGCAAATATTGTGTTCACATTACGTATTTTATTTTACGTTTGTTGGGTCCCATCATACCGATTCTCTTTGATAAAATTCCAAAATAACTCGAGCTTGTTGTAGGCCCTCTGAATAGGGTCAAAATACCGAAACACAACCAAGAGGTAAGCGTAAGGCGAGAGCAAACGAGATGAGACGAGAGCACCATGTACACAGTTGTTCTGGCCTGTATCGACGTGTCTCGGCGAGTGTGTGCAGCTGGGATTCCAAAATAGTTGGACGCGTCTGTGACAGTCTTTCAATTTTTGTTAACAGAGTCTGGTGAAAAATCTCCTTTAAATAAATATTTAAAAATTCCTTGGATGTGGAAAACTTGATACGTAGCGCTTATGTACAGGCGTCTCTTGCGTGTTCCACCCAACCTTCAACTAATAAGAAAGACTACATATAGTAATAGTACTAACTGAAGTCTCCGGCGTTGTCCGGGCTTTGCACAGAGCTTTTCGAAATCAGATCAAGATATAACAAAATTCTGCTTTGGGGTATTGGAAAGGAGATGGCGTGATTTTTAACTACATCATTTAGAAGGCCATTTTACTTCGGTTTTAAAAATCAAGTGTGAAAAATGTCATCAATCTCGAAATAAAACTATAGATGTACAATGTACATAAAAAATAAAGCCACGTCGCCAAGAACGGTTTTCTTTAACAGGGTGTAACAGGATGTACCCAAAGAATTTTAACCAGCATTCCTGAGCATATTTGGAGTAAAAAAAGTATTATACTTTTGAATGTAGCTATATCTTTGTGGTTATCCTTTATAGATAAATAAAATAATTCAACTTTGTTTGAACCACTTTTATATTTGAGTAAATCCGACCGGTTTCAGAACGACCGTTCCTTCTTCAGGGCAAATGTATACTGATTTGACAGTTTTGAAATATGGATGGGAACAATGTATTATTATGGTAGGGGTGGAGTCGTTGCTAGGTATTAATGAAGAGTGGGTGGGTAGGCGGATGTTCCCCCACCCACCCACTCTTCATTAATACGTAGCAACGACTCCACCCCTACCATGAGTGGGTGGTATTAATGAAGAGTGGGTGGGTAGGCGGATGTTCCCCCACGCACCCACTCTTCATTAATACCTAGCAACGACTCCACCCCTACCATAATAAAACATTGTTCCCATCCATATTTCAAAACTGTCAAATCAGTATACATTTGGCCTGAAGAAGGAACGGTCGTTCTGAAACCGGTCGAATTTACTCAAATATAAAAGTGGTTCAAACAAAGTTAAATTGTTTCGTTTATAGCCTACTTACAATAAAAGGTCTCCACTGGTTCACTACTATTATGGATAATATGGGGAAAAGCCCTTACAAACACCTACTTGTACACAAACATACCACAAGATTTAGAGAAGGGAAGGGCCTAAAAACTCCTAGAATATTAAATAAATATGGAAGCCGTACTCTTGAATATCTAATACCAGTGATTTTCAATAAAATCAATAAAAACATAAAATTTGAAAAAAATGACTAAGACTAAGTCCTAAAATGATAAAACTATGGTTAATGAACGAAAACTCAATGTATCTTTGAATATCTTAATATAGCTGCCTACATATCTTGTTATTAGGCAGGTATATTGAAATATCTTATATATTAATAGTTTTAAGTTAAATTATCTAATCATTTTCTATGTGATCTATTCTAATGTTTCCTTAAAACTATAAATGTATTTACAAATATTTTCTTAGATATTATATTAAGAATGTTTAAATTGTTAGAACCTGCAGACAAGCTGCCATATGACAGCTTTGTGGGTCTACTCAAATTTTTGTACAAAATATATTCTGTAATCTAATAAATATTAAAAAAAAATAAAAAATAAAAATCTAAAAAAGTAATATATTCATTTTGCTGTACGATGATAGTTTTTACCAATTAAAACGGAAAAAAGACTTTTCATTTCACACGTCGCGTCGCCTCCCAACACGACATCTCCCAACATTCGATGAGCCATAAAATGAACAATTGTTCCCGGTTGCGAATTCTGGTATGGTTTAAATAAAACGCAATTTTCTTATTACCTATTTAACAAGTTTTGGAGATTTAATCTTCCACAAAATTTTCATTTCGTGTTTATAGAACAATACATGCATATATAGATATTAATCGCTAAATAAGGGTATTTTTCTCCGTTGTAGTTATAAATCCAAACAAAACCTCAAGTAAGATTGAAATCTGGTTCACATTTATTTTAATGTTGAAAACTTGTACATGTAAGAATGCTCGGTAAAAATTTAGTTCCTTTATAATTTCATCCGGGGAATTTTCCCTTGTAGCGAAAAATGAAGGAAAGAATGTTGGAAATATCTTTATTTGCAAAGGAACAGTAAAAAATTCTCCGACGTTTTTATTTTTAATTTGAATGAATATTTAAAATTGTGTATTTTAACGTCTTAATTATTCGCGTTCTTTAAATTTTTCCTTAATTTTTAAGGATCTTTTCTTGGTAGTATTTAAAAACTCTCCATTTTAATGATAATTGCTGAGTCCACATCCACCGCTCTAATTTTGTTGATTTTTGTTTTCACAATTTTAAAATTGCAAATTAAACCCCAACAATATTATTTTTCTGGTTCATTTGACTAAAATGCTGAGATTTGACTTAATAAGAATTGCCAAAAGCTTACGCCATTTTCCTTTTTTTGTTTATCTGAATGCTTCACAAGATTTCCAACTGCTCCCGTCTGGAGTCGATGAGACTATGGCATCCACAATTTGGTTATGCATGAGGGGAAGAGATGGGGAAGAGGAAGGTAGGGAAGTATCTGGCTATTCAGATCTGGTCACCAAATACTGTTAAAGCCATTTCAAGCAACGTTAAATTCTGAATGGTGGGCTTACATCAGGGTAATACTGAGAGTTTCTTCCACTCCGGAACGTGCCGCAAATGTACCTCATATTTTTTACATTAATTGATTGTGAAACACACAAATATCTAAATGCTGCACAAGATTTGCAACTGCTCCCGTCTGAAGTCAATGAGACTATGGCATCCACAATTGGGTTATGCACGAGGGGAGCGAGATGGGGAAGAGGAAGGTGGGGAAGTACCTGGCTATTTCAAGCAACCTTAAATTCTGAATGGTGGGCTTACATCAGGATGATAATGAAAGTATCTTGTCGCAAATGTATTACACATAATTTTAAATTAATTGTTTGTGAAACATACAAATTAATCAAATAAATTTGATTTGGGCAGTCGCGCCGGGATTCGATCTCGCAAACTTTGGATTGCGAGTCAAT
Organism: Limnephilus marmoratus; assembly: GCA_917880885.1. Taxonomy (NCBI): domain Eukaryota; kingdom Metazoa; phylum Arthropoda; class Insecta; order Trichoptera; family Limnephilidae; genus Limnephilus; species Limnephilus marmoratus. The sequence goes on along the minus strand of OU862918.1, from coordinate 49,770,979 downwards.
AGCCTTACCTCTAGACTGTAAAGGAATGTATGTATGTTTCAAACACTGGACAAATGTGCAATGGTGCATCTTCTATCTGCGTGGGTTGCGTGGATTCGTTTTCATGGCGAATCCTATTTCACATGACTTTTCGTAGGACATGTGCTTTATGCGTAAAAAATATTTTTGAATTTAAATGGGAACACACTCACCAGTATTATTTTAATTCTTATTTTTTTTTTTAACTTTATGAGTAAACCTCAAATTGTAATAATTAATTAAATTAAGAAAATATTAGCGAAACTCAATCGAAAATCTGGAGACAAAAAAAAGAAAAAGATATTGGCACCTCTGGGACTCGAATCCAGGACCTTCTGTGCCAATATCTTTTTTCTGATTTTTCTGTCTCCAATTTTTCGATTGAGTTTCGCTAATATTGTCTTCATTTAATTAAATATTATTTTAGTCTCCTAGTTATCTTTTCTTAAAACGAATTTGTGACCGTAACTGCATCTCGTAAATTGCATTTTTTAATATTTTTTAACTAGATGTATGAAAAACTTTGCGTACATTTAAATAAAGTTAAAAAAAACAAACAAATATAGTATATAGAGCTAATCGTGATGTCGACCTTGGCAGTAGTCGATTGGTAGGAACAATTTATAATATTGCGGGAGGTATGGGCTGTCAATAAAATAGTTTTTTAATGTTGTTACTGTAAGGACCCTTTCCCCTCCTAGATTGAAGACATTACAGAAGAAAATACATGCGACGCATAAATCGTGGGTATCCACCATGCATTATCCTTTAAGATGAATATATAATATGTGAAATCCTTTTTAGATACTATTTTGATTAATCTTTACGACGAATCGGTTTACAGTATGTACATCATAAAATATACTACAGATAAATCGAAGCTTTTACTAGCTTTTCTATGTATTGGAATTACAATAAAATTATTATTTACGTAACAAAAAATATAAGCGTAAACCACCAAAAAAATGTTTTTTCATGACTTAACTTATTTTTGAGGTTTTCCATGTTCTAACTTTTTTTCGTTCTTATAAAACTATGCACAAAATAAATAAAAACCACTTTTTCGCTTACTAGCCTCGTGCAAAAAGACGCCCGATTTTTAAATTTTGCAGGTATGAGATTCGAAATATTTCTAGCGTTTATATTCCTCTTAAAGAAAATCTGTAATAGATGGGGCCCAAACAGCAGAAGCGTATTCTAGTTTTGATCGTATAATGCAGTTGTATTACATCGATGTCCTTGCTTGGAAAATTATTATACTTGGCTGTTACAAATCCAAAAGAATTCTTTTTATACCGAGATTTATAGAATTTTCCGCAATTGACCTTCAAAGTAAGAGAAAGTTTGCCGCCTACACAATATTTCTAAAAACCATTGTCATCCCTTTTCCCCACCTCTTAAAGCAGAATTTTGATAATACTTAGATAATTTTTGACAAAATGTTTAAACTAAGAGGAAAATTACCGACTTTGAAAACTCAGCTCAAATTTTAGCTATTTAAAAATAATCAATTTACTTAACAAGGTGGAATTTTTTTTTTGCTTTACTCTGAACATGCTGAGCTTAACAGCCGCAACCTCTGTATGGCTCTGATGAAGAGGTTTTCCTACATCATCCTGTATTTCTCCCAATAATTGACCTAGTGCAAACATTATCTAACTTTAATCCAATCAATTAATAAACAAGCTTGCTACTGATTGAGTAAGCATGTAATCTAATCCGAATACCATGTAATGGTTCTAATTTAATTATTTTCTGCGTAATATCACGTTACTTAATTAACGATTTGCCAATTAAAAAGTTGCCGGTAACCGGGGCGTTTATTAACATCAATAGTTATTTACAGAAATGTGCGCTACCCGACTCACTAGACAATGTCTGTTCTGAGTCGGGTAGCAGTATATATCATTACATATATTCATAAAGATTAAATTAAATAAAAATACAAAAGATAATAAATAAAAATACAGAGTACAAAAGAAAAACTTATATAAAAATTCAAAATGTAAAAGAAAAACTTAAATAAAAATACAAAAGATTATCTATATAAAATAATCTAAATATGAAATATTACAAACATATATAAAATAATTGAACGTTTTTTAGTGTAAACTTTTTTTTTTTTTTTTTTAATTTTAAAATATTATGTATGTTTAAATAACAATATTCATCGTATATTAACATGGTCGGTTTGCAAGTAACTTGTTAATGCAATTCCTTTTTTTGTTCATTAACCACGTATTAAAGTTTTTATATGTACGTTTTCTGTTGGTTTGAGTTATATGTTGTGTTTCTTGTAAGACAATGTTGAATATGGAAGGCGCAAGGTAAGATTCATGTTTTTAGCAAGAGTGGATTTATTTTTTGGCACTTGTAAATGATTGTTAGATTTAGCTCTAGTGTTCTGGGAGTGAGAAATGTGGGAAGGTGACGATTTTATGCAATTTGTATGGATAATTTTTTTTATGAATAGCTTCCTGATATCAAATATTTTATTTTTAATTAAAAGATTTTCAGTGGGATGAAGATATGGTTTTTTGAACATAGTTCAAATAAGTGATTTATGAGCTGTATTAAGTAGCTTAATGTATGTGTCTGCGACTCCACCCCATGCCGATATACCATAAATTAAAATGCTTTGACAAAGGGAAAAATATACACCTTTTAATAGTTTAGGTGACATAATGTTTCTAATCGTTTTAAAAATATATATTTGTTTCCGAATTCTCATTACAAGTGAATTTATGTGAAGTTCCCATTTTAGTTTGCAATCCACTGTTAAACCAAGATATTTAATACTGTTATGATGCAGTACAAATCCGTATTACTTTAAATATAATTATTAACATCTTTATTATTTGTACTGCATCCTAACAACTCTACCCGTCGAAATCGTAATTAGGTAGGAACTTGTTATTAATTATTAGAGTGCCAGCTCTGACTTTATCGACGGCCTGGGGCGACCTCTGGGAACGGTTCCGCGAATACGTCACTTCTTGCGTAGGTAGATTCGGAGAGTTGGGCCCCGATTCTATCTACGCGACAGTCAATGGAGTTTTTGTGAGAACTTAATATTTGAACGGGAAAATAATTCCTTTTAACTTGAGATAATGCCGGGCGGTAAAAGTTTTAATGTGTACGCATTGTGTGATCGAGAGTTTGAATCCCTGTGGTGGGATTAGTCGAGCTTCCTGCAACGTAAACTTGTATGGCGGCAGGCGTGCCAGAAACCTGGATAAACTTCAATCCATAAGTAATACATGCGATCACACTTGGGACAGAGCCCTGTTTTGACGGATGACTGATGTACCGTTGGCCCGTGATGCTATTTGCCGTTCTTTGTGATGGAGAAGTAAATTTACGCTGACCTTGACTCTTGTCTGGACCGAGGGCGGCCTACCTACATGCTAATTCCTCTAAGCGAAAGGCCCCCTGATGATTTTCCTTTGGCGGCGGGATGACTTGCTAATTTGATCGCGGCGTAAGGCAGCTTGATGTTTCCCCTTTGGCGGCGGAACTGTTCCCAGATCTCGGCTTCGGGGAGGGCTATCCAGATCCTGCATGGGGAAATGCTGCCTGTGCCTGGCAGCCACTTGATGGACAGTAAATTAGTTAGCTAGCGATAGTATTCACAATAAAAGAGGTCGGTTCATGGGGGTAAGTGAAATGACATATTTAAAACCCTGATTGCTACTTGTCTTTATAATGTTTTCACTACTCTGCCTTTTAAATTATGTACCTGGCACACCATCCCTTGGAGAGCGACACACATCTTGGTTTAAGATCCACCCCCTGAGCATATTTGGGAACCACAGGTATTCTGGACGGGATCCATAACCCGTCCAGAATTGGCGCTTCCTACGGGATAAAATCTGTGGGTACCTGATCATCACTATAACACTAAAGTTGTTTTACGAAATGTATTCTTGGCTTTGCCACTTGGCGAAAAACCCCCGTAACAATACTATCCGAGTGCTTAATTTTTTCGCAGTCGCAGTTTGTGGTTTGTAATGTATTAAATGGATGCAGATGTAAAAGCGGGACGGTTTTTGGTTGCCCAGTATTGATTTTACTGAATGTTAAAAACTTGGTTTTCGAGGTGTTTAGGGTAAGAAGATTTTTGTCCAGCCATTTTTTTATCTCCTTCATACCAAATTCTGCGCTTTTAAAGGCCTTTTCCCAAGATTGCTCTTTAAAAAGAAGTACAGTATCATCTGCGTAGCTGATCACATTATAGTTGATCACATAATCACCAGTAATCTGATGGACGATGACGACATCGATAGGCAAAGAAGAGCTCTCAGTGTAAAAGCAAACATGCTCAGTAGAAGATTCCGCCTTTGCAGTACTGCTGTAAAAAGGACGCTCTTCCTTTCCTTCTGCGCAACACTGTATACGTGTGAACTCTGGGCAAACTACAAGAAGAGTAGTATAGAAAGACTTCGGGTTCAGTATAACAACGCCTTCCGCATAATGTTTGGTCTCCCCAGATATTGCAGCGCTTCCCGGATGTTCACGGAGGGGCGAGTTCCTGGCTTTGCAGCCCTTATTAGATTCAGGGTGGCAGGAATGAGGGAAAGGATAACCAGCTCTGGAAACATCCTCGTCATGGAAGCCCGCCTCAGTCCATCATCCAGTATTGATGCACACTGGAGAAAAAGACTGGCTCCTTACGTGCTCACAGAATCCTGAAAGCTTAATATTATTATTTCTTTTGTTTTCCTTTTACTACTATTAGCTTATTATCTTTTTTTGTTTCATGTACATTCATATCCACCTTCTTTTCTTTTTTTCCTTTCAAATACTTTGTACATGTATGTGTATATTATACCCTTATGGAATGTGTGGAATTGCACTCTCCTCCCCACATACTGGAATAAACACTTATTTATTTATTTATTATTTTATTTTATAGCAGAGTGTTGGAATTTTAATATTAGTGAGACCATTAATATAGGTAAGAAAAAGAATAGGGCCTAAGACGCTACCCTGAGGCACTCCGTACTTTATTTCTGCTGTGCCACTCAGGCATTTATTTATTAATTATATTATTGGTTAAACAGGTTTTTTTAAACGTTTATTACCTCTCAGGTTTACACACAAAAATATCATGTCGTCAAATATAATATTTTCGCTTGTCACTTAATTTCAAATTGATTTACTATTTTTGGACATATCATAAAATAAAATAATACTGCTTTTGAAAGAACGCAAATTTAACTAATATTTTAAAAGTAGCTTAACGATGGTTTTTTCGCGAAATTAAAAAGCGCAATTAGTTAGTCAGACCAATTCAAAAGTTTATCGTCATTTCTCTTTTTTTGTTTGATTTTAAAATTATTTACAAAAATTGCCAACATTGTGCAATTGAACTGTTTTGCGGTTTTCTGTTTTATTGAATTATTTAAAATTAAACTGAAGCGTCATCATTTTAATCTCATTTTATTCGCTCAGCAACACGAAATAATTATCTAGAAGTAACAATTTATATTAAAAACGAATGAAATGCTGGTATGGGTACCGCCGCCCTGTAAACCATTTTTATTGGATAACCAACACCTCTGCCGTAGGTAACCCCAAGTGTTTTGCTACGTTTGGTGACTTAGCAGGGGTGCCCGAATTCAGGGGTTGAGGTTTGTCCTGGTCCTGGCGGCGGATGCGTCTTCCCACCAGCTGCATGGCAGGCCGGATCGAGAGAGAATGGTTGAGGGAGTCCCTTTGACTTCTCCAGCCGTACTCTATCAGAATATTGCCTTGCACCGCAGTGGGAGGGATGGATTCATACACCCGTCACTCCTGGGCACACTGACTCCCCAGATTCCTACCACCGCTCATGCCCTTTCCTTTCCAGAACTTCCTATCATTCCTTTCATATAAAAGAACCTCAACACAGCATCGCTTAATATGACATAAGACCTGAGGGGAATCGTTTTCCACAGGGCCTCCTGTGTGGAGCTAATTTAAAAAAAAGAAAAGCTTCATACTAAAATGAATGAATTAAAAATCTTTATTAAAAAAATAGTCAACAATTTAGTGTTAACCAATTTTATTGTTTAAAAAACTAAAATGTTTCGTAAGCAATGCTTACTTCTTCAGGGAATACTTAAAAACCAAAGTGGTGCCACAAAATAAGTTTGCTATGTTTGAAGAAGTAAAAATCCATCCTTATTTTAAGGTTTTTTCATGATCAATAGAATAGTTTATCAGTAACAAACTGATAAACTATCTGCCCGATGATTGACGTGGCAAGTGGAACGTTGGCTCAAGCAGCAAGCGTTGGTAGACAACGCATAAAACGGCTCCACTCCCCAAAACACTAAAAAAAGCAATTTTTTCAATTCAAAAATAAAAACTTGATTTGCAAATCAAGATACGAAAAGTTTTCAGTGTGGGAGATTTATATGCAAATTTTCTGCGGCCAGCAACAAAAGCCAGAAATAAAAATAAAGCACATTGCAAATACACCATCACCTTAAAAAAAGTTTTGTACATTTTGTCGAGTAAAGAACTGTTACGTTGTGATTTGGCTTTATTCGTGCAGTCATTAATTCTGCCCGTGTCCGTCACAGAACATTACCAGCCGCTGTAGGCATTGTAAAAAAATGTTTGCGAAGAGTAATTATTTTTAATTTCGTTGTTCCGTTGGTTATTCAAATAAAATTGCTCACAAACAGACGGTGTTTCCTTTCCACTTTGCAAATGTTAAATTAGCCAAGTATTATATTATATTTTTTAATATTTTGCTACACAATTACGTGTTTGTGCGCTTAATCTGCCGGTATTTAGGGAGTTATTACTGCAAATTATAAACGTTAACATTTTTATGGTTAACTCGGTCCGGAGTCAAAGTCAAATTAATTGCAATTTAAAAACATAAAAGTGTATGTGATCATTTTTAACGTTGATTGTTATGAAAGAACGAGGTCTGGCATGTTTTTTTTTAAATTTAAATTCTTTAATGTTTTCCGATTACGAAAATCGAACTAATGAACTGCTTCAATAAGATTTGAATTATATATAAGAGTCGTATTATATACTAGCTGACCCGACAAACGTTGTTCTGCCATATAAATTATTTCTAGTGAATATTTTGGTTGTTAAATAAAAAATAACGAATGTATTGTTAGAGTGTGGGGATGGGACGACAGAAAGAGGAATGGAGCGCTGTAGACGATGACCGCCGATAAAAGCAAAAAAACACCAAATAAAGTAGGAAAATATCAATATGCGATCATGCATATGCATATCAGTGTGCGATATTTTTTGTCAGTCCGTATTTAGCCAACACAAATGATGCCGAATGAAATATCAAAATGACGCCACACTTCTCGTGAATGTCTTGCGCATGTGTGGATGAAAGTTCGATGAGGCGGACGTAGCGCCATCTATCATTCAACAACATAAATAATTTCGTTCTGTTTGAAATACGAAAGACGGTTAAATTTGTTCATACAAAAATACTAAAATCGCGATTAAAAAATGGGAGGGTTAAAATTTGGGGTTATATTTGAAGTCAAATAAAAAAAGAATACAAAAAATTGACAAAAAAATAGATTTTTTTTCTGGTTAAAATTTGGGGTTATATTTGAAGTCAAATAAAAAAAGAATACAAAAAAATTGACAAAAAATAGATTCTTTTTCTGGGTAGGGACACCCTAATCACCTAGCGGTATGAAATATGCTTTAATACCTATTCATACCTACCAAATATACATAAAAAATTCTTAAAAATCGGTCAAGCCGTTTCGGAGGATTGCGACCACAAACACCGTGATTTTTCTAAGTTGCTAAAACTATCAACTTGTGGTTATGTACTTCAGAACAAACCCATAACACTCATTTCAGCGACAACGGTAGAAGCAATTAAACATAAAAATCACTCGGTTTTAACCACATTCATCGTTTAGATGTAACCGACAAGTTTCGTGAGCAATGCTAACCTCATCAGGGTTTACTTATAGACTTAAAGATTAGAGTGGGAGGAGGAATGAGGGAGAGGGGGGAGTTTGCAATGGAAATTATAGAGATTTTGAACTGTAATATTAATGGACGGGTAGAAAAATTAGATTTGGTAGTAATTAAAAGAGTTTTTGAATGACCCTCTGCTTTGTCTCTCTACCCCACACCCTTTTTGGCTTCTTTTATTTGAGTCAATATTTGTAATTTTATTTTAAACCATTGGGCAATTTTCGGAGATATTTTACACAAACAATAAACAACTGTATAGTCCTTTTGGGAGATATACCAGCTCATATTATATTCTCTTACAAAAGTTATCTCATAAATACGTTCTTGGAAAAAAAGAATACTACGATTTTAGTTTGCATAATCTTTCATATGCTTCCAAGAATAGCATTTTATTTTGAAATACTTTAAAAATTTGCAAATTTATCTGAAATCAAATTAATGTAATGTGGAAATATTTTCAACGCAATCTGCATTCAGACAGTTCTTATACTACGAGAAGTACTTTGCAAAATGTCAGAGCCCTTAGGGGTTAAGTAAGGTAAACATTGCTCATGAAACATGTCGGTTGTATCTAAAGAATAAAGTGATTTGAACTAAGTGATAAATATTTTGTAATCAGCTGGGGTACCCGGCTGCGTATTTACAAAACCTATACCGATTCAGTCGTGGTAACGACAATTTACATTTTAAATATACCTCTATATTGGTTATTTTTTATCACATTGCAAAAACAAAAATTGTTCTAAAATCTAGATAAAATAATCTTTCTTATGTGTATATTAGAAATTAATAATTTTATTCCTAAATATTTAAATTTTAATATTATTCCCATATATTGTAAATACTCCTCTATATTGATAATTTTTTATCACTTTGCAAAAGCACAAATTGTTCTAAAATCTAGATAAAATAATCTTTCCAACGTGTATATTAGAAATTAATAATTTTATTTCTAAATATTTAAATTTTGATATTGAAAATTTAAAGCGACTGAAACGCGGTAGGGATTGTAAATACGCTACCCGGCTTTGCTCAGGGAGTTCATATGAGATTGAACTGACGTTCGAACCTACGACGGATCTTGCTTTATGTACTTCTACCAATGGGTAGCTCCACTCAGACAAAAAAGGCTTCGAATGGTCCATATTGTTCAGAACATTCCACAACATTCGAGAGTGTTCTGAAATATTCCACAATGATCTGGGATGTTGCGGGATGTTACCGAACGTTCCAGAACACTCCCGAACAATCCATAATGTTCCGGGATGTTCTGGAATGTTGTGGAATGATCCCAAATACTCTTGAATATTCTGGACTGTTCTTAAAATTTCTAGAGGGCAAAACTTCACGTAAAAGCAGGAACCTTCTTCATAGATGGGGGATAGAGGGCTACCACACCATATAACTAACTACCTTGATCGTACCGGGACCCATTTCTTAGTTTTAGCAGAAAGTGCATTTTTTTACACTTTGTTTTATAATACAATATATTATTGATTAAAATGGCGCAATGAAATAAGTAAATTATGTTGTAATTTAAAAAATCAGCGGTGTTTGAAGAAGTAAAAGTATTCAAAAGTAACCTTTGCAAATATTGTAGCTCAAAGGATTTCCTAATTATAATATGTAAATAAGAAATTTGCACACTTCAGGAAATTGATAGCATTTGTGGTTTTAACATTGTGAAAAAAAACGTGAGTACCAATTAAAGGAATTCATTTAGTAACTTCCACGTGTTAAATGATACTTCCATGCTAATTGGATACAATGACAGTGCTAGATTTACAAAGGTATCTATTAAGATTCACAAAGAATTGGGGGACCATTTGGCCTTTAGCGAACGTAATTTAATTAAGTATCGAGTGGGAATTCGAATCACAGAAATATTGCAGCAGATTAGGACTCGTGTTTTGGGTCCCAAAAGTTTTTGGTCAGAATCCGAGGTAATTTGATTTCTCCGAACGTTTGATGTTAACGAAAAGCTGCTGACAAACTGTTTGCCATATAAAATGCTTCCGCTTCATTTCGCAAAAGTTCAAAGAAGTATTTGGATGTATAAAGACGTTAGGATGGTTTTGGGGACTACGCAAATCGACGAAGTGCTTCGAGAGAGTGGAATCGATTATTAAGTTGGCGGAATAATTCTGAACAAACATTTGATCAAACAGGTCTTGCCAGATAAATGTTGACGAAACAAATTATTTCAAATTTGTTGCGGTTAAAAAAACGCTTTGAACGCGCCCAAGATTGATTCGTTATGAAAATATGCGCAATGCGAATTTGATGAAAATGGTCTTGAACATAAAATGAACATTTGAATATTTTACAAGCAATGTTGGAAATGGGAATCATAACAAATTTTCTGTCAAACAGGCAGTACGAAATAGCTTTTGAAGTACCAAGGATATTAAAAAAATGTTCCATGGTAAACAGAATACGGTTATGGAAAACATACAAATATAACCTAACCTAATTAATCTAGTTTTTTCATCAATTTTCGTGACTCTATATCACTTTTAAAAAGTTTTAGGGTTTGTCGGGTTAATTTAGCTTAGAGTGAGTATTGTATCACTAGTTGAAACTCTAAAAAAAAAATTTTTTTTACATTAGCTCCACACAGAAGGCCCTGAGAAGAATAATTCCCCTGAGGGCCACTTACACATTAATATATTTCAGATTTTTTTAACATTCTTATTAAATTTAGACATTATTGAAAAATGATAAATACTTATAATCAAAAAATAATTACAAAAAGTACATTATTTTAATAGTTTTATCATCACGCCTTTCAGCATTTTTGGATGAAGGTATAAATGAAAGCTAATTTGGATAGAAATAAATTCGATATTGAGTTATAATTTTAAAAAGCTGGTACGGAGAATAATTAATCTTTCTCATTGTAACCGCCCTGCATGATCGTAAGAACAACTTTCGACGAAATGTGGATTTTCGTCCGCTGGCTGGTTAAACGCTCTTAAGAAGGAGGACTTGAAAAGTTGGCTAAAGAAGGAGGTAGCACAACATGGCACAATAACCCAAAAATAAATCAAGACAATTAATTGTCACTCGTTCTTGAGGAGTATGTATTTACTTCACGGTATTTACTTCACAATTTCATCCGCTGTTTAAGTAAATTCGTGAGAAATAGTTAGGATGCAGGTGAGTTCTCTAGTTGTTGTTTTGTATAATCTTGCCCATTAACATCTGTATCTATATTTTCTCCTTAATAAAATAAAAAATAAAGTAGAATAATGAAATAATTTTACTTTGTATAAACCACTTATTTGATGTGCAAATCCGACCGGTTTCGGAACAAACGTTCCTTCGTCAGGGAAAGCTTATACTAATTTGACAGTTTCGTTAACTTTCTTTTAGTTTTGCTAACCATATCATTGAAAATAACCATAGTTTTGAAAAAAATACAGGGATAAATATTCTTCATATTAATCATAAAGGTAAACGTTTAGATAACTTAGAAGCCTTGGAAATTAAAAAATCCCTTAAAAATAATGAATCTATTATCAACAAACAAAAAATATTGTCCTATAGCCCAATCATGGATTTGTTCCCCTACCCACCCACTCTACAAAATACCTACCTACCCAATCTACATTATTATCTAGCAACAGCTCCACCCCTACCATAATAAAACATTGTTCGAAACTGTCAAATTAGTATAAGCTTTCCCTGACGAAGGAACGTTTGTTCCGAAACCGGTCGGATTTGCACATCAAATAAGTGGTTTATACAAAGTAAAATTATTTCATTATTCTATAATGGATAACCACAAAGTAAAAGCTACATTCAAAAAATAAAAAAATAAAAAAAAATAAAAAATAAAGTAATTAAAAAACTGTCAAAAGTTATTGATATAAGACTATTTGTAAAATTGAAAGTTATTCCGGTATCATGATGACCCTTGCATCACCTAGTATAAGGGAACGTACCCATACTACGTGACCTGTTCGGGGGGGGGGGGTCTTCAAAATGTCACCCTTGGTACAAATGAGCGGCGGCGGCCATAGGTTTTTGGTCACCGGAGGGGAGGGGGGGGGGGGGGGGGGGTTAAAAATTGCAAAAAGTTGGTTACGTAGTATGGGTACGTTCCCTAACTAGTTTTGTAACTAAGAATATTTTTGTTTTCAAAATTATCCCCGCGATTGGGTTCATTTATGGATATATGATATATGCCTAATTAGTCAACTACATTTATACATATAATAATAAATTGATGTTTTGTAGAGCGCCGTTTTTGTGAGATATCACCTCGAGGGCGCTGTAGATACATATTTCATGAATTCATAGTCTCTATCTAATTTTATTATTTACAGATAGATACTGAAAACCACAAATACTTACCGGGCAGGTCAATTCCGATAAACACACTTATTAAAAGTTTATCCACGGAGAAGATGCGACTTTGCTCGTGGGGCACATTATATTTAAAACACTGAACATGGCATGACTTTACATTTGCTACCCCCAATACTGTTGATATTACGTTAATAAGAAGATTAGTGCCATATTTCAATTTGGGAGGCGGGAATGGGTACCGCCGCCCCGGGAACCTTTATTGGATAACCAACACCTCTGCCATAGGTCACCCCAAGTGGTTCGCTACGTTTGGTGATTTAGCAGGGGTGCCCGGTTTCATGGGGTGAGGTTTGTCCAGGTCTTGGATGACCAGGATACACTGAACCCCAGATTCCTATCCACCCCTAAACCCTTTTCCTTCCCAGAACTTTCTTCTCCTTCCTTTCCCTAAAAAAAACCCCTCCACACAGCATCTCCAAAGATGACATAGGCCATGAGGGAAATTATTTTCCTCAGGGCCTCCTGTGTGGAGATCATGTAAAAAAAAAAAAAAAAAAAAGTGCCAAAAGTTGAGTTAATAATTATTTTGAAAGACTGGAGAATTTGGGACTCGTATACTATATATTATTATGCATACATCTAAATTTAACATTAACGTTTTCAAAACATCATAAAAAATTATGCGGAATTTACAAAAATCTGAAAACCATTAATAAAAAAATTAATAAGATAAAGTTTAATCACCGATTTTACATTTTAAATACAGTCGACATCGACACTTCAAAGTGACAAACCTGAAGCGCAGGTCTTTCAATCGATTCGTCAAATATTATTTTATCCCTCTTCCTGAAGAGCTGAGGATTTGTTCCTCCTTCACGGCGGCTTTCAAACTCATTTTGCGTTCGCTCTCCCCTTCAAAGGTACGAGATTCTTGCAAAAAATGTTTATTTATTCCCTTTCGTCAGTTAATTCTGTTTTCACAAAATGATGGAATCGTGAATTTTATATGGTTTTTGCTGGAAAGTGCGTCACTTTTTTCCCCAGTGAATAAATAATGAAAGGACAAGAATAGTATGTTGGTCTTCTTGGGAAAATAGGAGGATGTTAAAAGGACAGAATTGTTATCATAATATGGTTTTACGTGTGCGTCAGAATTGTGTTCTCAGCGCCCGAATGAAAATTTAACCGCTGACTTTCTCTTATAAAAGAAAGAGGAACAAATAATACATAGGTATTTTACTGTTTAAAAAATGGTTTATCCCCATATGGACTTTCCCATTCATCCCCGTTCCCGTTTCCATTCCGCCTCCCCGTCCCCTCCCCTCCCTCCTTCGCACCCTGCTGCTAAACTATTTGAGATACACTTATTTTTCAAACAACTCGTGCGCCACCTTTCGTATTTTTTTTAGAAATAACGCCAGAGCTCACCAGTACGTATAGAAACCTTCACGGGCGTGCGCACAATAACTCACCAAAGTTTCATTGTAATCGAATGATTAGGATAGGAAATCATTTCATAACGCCAGAGCTCACTATTATATTATATAGAAACCATTCCGGGCATGGCATCAATTATTTAAAGTTTTATCGCAATCTGATAATTGGTTTAGGAACGCATAAGGGACAAACAAGCAAATAAGCAAACATGCATTCATTTTTATACATATAGATTACTAACTTTATCTAATATGTTGTGAAGTAAGGATTAGTAGGCCAAAGACTTGTATGACAGAAGATATTCATCGTTAAACAAAATTCGTCTGATATTGCATCTGGTATCGATCGATACTTTTACTCTCGGCTAAAGGAGATCTTGCAAAAGCATTGTAATGCAATAAGCCTAAGGTTTTTACCAATATTTTTCATCGTTGTATGAAGTAAACTCAATGAACAAGGACAATGCCGATGTTTATTAGAGATTAACAGAAATTTTATGCACGTCCTAGGGAAGGAAAGATCGAGTCACATATAAACAATTTTCTGGGGTAACTTATAAAGAAGATAGATGTTTTGAAAAATATGGACGTGCTGCAGTCATCATTTCCACATTTCGAGAATGAAAACAAATAAATTCAACAAAAAACACAAAAAATTTCCGAAACGATTCGGACTGCGCTGTGTGCGAGCCCTTCTTGCAATAATTCTTAATTTATGGCTCCCCAGTGGGCAAGGACTGACTGGCGGAGGAGGACCTTAACCTCGACTGTTCCCTTTCTGTCCTCCTTGATTTATCTCAACTTGTTCTCTTATTCACATACCACGTAGGTTCCTTTGCCATCTCTGAACAATCCTGTTTCCAAAATGCCCCTTGATTCGGTCTTCTCCATAAAAGCATTAAACTGTTCAAATATTTTTTTTCAACTCAGAATGAAACCAACTCATAAACACCTCAGAAAGGTCATTAAAAGCTATGAAAAAATAATTTTAAAATAGCCGGTAACCCTAATCTAACTTAACCAATTTTTTGTATTTTTTTATCATCACTCTTAATGACCTTTCTGAGGTGCTTCTGGGTTGGTTTCATTCTGACTTGTCCGGTCACCATTTTTTTTCCACAAGTAATACCATAAACTAGTATCTGTAATCTTTGTTTTAAGCCGAAATGGTTTATTTATTTTTGTGGTATGACAGTAGAAAAAACGCTTTCAATGTGTATTTCCCTATCTAACCGTTTTTTCCAAAGGTCACCTCCAAATGCTTATATTTTATAATTTTATGAAAATCAAAAAAAAATCACTGATAAAATCATATAACTTTTAAAATTATGTGACTCAGTTGCTAGAAGAATCTATATGCTGTAGGCAGGTAGACCTGTCAGTGGTTGAGTGGACATAGCGCTTGGGTCCCACCCGAGCGTCGCGTGCTCGATTCCTCGGCTGGCTAAGTCCTCCATCATAACACAAGCAACATTTTCGGCTTTTTGTGGTGGTAGTAGGAGATTTTCAAACATTGTTGGGTTATTCGTAACCCGGGAATGTTTGTCTTTCTTTATTAAAAAAATGAAAAAAAGAAAGAAAAGGTACTATTAAAAAAAAATCACCTTATTTACAACTAGGGTACTGCCGCCCCGGAAACCATTTATTGGATAACCAACACCTTTCCCCTACCCCACCTCAAGTGTTTGCTTTGTTTGGTAACTTAGCAGAGGTGCCCAGATTCATGATGCCCGGGTTGCGTATTTCCATAACCTATACCGGTTCAGTCGCTTTACATTTTCAATATCAAAATTTAAATATTTAGAAATAAAAGTATTAATTTCTAATGCGCACATTGGAAAGATTACTTTATCTAGATTTTAGAACAATTTTTGTTTTTGCAAAGTCATAAAAAAATATCGATATAGAGGTGTAATTACAATATATGGGAATAATATCAAAATTTAAATATTTAGAAATAAAATTATTCATTTCTAATATACAAATCAGAAAGATTACTTTGACTAGATTTCAGAACAATTTTTGTGTTTCCAATGTGATAAAAAATAACCAATATAGAGGTATATTTAAAATGTAAATTGTCAATTGGTTTTGGAAATACGCGCCCGGGTTCATTGTGCGAGGTTTGTCCGGCTCTTGGCGGCGAATGCATCTGCCCACCAGCTGCGTGATAAGCCGGATCGAAAGAGACTGGCCGAGGGAGACTTTTTGACTTCTCCAGAATGCCTCCCTCGGAACATCGCCGTGCACATAATGGGAAGGATGGAATCAAACATCTTTCACTGGGGACACTAAACCCCCAGCTTCCTACCCACCCTTTATAATTTTTACCTTACCATTATTCCCTTCCTTCATCTCAATTATTATGTGTGGAGCTAAAGTAAAAAGAAATAATAAATAATACAAGCGCTTTAGACCACACGACTGAAGTAAAACTTCACTAACTTATATCTCCTTCTCAACTTCCGTTCGCTTCGCCCGACCGTTCGCCTCGCCCTATCACACTTTTCGTAACGCTCTCGTCACGCATTCACCAACTTACTCCCCAAGTCAAGCGTGCTAAAGGCCCAACCGTTCGCCTCGCCCGATAACACTTTTCGTAAAGCTTTCGTCACGCATTCACCAGCTTATTCCCCAAGTCAAGCGTGCGTAAAGAAGTTTTACTTCAAAAATAAAATAAATAATTACAACAAAAGTTATGTAGGTGAACTGATTAATGCAATGGAACACTTCTATGATTTTAGAAAATTTATAAAACATTTTCATTTAATACGTAGGAAAATTTTCTTGTATCTCATATTTTTTTTGTACCATTCTCTCTACTAGGTAATATTCACTCTCGCAACAAACGTTTTATCACAACCACAAAACATTGCACCGTCTTTCGCATCCCTGATCCCACTTGATTAACTAGTTAGAAAAAACCGTCACCGTGACAAAACGCAGTCATCTTTTTCCATCTGGGTAAACTTATTACAAAGGAGAACCAGCTAGAAGCCAAGTAAGCACAATGGCGTACACCATCGTTACGGAGACTCGAGAACTAACGTGTTTTTATAAGTATGGCTACATGCAAATTGTTGTAAGTTAGAAAGAAACCCGGTCCCCGAGAAATTTCAACAATAGTTTAACAAAAATCTTGCTTTCACTGTCGCCCTTTTCCCCCTTATTATTATATACTGAGCGAAAGGTACAACAGCTCCTCAAAATACCTAAATAAAATCATCAAAATCGAGGTTCTGTATTCCCCATTTGTCTTAATTTTTTTTAACCTGTGTTAGAAGAAAATACTCTACATAATATGTCTGTTCGATTTACTTTTTTTTAAAATACATTGTCTAGTTTATAGGTACTCGTATGCTGAACTTCTCTTTATGGCGTTCAAATCAGTTAATTTTAACGATTTTTGGAGGGTCCTAACTGGTATAAAAAGTAACGCATCAAAAAATGCAAAATGTGCGAGAACGCTAGTAGTCGATAGGTATCTATATTATACCTATTGAAAAAAATCATGGTGTGTATTCACACGCGGTAGAAATCAAACTGGAAAGTCGCTAGATGTCGCTTTCTTTTGCCTGTTTATTTTAAAGTGGTTTGAACATTGGATGTTGATTTCACAAAAATATTTTTTTTTGGATTTCGTAGGATTCGAACCACCGTTCGCTTGATGTCTGTCTCTCTGGCCGCTGAGACTTGTCAGGTGCCCTGCTCACTACGCTATCGAAGGTTCGCGCCAAAGCGCTAATTTACTGCATTATATTAGAACCGAGTATTTGTGTAGAACTGAGTTGTGACGCATTTCAGTTTCATCCGAATTTCAAATCACTAACGGCGCTAAAGAAGTTTCACTTCAGTATATGCACTAGTATTAAAAACCCGAGAGGCAATTAAGGAATACGTTTGTATGGATACAGTCCCGCCCAGTTTCTTCAAACCATTTTCTATGGAAATACCGCACAAGAATCCCAACTGCAATGTCATCTCCAATTAAAATATGTTTTGAGGCTGAAGGAAGTGGGGAGACGCAGGTGATGCTGCAGAGGAAGGTGGGGAAGTACCTGGCTATTTAGATCTGGTCACCAAACTCGTTTCAATGCTATATGGTGATTTTACACTTGGGTGTTACTGACAGCATCTTTCACAAATCTTCTTCACATAGCATAAAATGAAGTCGCTACCGCTGTATGTGCGCTTAGATCTTTTAAACTACTCCACAGATTTTCATGCGGTTTTCACCAATAGATAGAGTGATTCAAGAGGGAGGTTTATATGTATAATACATGCTTATTATAGTGTAGAAGAGTCGAGAAAATCAAAGATTCAATTCAGGCAGCGGGCAGCTGGCAAGCGGGCGGTGTGCATTTGATACGTATGCAAATTAACAGATGGCGTTGGTTATAAAGGTTGGGTAAGCCACAGCAACGTGTGGCCGGGTCTGCTAGTATACCTTATATATAGCATTTGAAACCGTCTCCTTGGGATTGCTTGTTGAGAGCCTTACCCCTCGACCACGAAGGCCATTGTAATACTAAACGCCATAATGCTACAAGTGTCGAAAAGGCAATAAATAATGAAACATACGTACCAGTAAATATTATTTACATTTTCAATTTGGCACGTTTTACAGATTCGTAACGAAAACGTATTATTTATTGATAGAAGCAAAATAAAAGTAAGGTAATGACTTCCTTCCCAAAATTTTCTCACCGTGCGTTAATAATTGCTAATTCAAAAATCATAATCACCATACGAAAGAAGAAGAAGAATACAAAAATGCACAAATGTTCATTTCAATAATAATAACGTAACCGAAAGACTTTAAAAGCAGCATTTTTTTTAATCACACGTCGCCACTGGCCATCACTCAACTCATCGCATCACGTAATATGCACTACGTCTCATTCCAACAGCACCGTACAGGCGAGACAGGGCTTTTATCACGTGATCCGTGATCACTGGCGACGTGTGGCAGTTTAATATATTTGTTTGTATTTAATAACAAAATGTATCATCGGACAGCGAAATGACATCTACATTTTTTACTCCAAATACATGCTCAGGAATCGCATATATTTATATGACATAATACTGGCTACAGCCATACTATTTTTAATGTAATAAACGTGGAAGGAATAGCTGGATCAAGTGAATCAGATACTTGAGACGGGCCATGTCAAGAGTCAGAATAATAGAAGAGTATGTATGAGACGATTATGAATGTCAATGAGGCAAAGAGTGTGTGCCAAGTTCGAGTTGTTTGGCGGTCCGTCCTCTCTGCCTACCCCTGCTGGGAAACGGCGTGATGGTTAGTTAGTTAGTTAGTTTAGAACTGGATGGAATGCAGGCACGAAGGCTGGTATTTTCGTAATGAACAATATTAAAATGAATGCTATGAGCGCCAGGAGAAAAATATAATTCTATCTCCCTAAAGTGAACGGTAGTAACGCAAGAGAAAGTCATGGCACGAACAAGTAAATCAAATACTTAACTTGGGGTCACATCACGACAAAATAAGGTGCATAATGTCAAGATAAAACAATCAATAAATCCAAAAAAGAAGAGATAACTTCTTGCACGCTAAAGATTTCTTTTTCCAGGAGATATATTTCTGTTATTGAAAGGATTTTGTGTAGGTATTTTTTCGTCCAAAGCCTATAAGTTTCTTTCAAAAATGAGAAAAATGTGTGCAACCAACCTTATATTTTAAAGTAAACTCCTTGTACCTACCTTAACTACCGAGGAAATCCCAGGTGAACAAAACTCAATATTCGGCTTTTTTCCGCTTAAGGTCCTTATTTAGCTGACCTACTTATATATTTTAAAGCCTATTGCAAGACGCTACTTAATGTTTCCGAATTGAAAAAACTTTGTTAAAAAATAAGAGCGATAAATAAACCTTTTCCAAACACATTAAAAAGTTTGTGCAAACCGAACTTTAAGAGTTATACTTCGTGAAGCAACCATTAAAAATGTTAATTTTTTTTAAAGTTCATCCATGAAAAGTTAACAATATTTTCTAAGGAAATTCAGAAAAGAAATCAATACTAATTTACCTGATAAATACATGACGTAAAAATCTTACTATCTGCCACCTGATAATTTTTGGGCAATAGAAAATTTGGTTGGTGTTGGTTGAATAGAATAGTGATGTTATTTCAAAGTGACTGGTTTTTATGAGTTAAATTAAATACGGTGTCAGGAAACTCGGTTTCGGAACGACCGTTCCTTTTTCAGAGCAAACCTATTCTAATTTGACAGTTACAAAATAGTGGATGGGAACAAAATTGAATATTTTGTAACCGTCAAATCAGTATACGTTTGCCCTGAAGAAGGAACGGTCGTTCCGAAACCGGTCGGCTTTAAGCAAATATACAAGTGGTTCAAACAAAGTAACATTGTTTCATATATCTAAATGGATAACCACGAAGTTATAGCTTCATTCAAAAGTATGAAAAATTTCAATTTCGGACGCAGTTTACTCAAAGACGAGCCAGAATACGACCAAAAATACTATTGAGCCTAATTTTTGAAAAAAAAAAACAAATTTCAGTAAACACAAACTATTACTAATAAACAGTTAGATAAGCGTGCCGAAAAAAACATTTAAATTTAAAATTACTAACAATCGTCACATTATCTTCAAACCACGTCACATTATTAAAATTCACACTCCAGCCGAGATTCAAGCGCTACTTGCCGAGATTCAAGCGGAACTTGTTCGCTTTCATCATTTAATGATTCTCTTCCGTACAATTGAGTCAATAAGTGACGCTCTCTACTGGCTCGAGTATCGTTCCGTAATTCGGCCGGAAGCCGGAAACGCCGCCATGTTAGGAGGAAGTACATGAGGGCAACGCAAGACAATGGAGGTTTTTGGGGTCGGCGGTTATCGGCTTTTTGAAAAAGGAATCTCATGGATTAATACCCTAAGCCAGCCCTGAAGGCATTTTGCATTCACTGGCAATAAATAGCCATTAGCGGAAACTGTGCTACGGAGGACATAAATATGCTGGAGGCCGATTTAGGGGTGGACTGGCAATCCGTCAAGGCTCCGTAGCATCGGGCGACTGGCAAACGTGAGTTACGTTAACACAAGTCTCACGCAATTATTGCATGTATGTAGTTCATGTAACAAGACAATATCACTTCTACTCGGAGAATTTGATGCAACCATTTCTGTGACCTGTGTATTATGGTAAATTTCATTAAATCGATAGACGATATAATATCGATAGACGATAAAATATCGATAGGTGCCTGAGAAATTAATAGGTGCCTGAGAAATTGATACTATAAAGGGACTGTTTGCGGTCAGTGGTATCGCGCTTGGGTCTCACCCAGGCGACGCGTCGCGTCGTAGGTTAACTCCTCCTACACGACGACGCAAGAAACATTTTCCTCTTGGCGTGGTAGAGGAGAAGATGATTCTGAATGTTGTCTATAGCCTAGTTGTTAATATTAATTCGACCAGGCATTTTTTAATGTGTTAACATGTGATCAATGATTGATAATAAAAGATATTTTACAAATATCGGTTCGCGGAATGTCACTAACAAATAATTCAGAAGAGATGCGAGATATCTCAACAAACAATTCCAATAAATGTTTTAAAATATCTCTTCAAATTGGTTCCGCGACTTTTCATCCTGCGACAAAATATCCCCCAATAAAATATCTACTAAAACCTAACCTAACAAAAAATGGAACAAAAACAATATAGACATCCTACGAAGACAATAAATATTTTTTTCAAAAGAGTAAAATGGGACAAAAATAATACAGACATCCTGTAAAGACAATAAATTATTATTCAAAAATAGTAAAATGGGAATAACAAAATGCAGACACCCTGTAAAGTTAGGTTACATTTGGATTTAGTAGATATTTTTGTTGGAGGATGTTTTGCACGTAGGAAATCTTGTCGGGATATTTTATCGTCGGATGAAAACGCGCATTACTCTTCAAATTGCCCATATTTTGGCCAGCGGGCGCTCGCGGGTGATTGATTGCAAATTGGCCAAAGTGTGGCCAAAACCGACCACACAATTTTTGCTCCAAATCATATTTTCAAACAAACGTGTTTTAGCCATTATTGCCAAAAATGTATGCCAATATTTGTTATAAGAGAATTACTGCGTACCAATTATGGCTTATCATATGTATAAAATATCAATTAAAAAAGGCGTTCCTAGATCCTAGATGACCTAGATCCCACGTCATAAAAAAATGAAATAGAAGGATTTTCTCAATGAAGTATAAAAAATGTAAACCTCGTATTGGATTTGGTGTTTTGATATTCGACTTTCTATTATAACATGAGTATTTTTAATTAATCAATCTGTGCCAGTCCGACTCTGTTTATAGAGCGCATAAATAGCCGAAAAGTATTATGAACACTCCGAGGGGTATAATCTAATAATGATACCATGCCATTTAGCCTAATGCGAGTGTTATTCTAGTCTGTTTGTAAAAAGATTCCTGCTTTATCGCGGGCGGAATAAGATATGAGCTATTTGGCGCAATCCGAGATTTCGGCTAAAATGTTATTGACGGAGAGGTGCTAGGTCTTGTGATGTTTTAAAACTAGTAAGATATTTTGTGTTTCAATTTTCGTTTATGATTTGAATTTTCTTTTTACGATGGTTTCCATTCAAATCTGCTTGTAAAGCATTTGTGGCGAATTACCTTCGTCAGATATTATTTTAGATGTTCACGGCCAAAATTATTTTCGTTTCTGGTTTTTTTTTGGGGGGAGACACATCTGCCCAGATGAGGACTCCCAACTGTTTGCCATTCCCTTATTACTTATCTATTGTGTCTTCTTCCCAAACAGGTGCTTGTAGGATACGCTGTATACAATCACCCAGCGCTTGCCACCTCGTGGACTTTCACCAACCTGTCCCATTGTCTTGTCTATATTTTGTCATACTAACACATATTGTATCTGTATTTCCCGCTAAGCACTTGCATACTGTTTACTAACAACGTATGCAGGGACATTGGAGGTCTCGTTTCGTTATCAAATGTAGAGTCGTTTTTACCCAAAAAATTAGAGTCCTTGCAAGAGCCTTGAAGGGGTAACCATCTGTTACCTATACCAGGGCGGGTAAGTGGTGGGTCATCCAATGCCCAGATGATGACCGCTGTAACGCTGTCCGAAATGTTGGCTAAAGAAGGAGGTAGCGCAAAATAGCATAACACCCTAACTAACGAAAATTACCTTTGTATTTAATATTAACCTTATAAACCCGGGCACCCCCGCTAAGTCACCAAACGTAGCGAACCACTATGGCAGAGGTGTCGGTTATCCAATAAATGGTTCCCGAGGCGGCGGTAACCATACCCGCCTCCCAAATTGAAATTGGATTGGATGAATGGAAATATTAGAAGTGTAAATTAATCCACTTTCCGACATCCGATAGAGCTGAAATTCGGCAAATGGATTTTATGTCGATTACAATGCATTTTATCAACTTTAGGTGGCACTCGTTCCTCTGAAATTGGCTACTTTCTGGCCCAAAAGATGGCACAACTAGGTGCTACCGTTTGGTGCTTAGGACCGTGGCGACAAGTCGAAACTGTTTCACTACATAATAAAAATAGATGTATTATATGTTAGAAATACTTATTTTTACGGGATGATTTTTTTTTTAATTTTAAGCAAATAAAACTTTTTAATGCCATTATTAAGTTCCAAAGAATTTGAGTTTTTGTCATAGTAACAGTTGTTTCGGTGTTCAAGGTTATTTTTCCAAAAATCTGGTTGTGCCACATAGAGTCAACTCTTCATATGATTTTATTGATATATTAGGATTTTATTAGGAGCGACGACGTCCTTAAAGATATTTCCACCTAGGAGATTGTAAACTGAGAGAGCTGGCACAAAACCGTGATGAGTGGAGGAAGACTCTTGAGGAGGCCAAGACCCACCAGGGGTTGTAGAGCCAAGAGTGACGATGATGATGATGATTAAGATTTTTTGATACAACGATTAATATGGGTCCTATGTGTGCTGGGACAAATTTGGTCGCCCGTGATTAAGAAAAACCTGTGGGATAAGAAAAACAGATTAGATTTTGGTTTTTCTAATTCAAGAGACATTTAGTTCGGGTAGAATCAATAGATATCGCACCATAAAATATAGATGGATATATTTATCCAAGACACTATCTAGATTGCGTTTAGTTCGGGTGGAAATTTGCAAACAAAAATGAGGTAGCACCCAATTAAAATGTGCGTTAAAAATGAAGATGTTGGTAATTCTTAGTCGAAGTATGACGTTGTCAAATATGACCGAATGGCAGCCTCGGCAAAGCTATAAGGTCCTGGGTTTAATTCCTAGATGTGACCGAACCTTTTTCTGATTTTTCTCTTACAAGTTTTCGTTTGAGAGTCGCTAATATTTCTTCAATGATCAAATATTTTCCAATTGAGGTTTTTCTCATTATTAATAATTTCTCATTAAAAATAATAAAATTTATTTATCGCGAAAAGTCAAGAGTAATTTTAAACGTTTCAATGTTTTATTTTCCACTTAATTTTCTAATTGGCAGCGTTAATCAGAACTCATTAAAGGATTCAATAAACGCCAAAAACAAAATCCAAAAATATCTACTTGAATTGTGTAAATTTTGTTGAGAGGAACTGGTGGGTGTCTAATTATTTCTCGACTTCTCCTTTAAATTCAAATTTGTTTTATTGAATGATTACCAAATTCGAAAGCCATTTCTTGACAAGAGAAAACTCCTCTGTAAGGTAAGCGATACGAAGAATTCGGGAAGTTGAGATATCTGAAAATAAAACAATAATTTACAGAAGGCACCAATTAATATACAAGTTATTCCGGGAATTCAAAATTATATTTTTGACTTCCGATATCAAACAAGAACGTTTTTTTAATTCATAAGGCAAACGTTTCGTAATTTTCTTTTTGATGATTTTTCTTATTGAAAATTACAGAGAATATTAATATTGTTCATGTCTTTTTGTAATTACAGTTAAAAAAGGATTCTTCATATATAAAAATTAATGTAAGTTGAAAATAAGAGTATTTGTGTTGCCTTAGGGATTCTAGTCGGAAAAATTCTGAAAAATAGAAAAAAAATACTTCAAGGCGCCAGCTCACGGCTTACTGCAAATTAGAATTTTTATGTGATATAATTATCATTGTGTTTTTATTTATATATATATATATATATATATATATATATATATATATATATATATATATATATATATATTTATATATATAACAACGTGCTTTTGTAAACATATATAAAAAAAAATGTTGGTTGTAGATGGTCACCATCATCCTCATGGCTCTAAAACCCTTAGTGGGTCTTGGCCTTCTCAAGAGTCTTCTTCCACTCATCTTGGTTTTATTCCAGTTTCCTACAGTTTAGAAGCTCCAAGATAGATATATCTTTGAGGACATTGTCGCTCCATCTTAATCTTGGTTTTCCCAGGCTCCTTCGCCCTATCGGTGTCGAGTTCAGCAGGGACTTTGGAGCATGATGCTCGGTCATTCTCTCCACATGATACAGCCACCGAAGTCTTCCCAGTTTTACAAACTTTGTGACGTTTAGCTCCTTAAACAGCGTATATAGCTCATTGTTGTAACGTCTGCGTCAAAATCCATTTTGTAGAACCTATCCGAAGATGCGTCTGAACATTATTTTTCAAATAACAGCTAACTCTTCGATACTGTTAATAAAAAATAATAGCATTTTATAATTCTTTAGTATTAAAAACACGTCGCACGAAATTAGTTTCGAAACTCGTAAAGATAGAAATGTGGTGTAAAGTGTTGTTAAAATTATAACATGTGATTTAAAACTGTCAAAACACCGTGCGACGAAGATGGAAAATATCGTAAGCGTCAGTTTTTCGCGCTCCCGTTATTTGCCACAGTTTTCACGAGTTCTTCCAACACCCACTCGTTCACCCACCCACTCACCCCCCTGGCTCACTAGCCCCTATCTCAAGCCACTCCCACCCCTCATTCCTCCACCATCCACCATCTTCACCCCTTAAGAATCTCCTCGCTAGGAACACCCATTCGGAGATAAGTCCTCTTTGCCCTGATTACAGGAAACAAAAACTTAATCGGGAAAGTGTAAAATGAAAGTGTTATTTTTGCCAAAAGTGTAAGAGATTTATTGTTTTTGATAATCCAGTTTCCTAAGCAATTTATTCCCGAGATCTGGAAGTAATGACGGCAGTTTACAAGAAGTAAGCAGGACCTGGAGATAAGGACAATTTGCGTGAATGTTTTTGCAGAAGGCTTTTGAAAGAGCTTGAACCAAAAAGCATCATTTTAAAACCAGACCTTAAACTTAAGCTTCGACGTGGAGATTTGAATGACCTTGAAGAGTAAACGAAATCACATACTGCTGATGCAAGTAATGATATCTCGAACATAATATTTTAGGTCGGAGCATTTGCGAAACAGGGTTCTCTGAAAATCATCTAGATAGAATATTTTTTGGAATCAATGCTATATGCATGCACCTACTTACTGTATACATATAATAGAGGTTTAGAAATACTATTAAAACGGGCAGGTGCTTGCTAAATACGGACATTCTTACTTTTAATTTGTTGAAAAACGTTGTTGAAAAACGTTTCTGCGCTCAACTCTCCAATACTCAACCACTTGTTTGACGAAAGTTTGTCAACATACGTTTGGTTTTTTTGGTTTATAATTGAAGTATTTTGCGTGAATAATTTTATTTGACCAGGAATCTAATAATAACAATTATTATTATTTAAGTCAAAACCATATAGGTCACAGGTCACAGTGATGTAGGAGGTTTTCGATAAGTGCTGTAATTTGTTTAGCTTCGTAGCAGATTGGTGGGATCTTTGGCTAGGATCCATAACTCACGAAATAATAACTGGCAAAGTACGAGAAAAGTTATTTTAGGAACTATAATAATTATTTCCTACGGTATTATGTAAGAAAAGGGTTCTGGGTTCGAGTCCCAGCGGAGCCAATATCTTTTCTGATTTTTCTGTCTCCAGATTTCGATTGAGTTTCGCTAATATTGTCTTCATTTAATTAAAAATTATTTCCATTTTATTCAGCTATTTCCACCTAACCTAAATATCCTCTTGTGAGAAATCACTACTGAGAATAGAAAAGTGGCTTTAAATAGTTTTGAGTTTGAATGTTAAAAATTTGTTTGTTTGGAAGTAACCGCTTTGCGTGGAAAATATTTTTTAAATGATTTTCGTACTGTTAGTCCGAGAATTTTTATTTTACAGCTGTTGAAAAGGTCATTTAAAAATAAATAAAAATAAATTTAAAGTCATTACAAGGAACATTCCAATGGGCAATGAACCGAGGAATCCCCTCTCCGCTAATGCTTTAAGTGGTGTGGTTTGCGCGGACACCCTTTGTGCCTTGTGCTTTGTGCGGACCCTCGCCTCGCAATGTCGCGTACAGTACCCATACCTTTATTGGGCACACTTTCAGCGGGTATATTGGGTGCGGTTTGGCGGGCACACTCGGATTAAATCCGCAATCAATTGTCAGATTCGGGTAACAATGGCCGATGTGTGCTTTTTACAAAAGAAAACAAATATAACCATGGGAACATTAAATGCCTCGTATCGTACCTACGCAGAGCCGGAAAAGTAACTATTTTATCTTGTTTTTTGGCTACGTATCTTCCTTTTTTATTTCTTTGTTGGGCACATTTTATTAGGCCGATATTGGGTGTGGTTTACTGAGCTAGTTAAAATCAGCGATTTATTTGGTTTGGGCGTTCTTTTTCATACCACCTAATTTGCTTAAGCAGTTGGTCAATGGTAAAGGCTATGTTTGTGACTATGGAGAGTCATAGGAATTACGAAGACCAATAATATGAGACTTGTCCGGGTATTGATTTTCTCCATATTTCTTTACGGTTTGGAAACATGGACATTTAGAGCCAGTGAAAGAAAACGGAAAAAGCCCTCGAAAGTGGTGCTGGAGAAATATGCTCAGGATTCTATGGACGCACAATGTGTCAATCGTGGAAGAGCTGGGCATCCACAGTAGGCTTTCAACTGTCTACCTACAATGTATCTTAAGATACTTTGGATACTGGTATAAGCCTAAAACTGGTATACCCGCCCTGGTGTATAAGTAACAGATGGTTACTCCTTAAAGGCTCTCGCAAGATTATGTTTTTTTTTGTTAAACGAAGCTACATTTATTTATTTTGAATGAATCTAAACCTCCAGTGTCCCTGCATACGTTGTTAGTAAGCAGTATGCAAGTGCTTAACAGGAAAAACAAAATGGAAAAAAATAGGTTAGTAAGACAAATGTAATTAAACAGGGCAAAAGAAAAACTATTTCATGAGGCTCCATGAGGCGCCATTGTATCATGTTAAAACCTGGAAGCACCTGTACAAAATAGAGAACTGGCTCTCTACTGGTTGGGTCGAGACTTACTAAACTAAGAATTTTACTAAAGTGCTCCTCATAAAAAAAATGGCTTTGATGACCTCTTTGCCTCCAAAACCAAAGGAAAAAGTAAAATTATTGTAAAAATATGCAGATTTTTTTTATTTATTTTTTTATTTTTTATTATTTCATAAATGATTAAATGTTACATTTTTGGCCATTTTTGACTACCATACTAGGCTATTGCCCGTGTTGTGGTAGTCATTCATGTAATATAATTTTATATAAACAGATAATAAAATATAAGAAGAGAAAAGAAAAAAATAACATATTTAGGGATAAATAAAACTAAAAACAGATAAAAATATAAGAATTGCAAGTTATCTAAGAAATGAAGAAAATTTAAAGAAGATGAAATAAACATTGGTGAGCATTATTCTTCTTGAAATAAAAATAGAAATAAAATTTGGTAAGTAATCTTCTGCACGAGAGTACATGTTTGTAGTCATTTTTGATATTCGTTCTATGAAAGAAATTGGAAAGAGTGTTAGAGAAAGTAATTTTTTGTTTGATTTTTTTAAAATGCAATATTAAGTTAAAATAATTGATTAATTGAATTTGTAATATTTTTTTAATTAATATTAATATTATTTGTTTTTTATTGTAATATTAAGCTCTCATGTGTTTGAAGAAATCTCTTCCCTTTTCAAATATCCAATGATTGATACGGGATTTAAAGAGATTGTATTATTTGTCTTACTATTTGGTATACCTCTTGAATTAAATTTAAAGTTTTTTTCTTTATAGCGTTTTTTAGTAGCCAAAAATTGTTTGGGTTTCCCGGTGACAGTGGGTTTAACTCGGTAATCAATAAATTGTAAGAATAGGGAAACCATGGTCAATGTGAATTTTATTCGATGCGGTAAATAAAATGTTATTGTTCAGAATAATCCCTTTTTCATTTGCAAAGGGGCGAATAGGAGGGGATGGTACGACGTACCTATATTCGTAGGGGTGTAAATGAGTTTCCCTGTATGAATGAAGGATACCCTTATTTTGGTACCATTACGTTTGATCCGGCAAATCCGTTTTTAATTAACTAAGCAAACAATTATTGATTTTATATGGCAATGCTTCGTGATTGTCGCAGGAAAAGTTGTTCAAAAGGAATTCTAAGGTAATAAATACAACGTTTAACTTATGTAGCGACACATCATTATTATCATCGCCATCAAAAGAACATACGAGAAACATCTAATATTCGCGCCCATCGGCAAACCTACTTGCCTAGGTACCTTCGTACCTATACTGGCCGCGATGTACTTTCTCGCCGGCCGTGCCAGCCCGACGATAATAATATCGCCCCGCCTAGAAAGGTCTCGAGACAGCACCGTACAATATCTGTACGGCGCCGAATATTCTCGTAAGCTGTCGAAGTGGCTCGTATTACCTCCCGCGAGGTAGTTACTCTACCGCGGCTATATAAGCAGCCGATCGCTCGCCCGCTGCAGTTCAGTCCAGTTCAGTCTCACACTTACAGTCGGCCAACATCTCAGCATGTAACAGATCTCCGCATAAGTGCTCCTGCATGGCACACGCTCCAGGGCAGCTTCCTCGAGGTCCATCACCACGTCTCAGCCACAAGGCCCATCGTGCCTTCAGCCCCGCAGAACAGCAACATCCCGCGACTCACAAGGCTTGCGTCACCTTCAGTCCGGGGATCAGCTCACCACTTCATGGCACCCCGAAGCCCACCGTGCTTCGCTGCCATGGAACGCGCTCCGCCTCGCCAGGACTACCTGCTGGTGGCTCAGCTCACCGAGCCACTCACCGTTCATCTCCGCGATTCAAAGTGTCGAGCAACGCGCTGACCTTCACCACACCATCTCCACCTCCGTGCGCCTGCAGCATCATCTACGGCACTCCGCATTACATCATGTTACCGACCACCGACCATCTGCTACGTAGCCCAATAAACGACTGACTCGCTACTTCGACATGACGACTTTCATTTCTGTCTCCCGCTCCCTCACTTATAAAGCTTTTACTAATGAATCTTTTGAGACCTATTTCAGATTAGTACAGTATAATCTTATAATGGCATTTTTGGCAGTTAATTAATTTTAAATGTGCAAATCAATAAAAATATCAGTTTAGTAGATTTAACATTATAATTATTATAATTATTGTTATGTGTAAACCATAAAAAAGGTAATGTTATTTCATAAGTATTGCTTATTATTACATAATAAGGCGTAGTATTTTCTCTGAACGGTCGTCCAGAATGGAAGATAGTATCGCCCTGTTGTATTACCACCATTCAGAATATTCTAACGTTGCTTGAAATGTTATTATTTTACAGTCATAAGGTATCATAGAGTGGAGGAAAATATATTATCTTTATCAATAAACAATTTGTTTAGATAAATTAACACCACCAAAACCTTCTGTCAACAAACATGAAGATGTGGAAATCAATAAACATAGGTAGTCAACAAATATGAAGATGAGAAAATCAACAAACATAGTTTTAACTAACATGAAGATGAGGAAATCAACAAACATAGTTAACTAACATGAAGGTGAGGATATCATGACGTTACCCTAGATAGAATCCCTAGACGAAAACTGTGAGTATACTACATTAGTTCATAATTAAACAGTAATTACAAAATAACAACAAAAAAAATTAGGTATGTCAAATCTGTATATTTCTTTAACAATTTGTGTTTGGTGATAACGTCATTTTTTGGTTAAATTATAATAATTGAGATTCAATAAATAAAATCACAATCCTACAACAGAAATGCAACTTAGAGTAGAGTGTTGGAATTCAATTCGCGTGAAAGCTATGCGACAACACAATATTGTCGTAGAGGATCCGAAACCATTGCAAAGTGAATGTCCTAGTAGGTAATCTCTTTAGTAGGCACCAGGGCCGCGCCAAGCTAACGAGCGCCCTATGGTTATATTATTAGTAACACTGGACATTTGCAAGGATTACTGTATGGTATCCAGGGGAGCGGCAATCCCTCAGGATATGTCATGAAGTTATTTAAATAGGATTATATTTGTCTGACCCAAAGTATTCAAAGCCAGTAGATCTTTAGAACTATAGCATCCTCGATTCCAGAGATGTTATGTGGATGAAGAAAGGTGAGGAAGAAGATCTGCTGAGAAGAGATCGTTTGGATCAAGCAACCACCGCCCACAATCTTAATGATCTTTGGTCTCAATAGATTTTTACATAGATTCAATAGATTTTTCCACGTGTTCATTAACAAAGACTGGCGCAAATTGTACGCAAGGTGTACGAATCAATCCGGCGAATTATTTTAGTGTTCCATCTGGGAATAAATATTTATTCTATGAAAATTCCCTTCCCTCTCCCAACTTGTCCCCCAGCACTTCAATGTTCACAATCAACCATCGGTTGCAGCAACGGTCTTCACGATCATCACAAAACTGCACCGCAAGATCCGTTTGAAAACTATTTATATTAGTAGTGAAATCATTCAAAAACATAGTGAACCATAAACAGAGAAGTCACCTCACCTTTCAGTGTAATAAAGTGCAGAGAAATCCTCCCACCTTCACTTGCCGTTTTTCCGTTTCGCCATTTTCTTTACAAATACAACTTTCTGTTTTTGCAAGAACACATAATTTATTTTGCCGTGAATGAAAAAACCACCAGCCGAAATAACCATATTTTCCAAGCTGTTTCTAAAGTCGTACATTATTGTTATTTTGAGACTGTCTTTCTTCACTCTCTTAACGGGGTGCGAAAATGCTTATTGTAAACTCGCCGTGACACAACGATATTCCATAACCAATGGTATTTAGATACCTTAATAATATCTAAATACCCATGTTTCCAGAAGTGTAATAACTGCCTCACAACAAAAATCATTAAAAATATTCAACACTTAAGTATTCAACAGACATCTCAACATTTGATCTAATGCAAGGTGCGCGTGCGGTCCTGCCACGCAAAATCTAATTCCATATCATGCAGTAAAACAGATGTGCATATAATAATATTAATGGTATCGCTGTCACTAATCATATGCCCACCATAGCGACACTGCGTGACCATTAGAGGCTTGATTAGATGATTGTATGCCTGGACGTGAGCAGTGTTCCGTGTCCTGTGTTGCTCGGAGATGATTCCGTTGGTCGAAACCCCCACTCCCAAATCCGAACTCAACACCCAATAAGGTAGATAATATCTTCCTGGTGCCAATGAGGGGTAACACTATGAATGAAATACGTAAACGTCATCAATGTGGGTGATATGACTGCTTTCATAAATCAAATCTGAGCGAAGGCTAAACAAGCCTAAAATACCATTACTGCAAAAGACTTATTTGCACTAATAATAAAAGCAAACATTTACCAACAAAGAGATTTGACCAATCGTTCGCTAATGAAAGCTTTTATAAAGTTCACGTACCATTCTGAGAATTCGTTTAACGAATTACTATGCTCTCTTTGAAAATCCTTCACCTATTCTTTCTACTATCATTACTTCTCACTCTGACACTTACATACCTACACCAAGGCAACAATTCTTTCTGTATTCAATAAATTTGACAACAACTAACTACAACTAAGAACAAATTGTTTGTTGTTAGGTGATCTTTTGTCTAAGCAGTAAGGTTTCTTCCGAAACCGGATGGTGGAATAAATAAAATATTTGTTTTCCAATCTTTACATTTCCCTTCTCCAACCCTCTATCTTCCTCCAGCCTCACAATCGCATAGTTCCAGGCTCTGTTAGTTAAAACTTTCGTACACATAAAGGTTAAAAATAAGTTTTAATAAAGTTAGTGGTTAGATTACAAACTGTACTTATTCTCTTTTCCTTCCCGTCCCCTTATTTATTTGGCCCTTCTTCACGGTGGGATAACAGGGATAATACACACCAAATATTCGTGAAACCTACCAAAATAAAAATAAGTTTCAATGTTTTGTACTCACGAAAATAAATGATTTAAAACAAAAATAAATTAAAATTTGCGGAAATAAAATAATAAATATTTTTTCATAACATTTTCAAGCTCGAACTTTGAGATACCAATGTGACAGGATAGGCGACCACTCCAAGATATATCGTGTATTTAAAAAAATATATTATTAAAGTTCTGCAAGTTTTTAGATGTTTTATTACTGTGACAACTGTTTCGGCATACAAGGCCATTTTCAAACAGTTGTTAATGGAAAATAATTTCGGTAATAGTTTCTCCATTTTGTGGGGTACTTAAATTTTATTAAATTTTATAAATTTTTTTTTTATTTTTTTTATTTTTTTTTTTTTTTTTTAATTTATTTATTTTTGTACATACAATAATGACATTACATTTTTCAGATACATTTTTTATATAACGTGATTCACCTTTTTTTAGAGCATGCTCGTGTAAAAAAGGTGGAGCAGTGTGTGTGAAAAACTATTTAACATATTTTTTTAGAATTATAATATATA
This sequence comes from Limnephilus marmoratus, assembly GCA_917880885.1. Taxonomy (NCBI): domain Eukaryota; kingdom Metazoa; phylum Arthropoda; class Insecta; order Trichoptera; family Limnephilidae; genus Limnephilus; species Limnephilus marmoratus. The sequence goes on along the minus strand of OU862918.1, from coordinate 49,737,368 downwards.
TTTTTATATATACATATATGTATACATATATATACATATATATATACATTTATATATACACATATATATACATATAAATATTCAAAACAAGATATATGAAATAGAATAGAAAAAAAAAAGAAAACCGTATAAAAAAGAAGAAGAAGAGGAAGAGGAAGAGAGAAAAGAGAAAAGAATATAAAAGTAAATGGATTTCCAAAATCAATTGTCGAGAGACATTCTATTGTATTATTAAATTGAATTATTGTAATATGCTAATGATTTAGTGTTTTTATAGAACTTTTGAATTTTTTATAATTAATTTCCAATCTTAAGTTAAGGGGTAACTGGTTAAACCACTTGACTCCAAAATATTTATAAAAATGTTGGGCTGTAGTGGTATTACAACGCGGGATAGTTATAGAGCCAAGAATATTTGGTCTTTTGCTGTTTGAAATAGATAATGAGTTATCATTGTTGAAACAATCTTTATGGATTTGTAAAAGTGTAATTTTTTTATAAATATTGTGTAGTGAAAGGACTTTAAATTCTTGAAATAATCTTATGGTGGGGAAATCATATGGTTTTTTTAGAATTATTTTTATTAATAATTTTTGGATGATTTCTAAAGGCATGAGAGAAGTTTTGAATGCACCACCCCAACCAAGAATTCCATATTGTAATACAGATTGGATCAGTGAGAAATATATAGTTCTTAATAGTTAAAATTTAATATGTTTCGTATTCTAAGAAAAATGTACATTAATTTTCTTAATCTTTCTACTGTTGCATTGATTTGTATTTTCCACTTTAAATTGCTACTATAATTACACCGAGGTATTTTATATTAGTTTTAACAGTGAGTACAGAGCAGTCAGGTTTACATAAATTTGTGTTTCTATTGCAATTGTATGAATGTATACTTATCATTAAATTTTCAGGGAATGCATGTTTATTAATGGTGAACGGTATTACAAAGGCTTTTTCCGTATTAAGTGACAGCAAGTTTGAATCGAACCATTTTTTTAGGATGTTTAAGTCTAATTCTGCTGTTTTCTGGGTTTCATTCCAAGTTAAACCTTCAGTTAGAATTGCTGTGTCGTCTGCATATGAAATGAGTTTAGATTTGATGTTAAGTTTAAACATATCGTTGACATAAATGATAAAAAGAATTGGCCCCAGTACAGTTCCCTGCGGGATGCCAAAATTCGTGGTCTGAGAATCGCTCATAAGGCCCTTTAATTTAACAAATTGCTCTCTATTAAATAGATAATTTTCGATCCAAGTTAAAGCATTGTCAGTTATACCAATTTTCGTTAGTTTAGAGATAAGGTAAGAGTGCGATATACTGTCAAATGCTTTTCTTAAGTCAACAAATGTTCCAATACATTTTTTTTTACTATCTAAAGATTTATATATTTTAGATGTTAAATCAACGATAGCATCTTGAGTGCCCAAATATTCTCTAAAACCATATTGATGTGCATTTAATATGTTATTTTCTTTCACAAATTTAAATATTTGTTTTTTTACAACTTTTTCAAATATTTTTGCAATGTTTGAAGTGAGAGAAATTGGCCTATAGTTACTGCTTAGACAGGGGTCCCCAGATTTAAAAATTGGGGTAATAATAGTTTTTTTGTAATTTAAGGGAAAGTTGCCATTAACAAAACTTGTATTTATGATGTGTGCCAAAGGTTTGCAAAGTGAGTTAGAATTTCTTTTAAGTATTTCTACAGAAATATTGTCATAACCAGGGGAAGAATTTCCTTTTAATTCATTAATAGTATCTTTGATTGAGTTAGTTCGTTGAAATTGTGTTAGGGTTTTACAAGGAATGGAAGGTGTTGGTAGATTATAATTATCATTATCTCTGTTTTTTATTTTAATTGCTAATTTTTCACCAACTGACCCAAAATAATTGTTTAAGATATTTGCACATTTCAATGGATCTGTGTTGACATTGTAAATTGTGTTATCAATATCTGAGATTTTATTTATATTTGAATTTTTGGGTTTTTTATTGATCATTTCATTAATAGTTTGTCATACCTTTTTATTGTTGTTACCAGCAATATTGATTTAATCTTTATAGAAATCTTCTTTTGTTTTCCGGATTATGTAACATAATTTATTTCTAAAAAATATATTTTTAAAATATTCGCGTAGTTTATTGTTTTCAGGAAACTTTTTTAGCTCTTTATAAATTTTTTCTTTATGCCTAATTGATATGATAATTCCTTGTGTAATCCACGGTTTCAATTTTTTAAATTTAGTCTTTGGAAAGTTTGTTACAATGGAAGAGGAGGATTGGATATGCTTATTCAATGTCAATTCAAAATTCCGTGAACATAAATCGGTTTTGTTAGATGATAGTACAGTTTCCCAAATTTCATTTTCAAGATGTTGTTGTAATTTTTCATAATTAATTAGAATTTTTGGTAAGTTATAGCGACAATAATTATTCTTATTTATTTTATCAGTTTTAATAGCTACAATGCATGTGTGGTGATCAGTAATATTATTTTTAATACACGTCATTTTTAAATAATTTACAATTATTACAGCGCCCTTGAGTGATTTTTCACAAAAACAAAACAAAAACCGTGAAAACAAAAACCGTACTATACAAATCATCCAAATATTATTATTAGCAACACATTAACGTTTAATGCGGGGAAAACAGAATTCAAAGTGTCCCACAAAAAAGACAAACTTTTGTCAAAATTATTTTCTCAGTAAAACGGTTTACATGGTATTAAATCATTTTAGGTGCTTCAAAAATTGAAATTGGGCGGGATAAATTCAATCATATGAACAAGTCGTCTCAAAGTGGTCCAACCGCAGTTTGAAAATGGTTTTGTAAGCCGAAATAACTGTCAAAAGAATGACAAAAGAATTAACATACTTGCAGAACTAAATAATAACAATAATAAATTTAAATTTAATTTTTAAAATATTACATAGAGTTCTACGAATTAAACACAACAGCCACAGTCCTTTGATGCATTAACACCAAGCTTTCGTGCCACTAATGAGCATGTCTATTCGTAACTTTACTGAGAATTTTAAATTGAATTTAGAATTTTATTACACATATATTAATTGCACTCAACTGAAATGTCTTTCACAGTGAAACCCCACTGCCTCTAAAATCCGCTGGGGAGATCGGCAGGTACCATCATTGAATTAAATCCACCCAATCATCCCTAGGCCCATGTGTGTCATTTATATTGATGATGCTCTACCCCACTTTGATTATTGGATGTAAAAATAATTGGTTGTAAGTGCGACCTTTTCGAGAAAACGGACACAAACACGGGGAACGTCGAGGGGAGTCCTTGAATGGGTTCACATAAAAGTACACGGTTTCCAGTTTCATTGTGTTGTGAGTGTTTATATTATTATTACGAACAAAACCTTAAACTCAAAAAAAAATTAATTGTTAATTCCTTTTTCACTCTTAATTGGAATAACTTTTGAAGGTAGTTGAGAGTAGTATGTAAAAAAAATATATGTTATTCTTGTTATTCTAGACACTGCCCGCGCCGAAACGCAAATTATATAAAATTTCCTCGGTAGAAAAAAATCGCTAAGTACGCTCCAAAAATTATTATAAACACGTTTGTTTCAGTTATTTTACAAGTTATATGTACGAAAAAGTTCACAGTGTTTCTTTAAATGCTGTTTAAGACAATGCCCGCGAGATTTTTGCTCCATTTTAAACAAGTCATGTTTTATTAAACATTTTCGCAATTTTCGCATCAATGTTGTCGCTGTAAATGTTAGCGCTCTCCTCTAACATTTGTAATTTCGTATCTCTCCATCTTCTTCTTTTCGAGCCCAGTTGCAGAGCCTTAAGGCTCTGTATCGGCGCTCAAAAAGGAGACGATGGAGAGATATGTAATTACGAATGTTGGAAAAAGCGCGCTAATATTCAAAACTATAAAAATGAAGTGAAATTTTTAATAAAACACGAACTCGTTTAAAATAGAGCAAAAATCTTTGAGGGCTGTTTAAAACAGCATTTAAAGAAACAAAACGATTTTTTTTTCATTCATATAACTTGTGAAATAACCGAAACAAACTTGTTTATTATAATTTTCGGAGCATATTTTGCGATTTTTTTCTATCGAGGGAATTTCATATAATTTGCGTTTCGGCGTGGGGAATATTTAGATATTATCTTAAAAAATATCACATATTTTTTTAGAGCTTAAAACTTCAAATGATTAAGGGAGATACGTAAGAAATCGGTGGATATTGGGGTAGCGGCGGCTTAATATTGTCTTATAAGAAACATGAACGTGTTAAAAATTTGCCTTTACATAAAAATTTTGTTGTACACAGACGGTGTATGAATGTGAATAAAAAAGTGTACCAAATTACAGGTTTGTGGCTGACTTTCCAGCCTATTTTTACGTTAGCTTCACCCAGGAGCAAACGTAAATAATTCCCATCAGGCCATCGGTCATCTTTGGGGATGCTTTGGTTTTTTTAGGAAATGAAGGAGAGGAAGTTCTGGGAAAGTATGAAGGGTAGGAATCTGGGTGTCAAGGTGTCCCAGAGTGAAGGACGTACGAATCTAATTCTCTCACTGCAGTTCATGACGAAGTTCCGAAAGAGTCCCGCTGGAGGACTGAAAAGGTCTCCGTCACGCAGTTGGTGAACAGGCGCAACAGTCGCCAAGATTCGGATAAAATCACACCATGAATCCTGGCACCCCTGCTAAGTCACCATCTGCCTATCCCTCTAGGAAATCGGCCAGATTGAATTATTTAATTAAAAAGTATCTGAAGCTACATCAGAATTAAGATCTATGTATTGGTAGCATCATTCACACCAATGCATTGGCAGGGTGTCGGTTTCTAACATAAACCATAAAACCTTAAACCAACAGCGAGAGAATATGTTCCAAAAACTGTCTTATTTTCTCTCAGTCATATAATATAATATTAACATTTCGAGAAAAGGCGAAATTACGTAACAAAATGTTACTTAACAGGCTTCGCAAAACTTTTATTTGACCATAAAACGCTGATGTATCATTCCACAGAGAAAAAATTACACCGAAACGAAGAACGGAAGAAATATATTATGTTCCCTTCAAAAACTTTATGATGAAACAAAAAAATTTCCACGGCGAAAGCCCTCCGTATAAATGGTTAGTTTATAAACCCGTTTTGTGCGTTTACGATGAGAATATAAACATTACCACAAAAACACTGTATAGCTTATCTCTAGAAGTGTCTTCTAAGTCGAAAAGAAACTAGTGTCGACGGTTAACATAAGATACGGACAGACATCAGACATGTCAGGGAAATATTTGCTTAAGAATACTTAGTAGGAAGCGCCGCCCCGGGAACAATTTATTGGATAATTTATTGCCACACTAACCTTTTTTACACAACCAATAATAATACGAACGCTGCAGCCAACTCCCCCATTTCCCGCATCCTTCAAAATTTCAACTCTATTCAAAAAACCACAAATACTGATATATTTTTTGATTCCCTCCCTCTATTTAAGAAAAACATTTTTAGCACACATAACACACACATCCACACACACACAGACACCCTCATTTACAAACATACTAACACTCTCCCACACCCCTCTCCTTCAATAAGTTACTAACTTAATTTAGGTATAATGTATTATTTATCACACAAACATATATAAGTATATAACAACGACATGTCATTGGTACCAATTATTGTATTAATTCTATAACTTTGTAAATATTTCCCATTATGTAATAATGTACTGTTTGTTTCTGCAAAATAAAAAAAATAAATAAAATAAAATAACCAACACCCCTGCCATAGGTCACCCCAAGTGGTTCGCTGCATTTGGTGGCTTAGCAGGGGTGTCTGGGTTCACAGGGGTGAGGTTTGTCAGGGTCTTAGCGGCGGGTGCTTCCGCACACCAACTGCGGGGTAGGTCGGGTCAGAAGAGACTGCTTGAGGAGGACATTTTTACCTCCTCGACAGGACTCTCTCGGAACATCTCCTTGCACCGCAGTGGGCGGGGTAGATTCTTACGTCCATCGCTCTTGGACATACTAATCCCCAGATTTCTACCCACCCCTCATACCTTTTTTCTTTCTAGAACTTCCTAACCTTTCATTCCTAAAAAGGTCCTTCACACAGCATCCTTTAAAATATCATGGACCCCGAGGGAAATTTTCCTCCTGGCCTTCTATGTGGAGTTAATATAAGAACATATATTTTAGGTTTATTTGCGACATGCTTCAGAATGGTAGACACTCTCTGCATCACTTTGGTACAATACCACCATTGTAAATTAAAACGTCGCTTGAATTATATATAGCCAAGTTTAGTTACCAGATCTAATTTTTTCTATCTATTTCACTGTTAAAATAAACTATATTTTAAAACAATCTATTTATATATAGTGGAAATTACCGAGCGGGTGGCGTTTGTTTGATTTTTAAACAAACATATTATACAGAAAATTTTTCACACCCAAATTTCAAAACAAGTGGGAGGATAGTGTCTAAGTGTGTTTAAAGTCCGTGCAACGCCGGGGACTTGAAACTAGTTTTTCTTACAAATAATTTATATTATTATTTTTTAACAATTTATAATTTAATTATTATTTTTAATTGTAAAACTAACGTTTTTAAGACAAGATTTTTTATGCATAATTGTTGAATGAAACACTAGCATATATTGAATCATTTGGCGGGTACGAGATAAGCCGCCATAGCTCAGTGGTCAAGAGCAATCGACCGGCAATCGAGAGGACACGGGTTCAAGTCCCGTTGGCGTCATGTATCTTTTCTCGGAAGATTTTTCAATGTGGATGAGTGTTTCAGGCTGATAATCATTGCTTATAATAATTGTTACCATTTATAATTTACATTCTAAGTAATATTATGAATTGTAAAATAAGATTTTTGCGTTAATGATTAGCCAGATACTTCCTCTTTCCTATCTCCTTTTCTCCCACTCCCTTTCAGCCTTACAGTATACTCCAATATGGGATTCCATAGGTCCAATAACCCCGTGCAGTTGATATTCTTGTGCAGTATTAACATTGAAAAACTTCGAATATTAGAAAAGTATGACCATTTACAGTATTTACACCAGCAGTAAGGAAAAATTGAGCTTACTTCAGGCTCGAGGACACGCCCACAACGCACCGCTTTCGGTTTATCCCTTCAGCGCATAAAAAATATGACATGCGTCAGCCCATACTACATGATCCCGGGATATGTATTGCGCGGTCTTTCACGTTATAAATCATCTTTCCAACAAATATGAACTTTTTTCGGCCAGTCAGCGGCTAAAATGTTTGACGGTTTGATAAATAGCCGAAACTATGGGCCGTTCATATTAAACTGCTAAGGGGAATTATAAAATCACGTCGTATTAATACATTGTTGCAGAATGTTTTTACTGGCCTAAATTTTTGGCCTTTACCAATATTTTCGTTTAAATTTTACTTCCATCAAAATTATAAAGAAAAATCACTAACAACAGGTACCCACATATTTTTTGAATAAAAAAATTATTGATCGATAATTTTTTTCACATACTTAAATTATTATAAAATATTACCACAAATCGATAATCTGCTTGTCTGAATAAACCAAATTGTCATAATTTGGCAGGCGGATATTGGCACTGCCGCTCTGGGAACCAATTATTGGACAATTAACACACCTGTCATAGGTAACCCGAAGTGGTTTGCTACCTTATCACCTGCTGCGTGGCGGGCCGGATCCGAAGAGACTGGTTGAGGGATACCTTTTGAACTCTCCGGTCGGACTCTCTCGACTCATTTCCTTATACCACAGTCAGAAAGATGGATTCATAACTCCGTCACTCCTGGACACATTGACCTTGGGTTCCTATACACCCCTCATATATTTTTCCTTCACAACACTTCTTCTCCTATCTTTGCATAAAAAGACCCCTCCACATAGCAGCATCTCCAATGATTTTTTATTCCTCGTGGCCTCTCGTGTGGAGTTAATGCAAAAAACTTTTGAGCAGGGAGTTTTAGCTCAATGATATTTGCACATCTTTTTCTAAAAATAAAATAAAAGTAAAATGCATAAATAAGATCAACTAACTAAAACTTAAAACATGCAAAAAACTGCAAAAAAACTATTTAACCTATAAACAAAATTACAGTATGTTGAGATTTGCAATTTTTAGACGATAAAAACTTTTTACTCATGTGTGTTAACAACGACAACATAACCTAACCAATTTCGCCACTTACTTTCGTGTGTTTAATTGTTTAATGCTTTTTGTAATGTGACAATATCAATAATTATCATTGGCAATCGACTTACGTTAACCATAATTTAACTTACCTTGACTCTGTTAAGAAACCGGCGGTCATTTTCATAGATTCCCTGTGAATGCTGTCCATGTTCAACCAGTATTTCAACGGAAGAATCTCCAAGGAAATAGTGCCATCGATCGCGCTAGTGTATCAACGCGCGCCTAACGTGTACACGTTTGTACACGTTTGACATTTGTCATACGAGAACGGGTCGTTTCTACGATTTTTTCTTGAGTTCAACGGCTTGGCTATATAACGATTTGCCGACCTCTGGGTTTTCACCAAAGATATTGAAATATAAGTAGATGTGCTATCTATTGTTTTTACTATGTGGGTTTGCGCTTCCGGGTGTTGCCGATATTGTTTACCAATTAACAAATAAACTAAAAGAACAAATAATTAACGAATAAACCAAACGAACGTTAAACTAAATGAACGAATTCTTTCCGTATTCAAAATATATTGTTAACCAATATTAATGCACATTTTCAAAAAATCAACGAAATGAACAAATTCTTTTTGTATGAAAACTACGCTAATTAGCGCGTAATCCGGCGACAGTTGCGCGGACACCATAGCATATCTCTTCTGTATTTGAATATCTTTGGTTTTCACCCTACTACAACATGTAAGAACCATATTCACTCATTCTTCTTCTCAAGAAGACAAATATGAGTATATAGGTCTTGAGAGAAATTATTTTCCTCATGTCATCCTGTGTGGAGTTAATGGCAGAAATTAAAGATTGATAAAAAAATATGCATTTATTTTCATAAAAATGTATAATTTTAGTTTTATTTTGTAACGTGACCTAATTTTCCTGTAAGTTGCGTATAAAAGCTCATCTCTCATGCCTCGCAGTAGAGCATTCAACTCTCCTCCTAAACCAGGCAGTCGGTTATCAGGTCGTTATTCCGCCATTTGTCAAATGGACCAACAATTCGGCGGCCGACATAATGAAATATTCATGCAGTTTTCTCGTCTTCCTTTGTGGAGCTATCCTCGAGCTTTTATTTTGCCGTCTCCCGCGTTTAACCCGACGAGGAGTGTTGTTGGGGATGGGAGCTTTGTTATTCCGCACCATTACTTCGTGTCTCAAGGGCTTTGATTTTCTTTCGTGAAAACAAAATATGGCCACAAAAATGTAGGTATCTAGTATTAACCTATTTCCACAATTTTATATATTTTTTGAAACCACAATGCGTTATCAACCGATTCAATTCGGTATCGTCGCCATTTTTACAGCGAATGAACGTATCGTCTTCCCTTTGTCCAATTCCGTCCCTATCCTACATCGATCAATCGTCAATCGACCTCGGTCAATCGTAGGCCTAGTGTCTCCTCGCACAGCCCCTGGATTTGATTTTCTCCATCTCTACATATTATAAATTAAAGTCCTCCGCCGCGTCTGTCTGTCTGTTCACAATAAATTAAATAACCACTGAACGGATTTCATGCGGTTTTCACCAATAGACAGAGTGATTCATGATAGAATAATGAGGAAGGCTTAGGTATCTAATTTGTTAAGGTTTTGTGTAAATAGGTTGAAATATATGATATATAAAGGAGAATGTCTATATGTGGTGGACGAGCGGGCTGGAAAGCGGGCCGTGTGGATTTGATTTGTATGCAAATTAACAGATGGCGGTGTGAGTTAATTTATCGAAAAAACACATCCAGTAATAGCGTTGTGTTTCGTTAGCCACAGCAACGCGTGGCCAGGTCAATGATAAATAAAATATTCTTTAATTAATTTTAAAATAATTAATTTTAATTTTAAACATTCCATAATTAATTTTATCTAGCAATCCTATATATATTTTCTTTTTATTTCTTTTATTGAGGAAACAAACAGTCATACAGAAAAATGATTATAACAATAAAATTCATATGTTGTAGACCAATTAAATTCCATTATTAAATATTGGTTTAATATTTTTACCTACTCAACTTATTAAATGACAAAGAAAAAAATATATATATAAACATAATAAAGAAAAACATAAAAAAGAAAAACATAAAAAAGAAGAACATAAAACATAATAAAGAAAAACGTAAAATTATTAACAAACATGGTTATTCTATTTACTATGGTTGATGATAATATAATTTTCACAAAAAAGGGAAAAAAAAGTGTAACCACAATCGAATTTACTCAACTGAATCTTGGGAAATCCACATTTTTTGAGATTTCATCACTGAAAAGCCGTAGAAATAGCGGTAGATGTTCATACATTTTTTACAATAAGCGACCACCTCAGTGATACATTGCTCTGAACTACTTGCACGAATTCAATTAAGAGTGTCCATCAGACAAAACACACCTCAGGACGAGTTGTGAGAAATTTGAACTATTAAACAAAAGTTTTAAGCTCTGCGTAAGTTCTATTGAAGTTATGTCATTTTATCATTACAGGCCTTGAATAGAACTAATACAGAGCTTGCAAATTAGCTTCAAAATTTAAAGGAATAATTGTTCAAATATTTGTAAATATTTTTTTTCTAAATCTTTCTCAACCCAATACTAACTCGAATAAAAAAATATTAATTTTCTGCGCCTCACAGATTTTTAACACACCATAAAGTGAATTTGACGTATTCAACTCAGAATCTTACAAATTAAAAACTAAAATCAGTAAATAATATTCAGAGCATTTCATTGCTCTTCACAGACTAGATTCATGTTCTCCTTACCTTCCCACCACCCTAATCCCATAGGCTAAACTTGTAACTTTTAAAAAATAAATTCATATTTTTTACGTGAGCTGTCCATACAGGGAAATAAAATTTCCTTCAGGGCCCATGTCAAAGAAGTCCTGGGATAGAAAAAGGTATGAGGGGAAGGGTCAATGTGTTTAGGAGTGACGGATGTTTGAATCCATCCCTCCCACTGTGGTGTAAAAGGCGATGAGTCTGAAAAATGCGCGGATGTTGTGCAAATTATACGTCATCAGAGATCACCTAAAAAAATAAAATGCAAAACATTAAAATTATTTTCAGAAATATTCCTGCATTCGATTTGCATGGGAATTAAAATCTTTTACCCTTTTTCCACATTTTCTTCCATCGGGTTAGGCGGTCAACGCAGCCAAAGTGCCCGCGCACTGAAATAATGAAGGGGTACCCACGTCGGAATGCTGAATACTTTATATATCAACGTTTTCCCTGCCTTTGACGGGGCTAATAGTGTTTACGACTCGCTACAAAGTAACAGTACAAACGTAGTATCGTGGAAGTGAGGAAAGGTCAGCAAATTTCATTATATTTTATTCCTACGCAAAATAATTAGGTCGTAAATATTTGAATGCTTACATACATAACTCTCTTGGATTTTCATTCCTTTGTGTTTTTATGTTTCTGCCTCGTATTTGCACTAACTTAAGTAAAGATGACGATCTTTGTAGTGTAATATAAAACGTATTTGACTTAGTCCGTAGCGTAAAAATATATTGATGTTTCGTTGTGATGTTTTTGATGAATTTGATACATGGAAATAATGTTAGCAAAATGGGTGGATACATTTTTTTCATCATGGAGTCAAATATGTAATTTATTACTGAAGACGAAGATAAATATAATGATTTTAAAATAATATGAAAAAGAAGTCGTAAGTCGCAACTGGGACTCGAACCCAGGATCTCTTGTCTTACCGGGACAAATGCCTTAACCCAGGGGTCGGCGAAACTTTCAAGTGACTACGCATATAACACTGATGCCGATCGAGTCAAAGTTCGTTCGGCGGCTCCATGATATATCACGTTGATTTGATAATACACAAATAATATGTACTGAACATATAATAAGTAATCATTATTTATATGAATACCTGTACTTGTCACACTTAATCATAAACACGTAAACACCTCAGCACAGGTTCTCCTAGTGAGGTGTTCACGAAACATACAATATTACCAACCAACAGTTTCACCTTCTCAAACCTACCTTACACCCAACATAATGAAATGTAATATTAATATGTAAAAATGTTTTCAAAAATATATTACATATGTAAAAATGTTATGGTGTAAACTGTAATATATAGATATAAATAAATAAATAATGAAAAATAAATAACTTTGTTTACACCACTATATAATTAACAATATCCACATGTTTCAATAACAATGTTATCTTCATCAGGACAAGATGTTAATTTAAAAAAAAAATTCAAAATGACAAACAAGTATGTCAAGTATATACAAATTAGAACAAAGGCAAATTGAAGATAACATTGTTATTAAAACATGTTGATATTGTTAATTATATAATTGTGTAAACAAAATTATTTATTTTTCATTATATAAATAATGATGCCACAAAGTATTTTTGTTAAGTTTGAAGAAGTAATCATAATTTATTTACTTTAATAACGAAATGGATTCAGCCAAGTTTAGTGACGTTTAGTTTAGTTATGAATAGCCAAGTACATTCTAATTCTCTTTTCACCATCTTTATTCTACCTTCTCCTCCCCATTCCACACTCCATTCAGACTCAGAACATAACCCAATTGGGCATGTCATAGTCCCATTGGCTTCGGACCATTGGGAACGGTTGTGACAGGAACAACTTCATAGAATAAAGAAGAACAAAAGTAATGCCATGTGGACGTGTTTCGGCCAAGTGTTAAATCTAAGCATTCTTCGCTTGATTTTCACAAATGTGTTTCAGCATGTTTTTTGTCAAAAGGATGGGTATTTACGATGTCAGACAAGTGTAAGAGAGACTGAGGGCGTTATGAACAGGCAAAAACCAAAAGGTCCTAAGTTAGTGGTGTCATTGATTTCCATACAAATTATAGAAAAAAGAACAGCACACGAAGTGCCTTGTTAACGTATTTCGTGAACCAATTACAAGTCTGATTTCTGCCCATATTTCCATGCAAAACAGTGTTTCACCATGATTACAAAATTCAAATGGGATGACGATTTACAATTTCACCCAAGTGTAAGAGAGATAGGCCGCGTGCGAAATGGTCTAAAACCAAAAGGTACTCGTCAGTAGAAGATTTTAGAGGACGGCACTCCTAGTGTTAGATTATTTATGCTACGATTCAATACTATATGTGTTATACTTATTTTACTGGGAAGGCGATGAAACCATGCGCGTACTTTAAATATTACGTACATTGTTAGAACCCGAGTACAATAATTACGGATTCGCATTGTCTAGCTGATAGCTAAGATGTTAGAGGGCGAGACTACGGTAAAATGGTTAATATATTTATTTAATTATTAATTAACGGTTTTTAAATAGGAATTGCAATAATTTGTATTATGGATATATATATATATATATAGATATGACAAATATAAGTATAAAAAAATATAAAAGAGAAAAATACAAGCGGAAAGTCCATAAGAGCCAGATGAAAAGTTGGTATGACAAAAAAATTTAACAGTAAGTATCTCTAGTATTAACAAGATAAAAGTACAAAGAGTAAGCTATTTTAAATAATAATAGTACAAAAAAAGTAAAACCACGAGTACATGTTTAAAAGATATTTTGAAAAGTGCTTAGAAGTATTTAAATAAATGAAGACAATATAAGCGAAACTCAATCGAAAATCTGGAAACAGAAAAATCAGAAAAAACATATTGACACCTCTGGGACTCGAACCCAGAACCTCTTGCTTTCCGGGCAAACGCGCTAACCACTGCGCCATGGTGTCGATATGAAATTCGGTCATGTTTAACTGTACCATACTTCGACTAAGAACCACCTACATTATCTTCATTTTCTTTAACGCATATATTATTGGCAACTATCTTTACGTATGATTGCAAGATTCAAACCCGAACTAAATGCACTCTAGATAGTGTCTGGATAAATCTTTATCCATTTTTTTTAATATGCGACGTCTATCGACTTTTCTGCAAGTCTAGGATGAATATTTTATTTTTCATTTTAACTTTATGACTAAAACCTCAAATTGTAATATTTAAATAAATGAAGACAATATAAGTGAAACTCAATCGAAAATCTGGAAACAGAAGAATCAGAAAAACATTTAGACACCTCTGGGACTCGAAGAAGCTTAGAAGTACTTTGAAAGTACAAAAATAACCTGGTAAAGTAGTTAATAATAATAATTTTTTAAATCCCGGAAGTAAACTGTGTTTTAAAGAATATAATCATTCAAAGTACATATGTATGTTTGATTATAATCGAACTGAGAAGCGCTGACAAACAGCTTTAATTAAAAATAATGTTATTACATTGATATTATTTCAATATTTATCACACCATCATACCTTACAATCTACCTGTCTCTCTCAGTACTCGGAAGTCATATCAAGAACTTTACAGTCCGACAGACCGAAAACATTTCTATTATCCTTTTTTATTCTGCCAACAGCTTGGTGCATAAAAATACCAATGAACAAAAAACATTAGAATTTCAGCAAGGTTTTTTTTAGTCTTGCGATAAAACAAATAATCAAGTCATCTATTTGCATACAAAACCAGGATGGTTTCATCCACCAGCGCTTCCTTAAATTACAGCATCCGGCTACAACTGGACTAGTTTTTAGTTCTCTGTGATATATTTTTGAAAAAGAAAGACCTAGGGGACTTTAGTCGTTTTTAGAGTGTAAATTACACCATCCCACCGCATACTAGAACACTTTGGGTAAATTTGCGCACAGTGGGACGTTTGCCGTTATTTATGGCCTTCGTTTATTGCATTCAAAATGTGTAACGCCAGGGCCAATTTTTGTACCTATTACAACCCTGATCAGAGTTTATGTCCGCGATAAAAGTTAATATCACGTTTTGCGTAACACTATGGTGATTCATAGCCGCTTCACATCGCTATTTTATATGTCATTAGGTTTAATTCCTACATTGGAAATTCTAATTGCGTTTTGAGTATCGGTAATGTTTAAACCATTTATGGTTTTAACAATTATTTCATTAGAGATTCGCCAACGCGGTTTTAGGAAACGAACTGCACTAAATTCTAAAGTTACTTTTTTTTCTGTTTTTGGGAATAATACCTCACGAGAGTACCAACGTTCTGGAGCAAATCAGACTGTGGCATCCCCATTGTACGTTATGAGGCTGGTGTATGAGGAAGGTTGGCTTTCGCCTTGCACCGCAGTGGGTGGATTCATACGTTCGTCACTCCTGGTTACATTGACATTCCTTTCCCTAAAAAGATCCTCCATTCAGCATCCCCAAAGATGACATAGACCTTGAGGGACTTGTTTTTCCCCAGGGCCATTAAAAAAAATGCCTGGATATTCTCAGTTCAGGTCACTAAGGACGGCTAAAACCATTTTATTTTTTCAATTTGGGAGGCGGGAATGGGTACCGCCGCCCCGGGTACCTTTATTGGATAACCAACACCTCTGCCATAGGTCACCCCAAGTGGTTCGCTACGTTTGGTGATTTAGCCGGGGTGCCTGGGTTCATGGGGTGAGGTTTGACTAGGTATTGGAGGCGGATGACCAGGACATACTGAACCCCAGATTCCTACCCACCCCTTAAACCCTTTTCCTTCCCAGAACTCTCCTCTCCTTCCTTTCCTTAAAAAAACCCTCCACACAGCATCCTCAAAGATGACATAGGCCCTGAGGGAAATTATTTTCCTCAGGGTCTCCTGTGTGGAGCTCATGTAAAAAAAAAGCAACAATTCCATTAGGGGACGTTCACAAGGACCAATACGAAAAGTTTTATTATTTGGTGTACTAGATAATAATAATGGTATAAAAATCTTAGTTATTAATTACATTTGTGATATGCTCTCAAAAGATTAAAATAAATAATAGTCGAAGATCTTTACGTTCTCCGTAGCACATTTTCTAAGTATTTTATTTTGAGACTGTAAGTTGCTGATTAATTTTCATGTAGTAAAAGAAAATCATTTTTTCTATGGGCACTATCAGGTCTGAGTATTAAGAGAAGTATAAAATACCACTGCTGACTTCATAAATATATTTAATACAATAATTTTTTTTAGGCAAAACATCAAAGTAGCGAGGTACCTTATTTCAGTTACAGGCCGTCGGGCAGTGGATTTACTATTAATCTATCTTCTATCTATCTATCTATCTATCTATCTATCTTCTATCTATCTATCTTCTTCTATCTATCTATCTATCTATCTATATAAATAAAAATGAATCGCCGAAATGTATGTACGCGCATAACTTCCGAACGACTGCACCAAATCGGATAATTCTTTTTTTTTGTGTTCGTTATTGTCAGGACAAGGTTTGTATAAAACTACTGGTAAGCTCTGGCATTAAGAAATTTGGATAAAAATTGCAATAGGTGGCACGCGAGCTGTTTGAAAACTGAATGTACCGGGACTGAATGCATGGAATGCGGGAGGGAAATTCCGGTAGAGGGTTGGGAACCTGGGAGGGGGGAAGGGAAATCGGGAGAGGGATTCGCGGGGTGGGGAAAGGGGGAATTGAGTGGGGAGAGGGAAGGTGGAGGAGGCGAAGTGGGAACGCGAGAGGGGAAGGGGACGCGGGAGAGGAAGGGGAGACGGAAGGGGAACGGGACGAATGGGAAAGGACACGCAGCGAGAAACGATTTCTTTATTAAATGGCATAGCAACGCATGCCGGATACTAGCTAGTATATAGCTAGCGTAGGGAGTGTGGCGAACCCATCGCTCAGGGAGTGGAAAACACATACCTGCAATAGCCATCCCAAGCCAAGGTGTGAGCTACCGTGCTCAGGCTGAATGTCCTGGGGAACAGCGTCACGAACGGTGCCTCCGAGAAACAAGGTCGCATCTCGGAGTATTTAGACCTCACTCCAGCACTCAGGGCTCTGCTGGAGTGGACCTTCTATTTCCCTGGTAACTCGTGGGACAAAAAAACAAATTGGACCATTCTAAAACTAGGGGCCTTTTGGGAACCTAGGAGTGCTGAGGCCACCTCTGTGGATTTCCTTCCTGGGGCCGTAGGAGGAACTAAGAAGAGAAACCGTGGAGAGGTGAGCTGAGACCACCTCCATGAACTCTTCCCTTGTGGGGCCTTCGAGGAACCAAGGGGAAGGGCACCCTTCCAACGCGGGGCCTTTGTGGAACCAAGGAGGAGTGAAGTGGAGAGATGATGTCCTCTTCCCATGTGGGGCCTTCGAGGAACCATGTAGGAGTGAAGAGGAGAAATGAGGCCATCTTGGTGAACTCTCCCTCTGTGGGGCCTTAAAGGAACCAAGGAGGAGAGATGAAGTTCTCTTCCCTCCTGGGGCCCTCGGGGAACCAAGGTGGGGTAGACTCTTCCCTTGTGGGGCCTTTAGGGAACCAAGGGGAGGTGGACTCTCCGTCGTGGAGCCTTCGGGGAACTAAGGAATGGAGAGGAGAGATGAAGCCCTCTTCCGTTGTGGGGCCTTCAGGGAACCAAGGAGGAGTGAAGAGGGGAAATGAGACCTGGGAAGACACATTGTCGGACCAGAAGATACAGCTTCATTTCGAATGACAATCCTGGTGAACTTTACAAAAGGGACTGGAATACTGTCAAAGGAATGAGGTAAAATGGGAGATAGTACAATGGGTCTATGGCCTAAGTGCTCTCGGGAACTATATATATGTAAACCGTCTCCGATTATATAAAAAAAAAAAAAAAAAAAAAAAAAAAAAAAAAAAAAAAAAAAAAAGCTAGTATATAAATAAATATCGGTACCGACATAATATTTTTAATATCTGTGATTTAAAAGTGCAAAACACTCCCGCAACAGTAACAGTGACTACGAACTACTCGTACTCCCGCAGCGTAAATTCTAAAAAGATTATACTACTGGGCTAGAAATTTAGAAACTCATCGATTTTATCCAAATGCTAGTAAAATATAAAAATTCTACTAACTTACACTTTACAGTCAAACGGGTAGATAAAAAAGCGCAAATCCACCATATTCGTGGATTAAAATTGAAATCCTTCAATATTTTTGTTGCTATTTTAAATCAAATAATGTTTTCTATGTCAATGTGAAAACTTAAAAAAATATTTAATCTACTTATAAATATTTAATATGTTTAAGGACCACCTTCCCTGCGCGCACTATTAGATATTGTTGCCAATATTGATTCAAACGCTGTTCCGATCCAAATGGATTGGTTGTGTACAACATGTTTCAAATTTTTTATTCTAATAAAAGAATAGTTTGGCGAAACTGAAAAAAAAAATTTTTTTTAAAGAGTACATAATATTGCACATTGAACACCGGAAAAACTGGAAAACTTTTGGAATGGTGAAATTCGATTAACGTTTGTTTATACTTAAACAGCCTCCGTCAGGTACTCCCGACTAGCAATCAGGATGGCGGGGATTCGTATCCCGCGGTGCGCGAAGATAAATTTTAATTAATTGATTTTTGCACAAAATTTTATCATTTTAAATAATATAAGGTGTAGGTATTAGCGGCGCGTTCTAAACTG
The DNA here is from genome assembly GCA_917880885.1 of Limnephilus marmoratus. Taxonomy (NCBI): domain Eukaryota; kingdom Metazoa; phylum Arthropoda; class Insecta; order Trichoptera; family Limnephilidae; genus Limnephilus; species Limnephilus marmoratus. The sequence goes on along the minus strand of OU862918.1, from coordinate 49,718,675 downwards.
AAACATACTCTGAATATTACCCTGGTATAAATGACGACCATTCAGAGTTGAAACGTTTCTTGAAATGGCTTTAGCGGTCTTTGGTGACTATATATGACTATAATAGCAAGGTACTTTCCCGCCTTCCTCTCCCTTATCTCTTCCTCTTGCCTACTTACCTTCAGCCTCACAACATACCACAATTGGGGATGCCATAGTCTCACTAGCTCAAGAGAGGAGCGTCTGGGACTCTTGTGAAATATTCACATTAAAAAATTCCTTCTAATAACCGCTGCGGAAAGAGAAAATAATATATGCACCAGGACAAAAAGCCCCTACGTTGTGATTTCTGCCATAACTTGAATTGTAAAAAATAACTTTATTAAAAATATATATTATCAAACATCCTATTTTCCGTTGCGTGTAAGAGCAACAAGAGTTATGTTCAATGATCTTAGATTTTTTGAATTTAAGGAGCGTCACTTTCAAAATTGTAACTGATTGTGTAAAAAATTCAGACAAGCCGTATGTTTAAGAGCGTTTAACCAGCCAGCGGACGAAAATCCACATTTCGTCGAAAGTTGTTCTTCCGATCGTGCAGGGCGGTTACAATGAGAAAGATTGATTATTCTCCGTACCAGCTTTTTAAAATTATAACTCAATATCGAATTTATTTCAATCCAAATTAGCTTTAATTTATACCGTCATCCAAAAATGGTAAAAGGTGTGATGATAAAACTATTAAAATAGTGTACTTTTTGTAGTTATTTTTTGATTATAAGTATTTATCATTTTTCAATAATGTCTAAATTTAATAAGAATGTTAAAAAAATCTGAAATATATTAGTTTGTAAGTGCGCAAATAAATACACAAATGGACCAATTTTCATCAAGAAACACATGTACATACATATTTTTTAATGATTTTATTGAAACTTAAATTAAAATTCTAATACATAACTTTGCTAGATAATGTATTGATTTATTTTACTGCATGATTACATTATTTGAAATGGGTGTGGTATAATACAAAAACTTTTTTGAAAATTTAACAAATCTGCCAACGACCTATGGAATAACCTTAATATACTAAAAATTAAAAAAAATTCTAAAAATTTATTACAAAACTATGCTAGATAAAAGAACAATCTTTCGAAATCCATTTATAATTTTTTGCGGAAAAGAGTCAATACGTCTAAAAACTTTTTTGAAAATGACGTATTTCCGGCTTTCTCTGGTAATGCCTTCTTAATGTTTATTCTATCATATTTGGTTGATCGGTGATTTTAATTGTCATTTTAAAAATTGGTACTGGTGCGTCAAAAATCCAGATTTTCCGTGATTTTTGCCGGTCTGCGCTATTTAATAAAAATTTTAAATGATCAAAATCTCCAGTCCTCACAATGAAACATTAAACGAACGTCAAACTATAAAGTGGACGGGTTGAATGTGAAGATTTATAGGGCGAGCAACATTATTGACATTTAATCTTGCAAAAATGTATTTTTGAGACAATATTGCGGCTGTATTTTATGACGCCATCGGAATAGCGCTCGCAACAGCAGTTTTGTAATATCCCAGCTGGTCCAGAATGTAAAATACTTTAAGCTTTCGGTTGACCGCTACGCCCGCGTAAGTCATGTTTTAGTACGACCCCTATGCAAAATATTAAAACTCCGAATTTCGGCAAGAGTAGGTGTGACTGAAAATTTTCACATTTGCTGTTGCCCTAGGATATTTTTTATGAATTAAAATGTGCAGACTTTACTCGGTAAACCCGTCTTCTGGAGAAAATGAAATCATATAGTGGAAAAACAATTTTGTTTTAACTATGTATTTATGCCCAACTGAGCTTTTACATTTTTTAAACATTTTTGTGGGAGTAAACGTTTTTACAGAGTTATTCAAGAAATTATAGATAATTTTACAAAATTAAACAATTTTCAAGATGTTGACAAAATATTATAGCAGACAATATAAAAAAATAAATTAACAGTAGAAAATAAGTTTATTATAAAAAATTGTTTTATCAATTAATATAACTTTGAAATTTCCAGTGGGAAAAATTTAATTTTGGTACACATTTATATGATGAAAAAAGAAGACAAATATGACATAGAAAAATGCTCATAAAATTTGAAAAATATCCTGCTCAATTTATTATTATGTATAATACATTACATAAATACATATATAAACAAACTTATAAGGAAACCGAAAACTGGTTGGCAACTTAATTTACGGTGCAACTCAACGTTACGTTTCAGTACTTGTATCAGCTTGTTTAACAGAACTATTAAATTAATAATAATTTATCAATTATCAATCGTAACACACAAGAAAAATTTATCAACCTCCTGAACAAAATCGATATTTTCCTGCTTTGACATGTCGCAAATCACTCGAAAACTTGACAGGTCGTGAGGCGCAACCATGGCAAGCCTATTAACCTGACAACTAAAAACCATGACAACCTGGGAACTGAAACGCGCCGGCCGCGGCGACTGGAACTACGGGTCACCGCGTCACCCTTGACAACTGGTCTTTGAGAAGTTGCCTGTTTGCGGGCCGCCAATGAAATTTCGCAAGCTGCTTTTCTGTGGATAGCGATTGAATTGCCAACTGCTTTTTTTCAGTTGCCCCATAAGCGGATGGACAAGATTTGAAAAAGTGTTAATATAATTAATAATAAAAAAATAGTAAACAATCCTGCACTGAATATTTTCCACACAATTTTTTCTTCCTCTAATGATTTTGTAATTCCCAAATTTACTCCCCACTCCTATCCCTTCCACTCCTTCGTCAGTTATTACGCTTCCGATTTGAGTTTGCCCCTCTCCTCACCCTCCAACCCTCTCCCATTGTTAATCTATAATATCTAATTTAGGCGATTCAACCTTAAAGCCCCGTTCAGTTGTTATTTTAGTCGAGTGGAGAGTACAGTAGTAACTAAACGCCTCCGAACACCGTAATTTTAGTATAGTGGTAGAGTGAGCTCTTTAGTAGATTCAATCCATTCGTTCTATTTTTTCGGCGAGTAGCGACCTCCACCACGCGTCCCTGCGCACTGACAGGCGCGAACCGACCGTTTTAGAAGTGTTCATTTGTGAACGCGCGGAAATGTCGTGGTGATAGAGCGAAGATGCTACTCAAAATTCATTTATTTATGCTGCTATTAATCTCTTTTCGTGTCCATAGTTTATTTATTTTCATCTTACAAATTTTTTCTTCCACCTCTTATAAATTAAACATTAAAATAAGCATGAAAATAAGCTTAATTAGCGTATTTACTTTGCTTTGTAGCAACCTATCATCCGCCGTCATCTTGCAACGGGCGGCGGGCACAAATGTACTCTACTTGAATGTAATGCGAACGGTTTTCGGCGAGTCAAGTAGCGAGTGTACTCGCTACTGGACTTACTACTTGATCAATGTGAACGTACCTTAAGAAGGGAACATTGTTAACGAAACATGCAGATTTTGAATCTATCAAAATTTTGTGAACAAAGAAATAATATGACTAGAATACACAAAAATCATTTGAAATTAAGAAAATAAACGGTTAGTAGCTCTATCTTTTATAACATAGAACGAACAGAGGTTTCCGGAGAAGTCACATATCATAAAACCTCAAATTAGCAAGTCATATCGGTTCAGTAAATTCTATTATCTCTATGCTTATGATGATGCTTTTTCGGTTTAAGCGCGCCAACAAACAGTACACAATTCAGTGCATTCGTTTGTCCTCTGTTCGAGAAAGCAAAAAGTCCCGAAGCTTTGAGCTTTTAAAATATTGTTTCATGAACTGTTACTGTGTTTATTCTGTGTTTGTTTGGCCGCCGAGTTTCACGCGTTTTAATATCGATAAATAACGCGGAATTATTTTGAAAACACGGAAAATTCCGTTTCAACCGCATTGTGTTTGTCCTGGTATTATCGTCGGAAAATGCAAAATTGTATTGATTAAAGTGAATTTTCATAAATCTCAAGCTTTTACGGGGTGCAAAGAGTGCAAAGTCATCACTAGAATTGAACCACCTTGATTTATAAAAAATACATTAATTAATTAACTCTCGAGAGATTTTTTTGTAACAAGTACCTACTTTATAAAGGCTATATATATTCGATATTTTAAAGAAGGACATTATCCATAATATAAAAATGAATCGCTGAATGTGTTGCTAAGCGCATAAATTTCGTACGTTTGCACCAAATTGGATAATTCTTTTTTTTGTGTGTTCGTTATTGTCAGTAGAAGATTTTTATAAAACTTCAGGTGAGCTTTGGCATTATGAAATTTGTATAAAAAAATTGCTATTTGTGGCACGCGAGGAAGCGGCTATTGCTATGGAAAGCGGGAGGGAGGGAGAGATGGGGGAGGGGAACCAGGGAGGGAGAGGGGAACCTGTGAGGGGGGAGGGGGACCTGGGAGGGGGGACAGGAACTCGGGAGGGGAGTTCGCGGGACGGGGGAAGGGGGGGAGTGGAGTGGGGAGAGGGAAGGTGGAGGTGACGGAGTGGGAACGCGAGAGGGGAAGAGGACGTAGGAGAAGAAAGGGAGGCGGAAGGGGAACGAATGAGAAAGGACACTCAGGGAGAAACAATTTCTGATTCAACAAAACTATTTAAAAAATGGGGTTGACAAATCTACAAAAAATTACGGTTGCTACTGTTAGTTTTAAGAAACGAACTACATGATTTCTTTGGATATGTCCTTGTATATATATATTTTTTTTTATGGGGAAAAATAGTTGAGGATAATATTGTAGCTTTTGAAATTAAAATACGAGATTGAAATATTATATAAATGACGTAAAAAATCAGGTTTCATTGGCAGAGTGGAGAGGCAATGTCCCGGTAAGACAGAGATTCTGTGTTCGATTCACTTTTTTACGATAACCCTACCAGGCCCATGAGGAACATAATTATCTCAGGGCTGATGTCATATTTGGGAATGATGTGTAGTGGGTCTTTTTAAGGAATGGAAAGATATGATGTTCTGGGAAGGAAAAAGGTATGAGGGTGGGTAGGAGTGACGGACGTATGAATCCATCCATCCAACTGTGGTGCAAGACGATAGGTCGAGAGCGACCAGCTGAAGAGTTCAGAGGGCCTCCTCAAACTGGCCTCTCCCGTTCCGGTGCACCATGCATCTCGTGGGCAGGCGCAACCGCCGCCAAGACCTACACCTGACCCGACGAAGCCAGGCAAAAACACCAAACGTATGAATCCATCCATCCAACTGTGGTGCAAGACGATAGGTTGAGAGCGACCAGCTGGAGAGTTCAGAGGGCCTCCTCAAACCGGCCTCTCCCAAACCGGTGCACCACGCATCTCGTGGGTAGGCGCAACCGCCGCCAAGACCTACACCTGACCCGACGAACCCAGGCAAAAACACCAAACGTATGAATCCATCCATCTAACTGTGGTGCAAGACGATAGGTTGAGAGCGACCAGCTGGAGAGTTCAGAGGGCCTCCTAAAACCGACGAACCCAGGCAAAAACACCAAACTTAGCCAACCCCTTGGGGTGACCTTACTGACAGAGGTGTTGGTTTTCCAATAGATGGTTCCCTGGGAGGCGTTATCCCTACCCTCCTCGTTAACTTTTTACTCGCTCTCTCTTATTGTTCTGTTCATGTTTCGTTCAGATTTAATAGTATTATCTTCTCCTTGTCACATCGAATCCGTACAACATCGCTTTCTAAGAGGAATTGCTTGGAGGTTAGGTCTTGAAAGAGGCGAGTACTCATAATATGATGAGAACAAATTTTAAACATTTCTTCTTTAGAAAAACGTAGAAAGGACTCTGGTCTAATTTGCATATTTAAAATTATCAACAGTATTACTGATACACCTGCTTTGTTACAACAAATCCAGTTCAACATCCCTTCCCGTAGATTCCGAAATAATGAATTGCTGTTCCTCAATCAATGTTCTACTAATTATGGATACCATTCTCCTTTATCCAGAATGTCGAGACTTGTCAATGCAAGTCAAAGCATTATATTTTTTGGTGTAAAACTAAATGACTTTCGGCAGTCGATAAGCAATATTTAAATGCTTCTTCATGCTTTGACTTGTAGTGTCTTTTATATGTACTTTTTACCTTTTATATTTTATTTATTTATTTGTTTATTTAGCACAATATTATACATTTAAATACATTATTTATTAAATTTTGACTGCCCAACTAGGAGTATTATCCCGTTTTAGGACAGTCAAATAATTATCTGTATGAACATGTGGAGAATGCTTTGTACAAAAAAGAAAGAAAATTGATGAAATAAAATAAGGAAATAAAAAGAAGAGTAAGAATATAAAATAAAATAATGAAAAAGTTGAAAATATAGTAGCTAACTGTTATTGGTTTAGCATAGCAAAAGAAAAAAAAAGAGAAGAGAAAGAATAAAATAAAAATGAAATAACCAATTAAAACATAAAATAGCCGTGGATTGCTTAGCATAGTTGTTGTTGAAATGATAGTAATAAATAAAAATGTATTTACAAGCAAATGATTAAAATATAAGGTGGTAATTGGTGTTTGCATTTCATATTATAGTCCTTCGTACACATTTTGCATAGTGAGAACTAGAAAGAGAACAGAAATAATAAAGTAAAATAAAAATAAACAATTAATGCTTGATTATTACTGTAGTTTTCTAAGCATAGTTATTAAAATAATAGGTATATATATAAATACACACATATATATATATATATATATATATATATATTTAATTTACGGTCAATAGTCCATTAAAAAAATAATAATAACACGAACCAAAAAAGCAGAGATAACAGTGAAGGCAATATATTTTATTCTATCTCTTCTCTTTTTTATTCATATTTATAAAAAATATGTATGTAAGCTTATTATATGCAATGTAAACACCAATTATAAGTATATATATGTTTGTGTATATATATATATATATATACTTATAACTGGTGTTTACATTGCATATAATAAGCTTACATACATATTTTTTATAAATATGAATAAAAAAGAGAAGAGATAGAATAAAATATATTGCCTTCACTGTTATCTCTGCTTTTTTGGTTCGTGTTATTATTATTTTTTTAATGGACTATTGACCGTAAATTAATAAACAAATAAATACATTTTTATTTAACCCTTATAAAAATACGAATGTGTCAAATACTTTGCTTATATTTGAAAACGTACGCTAACAGTTATTTTTTAAAGATTAAAACATTTCCACTATAACGTTACAAGTTTACTCAAACAAGCTAAAGTATCTATAAAAAAATTGTTAGCAAAATTGTAATTATATTTTTGAGTGAATTCTTTTCTGGCGAAACTCTGTGATAATGATGATAAATTCCAATGTGAAATAATGTTTCGTATTTACAAAAGCTTAGTCAACAGTTTTGCTCTCCAGGCGAGAGCCCACTAAACATTTTTCATTTTCATACGTAAATAAGAGTTCTGAATTTACATAAAAGTGTTATTTACTCGCAACTTTTCTTACCCCCAGTAGAATATACAAAATACATATAAAACCATGTGTATATTTTTCTTTTACCTCTTCCACAAATATTTCACGTTTACTTAAGAGTAGATACAAATTTCTGAATCATTTTTTAATCCATGAGAACTTTAGCATTTTGGCTTGAATTTCAAATTCGGAAAAATTCCTTTATGATATAGCCCTGAATGAGAGAATTAATAATTATAATAATTTTATTCCTGGATTTTCTTTTTTTTTAACAGAAAGACTAACTTCCGGGTTTCGAATTATCTGACAATATTTGAAAATCTTCTACCACCTCTACTGTAAGCGGAAAATGTTATGATGAAGGACCAGCCGAGGAATGGAACACGAGATAACCGGGTAAGACCCAAACGCGATGCCAACTCAGCCACTGACCGGACAAAAGGAAGTGGGGAGTATACAGAGCAATCCCATGCGTCCCATAGTTATACATTATGGATAGGATAATAAAATTATGTAAGCGGTGGCCTTGAGTGAGCTCAGGCCCACCGCTCACTCAGGAGTAGCGCGCTGGAAGGCTGCGTTCATCGTTAGTTGAGGCCATTAGCCGCAACCTGGTTGCAGTGAACCGATGTCTCATCAGGCAGGCGAATCCATTTATTTAATCATTAATTGATGATTTCATTAATTAATTAATGATATTATTAATTAATTTATGATTTTATTAAATAATTAATCATTTTATTAATTAATTAATTATTTTATTAATAATTAATGATTTTATTAATTAATTAATGATTTAATTGATAGTCCGGTAATGCTTGAATTGATAAGCTTCCGGATTCCACTACGTTATACTAGAAGTCAGAATTTATTTCAGTGCAGAAATTCCGGGACTAAGTACCTTACGAATAAGCGAAACTCAATCGAAAATCTGGAAACAGAAAAATCAGAAAAAGATATCGACACCTCTGGGACACGAACCCACTAGCTTTCCGGCCAAACGCGCTAACCACTGCGCCACAGTGTCGATATCAAATTCGGTCATTTTTAACAGTATCATACTTCGACTAAGAACCACCCACATTATCTTCATTTTCTTAACGCATATATTATTGGCTACTATCTTTAAGTATGATTGCAAGATTCAAACCCAAACTAAATGCTCTCCAGATAGTGTCTGGACAAATCTTTATCCATTTCATTTAATATGCGACATCTATTGACTTTTCTGCAAAGTCTAGGATGAATATTTTATTTATATTTTAACTTTATGAGTACAACCTCAAATTGTAATATTTAATTAGTTCGTGTCCCAGAGGTGTCAATATCTTTTTTACTGATTTTTCTGTTACCAGATTTTCGATCGAGTTTCGCTGATATTGTCTTCATTTAATTAAATATTACAATTTGAGGTTTTACTCATAAAGTTAAAAAAAAAATATATATATATATATATATATATAAAAAACCTTATGAATTCCCCTTTGCCCAGAATACCAATGGAGGGAAACAATTATACCAAGTCAGTGGTCACCTTTAATTTATCTTTAAACAAATATTAAAATATTATTACTGAGGCAGTTCAGTTATGTACAATAAGTTCTGATATTTCTTTCTATTCAGATGTAATGCAAAAGCCCGAAAAAGGCGCTAGTAAATAGATAAACTTAAAGTTAAGTTTCAATTTTATTAAAACGTTTTTTATTGGAGTTATTTTTATATCATTCACCTGTGATACTTTTTGTTTTTGAAAAATATGTATTAAATCAGTAACGCCGTTTTTTTTATTCAAAGCGTACCATGTTTTTATTAAACTTTTGATAAACAGTTTTTTCGATGTTTTTCAATGAACAAAAGAGTACGAAAAATGAAACTTGACATTACAACATTTTCCCTTTTAAGGATCTTGTACGGTAGGAAGAAATGCCATATATGTAATAAATCAACTACTCCATCACGTATTACCTTTACATATAAAAAATTCCATTACTAAACTAGCAGTTATGTTAACAGTGGAGCTCGTGTCCGAAAAATTATGTTTCTAATTTTCTCTTATTTAATAAATCAAAACCAAAATTTCCTCCATATTACGTAGCTTAAAATAGCCACTTTAATTGTAAACCACAGATTTTATGTAACATTTAAAAAAAATTCAAATAAGGAAATAAACAATTAATTTTTCCAAGAAATCTCAATTAACCCAACGATAATTATTTTTTCAAAGTTTCTGCAGGCAGGTAGGTACAACAATGCGAATAATAAGTCCAAATAAAGACGACGATTTTACATTTAAAAAAAAATCTCTTCTGAAATGACCACCATCTTGAAACGGAAACAGAACGTACATTGAATTGAATAACCCATTTTAACAGGTAAAAAAATGCAAACTGGTTGAGTTATATGAGGACATAGCTACCCTCAGTCAATTAACATTCATCCTTCATGACATTGTTTAATTTTGAAATATTTTTCCATCACCTTTGACGGCCTCTTAAAACGAATATCAAAATATAGCACGTAAATACTGTCACTATGAAGTCGCATTATCATAAAGCGCTGCGGTCAAAGTTACCCAAACGCATAATATTCTATGCCAGTGATGAACAATCTATGGCCCGCGAGCCACATGCGGCCCGTGAGCCCTTTTCTTGTGGTCCGCGAGCAATTTCGTACTGCCCACTTTGCTAAATGTATCAAAAAATTAGCGCAAAAGAATATTCAACGTTTTCTGTTGTTTTGCAAAAGGGTTAAGCGGAAAACGTTACCATTTTTTAAGGCTTTGAATCAGACGCTCAAATAATAATATTTTTCTTGCACATCCTTATAAAAACAAAATCTGGTGGCTCGTGTAAGCTTTTCTTGGTGAGAATCCGTTTAATGCATTTTAAAGTTATCCGTTTCATAAAATGCCAAATGTTTTCATGACAAAATTGCATTTAACTTTCCAAACGACAAAAATCAGTAGTTGCCCAAAATTGCAATCAGGTATTCTTTATAAGTTCTTTAATCACTTTTTTCAATGCTTAAAAAATTTAAGCCAAAAATTATGATGATTACAGCATGTTTATTTTATTTTTATGTTGACGAATAAATTTTCTACAGCGAGTCAAAGTTTCCTATTTTTAAATTACCGCCAAAACGATAATTTGGGGCGGGGCTATCGTGTGACGTCAAGAGCGTGGACGCTCAATGACAGTGTTCATTATGCTGGCCCAGCTGAGCGACGCTTGTGACGTCACATTCCGATTTTCAAATTATGGGCTGTTTTGATTTTATCAGTTTTAGACCGTTTTTTAAATCAATAATATAGAATGAAAACAAACAAACATTTTTAGTAGGATGATAAAAATCAGAAAAATGATCTTTAAATATTCCGTATATTTTCAACAGAATCCCTTGTTTGTGGAAATACCCACTCAGAATGATAAAAATGACAGTGTTTACTGGTTTAGCCTTTGAGATATAAAATTTTCGCCTGCGGCATTTGTTTTTGCCGTCTGTGATTGATTTAATGAAGGATTACCTGTTTGAAAATACAAATTAGTTTCCGACACCACCAACTACAAATTTAAGAATATTAAATTTAAGTTACCCTACCCTCCGCGGCCCGTGAACAAATTGGATAAATTGGCCCTCCGGCAAAATGGTTTGGCCATCGCTGCTTACACGTAAGTAGCGAGAAGCAAGGAGTAGTCAGTAGCCACCCTTCACACTCGAGCGAAACAAGGGTAGGTGGTCTGAGGACCAATTACTATTATTGGGCCCGGCATGTAAGCGACTTATCCGAGGGTCCCAGGACCGGGGCACAGAAAGGCGGAAGAGGTGGCTAAGGTGGATCTACACATTTCTTAAGGGCGGATCTTATTGGATTTTCTGGCACTTGTCTCTGCAGTATGCTGGCTTTATTTACAGGGACTTTATATCAGCTCTTATTACAAGGGAAAGATAGTCACATTTATTTAATTTTTTTGAAGTGAAAAATCTTTAGCACCGTTCTGATTTGAAACATGATGAGACAAACACACGTATCTATAGAATTTAGCCTGCGAGAAAATGATGTAGAATAATCGGTCTCCTCTTTGTGCGGTGCTTCATAGCTTCCCCACTCTTATATTTTAGTTTTCAGAAGGTCTACTTCGACCTGGTCTTCTACCGCGTGTGAACTGAACATTTGTATTTTTTTTACCTCAAAGTAAGATTGAATCTTTTATGTGAGAAATAAATTCTTCGTTTTCTTTCGGGAGGGTCTAGATTTGCGTCACTCTGTGAACATCGTCAATCCCACCGGTGAATGAATGGATCGGGCATTCGTTGTCCACATTTCATGTTCGGTGGTCTGCACCGCACCGCATTCACACATAGCTGACTCTAAGGTTCCACCCTTGCATCACTTAGGCACCACGGCTTTGGTTGCATCCTATCCTTTTGAAGGTAAAGCAGAGTTTACTATACAATTACGAGCCTCTCTACTTCCACCGAAGGGTTTTCGGGAATTTAAGCGGCATGCAGGCTTAGAAATGACACCTTCTTGTGGTATTGCTATTAAATAATAGGTTTTGCGCTATTTTGCAGTGCATAATTGTATGACCTCTATGAGAGAATTGAATAACATGATAAGAAATAAATAATTATTCACAAATCACTTCTATGTTTAGTTTCTCACTCGCACTATAGATATATTCAATATTACTTTTGCAATATTTGGATGGTCGTATGAGATTACGACACCGGATTTTGCATAAAAATCTGCTATTTTGTTAAGGGTACAACTTTAGACAATTCTACAGATTTTTTCATTCATCGCACCTTAGTACCTACCAATGTAAATAAAACACTTGTCATTTCATTTCATAAAGCTAACAGTAACTAAAAAATTTACAATATTTCTTTTATTAAAATTTGATTTGAACTTTCCTAATTTGTTAGCGTTAAAGATGTTTTCTTGTACACGTATTGTGTCATATTGTTTTCATACTAAATTATCATAATATTGAATTCTATAAAGAATATGAATTATTCCACATTAATATTTGAGAGCTTCCACATTGTTTGACAAGACAATAGGTATAAACCGTGAACGTGCATGCATTTAATCAGTAATTTGATAATCCTCATGTCTTGGAGCTACGTAGGCAATCTAATTAATTGGAAACCATTGCGGTTAGCAATAGTTTGCAGTTTACAATCTTGGATTATTGAACAATATTGCATATAGAGGTGTTTACCTAATACCAAGACAAAACTTGTCTAAAATAACTGCGAGTGTTCAATGTATGCCAATATTAATTATGTATAAGAACTGTTTTTTTTTTAAATGTCCCAAACATGTTTAATACCCACCTATGCTTACTTGGGAGGTATACTTCTCATAAATCTGATGTCCGTTCAATTGTACAAGTACAATTGAACGGACAAGGCAGAGGGGAACACAAAATTTATTGTTCGAGCAGGGGAATATTATCTCCAATGTACACTAACAGCTAACGTTAGGAATTTTTTTTTATTTTAAACACCCTCTTGGGGACTATTACAGAAATTACAATTTTCGGACCTACCTAACACATTATGCACCTACTATTTCTCCGACGAATGTTACTTGAACTTTGTGACATTTTTTACGTTAACCTCACTCACTATGAATGAATTATGACCATGCACGGGGGTTTAGAAATAACCTTGCGGCTACTCTTTGCTAAGACGCTTATGGATTTCGATGTGAAATTATGCCCGACCACCAAACAAGAAAGGTTATTCACAATTAAGAGGTACTCACTGCTGTTGTGTCTTCTGGCTTGGTTTCCGTTTGGTGACAGTCACAGATGTGTCCATGAGCACTCGATAAGATTGTTCTATTCGATTATTAGAACTACGATAAAGTTTGAGTCACGAGTTGATGTACGTAAGAAGTTCACACAAAGCATACGATATAATACGATATGATTTACACTTTATGTAACGATAGGATAAATAACACTTCGGCGTAGAGCGAAATGTCACGATACGATGGTGGTTAGCGACGTACTAACGGACTGACGATAAAGCGGTACTTGACACCTGTCTACCGTGCAGTTAGGCACCCTTATTGTGCGGAATTCCAAAAATCTGGATTCCTCCGATCCCGTATGACAATCGGAGCACAAAACGAATGAAATCCATCAGCGTTATGAAACACAATAATCTTTAGAGATGCTGTGTGGAGGAAAGTTTTGGGAATGAAAAATGTGTGAAGGGTGAATAGTAAGGGTGGACGTATAAATTCATCCTTCCCGTTTCAGTGCAAATGATAGGTCGAGAGAGAGAGAGAGCTGGAGACGTCAAAGAGTCTTCCCACACCAGTTCTTTCCGAACCGGCCCGTCGCGCAACTGGTGGGCAGGCGCATTCGCCGCCAAGATCGGAACCCGGGTACCCCTGCTAAGTCAACAAACGTAGCCACTTGGGGTTATCCAATTAATGATTCCCGGGGCGGCGGTACTCAAATTTAAGTTTACTTTTGTAGTTACTCTAATATAATAGTGTCGCCCAGTTGAAAGACCATTATTCAAAATCGGACCGCTGCTAGAAATGGTTTTTGGAGCATTTCGTGACCAGATCTGAATAGCCAAGTTCCTTCCCAGTCTTCTTCTTACTCACACCATTTCCTTCCCATATTACCTGCCTTAAAACATACCCCGAAATGCGAATGAGCGGAGAACAGGTCGCCTCTTCGACCCGTTCTTGTGTTCAATAGCTCGGCTGTGGAACGATTTACCGGCCTTTGTGTTTCCTCCTTCTAACAACATGAGTCTCTTCAAGACCAATGTTCATTCCTTCCTTTCTTCAGAAAGACCCTCCACGCAGCATCTCAGATGGCAGGGCCTTCTGTGTGGAGTTTATAAAAAAAGTAGGTTATCTAGTGAGGAATGTAATCAAATTAAAAAATATATATTTTATTACCATTGCAGATCATTAAAATCACGAGGTATTATGATTACTTTATTTAAAATACAATAATTTTCTTTCAGTGTAGGTAGGTCTAGGTACTTACTTTATCGCTTGACTGATTTTTTCCCACAATCAAGACTAATTTTGAAAATGAAACATAAATTATAACCAAATACTGCTTATAGAGTTCTCTGAACCAGAGTTACAGACAGAAATTTAACTGAACTATGTATTTTTGATGATAAGTTGATAGTACTAATTTATTGCAACAATCGTTAAGTAGAACTTCACGATAATGCATTTAAATGAAAATAGAAGATTCAAAATTAGCAATCTAGTTCGTGACACCATGATTTTACGTTTGGCCTAAACTTGAAGAGACTTACCAAACTCAGAATTATTTGTTAGCGGCCATGCTTAAACCAAATATTTTATCGAGAGTCCACGTGAACGTAATTTAAAGTTGATCATTTTTATGACGACAAAAAAATTCACAGATAAATTTTGGTGCCCTTCGAGCACCACTCCAATCACCTCATTATTCCTTGTCTCCCGGAAACATATTTTTTTCTATTATAAGTCGTTTTCGATCATCTGTATATTAAGCAGGAAGCTCCGATAAACCCAGGAAGGGAGAAAATAATCCGATTAAGGGAGTCGTTAGCCTTCGATATTTCATCCCTTCATGCAAGCCTGAGGGTTATTATAATATTGCCATAACACTTTAAAGTATATGAAATAATATTATTATATTTTTATTTATTTATATCCATTCTCGTACATGCACTTAACAGATGTTTACAGTTTACGTACTGAAATGTCTGTTTCCATGTAATCCTCAGAAAAAAAGAAATCAAAGTGAGTATTATTACGTACAACACTAATATAGTTAAAGATGACACACGTCCTTATAATTCGCTAACTAGGTTTTTCTGGTGAGCTCTCGCAAAATGGAATGACTTGCCCCATCTCTGATCTGCTAGGTTCAGCACCCATCGTAACTGACACCATGTGACCCGAGCACAGCATAAACAACAGAAAGATGATAGAACCGATCATAATTTTGACGGCCGGCGTAGTGCAGCGGTAAGCCGCTTGATACGCGTTACGAAGGTCGCGGGATCGAATCCCGATGTGGCAAATAAATTTTATTTGATTAATTTGTGTATTTCACAATTTATTCATTTAAAATAATATATAGTATATTTGCGGCACGTTCCAGAGTGTAAGATACTCTCAGTATCGCCCTGGTGTAAGACCACCATTCAGAATTGAAACGTTGCCTGAAATGGCTTTAGCCGTGTTTGGTGACCAGATCTGAATAGCCAGGTACTTCTCCACCTTCCTCTTCCCTAACTCCTTCCCTCCCCACTACCTTCAGCCTCACAACATACTCCATTTTGGGGATGCCATAATCTCACTGGCACCAGACGGGAGCAGTTGGGACTCTTGTGCGGTATTCATGTAAAAAAAATAATAATTAATATACCGGTATATTAAAGACCAGTAATATAAAATAAATTTTAATAATCAGTAATTTTATATAGGTAAACGGGTTAGTAGAAGTACTTTGTGAACACCTCTGTAGGAGAACCTGTGCTAAGGTGATCGCATGTTTTAGATAAAGATATTTTGCCCTCATAAGTAAAAATACAGCATTGTCTTGAGACTCTCAAGGAGGATACTGTGGTTCCACCCATTACGGCGGTATTGTATATTCGGTTAGTAGCAGTTAAAGTACATCATCTCGTATATATGGACACAATATGTATAGTGAAAAGAAAAGAAAAGGATACTCTGCAAAAAGTGAACCTAATGAAGCTATTCCGTGGCGCCCTTGGTCGTTGACGGTTTTGTTCTGCTTTCCGCCAATGGCAGATCCAAGATTTAATTATGTTGACATACGCAGTAACAGTATAGTGAAAATATGTTTTTATAATATTATCCAAATCAATTATTATTCTAATGCTAATGTATCGAGTGATGATTTTTATTGTGTGACCTAAATAAAATGATGAAATCTTTAAATACATTAATTCGATCTTGAAACCTTACAGCCCTCAAATGGTTTTCCGTGAAAAAATATTATTACCGTAGATTAAAATGCTTCTGGGAACAGAGTCTTAAGAAAATGTAATAAAATTAAAGTTTTTTATGAAATGTTTATACAATTTAATATTTTGCTTACTGCCTAAGGGTTCAAGGATGAATTTATTTAAAGCGGTTTCTTAATATTTTTTTACATTATCGTCAAACCTTTGAAAATATATTTTTCTAATTAATGAAACAATTTGATTAATAAAATGGTGGCACAAAAAAGAGAGGTGGTTATAGAGGTCGTTATATATATATAGAGGAAAAGGAGAGGTGAAAAATGAAGGTGTATACCTAACAAAGATCTTTTTTAATGTGATTACCGCATAAAAGTCCCAACTACCCAAACTGTAATCATTGGAGAATGTTGTGGGCTGAAAAAAGTGGGGAGGGGAAGAAAATGTTAAAGAGAAAAGTTGGGAAGAACCAGTCTGCTACTGGAAAGATCTATTTACCAAATATTTATTTATTTATTTATTTAACGCCCAAAGGGCTTTTACATGTTTGGTAGTTCAATTAATTCATGACAGATGATTTTTAAACAGATACAGAAATAATAAAAATAAAATAAGATAAAAAAGCACACACGTCATAAAAATACAAAAATACAGTGATTTCATAGGTTTACAGAAAAACAGATATGTTTAGGAATAAAACAGATAAAGAAATAATAAAAATAAATTTAGATAAAAAAACACACAAGTCATAAAAATACAGTGATTTCATAGGTTTACAGAAAAACAGATATGTTTGGGAATAAGACAGATAAAGAAATAATAAAAATAAAATTAGATAAAAAAGCACACAAGTCATAAAAATACAAAAATACAGCAATTTCATAGGTTTACAAAAATACAGATGTGTTTAGGAATAGTTTTGGAATAAGTTTTTTACAAGATCAAAAAAACTCACCAAGTTAATGTTAAATATGTCAATATCACCTAAGTACTGATTTCCCATGGTTTGATATCGTTGTATCGGAGAGTGGGCAATGTAGTTCCGTTTATGAATGTTACAGTAGAATATTGTATTTTGTCGTGCAGTTACTGTCGGTATTCGTAAGTTTATGAGTTGCAGTAGTTCGCAACAGTCAAATTTAGAGTTAAGTATTTTGAATAAAAATGTTAAGTCATTTATTTTACGTCTGTCTTCTAGTGTGTGTATTTTTAGAATATTTAATAATAAATTATATTTTAAGTCTTCTAGTGGGATATTTAATTTATAATGTCATGTATCGATCATAAAATGAAATCTTTCACCAGGGCGATACTGAACTTATTAATGTGATACCTACATTTGCAACAAGTTAGAAAAATTAGAAACCGAAGAACTGCGCAAATTTATCTATGGCAGAGCTCTCCGTGAGATAAATTTTGCATTTTTTTTATTTCGCCGAAACAGGTTTTCTCATGATTAAATTAAAATATTTATTACTTTGACGGTCTCCGTGGTAGAGGGTTAAGGTTCTCGACTTGAAACCCGAAGGTTGATACCACCAGACGGGAGAATTTGTCACTCTTGGGCGGTATTTACATAAAAATAAAAATAAATTCTTTTTGGCATTAATTTAACAAAATATCACAACCAGAAAATACAGTAAATTTTAACTGGATGACATTTCTAAAATATACTCATATCTATGTGAAAATAGCGCCAGTGAAGTGTTAACCTGGCCAAACCAATTGCTGTGGAAATATCCGATGACGTCAGAGTATTTCTAGCCTGTATCGCCGAATCCCCTATAAACTTTACGATCAAACAATGATTTGTAAGTTTTTTTTTCATAGTTCGGTCCGAGCTTTCAATGAACCAGGGTGCTAAGACTATCGAGGAGGAATTTTTCTCTCCAAGATAAAAATAATAAATGTTTTATTACCACCCTCTGAGCGGTGAGGCTTAGGAGGACTGCGATGCAAGGATATACCAGGAGCTCATATCGGTGTACGGATAGATGGAATAAAAAGGGGCATTCCCTAAGGATTTCGTTATCAGCCGGGTTCCATTCCAGTGCTTTAAAATCGATCAAGCTCTCTGAGCTTTCTGATTTTCTCAACCGACGGCGAAACCTCTCGGGAGTTATGTTCTCCTATTAATTTTGTTGTCAAAGATTTTCCCGTGGCGTCTTAAAATTTATTTTGGGAAATATTTCGACTTTATCGCAATAACGCCTCTAAAACAAAGAGATTTAGGTAACAAGGAAATTATTTTTCCTTGCTCTCGCAGCTTAAAAGGTACGGAAATATTTATGATGCTTATAAAATAAATAAAAGTATGTAGGAACGTCGAAAGAAAAGCATATTAGAGGGTGAATTACTATTTTGTTAGGAATTTTATTTTTGCTTTACTTTTTACTTTTCTGGGAAATTAAACATACCAATGTTTTAATCAAGGGGCTGTATTAACAATGCTTGAACTGGCTAGTACGTATTAACAATATGTATGTTTTGATGCATTCTACAAAAAAATACTTCAAAATAAATATAGTTTTCAGGTTTTCATTGAAAAATATGGAGATACATTAATTTGGAGAGAGAATTGGTTACGGTTGAAAAGGGCGAAACACCATTTGCGGTTGCCTCGTTCCTTTCCCGTAATGCGTGGTTCGGCTCACGCTTTTTTGTCATTCCTTATATGTAAGTTTTTTGTCTTTACAGTACGCACAGTTTTACATATTTTTTTAGAAATTTTCATCAGTAGTCTGTATATTCCATTTGATTTATTTTCGAGGTATTACGTTGTGTTGTGCTACCCCCTTCTTCAGCCAACATTTCAGACAGCATTACAGTGTCCATCATCAGGGGAGATGTGTATTCGAAACATTGTAGATATTATTTATATTTATTGTATTTAGTTTGATGAACAACAAAGAAGAGCAATGCTCTCAAGGCGGTTCTACCACTGAAGCGACGACGCCAGAATTTCAGTCTTCAAGATATACTTCACTGGCCTGTACCCATCTGTGAACACAATACCCAATAGTCCAGTAGTGCAATAGATGAGCTGATGGTGTGCAACAATAATGCATAGGCGAAAGATAAGCGACCTGTGTATCTCTTTTTTTGAAAGCAGAGCTCGATTGTTGCGAATTCTTCAGTGTAATTAATTTTAGAGATTTTAGAGATCCCACTCGACTCACTAGGCATAATGACCTACTTCAATGCTACCATTCCCAAACAAATCATATGTGGCAAACTCGCCAATTTCTCACTTACATAGTTTCGCAAACAAATATAAGAATCATATTGATATTTTTAATATGACAATTTCTGATTTTAAACATGACTTAATATTTTATGTTTACAAATTATTTGTGGTAATTTATGTTTATTATTGTAATCATTTTAATTTCTTCAAATGTATCACCTACCTGGGCTCTATTCTGACAGAGAACAATGAGGATCCAGCAGAAATCAGAAGGAGAATCACAGCAGCCAACAAAACATACTTCTCTTTGCTGCCAGTGTTTAAGTCACGTGGCATCGACAGAAAAACCAAAATAACCACATTTATTGTGAGAACTGTATTGGCATATGTATGTGAGGCGCTAATACTGACGGTAAGGATGGCTGAAATGCTGGATACTTTTGAAAGAAAAGTGCTGAGAAGATATGTGGACCCGTAAAAGAGGGAGAACCGTGGCGCATCCGGCACGATAAAGAACTGTTTTTTTTTTTTTAGGAGGCCCTGAGAAAAATAATTTCCCTTAGGGCCTATGTCATCTTTGGGGATGAGGAGTGGAGGGTTTTTTAAGGAAAGGAAGGAGAGGAGAGTTCTGGGAAGGTAAAAGGTTTAAGGAATGGGTAGGAATCTGGGGTTCAGTATGTCCTGGTCATCCGCCTCCAAGACCTAGACAAACCTCACCCCAAACGTAGCGAATTCACTTTGTATTACACCACTTTTATATTTATATTTCATTTGTGTTCAAATCTGTACAACATGTTAGGTTAACTGGAAGAAATAGGATATAGGTACCTATAAGTTATACCTTTTGTACTAAATGTAAATTTTATACAATAAATGATTTTGATTTTGATTTTGATTTTTAACCACTTGGGGTGACCTATGGCAAAGGTGTTGGTAATCCAATAAAGGTTCCCGGGGCGGCGGTACCCATTCCCGCCTCCCAAATTATGATATATGTATATCAGGCCCCTACCATCTTAGCCCATATGAGACTCCTCAGGTTGAGGTGGGCTGGGAATGTACAAAGAATGCCGGACACACGTGTCCCAAAAAGATTTTTTTGGGACGCGTGAAAGACGGACACCCAGGTGGAAAAAGAAAAGTGGGAAGACCCTGAATGAGGTGGGAAGACGAGGTTAAAGGGGATGCAGCACAGCTTCTCCAGGTAACAAACTGGAAGTCAGCCGCTGAGGACGGGAGGAGTTGGAGGCGAATGTTGCAGGAGAAAAAATGTAACCATTATGTACCAAAGGTAGATGCACCATTAGCACTTATTTGAATTCTATACACAAACTGTTTCTATTTTAAAAATGACACTTAAATTCAAATCAAATTTGAGATCATTCAACCAGAGTTACGCAGAACACACCAATAACCGTAATATGCGTTTTAAATGATAATTTCGGCTTTACGAAAAAGAATTACATTGCACACACCACTTATTTAATCAAAATTATCATCATGTTTCAAAACCAATGGTTTCTTCATCAGGATGAAATTATAGTTAAAATAATTTTGAAAAGTGTTAATAATTTCGATTAAAAAATAAGTGGTGCGTAAAAAGTAATTTGTTTTCATACACACGTAATTAAAAATGACGCCTCAAAGTGAACTTAATTCTTTTTTGTTTTTGATTAAAAAGATTTTTGATTCTTCACTAATCAATCACCTAATGTACTTGATCGAGCTAGCTTTGTCTTCCTCTGAATTCCGGAGTATCACAATGAGTCAAAATGTACTGTGTCAAAATTAAATTGAATTAAATACAGAACATCTATCGTCCAAAATTAATTGTAAAGGCTGGTGATAGATATCTCCAGAAACTGAGGTGTCGGCCGGCTGAAGGGATGAATCTTGCCTTCAAATTGACAGAGACAAGCCATCGACCACCCCTGATGGAACACGTGCCGCAAAGCCTTCCACAGGGGGTAGAGAATTCATTAATCAGATGCTAAAAGCTACCCTGAAACTTGCCACTGCCTTATAAGCTATGCTCGTGGTGCTGTTATTACAGAGCATAGAGCCTCCACTCGTGGTGTATAAAGCAACGTTGGCTTTCAGAGCACTCAAAAGCCTGCCACTTGTGGAAGCTATACTGTGGGAATTCTTTCGTTAGTTATGCGCAATAATATTAATTTGATAATTTTATACTACGACTATATTGATTCCCTGCGTTTTTTATTGGTTTATGTTTATTTTCTAAAGCTACATCTCATTGAGTTTAAAATTACATGTTATTAATATTTTCTTCGTTTAAGCAATAATTTGCATTCTATCAATTTAAAGTTAGGGAATGGCGAGCTTGATTTTTAAATAGGATAGAAATATATATTTAAGAAATTTTATATGCAAGAATTTACATTGAAAAGAAAAAACACTTCCATTCAAATTTATTTATGGGCTCGCCAAAAGCACACATCACATAATTATTACAATACTTACATTTTCATTTTATAGCGGTGATTCCAAAGATAATTTAGCACACCTTTCATCACAATGTTCCTTTTTGTATAAACGTACACACGTATCACGTACACATATACACACACACACTTGCATGTACATATAAATACAAAAATATAAAGATATTATAGAATGCATATGTAGGTTCATGACACAGTAATTATAAAGGATTCTAAGTGACGAGATCATCAGATATATGCAAGAAAATTCCTCTGAAGGTAGTGATTGAATTCGAAAATATATACAAGTCTTCAAGATGGCAGTATTTATTATACAATCGAGACATTCTTGACGTGTTTGTTTGAAAAAACCTGTATTACGACAGTAAGTATCGATCCCAAAGGATCACAAATTTTAATCTCGGTTTTGCAGGCGAAGTTGGGTTTAAATGGGTACTCTTTATTTTAAAGATTTTTTCCAAGCGATTCAAAGAGATTCACAAATTGACCATGAATATGATGATTAGGAAAAAAAATCATTTCTGAAAATATTCACGAAAATGTTAAATAATGTGTTTTTAAAATGGGACAATATTTATAGGATTACTGCATCTGTTGGACCATATGTTTAACCGACTTGAGTTGTTGTAGCTAAGATCTTTATATTTATCAAATTACACATCGATCAAATTACACAACTCCAATAGCACTATCAATATCTCGCACATATCTCAAAATTATTGTCCCGAATGTAACATAAAAAGGGATACGATTTATGGTAGTTCTTGAAGTGCGACCAAGTGAAGTGTTAAAAGTTGGGTTACTACCGCAACATAAATACAAGTTACACCACAGAATCAATAATGGTTCACAACATTCGTGTATTATTTGGAACTTTGGTCTATTATTGGTCCCCTAATGCCAACAGCTTTGTAGTAGAATAGCTAATGTACTATGAATATATTCGTGGATCTTTAACGTGCCACAGAGGAAACTCTTTCTTGGACAATTAATTTAAACGAGCTATCATATTGGGAATTCAATTTAAGAGAAATTAACCACCTGATACCACCGGATTTAATTCCAATGGACGTAGACAATATACACATTTTTTAAAAGAATAGTAAATAATGTTTCTTCGAAGTGGGTTTTATATATATTCTTTCCTTCCTCGTGTAGGTTCTTCTTATGGCTTGAAGATCAATATCAAAAACCCTTTCATATTGTTTTGTTCATTGTTCAGAAGTCTACTGGAGTATGCGTCCACAGTATGGAATCCTCAATATAAGGTATGCATAGATTTAGTAGAAGTATACAGAATAAATTTTCAAAACATTTACTCAAGAAATACAACAAAACTACAAATAACATGTTAAGTTTACAAAAAAGACGCACATTTTCATATCTGTCGTTTCTATATAACCTGCTAAATAATAAAATAGATAGTCCTGAATTGTTATCCGTCATTGGTTAAAATATCCCAATGCGGCGTACCAGGCACACTTCTCTTTTTCATATAGAAGCTAACAACACTAATGCAGCAAGTAACTCACCAATTACTCGCGCAATCACAATTTAGTAACTTTGCAAGAGTGCCGGGTTCATGGGGTGAAATTTGTATGGATCTTAGAAGCGGTTGCGTATTTTTGAAGAGACCTTTTGACTTCTTCAGCAGGACCCTCTCGACCCATCTTCTTGCACCGAAATGGGACTGTCAGATTGGTACATCCGTCACTCCTAGACATAGTGACCCAACCTGAATCCTTACCACCTCTCACACCTCTTTTCTTCCCAGACCTTTCTTTCCTTAAAATATCCTCCACACAACAACCCCAAAGATGACTTGGACCCTGAGGGAAGCATTTCCAGTGTGGAGTTAACGCCTAAAAAATCTATCCCCACTAAATCATTTTTAAACCAAATTAAAATTGCTCTTCCGATAATTCACAAGAGCTTACTCATATACAATAACTGCTGAAGTGTGATTAAAATCAAAATGTAAAGAGTGATAAAAAGTATGATTAAAGCTTCAAAAAATATTCATTCTAAAAAAAGATTTATTTTGAGAATACATATTCTTTTATTCTTTTAATATGAAACATAAATCAGAATTATATGCATTGATCACAGAATTTTTGCTGACCTAAATTATGACAGCAGGCATTAATTTTTGGCAAAAAATATTTAACAATTCAATTAGCATGTTAATTGTTCCAATATTCCGAGAGCTTTTAATTAATTGACGTAAAAAACGATGAATAAATCAACATTTATTAAAACGGTTGTAAATAAAAACATTGATGATAATTAATCGTTTTTAACATTAATCACGTGAATTTAAATGACATTACGGCACGGGTATTATTTGTGTTCTGATTAGCGACATCCCGGATTAATGACGGTTCATATTAAATTCGCTGCTTTCCCGAGAAATCAGAATAGATCGTCAGATCAAGGAGTTTAAATGTAATTTTTTGAAGAAATAAAGCAATTACCTCGTTTACATCAAACGAAATTTAATTTAATTTATTACGACCGACCGGTTTCGCTTAACCCCTTCAGCTATTTTTTCGCCTTTCGGTAAAATTCGCACGTCTTATAGAAATCATTGTCTCCCTTATTATCATGGTTAGAAGTATTACCTAAACGGTATTGGAAAGAGAAATAAAAACCAGCTAAATATTCAAATCTAAAAGTTAACCACAAAATAATAAAAATGCACACTTTTACGAAACCAAAGTTTCCGACGTACATGGCGCTTCCCGGGTTTTTGGGGCGAGTTTTATCCAGATATTGGCGGCGGAACGCCAACTGCGTGGCAGGCCGAATCGGTGGAGACTGGTTAAGGGAAACCTTTTTACCCTTCCAGCAGGACTATCTCCAAATATCAGAGGAATAGATTCGTCCGTCACTCCAGGACACACTGATCTCCAGATTCCTACCCACCCCTCATACCTTTTTCCTTCCCAGAAGTCATCTCCTTCCTTTCCTAAAAAAACCCTCCACACATCATCCCCAAAGATGACATAGACCCTGAGGGGAATTATTTTCTTCAGGGCCTCCTGTGGAGCTAATGTAAAAAAACTGACTGCTTTCTACCAAAATATAATTTTTTTTAGTTGCGGAGGATAAACTATTTACAAACTGCGCACTTCAATGTGGACACCAAATAGTGGAAAATGAATCAGTTTTTCAAGGAGATTTGTAGAGTAATGTTGGGCTTAAGAAATTTCTTCCCAAAGTTTCAGTACAATATCTCCACTGGTACTCAGTTCAGATTATTTATCACCCACTGCGGTATATTTACCAGTTAAGTGTGGACCTCAAAATCGCAGACAAATCCACTTACTCCATCTCAGGGGATGACTTATGTGGCTTGTTTTCGTGTATTGCCTCAAAGTTCTACATCCTTTGAATGTTGCTCCCCATTGAAATGGATGTACCTAAACCCTTTTCTAACCCACCAGGTTACACGTAAAGAAAGTTTTAATCACCGAATGGTTAAACTTAAAAATATGATATTGTCTTGACATGTTGTCCCCATTTGGTCGATCTCACAAAACGCAATCTCTCCTTTTTGGGTTAGGTTGGTTTAAGTCAGTTTAGGAATACACACAATTCGGTTCCTTGAGAGTTGATCCTCCGACAGTTGACATATTAATTTACAATATGCATTCGGTAAAGGGAAAATACGGCATACCTACTTATACCAATTAAGCTAAGTGTCCCCAAAGGGGTTTTCTGAGAGGTCGCACCACCGAATATCAAAAGTATAAAACATATTTTCAAATGCATCAAGGATAAAACTATGTAGACAAGTACAACGCATATACCAGCGAAAATGTACAAAAAATCGTCACTGCTAATAAATTTGTTACATATCCATACCAAATTATTTTTTGAAGTCGATTTTAAGCATGAAATTGCTAAAAAACGCAAAAAAATATATAATGGTTAAATTTCGGAGGGGCAACTGTCGGAGGATCAATTGTTGGGTCTTCGCACAATTCAATCAAGAATGTTGACGCTATAAAAATTCCACATAATTTTGTTTTGATTTTTGCGTCTTTAAAATACCAAATAATAATATTTTTTTATGTACTTATTTTTTATTATTTATTTAATACAAGAAAAGACATTTTTAAATACAAGTTTTATGTAGTCCCACAAAGCTGTCACACATGACGGCTTGTCTGTAGGTTCTAAAAAATAATATATATATTTTTTAAATTTTTAATACGTATATAACATAATATTATATATAAAATAATATACCTCAATGTACCTACGTATATACCAATTATTTAGGCAGGACGTTGAGATATTCAGAGATAGATACATTAATTCGTCACTTATTAGCCAAAGCTTAGTGTTTTTGGGTTACTGTTATTACGGTTAATGCATTTTTGAAAGCATATTTTGGGAATTATATTATAGGTATATTCTGGTTTCAGTAATTTAATCGATTCGCAGTTGATCTGCAGTTAGTGCCGATCCATTATCTGCATTGTTTTAGAGAGGTCATGTACAAACATGCTCCATGCTTTCTGCTTACAGAAACACAATTCGGACTTGGTACTACCAACAACACTGCACCGAATACAAGGTTGATCAAGAATAATTAATATGGGTAAATGCAAAAATTATCACTATTGGCTCTACAACCCCTGGTGGGTCTTGGCCTCCTCAAGAATCAAGAAAAATTATATTAAGTTTTAAAGCAACTATTTTAGAAATATAATTGCTGTAACTTTTTTGTTAAAAAAAAAACTGTCAATATTTCAATAATTGCTGGTAGAATTTTTTAATTCAAATAAGAGTGTTCTACACTATTTTTAATACGTAGCGAAGAAAGAAGGTAGTCCAGAGAAATTTAAATCGTTGTTGATTAACAATATAAATTAACCTTTTTTAATTCTCAAGTTATCTATCTCAACACCTAGACACTTCAGGGCTTTTCAAGTTTTCTTTTGAATCTTGCCACTAAAAAGAAGTTTTACACGCAGCTATGAGCAGTGGAGAATACGTCCTACTTTGGGTTCGTGCCAAATTTGTTTTTTACTTTTACATTCTGACGCCTTTTATAGGTTAAGTGAGTACTTTAAAAATAAGAAATAGGGTATTAAAGTACGAGTACCTACGAGTAATCGAAGGCAAAATATTTTATTTATACGTTACTGTAAAAGCCCGTAAAACGTAAAATCTTAGGTATTACCAGTAAATCTTAAGATTTACCAACTTTTAACGTTGGTCTACTAAAATTTACTGGTTTTTACAATAATATATTATACACAATATTAACATTAATTTGTGAAGCGAGTGTGCGTACCGCCCAGGAAGCATTAATTGGATAACCAACACCATAGGTCACCCCAAGTGGTTCGCTACGTTTGGTGACTTAGCAGGAGTTCATGGGATAAGTTTGTCCGGGTTTGGCGGCAGACGTGTCTGTCCACTGACTGCATGGCAAGCCGGATTGGGAGGGACTGGTTGAGGGAGGCATTTTGACCTCTCCAGGAAGACTCTCTCGGAACACCGCCTCGCACCGCTGTGGGAAGGACGGATCTCTTGGACACATTAACCCCCAGATCACTAACCAATAAAAATCACCATCTTTCCTTCTGGAAATTTTTTGAAATTGTAGTTTTCATCCCCTTTATTTCACAAACTTATCCTGTATGGTAAAGAGATTCTGTTTCGTGATCACCTGCGTCATTGGTTACCGGTTGTATTAGGGATGTTATGCACCAATGGCATAGGTATGATTTTGAAATATGTTCGAATTCTTGCCATGGATTTTTTTCTCTCAGCAGTTAGTTAAAAATATTCTTTTGCTCTGGAATGATCTTGATACTCCTCTTAGTTAGATGAAATCGCCGTGTGAAGCTGCATAAATTGTTATCTTAAGTGATGTCCGCTGAGGTAATCAATTTACGTTCTGTGATCTCATGTGTAATATTAGGCTAGTTAAGCTAGTGACGATGCCCTCCTGTGCAGTGGAGGATCGAGCGGCTGCATTAAGTACGCTTCCTTTGTGAGCTTTGATGTGTTGCATACGAGCTTTCATGATTACGGACGTTCAAGTTAGAGAAGAGAAAACGTCTTTTTCTCTATAACCCGTTTGGTGACGCAAAGAAAAAAACGTTTTATCTTACAATTTGATCGCTTTTATTATTACCGTTACGATCCAAGATTACGGTTCCGTGACGGCACAAAAATGCAATAAACATATTGTTATGTTCCTCATCGCTATAATGCTGCAAGTCTTTCTTACACATTAAATAATGGTGAGACAAAAGATGAGACACACAAAATACGTGTGACTGTTTCCGCTAAAGTACAACTTTTTCTTTGAAGGAACTAGATAATAATATATCTTATTGCAACTCAGCCACGGCGCGTGGAATTGCGTTTCATTTTCATTATACGTTTGAAGGAGATGTATGATAATGATTGTGTGTTTCCTTTGGGGGGCGCAGACGAACATTCACCGTTTGTCTCATTTTCGACAATTGTTATATAGTGTGTTAGAAAGAGCTGCAGCTCTTTGTTTCTATTATCTGTGGCTGCAGCTCATGAACAAAAAAAAAACCATCAACGCATTGACATTTGCCTTTTTGAATTTTTTGGAATTCGTGGTTCGCTACGTTTGGTGATTTAGCAGTGGTGCCCGTGTTCGTCGGATGAGGTTTTCTAGGTCTTGGAGGCGGATGACCAGGACACACTGAAACCCAGATTCGTACCCAGACTTTAAACCCTTTTCCTTCCCAGAACTCTCCTCTCCTTCCTTTCCCTGAAAAATCCCTCCGTACAGCATTCCCAAAGATGACGCACGCCCTAAGGGAAATTATTTTCCTCAGGGCCTCCTGTGTGGAGCTCATGTAAAATAAAAATCTTGTGACTATATTCCATAGTTTCAAAATTATCGTCACGGCTAGTAGAATTGAAGAGGTCTACAGAGACGTCACGGTGCGGTGTGCGAGAGAGATGCAAGACAATTCTTGTTTTTTTTCCTGAAATAGACCTTCCTCCATCCACATTGTTTATCTCATCTTTTGAAAGAGCTGCAGCATTTTTGTGATAAGGAACATATGTTTACGTATGGTACCTAACGATAAAAGCGCCAGTTCAATGTTGAAAAAAAAACTAAAATAACAACTACAAAAAATATTAACGAGGATTTACTATTAATATAAAGCCAAGTTGCATTGTCGTAAGACCAAATTTGCATCGGATTCTTAGTAGTCATAAAGACGTTTTTGTCCACCCCTTACTTCGAGCGGGCAAAACCCCTTGGTTTAGTGTCGCTGCTCGCTGGTTCTAGTATTGTTGGCAAAGTGGAACGACACACACAAGTAATAGTGTGGCAATGGATGGTTTTCCGCCTTTTCATTAAATGAATTAGTCTGTCGCCTACAACGAGCGCGGCGACTCACGCCTTGCAGATGCACAAATCATAGCCGGGTCCACCAACTTGTTCGCACTTCTAAAAATGTACGTGTTTTAAAGAATTGCTCGAGAATTTTAGCGAAAATTGTTTTGGAAATTCAGTGCGAAATTTAAGTCCTAAGCTTATTTGCCTTTAAATTTATTTGGTAAATCGCTAGACACGCCTAATATGCATATTTTTTTAGAAAAAAACACTTTGATTCATCTTAATTATTATGAAATACAACTATTTACATTCGGGCATTGGAAAATACTGCATTCAAATTTCAGTTATATTAAATGACAATAAGGAACTCCAGTCCAATTTTTTATCATTTTTTTAATGAATAAAATGACATTCTAACTTCAAAAACTGCATATTTATTTTTATTTTTAGAGTTAGTTTTAATAGTTAAAATAATTGTCGTAGTTTTAATTTTTCAATTTTTCCCCGAAAACCATCGTATGTGTAGTGAATCGTGTGACGTCATCACACCCGAAAAGTTACTATAAGATCGGGCAATCAGCTGTTCAACTGGCGCCATTTTTAAATTCAGAGTTCGAAGTATTCTCCCTGGAGTATTATAACTATTTTTTGTGCAGTAGTTTTTGAATATTTTCAATAATAAAGATACCTAAACTAATAAGAGATACCTTAAAACTGAATTATTTAGGCCTAAATAATGTTTCAATAAACACAGCAACTAAATCTCTATAAACAGTATGTAAATAAACAAATAGGATGAAACGTTGTTAATGCGATGGCTTGTGTCATACCTACATTTCCGTAAAATGACTTTACGGTGTTCAGTGACGTCACCACTAAACATTTCAATTATACCAACTTGACGGCATGTTTCTAAGACCCGATTAAAAATTGACTTTTTAATATTTTTTTAAAATAAAATCATAATATAATCATGGAGTAAAATAAATCAATAAATTATCAAGGAAAGCTATGTTTCAAAATTTTAATTTTAGTTTAAATAAAATCATTTAATAAAGATACGCCAACGTGTCCTGTGACGAAAATACTTCAGTTTGTCTATTTATTTACGGACTTACAAAATAATATGTTTAAGTTTTTTTTACATTCTAATTTTGCTTATTATTGAAAAATAATAACAAAAGTACATCATTTTAATAGTTTTATCATCACGCCTTTCAGAATTTTTGAATGTAGGTATAAATTAAAGCAAATTTTGAATGAAATAAAATCGACATTAAGTTATTATTTAAAAAAAACTGGTACGGAGAATAATTAATATTTCTCATTGGAACCGCCCTGTACGATCGAAAGAACATCTTTCGACGAAATATGAATTTCCGGCAGCTGGCCCTTAATCAAACTATTTAGCTAAAATTTTCAAAACCAATCTGACACTGCTAACCGCTATCATTATACTCTGGACCGCGCATGCGCCTGTCTATCACCGCCACTTTCTTACACATCATAAAAACTGGCCAGGTGCATTAAGCATATCAGTTTCTATCGATGTACTTGCAAAATTTTATTATTCAAATGGAATTTTTGTCGTTAAAGCATACAAGAAAAGTTTGGTTGGAAATTTCTCCAGGGATGTTGCGTTGAAAATCCTCTCAATTCTTCGAAAGACGTGTAGGGTGTAGGCCACCCTTGCTTTTCTCACGTTGCAAGATGGTATCGGGTCGGCCTGGAATTAATAATGTAGTGCGTGAAATTTTCAACAGATCGTAAATTTTCAAATCTCGTTATCCAGGCACAGAAAACCTCGGCTTCTTCGTAAATTTTATTATTTATCCTCGCTGGAGCATTAACGTTTAATTACTTTATTATCCAGAAATGTCGCGTCCTCCCGTCGCGCGTCGCCCCCCCCCCCCCCCCTCCCACTCACCCCTGCGGGGGGAGGGGTAATGAATAAGTTAACCCCTAACACTTGCCACAGGGGTGGAGGCACGATTCTAATTATTTGGCGAAATTATATCTTGTCAAAGTCGAAACAATAACATCGGAATAGAAGTTGGGTAACTTTGGCGGAGCAATAAACTATTGTTTTCCCGAAGAATCGCCGATATAATTTAATAACCGAATCGTTGATAACAGAACAATTTATATAATAGATAAGTTTCATGTGATATTTTAACTTTAGGAAACAAACTATCAATAAGCTTAACGCAAGGTTGAAGAACTACGAAGGCATTTAAATCATTCCAACGAAGAGATGTGATTTGAGATTTTCACGGCCAAAAGAATTATCGTGATATATTTTTAGGGTTCTACGCCGTGTTGCGCTATTTTGAGTTGTGATTTGAGATTTTACGGCCAAAAGAATTAACAATATTTATTATTTGGGTTGTTACGTTACGGAATTGATTCCCGTGCGAGCTAATAGCGAATTGACCCCTTGCACAGGCCCTCCGCCCCCCTCTCCCCGCGCCGCGCGGCGCCCGTAGCCAAGCGCCGAGCGGCTCCCCGCATTCATTCCTCGGCCGACCTTCGGCATAACAACTGTGTCCCCGTGATTGCGCTCCCCGTAAACTGAACTCGCGATGTTTTACTTTGATTGTGCATTGTGCTCAAGAAGCTCCCGCCTAACCAGTACCCGTCTGACGACTGCCTATCTCCTGTTTGTGAGTACCAATGAACCTTGCTTTCTCTCTACACCGTGTTGCGCTACTTCTTTTTTAGCTGACGTTTCGGACTGTATTCCATTTCGACGATGTTAAGTAAGTGATAGTGGCAGTCTACGTGGCAGATATTTGTATATTTTTCTCACTTACTCTTTCGGCTTACGAATTTAAAAAAAACGGGGTTGGTTATCGTAAAAGCATCTTTCGTTCGTTCGTTACTGGGCAATATTTATGGGTAAAATGAAAGTCACATTTCTATAAATGTGTTTTATATGTTTTGAGACATTAAGTATATAGATGATTGTAGTAAAGTATACACGTAACTCATGTTATCCGAAAAAGGCAGATTTATAACGTTTTGTAATATTTTGTAATATTTTTCTACTCAGTTTTCTTTTTAGAGCGCCTCAAGATCTACACGACGTCTCACGAATAAGTCGTGCAACCCGTTGCCGAGTTTTAACTGGTCGCGCAGAGTGAATTTGAGGCACTTATGTGACCCCCTCGCCAATCGATGACGTAGCGCACTAACAAGCAACGGACAATTTTCTAATTATGGAATATATATAGCACTTGGCGCCACGACCCTTGGGCCACGAGATATATTGGAATATTCGGCGACAGCAAAAACTAACTCTAACCGTACCTACTCGAAAGCCGTAATCCATTGCGTAATAAAATTGTAAGACAGAAACATTTTGCAATATTCCATATTGTAAATCCATTTCTCAGATCGTCCAAAAGGCACCAATAGACGTGCCCTCAGAGCCTATGTCATCTTTGGGGATGCTGTGTGGAGGGTATTTTTAAAATAGTAAGGAGAGGAAATTTATCGAAGAAAAAAATTTTTGAGGGGTGAGTGGAAGTCTGGGGATCAGTTTGTTCAGGAGTGACGAGCATATGTATCTTTCCCTCCCATTACGGTGCAAGGCTTCCGGCGTAGAGGAGGAGAGTCGAGAAGGAGAGATCAAAAGGTCTCTTCATTCAGTATCTCCCACGCAATTGGTGGGCAAACGCATCCGCTGCCAAGACCCGAAAAAACTTCACCCCCATAAACCAGATTATCAAACATAGCAAACCACTTGGGGGGTCCTATGGCAGAGATGTTGGATATCCAATAAATTATCCATATTCGCCTACCAAATTGATATTATCCAAGGTCATCTTCAATAAAACGACCACTACTAAAAACGGTCGCTTGTATTGAAGCAGATAAATTATGAGGAATTTTCATCAACTATTTTTTTTAGAAGATAATTTCGTTACGTAGTTGGGTTTGATATGGTATTTGTTTTATCAAATTTTGAAGTATTAAAATTAACAATCCAAATTTGAGTAATATTTGCCCACCGTAAACCACACAATGGAAGTAAACAGGAATAATATTCACATGAATCACCGGAATTCAATAAATAAATTCACCGGTCGACTGAACCGGCTGATATTTATAGATATGAACTTAATAAACGTGCGTTATAACCACTAAAATATTAGTACATAATTTATTATATAAATTCATAGATTTTTGTACATAGTTATGTCAAAAGCATCCAAGCCATGAGTATCCAAGCCAGGCACAACCAAATGGGGGCCTTCAAAATAGGTTTTTTGAAGTGAAACTTCCTTAGCCCCGATAGAGTGATTGGAAATTCGGATAAAACGGAAATGACGCACTACGACACCTGCGAAGCTTCAAACTGCACTCAAGGCTCCTATTGGTTGAGATATAAAACGACGATAGGTCTGCGCTCATTGGCCGCTTTGTTTTTTACGGGTCGTCGGAATATAATGAGTAAATTCGCGCCTCGCCGAGCGCGTCCCATAGCGCAGCAGTTTAGTACGTCGCTAATGTCAGCGGCCAGAGAAATCCAGCAGACGGACCAATCCTACGAAATCCAGAAAAAATAAACATTTTTGTTTTTGTAAATCAATATCCAGTCTTCAAACCACTTTAAAATTAACAGGCAACAGAAAGCGACATCTAGCGACTTTCTAGTTTCACTTCTATCGCGTGTACTCTAATTTTTTTCAATTTTTTTTTTTTTTTTACACGAGCTCCACGCAGGAGGCCCTGAGGAACATAATTTCCCTCAGGGCCTATGTCATCTTTATGCTCACCTATGATGCTGTGTGGAGGGTTTTTTTAAGGAAAGGAAGGAGAGGAGAGTTCTGGGAAGGAAAAGGGTTTAAGGGGTGGGTAGGAATCTTGGGTTCAGTATGTCCTGATCATCCAAGACCTAGACAAACCTCACCCCATGAACCCGGGCACCCCTGCTAAATCACTAAACGTAGCGAACCACTTGGGGTGACCTATGGCAGAGGTGTTGGTTATCCAATAAAGGTTACCGGGGCGGCGGTACCCATTCCCGCCTCCCAAATTAAAAGTCTTAATCTTAAACTTATTTTTTTTATTACATTAGTTCCACACAGTAGACCCTGAAGCTACTCGTACAAATATCGCTCAGGACCTATGTCATCTTTGAGGATGTGTGGAAGGTCTTTTATGGGAAAGGAAGGAGGGGCAGTTGTGGAAAGAAAAAAGGTGAGGGGTGGGTAGGAAATGTGGGGTGTATCAAATAGTGACGGGTGAGGAATTCATCCCTCCCACTGCGGTGTAAGGCGATGAAGTCCGTCTGGAGAGTTCTAGGTTAGAACTCCCTCAATCATTTGCCGCCAAGATATAGACAAATCTTACTCCATGAACCGGGGTACCCCTACTAAG
This sequence comes from Limnephilus marmoratus, assembly GCA_917880885.1. Classification (NCBI taxonomy): domain Eukaryota; kingdom Metazoa; phylum Arthropoda; class Insecta; order Trichoptera; family Limnephilidae; genus Limnephilus; species Limnephilus marmoratus. The sequence goes on along the minus strand of OU862918.1, from coordinate 49,683,874 downwards.
TCAACAAACGTAACGAACCTTGGGGTGACTATGACCGGAGTTGATTATCCGATAAATGTACCAATAAGTTTTACCAGTACCCGCCTTCCAAATTAAAAATAATAAAATTAATTCACACTTATTCTACATAGGTACACATCGTGGCCTGCTTAACAAAATGGTGATCGTGGAAGTACCTAGTTTTTATTTAAATAGGTCGGAGATCGCGGGTCGCGGGTTCAAGCCCCGGCGTACGCAATATATTTTTGCATTTCTTTTGCGCATAATCATTAGCGTTTCTTTTTCTTACGTTATATTTGTGAAACTGGTGCTTCTATAGTTTTAAACACTATTATTTATTATTATTTGAATGGGAAGGTGCAGTTAACCAACAAATGTTTTTATTTTTTCTGTTGAACGATTTAAATAAAAATGGATAAAAAATTATCTAAGACAGCATTTAGTTCGGGTTTGAATCTTGAAGAAAATGAAGATAATGTTGGTAATTCTTAGTCGAAGTATGATACAGTTAAATATAACCGAATCGGAAAGCGACACATTAATTAACTCAGTTGGTAGAGTTGCGCCACGGTAAGGCGAAGGTTACGGGTTCGAGTCCCAGATGTAACCATATTATTTTCTGATTTTTCTATTTTTAGATTTTCGATTGAGTTTTGCTAATATTTTCTACTAGCTTTTTTCCTGCGGCTTCGCTCGCATGGTGTTAGGGGAGTTCCACTCCGCCTCCTCCCCCCCTCCTCTCCCCCCTCCCAACCAGCCTCATTAATTCCCGGTACATTCAGTTTTCAAACTGCTCCCTTGTCACCCATTGCAATTTTTTATATTAATTTCATAATGCCAGAGCTTACCAGTAGTTTTATACAAAAAAAATAATTATCCAATTTGGTGCAATCATTCGGAAGTTATCCGCCCACACACATTTCGGCGATTCATTTTTAGAGATAGATATTAACTACGACGCCAACATCGTTCCCACAGCAACCGTTTGTTTTGCTTTTCTTCAGACGTTTGCAATAACTCGATTTTGTTAGGGACAGAAAACGTATGATAAATAATTTCATAACGCCAGAGCCTGTTCATAACGCCAGACTTTACCAATATATACACATATACAGCCTATAGTATTCGCAAATAATGTAGCTATCTATTAGTGAAAGAATTAAAAGTCCATTCAGTAGTTTTTGTGTGAAAGAGTAAAAAACATACATCCGTACAGACATACATCCATACAAACTTTCGCCTTTATAATATTAATAGGATGCATAAGAATGGGATATTTAATTAAATATTTTTTAAATAAACCTTCTTGTCTACTGTCTCTACACTATAAATATTGTGTTAAATGCGTGCACAAAAGAAATCTTTTGGTCTCTCGCTTAGATTAGTTTGAAATCTGAACAGAATTCTGATTAAAAGTTATGTGGCTTAGAGTTATTCCGCTTATTGACCATGTCGAATCACGTGCCGTTTGTTAGGGTGTTTTATCAGAAAAATAACGGTTTGTTTTTCATGTTCAAATAAAAGCCAGCGATTTTTTATTTTATTCGAAGTAGCCATAATTTATTTTTATTGCACTAAGATAGGTACCCACTTCTATTTTATTCAAAATCGGTTATGCGATCATCTGGGCTATTCTTCTTCGGTCTTGGCAATAATGCGAATTCTATATCATTTTAGTCGGGCGTATTCTGCTAAAGAATATTCCGCAATTATTTAATGACGTCTACTTTATTTTCAAGGATGCCTCAATATTTCAACTTCTTAACGACTTTAATACCGTAAATGTCGGGAAAAAACCGTTTTTGAATGCGTATATTGCGTATGTTTCTTTACATTTCACGCAAAAAAATGTTAATGACCTACCTACCAAGTGTCTTCTTCAAACAGTAGGAGGGAAGGTACATTTTAAAACCTTTATTCTGTTTGCAATTATTCTACCTTGATTAGGAACTGTATATTTGAAAACAGTTTCAACCAAATTCCAATGTTAAGAGTAAATATTCGTGATGGTATCACCAAAGATTGACGGCCTCCGTGGTCGGGGGGAAGGCTCTCGACTCGCAATTAGGAGGCCGCGGGTTTAGAACCCGGCGTGGACGATAAAATTTAATTGATTAATTTTTAGTTATATCACAATTCATTAATTTAAAATACTATGTAGTACATTTGCGGCACGTTCCAGAGTGGAAGATTCTATCAGTATCGCCCTGGTGTAAGACCACCATTCACATTTGAAACGTTGCTTAAAATGGCTTTAGCCGTGTTTGGTGACCAAATCTAATAGCCAGGTATTCCCACAACTTAATAGTGCCACAATTTATGTTAATTTGGATTACTTCATTTTTTTATCAAATAATTATGAGCCATTCTATCGCATCGTGTATCATGTTTGTTATTAATACCATTTTAGGTTTTTCTATATTTTAATAATATTTTTATATTCGTGTACAAGCTATTGAAAAGCGATTATTTCGCTTTCAAGTTTTTAAATGAGTACCTATTGCAGTAATTTTGTTAACCAACAACACCCTTTAAAATGATATGGAAGGATTTTCACTGACTTATTATTTCAATATATAATTCTAAATGATGCATTTGATCGCTCAGAACTGCTGCATTGATAAGCTTTCAGATTGCACTACGTAATACAAGAGGGGCTTTATTTCAATGCAGATATTCTGGGATAAACTATCATAATACGTTTTACTCATTGCTCATAATACTAATGAAGGAAAATAATTATGGCGAGTCAGTGAACATTTTCAATTTATCAGAAAATTTAAAAAAATATATTGTTACTGCCGCAGTTCAGTTATGTACAGCATTATTTGTATTTTACTGTTATGAAGCAATTCTTAAAAATGTATTATTCCGTCAAGAACTTTAAAAAAAATGATAATGTTGGCGACACTCTCAGGATTTTGTTGTCTATAGAGGCGCGAGAGGGCGTTGTTCCGGTTCCGCACACTTTGATTTGGAAGCGAGGAGAGCGGCTCGCTTTGGAATCGACGAGTCACACATTGGGAGTAAAATGTGCTAATTATACGAAAAAAGAATTTAAGAAAGTATACGCGGGCGACAATTGATTTTTAGGAAATCTTATTAATGGTTTTCAAAGTAAAACCCTCAAAATCGCGAGTGAGATCGTGTTGAATCGAGTCGGGAATAATTCGGCGGCATGTTATTGTGGCCGGGCTCACAAATTGTAATCGGGAGTGAGCAGAGCCATCCTGTCGGTATAAAGTAGTTTACGCTGGCAATAATCATTTTCCCGCGGCCGACAATCCCGTGGTGCTCGCCATTTTTGAGAACTCGCGCCGTAAAGGAGCAAGAGTGTCGCCACCATTTGCGATAGGACCGGTAGTCAGGAGAGGTTCATATCGTTCGGCTCCAGAGCCGAGGCCAGGAGAGGAAGCAGGAGGATCGACATCCCGCGGAGGGTCATGGGATTCCGCCTGTCATAGTCGAGCGGAGTTTTACCGATTGATGGAGAGAGTTTGGGCCTCCCAATCGGTAGGAATTCACACCAGTCGTCTCCGGGAGAGGCCACAAGGGCCTCCTACTCGCAGCTGCAGTCCGGGGGGGGGGGGGGGTAAATTGGTAGATAGTTAGAATTAGATTGATTCAAGGTCCCGGGTGAGTCCTTTTTATATGTCATTTATTACCAGTATTCCTTTAAACAATATACTATGCTTATGTTCATTTAAAAGGGGGTTTTAATGGCAATAGCCCAACACCCCACTCCTTTCCAGGGATGTTACATTAAGAATGCCCACGCCGTGAAGGGTGAGTCTCATGCTTGCCGCAAATTGACATTCTTCGACTGTATAGTCGAAGATTGGCGTCCAAGGTTCCATTCGAATCAAAGTTGATTTGTGGTGAGCGGAGGTGAGATGAAATTGGCTGGCATCTGCCACTTACAGCCTCCCACGCAAACTGCTATCTAAATAGTAGATAGCACTTCATTTATTCAACCTAACCATCTTGCTAATACACGTAGAAAATAGCTACTTTACAAAGTACTAAAAGTGAGATTTAACATTACTTATATAAAACCCCTGAAAAATTGTTAATTATTTATAGATAAATGAAACAATTCAACTTTGTTTGAACCACTTATATAATGAGTAAATCGGACCGGTTTCAGAACAAACGTTCCTTCTTCAGGGCAAGCGTATTCAATAAATTATTTATAATTAAATAAGTAAACATGCAAGTACCCAATTTAAAAGCCATAAAGGCGTATTGAAGCTTTCTGTTGTAATTTTTGGCAAGGACTATTAAGTATATTATTGTTACCTATTTCATGTATATAGTAAAACGGTTGCTAAATCAGTAACAAGCATTAAAAATAAATTTAAAAATACATTCATCTTAAGAAAATTCTCCATTTTCTAGCACCTCTAATGATCTGGTCCACGTGATATACCTTCAGCTACTACCTACGGGGACTAGGTCAGGCTGGGGATAAAGCATCTCCACTTCCTGCTGAAGCCGGAAGGAAACTGATGATGGATGAGGAGGGAGGAATGCCATCAGGTCCTGCTCCTTACACTCGTATCGGGCCATTTCGATATCGAACTCCATTTTCCGCCGTTTTATCGCTTTTCACGCCTTACAGTGTGATATTAGGCTATTTACACTTTGTGATAGTACACATTTGATGGAGTGTCGATATATTATACTGTGTAATCTATTAAAAATGTTTCCATTACGAAATTGTAGATTTAAATTTAAATATTTAACACCTAGAGCCTAGAGCATCTATGTTTTGCAATGTGTTTCTCTGCCTGTAAAAAAACAGATTGCGCAGGAAATATTTTCGCATTACAATTGATTCAAAATAAATTCACTATTTTCACAATGTCAAAATAAAATACCGTTTTTGAAAGACTTTCAGATATGTTTAGAATAGTTGGGACTCTGGTGCTGTAATCGATTTTCACTGCAGTGCAAAAGGATATTTTACTTTTCATAGGTCACCCCAAGTGGTTCGCTACGTTTGGTGATTTAGCAGGGGTGCCCGGGTTCATGGGGTGAGGTTTGTCTAGGTCTTGGAGGCGGATGACCAAGACATACTGAACCCCAGATTCCTACCCACCCCTTAAACCCTTTTCCTTCCCAGAACTCTCCTCTCCTTCCTTTCCCTAAAAAAAACCCTCCACACAGCATCCCCAAAGATGACATAGGCCCTGAGGGAAATTATTTTCCTCAGGGCCTCCTGTGTGGAGCTCATGTAAAAAAAAAAAAAAATTCCACCAGTTGGATGGACTTATCATATATTAATTTAGAGCTGTAGTCAGTAACAATCTCGATTTCTGCAAATCAAATTTTTAAATATTTTGTTTCTGCGCGTCACTTCACAAAACGCATAGGTACAATAACATACATACAAATAAAAAGCAAGAATGTAGAAGCAAGAAAATAAAAAAAATGTTTTATTTTTATTTTTTACCTCCTCCTTTAGCCAACGTTTCGGACAACTCTACGAAACGTTGGCTAAAGGAGGAGGTAAAATACTTTTGGCCGTGAAAATCTAAAATCATATCTTAGAAAATAAAATGTTTAAATAATATATATGTAATCATAGGACGACAAAAAAGACGTCAACGATCTACTGCATTTCTCCAGTGCGCTGCGATGCTGAAATCTGAACTCTGGCTGGCTTCAATAATTAGGATATTTTTGGATTAGTTTATAGTCTCCCTTTAATTCCTGCTACCCAGGCTCTTATGAGGGCTGCAAAACCTGGTCCCTCCGTGAGCGTGTTGGAAGCACTGCAGTACCCAGGAAGGTCGAACATCACGCGATAGGCGTTGTTGTTCTGCACACGTAGCCTTTCCATGCTGCTATAGTGGATAAAAAATGATAACCATACTAATAATCCCACTTTATTATATACTCGTATCAATTTTCTCGCCCGTATAAAAACATTTCGTTTATGTGCTTCAACTTCATAATATAATGATAATATTATAACCTTCAACTTAAAAGATCATTCTCGTACCAGATAAAAGAAACGAAATCTTAAAAATATTGGAAAAATTGTTTTTGAAACAATAGAAATGTAGGATACGTTTTTAGATTTTCACGGACAAAAGTATTTTCGTTATTTGTTTTTGGGGTGTTATGCTGTGTTGTTCTACCTCCTTCTTTAGCCAACGTTTCGGACAGCTTTGCAGTGTCCATCATCAGGGCAGATCCGGCAGATCACACATCTACCGGATCTGCCCTGATGATGGACACTGCAACGCTGTCCGAAACGTTGGCTAAAGAAGGAGGTAGCGCAACACGGCATAACACCCCAAAAACAAATAATGAAAATCGAAATGTAATTCTTCCCCCTTTTATATATCATTGCTTTGCCATGCAAATCCAATATAAAATGTGCAATAATGACTTTATTTTTCATAGTGAAACTATATAAAAACTAAATAAAGTTGCTTAATCGTTTCCCCACCGGTTTGGTTGACAGAAATTTCTATGACATAATTAGACCTTCCCCATTTACGACTACTAAAGTGCATGCTCATAAAGGTCAATAATAAACAAATAACTAAACTGCGCCACGAATCTTTAGGGTGCTTAATGTCAACGTTAGCACCCCCTACTGTCAATGCAGATAGCTAGAATACCAGGTCAGTGTTCGCTGCATTACTCGCTGTGTGCATGCACTATGCAATTTCACATAGCACACAGTGAATAGTGCATAGATGCACCCTTCACATCCACATGCACGTTATTGCAAGGAAAATGGCGCGTGCATAGTGATTCTGTGGAGAATTTAATGTCATTGTTACTATTGGTAGGTATTCCTTAATGATGGTTCGAAATGTTATCTCTTGGTGTATCACAAGGACTTGCAGTTGTACCACGTTGTTTGCTATGTGACAAGTAAATAATATATTAAATAAATAAAATGAAAATACTTTGTTTTAAGTCACTTTATTGTTATTTTTTAGTCTACCGATTTCGCTACCTCCGTACCATCATCAGGACTGTTATAAAAATAGATTTAATAGATACCAATGTTTTAAACCGGTAGACTAAAAAATAACAATAAAGTGACTTAAAACAGAGTATTTTCTTTTTATTTATTTAAAATGTCAAGTCACAAAGTGTTTGCTACTTTTGAAAAATTAAATAATATATTGGTTATTCTTATATGTTTTTATGTTAATTCTTCACAAGAGCCCCAACTGCTCTCGTCTGGAGCTAGTGAGACTATAGCATCCCCAATTGGGGTATGTTGTGAGACTGAAGGTAGCGGGGAGGGGAAGGAGAGTGAGGCTCTTCGGATCTGGTCATCAAACACTGCTTAAACCATTTCAAGCAATTTTTCAAATCTGAATGGTTGTTTTACACCGTGGTGATACTGAGAGTATGTCCTTCTCTGGAAGGTGCCGCAAATCAGCTACATACATATTATTTTTAAAGAAAAAAGTTGTGAAACACAAATTAATTAAATAAAATTGTTATCTTGGGCCGAGATTTTAACCCGCGACTTCCGGAAATGCTAGTCGAGAGCCTTAATCCTCGACCACGAAGGCACTCAATAATACTTGGAGGCAATGAAAGCTTAAGGTTAAAAAGTCATACGAAAAGGCTGGTGATTTTATCACTTTTCCTTTGGAGGCTAAGCTGTCGAAGAATCTATAAAACAAATGCACTTTTATAATACGACTTTGTTATACTGAAATACGAAATGAGATTTGTAAAAATAAAATTTCGCATTGTTTTTGACGTTCTTCAAACATTTAGATATTTACCCCGTAATTAAAATTATCGTTTTAACTGAAAATTGTCAAATAATCTCACTATCTAATACATCTTATTTTCTTAGCATTTCTTAAAAAATCTTGTTTTTCTTCAATAATGTAATTATTCAATATTACAAGCATAATTTCATAATAAAACTTCACACAAAAAAATAAAAGCGCAATAAGCACACGTAACGGGTTTTCAAAAATAATATATGATGTTTGTAGCATGTTATTATTCGTTACATCCTACTCGAATAAAAACTTCACTTAACCTTTTTTTGTTTCGTTGTTTTTATCACAAATTAAATCACGATTTCATCCCCATATTTACGGCGCACCGGAAGTGGAAGCCACATAATGAGGGTGCATTATAATTTTGGCGTTCCCCCCTTCGTCATTATTTTTTGCTTCAAAAAATACAAAACTGTATTATTTTCTGAATCAGAATGGAATGCTTTCCAATATATTTGCCGTTCTGCGTCGTGTAAGTTTCGGAGCTGTTCCAATAAACATCCTGCCGATAATGCCCTCGCCTGTCATCCTCAACACGATGAATATTATTCGTACCGAATCAAAACTTTGTCTTGCAACGGATAGAAATAGCTATTAGATAGCATTGGTACCTTGTGCAGTAGTTTGCAGGCTGCTTTTCCTCCACTCGCTGCTATGCCGAGCCAAACGAGAACTGCTGATGGCTGGAATGAAAATTGCACAAAACAAACATCAGTTTATGAGAGCAAATATGCAGAAGTTCCGTAAATTGAGTCCTGATTTTGTATGATGTTCGACGTTCTGCCGGTTCATTGCGCAATATTCTACTCACTCCTTGATGCTGGGGCCGGTTCATTGATAAAACTTCCTTTGATATTCATCAGATAAACGTGGCAGGTTGATTCCCTTGAATCGACAGAGAACTGTGAAAGTTTTAACAATTAACGTGCAAATAATTTCACATATATTACGTGATCAACGATGTAAATTGGATGCTAAAATTGTTTGTTAAAATTTTGAGTTCCGCAATTTTCTTCTTGTTAAACTTATATAAACCGATTTAAAAACATACAAATCAAAATTTTTGAAACACCTGTCGTATCCTTTTGAAAATCATAACCCTATCGCTCTTCACAAACGGAAGAAAATTTTTGAGGTACTGTTTCTGTACAAAATCGTGAACTGCCTCATTGACTCCCGTTTCGTTGCCCTGAACGCAATACCAGATCGAATACCGAATTTCATAAAGGTACAACATTTTAAATCGAAATACGCACAAAACTCCTTGCTCGAGCGTATCTGCAAAACTTATAATGCCCTAAGAGATATTGAAATTTTCCTTTGTACCTTTAATCGTTTAAAATCAAACTAACCTCACAATCTACTTAAATGAAAACTATTATTTCTTGTTTATTATTTTCTTTTTAATAACTTTTTACTTAACAGTGTGTACTATTATTTTTAAAGAACTACTTGAAACTATTATTTCTGCATCGATTATTATCTTCTTTTTAATATTTTTTTACAACGTGCTTACACCATATACCTACTATAATTGTTTAGTAACCACTTGATGCATAATCACATATACAGTAACCACAACAAAATATTATAAACGAAACTTAACTGTTTACTTAAATGAAGACAATATTAGCGAAACTCAATCGAAAATTCGGAGAGCGAAAATATTATAATTTTACTCAGAAAGTTAAAAATAAAAAATAAAAAAGGAACTTAACTGGTTTAAATTATATTAACTATTTAATGTACAATCACTTTATACACAACTGTATGCTTCCTAAATAGACATAAATAAAAAATGGAAATTAAAAAAACCCTTAAAAATAATGAATCTATTATCAACAAATAAAAAATATTATCTTATAGCCCAATCATGGATTTGTTCCCCTACCCACCCACTCTACATTAATACCTACCCACCCAATCTACATTAATAACTAGCAACGGCTCCACCCCTACCATAGTAAAACATTGTTCGAAACTGTCAAATTATTATAAGCTTTCCCTGAAGAAGGAACGTTTGTTCTGAAACCGGTAGGATTTACGCATTATATAAGTGGTTTATACAAAGTTGTATTGTTTCATTTTTCTATAATGGAAAACCTCAAAGTGATAGCTACATTCAAAAATATAAAAATAATACTGTTTAATATCTACATCAATGAAAACAGAATTTATGAAATCAATGTAATGTAATACCTAATTGTTACCTATCTAATGCTTTACTACTAATAAAGCACACACGCCCGCAAGTGAGGTTTTTTATTTAAAATTAATCGCCAGGGAAATCAGATACTCCGTTAATTAAAAATGGATAAAATGAATAAATTTACTGAAGGAAGATGATCGAATTTACATAATGACGGCAACAAGCAAAAGTAAATTGAATTTATGCGTCTTCTTTTACAAGCTTATCAATATTGAATATAAAGTCGATATCCGATAGACTTATGCTAATTTAATACCGGAATCTCGCAGTACATATTTTACGAGTAGGTAGAATTATGAGGGCCTAAAAGAAACCTTTGCGATGTTCTTTATATTTTTGTTATGATTTATGGAACGTGTAGAGGAAAAATAAAATATAAATTTGATACTTGCCATGTTCGTCTAATGAATAGGATTAAGAAAGAAGTGATTTGACACGTGTAGAAGATTATTTTGGCACGTGTAGAACTAGTAAAACGAGTGTAAGGAGTATGTCATGCATGCGAATGAACTTACATAGTTCAGATACCTTAGCTCAGTTGGTAGAACTGTTGCCATAAAAGCAGAGCCTGAGATCGAGTCCCAGAGGTGTCAATATCTTTTTCTGATAGATTTACAATTTTTTTTGGCTAATATTGTCTTAATTTAATTAAATATTACAATTTGAGGTTTTACTCATTAAGTTAAAAATAAAATTAAAAAAGTAATTATTGTAATACTCTGTAAAGTAGAAAAGATAATAATGATAAAAGGGACAAATTCAAATATATATTATTTAATTTTAATAATATGCAGGGCATGATTTTTGATTTTCAAGGTCAAAAGCATTACAATGATTTATTTTTGGGGTATTAAACCGTGTTGCGCTACCTCTTGAATCATTTGAACTGATGATAGACACTGTAATACTGTCAGAAACTATGGCTAATAAAGGATTTAGCACAAACGGCATAATACCCCAAAAATAAATCATTATTCATTATATGCCATTTTAGATTTTTTGTTAATTTTACCTGGTAAGTTGGAGTTGATACATCACTTTTTGGAGTACATCACTTTTTTTTAACCTTGCTATCAAGAGGCTCGGAGGAAAATGACTTCCCTCAAGGCCTATGTCATATTTGGGAATGCCATGTTGAGGGTGTTTTAAAGAAATGAGGGATAGGAAGTTCTGGGCAGGAAAATGTATAAGTGGCGGGACGGAATTTGGGGGTCAGTGGGTCTAGAAATGACGGACGTATGAATCCATCCCTCCCACTGGGTGTTCGAATGATCGAGAAAGTCACTGGAGAGGTCAAATGGTCTCCCTCAATCAGTCTCTCCGGATCCGACTAGCCACGCTGTAGGTGAGCAGACGCATCCGCAGCAAAGACCTAGACAAATTTCACCTTAAACCCGGGCACCTCTGCTAAGTTACCAAATGAAGCGTACCACTTGGGGTGACCTGTGGCAGAGCTGTCGGTTATACAATAAACAAGTGGTTCCCTGGGCGGCGGTTCCCAAATTGTCTACTTATATTATGGACATAAATTATTGCAAGGAGCAAACTATCAAAGAACAACAAAATAATATAAAAAATCTCATTTTTGCTACCGAATAAATATGAAAGATTTTTTCTATTCATTTCGTGATATCTGTCAAGACGGACAATGATGAATTCCAACCTTCATCAATTCAAATTAGAGGGACTCAAAGAAAAATACGGAAAAATTTCTGTATTTTAGTACAAAGAAAACTACGTCGCATATCGGAATCTTTACATTAAAGGTAACTGGCATGATTTCAAACAATAAATCCACAGATAAAAAATACATAATAATAAATATCACAACACTTATCTGAACAGTGATTTTGTTCGCAAATCGTGAGAATAATATTTATAATGCGTTACTTCACAATTCTAGTGCGGCATATACCCAGTGGAAACTTTTCTCTGCAAACTTCTGCATTAGAACAAAACAATCATTCCAATATTTCTCAGATAACCCAGTCTTGCACCGAAGTGGTGCTCACCGCAAACTTTTCTGCGCCAAGTTGGGAGCGGTGCCACCGTCTTTATGGTTATATTCGCAGTTCTGGATGGAATTACACACTTTGGAATGCGACGAGATATAACATTACAGTTGCGGGCTCCAGAACTGCCTTGTCAAATTTATACTTTCGAAACAATGAGCTATTCGCGGAGGTGAAAAAGTTTGGAAAGACGATCAGGTCACAACTTCTGATGGAATTATACACTTGATGTAATTCCAAAAGATCCTCATATCTAGTTTCATGATGAAATTGCACACATATAGTAACAAGTTTCCAGAACTGCGTTGTCAAATTTATACTTCGAAACAACGAGAAATCCTTGACAGCAAACTTATATTTAATTAGCACATCGACTCAATCGTTCAAAGGTCATATAAAATGCTTGGTTTTATTCTTCGTATAAGTAAACTATTCAGTAACCTGGGTACAGTAGTAATGTTTGTTATATTTTGCGTTAGTCAGAAGTACACTGGAATATGCCTCGCCAATTTGGAACCTGCAGTACAAACTATACATAGATAGCATAGAACACATTCAAAACATATATATATATATATTTTTATAAAATATCTTACTTTCAAATTCAATAATAACTTTGAAGGTACATTTCAAACTTTGCAACAAAGGTGAACAATAGCTGAATCAACATTTATTCACAAAATTTTAAATAAAAAATCGAATGTACCGTACGTCTTTCCCTAATTAATTTAAACATATTCGCGGAGGTAAAAGAGTTTGGGTAAGACGATCAATTTTTGATGGAATTATACACTTGTAATTACACTTGATGTTATTCGAAACGATGACCGTATATCGTTTCATGATGAAATTATACGCTTATAGTGACAAGTTTCCAGAATTTCGCCGTGAAATTTATACTTCGAAACATTGAGCTATTCGCGGCGTCAAATAAGCTTGGGTGAGACGATCAGAATTTCCGATGGAATTATACATTTGTATTACACTTGATATAATTTGGAACGATGATCGTATCTAGTTTCATGATGAAATTATACACTTATGGTAACAAGTTTTCAGAATTGCGTTGTAAAATTTATATTTGGAAACATTGAGTTATTTACATAGGTGAAAACGTTTCAGAGAGATGATCGTGTCATAATTTATGATGGAATTTCACATTTATTAGTTATAAAATATATAACCAGGGAGTTGCAGACTTTCAGAAATGCATTGTCAAAACTGCACTTAGAGTTTTGTTGAAATGATCGCGTCACGATTTTTGATGGTATTACACATTTTGTAATGTGACACTACGTGGTCAAATGAATACAGTGAACTTTTCGCGGAGGTGATAAAGTTTGAAAGGAATGATAGTATGTCGTTTTATTTTTCATATCGTATCTAACTTGAACTCACTGATTTGGTAGAGGTTTTACAAGAGAGGTGTTCAAGCAAATTAGCAAAAAATATGCGTTCATGAAATTCACTCACAATCACCATGCACCCCACAACACTATATTTAAAACTTGTATTGGAAGTAGAGTTGATATTTTAAACTTGTACATATTTTGACCATTCCAACAAATGTAGATAACCTCGAAAAATGTTGATGCGTAATAAGCTGAATGAGTTCTAGCTTTGTGACATTTTAACACCATATTTTAGCGTGTTTCCAGTTCAACTACAAATATAACTTTATTCAGTTTGAAAGGACCTTTGAAATAATCTTTCAACTGTCAAAATAATCTTAATATATAAAACAAAGTCGCGTTAGTTACACCATTTAGAACTCGAGAACGGCTCGACCGTATGATCTTTGATTTGTTGGATTTGTCTTTGCCCCGAATAGCAGAATAACCTTTAAAACACCGGAAAAAATCACGAAATAAAGCATTATTAAGTCAATTCTTTTCCTCGTACATTTTGTATGGTAAGATTTATCATATTTCGAAAGATCGGCAGGAATATTGTGATAATTTTAATATTGATTAGTGAGTAAATTCCAAAAATTCAAAAACTTCAAATACGCTGATTGTTTTGCTATTGTTCTTAAACATATAATACAGACCCTCTTTTTTACCAACAGTCGAAAATGGGACAAACGGTGAACGTATGTCTGCATCCCTCCAAAGGAAAAATACAATAATTATAAAAATTCTCCCTCACACGTATAAAGAAAATGAAACGCAATTCCCGTAAGTAAGTGGAAAAGATCTCTGATACCGTCAAAAACAAAAAAAGGACAGTTGCGCATCGATAATTGCTTCATTTTGGAATTTTTAACTTAATAAAAAGACTTTATTTAATTCAGTTAATAAGTTAACACGACAGTTCTTGATTCTGAGGCGGTACGAAGTTCGCTGGGTCAGTTAGTATAATGATAAAATAATCATATTCTCGCTTGAAAATTTTCTAAATTTTTAAGATATTACCTCGGTGGTTCTACAATTAGGTTGCAACGCTTAAAACCTACTACGATAATGTAATCGTCCTTCATTCTGATAGCGGAAGTTTAATTTCCTTCTTAAATTAGCTCTTCATTCAAATCCTCAATGTTCGCCTTGTTTCTAAGAACGTCCAATTTTAACGACCAACAACGTCTTGAATACGAAGAGTTTTAATAAGAAAATATTTTTTCATTGAAAAATTTGAAAACACTTTTTACTGTTTTTTATTCTACCGCGGAGTACTCCAGATGAATTATAAAACTCATATTGAGATGGGAGTAATATACAATACGTAAGTGGGATTGGATACAAATTGTACATCTTTTAAGAGAAATTATTTTATATTATTGTAGAAAGCAATCACTTTGTGGTTTGACATATTTTATAAAATAAAATACTTTTTTGTTTAAAACCACGAGATTTATTAATTTTTGAACCGACCGGTTTCGCTTAACTTAAGCATCATCAGGGTACAAATTAATACTAAACAAGAAGTACATAATGTGTGCTTATATATAACAAAATATAGAGGGAGACAACATGATACAAATAAACGGTCATAAAATACATTAACATAAGAACTCAAGTAATGGGAAAAACAGAAAGATAATTATGTAGACTAATGGGTTATAATAATAAATTTGGAGAAACAAAGCATTAACTGGCATGGTGATAAGGAGCGCTGGGAATTTTTATTTTTAAGGGTTTATCGGAAACAGACCTAATATAGTCTTCTTATTTGCTAGTCCTTGTCCTCAAATCAATGATAATAATATTAATCATCAATGGCGGCGAATTTTATTCATTAATAATTTTTCTACCTTAAGTGTAAAAAACCTCCCTTCTGAAGTCAGACCGGCCTTTTATACTAATAACAATCTAGGTAAATTTCTAATTAATTCGAAAGATAAGGACGACAAATTAAATCATTCGGGAATTTATAAATTAAATTGCAATAATTGTTCGGCTTTCTATATCGGTAAGACAACACGTAGTGTCAATATTAGGATAAAGGAACATCTCCGTTGCCTCAATAATAACGGTTTTTCAGAATTCGCAAATCATTTGATCGATAAAGATCATACGTTCTGTCATAGCACCGGTGCTAACATCTTACATAAAAACGGGCATGGTAACAGACTAAACAATCTAGAGGCGCTAGAAATAAAAAAAGCTGTAAAAACCAAAAGTCATATACTTAATAATCAATTAGACATATCAAGCAGTCCTATATTAGGTCTGTTTCCGATAAACCCTTAAAAATAAAAATTCCCAGCGCTCCTTATCACCATGCCAGTTAATGCTTTGTTTCTCCAAATTTATTATTATAACCCATTAGTCTACATAATTATCTTTCTGTTTTTCCCATTACTTGAGTTCTTATGTTAATGTATTTTATGACCGTTTATTTGTTTGTAATATTTGTATCATGTTGTCTCCCTCTATATTTTGTTATATATAAGCACACATTATGTACTTCTTGTTTAGTATTAATTTGTACCCTGATGATGCTTAAGTTAAGCGAAACCAGTCGGTTCAAAAATTAATAAATCTCGTGGTTTTAAACAAAAAAGTATTTTATTTTATGAAATTATTTTATCCTCTTTCACATCAAATGTGAATTTCAATTTGGGAGACAAATATGAATAACGCTGCTTCGGGAACCATTTATTGGATAACCAACACCTCTGCCATGAGTTATTATTATGAGGGTTCACGTCTTGATAGATGGATTAATACATCCGTCACTACTGGAGACACTGATCTACAGATTACTATCCATTCCTCGTGTCTTTTTCCTTCCCAAATGTTCCTTCCTCTCTATACAGCATCCTCAAACATGATGTAGGTCCTCAGGTAAATTCCTCGGGGCCTCCTGTACACTATACAGAGCTAAAGTAAAAATAGTATAAAATTAATGACGACGAACTTCAACTAGAATAAAAGAACAATTTTCAAAGGTAGGTTTTACATAATATGTATTTTTATTTTATTATTTGTTTTGTTGTTACACTGTTTTGTATATTTTCTTTTCTCATTGTATTATATTTTCTTCATTGTTTGTTACTCAACTTATAAATTATAATGTAAAAGCCCATCAGGGCGTGTAATAAATAATTAATAAATAATAAATAAATTATTTAGCTAGTTTGAATTAAATTGTACGTATAAATATAAATAAACGATTTCATGGTTGATATTATTTTTTTTCCAATAGCAAAACAATTTTTTTCAAAGGTTTCCGGCGTTTCGTACATTTTTAGGGCCTCACTAATACACATATTTTAAATTTTATGATAGGGCTACACTGCGGCCAACTGCCAGCTTCAAATGTTAGGACGATTATGTGGAGGGGTAGTTCGTGCGTTGGAAGTTCGAGTTGGAAGGTTGGAGTTCGAGTTGGCCGTGGATCGCCTCCGAGGCGATCGGCGATGGCAGGTTCGTGCGAGTTGGCCCAATAAAACAGTCAGCACAATAATATTACAGGAGAGTTGTATAAATGTTGTTTGAAATTATTATTTTTTCAGTTTTACGAATCGAAAACAATATTATGAAAACCGAATCATTGCCTGCACACTTGTAGGCAACTGATAAGATACAGCGCCGAATCAGCTGTTCGACGTTCGCCATTTTGGACCACCACCACACGTTCAGCCAACCTTCCAACTCCGGACTTAGTTCGGAGTTGGAAGGTTGGCTTCAGTCTGGACGCAGCCTTACACAACTGAAAAATAACCGGTTACTTATGATAAATGGTTGTTTAACAGTTGTGTAAAATTTAAAAACGCGTTTATTAGTAAGTGAGTAAGAAGTTAAACATTATACGATAAACCGTTATGTTGTGTATGAAACGGGCTTAAATTTCGATTTAGGTGGTGACCCCACCACGGAGTTGCAAAAATGTACAAAATATGGTAAATTTTATATCATACCTGTTTTTGTGTGGAATTTGGGTTTTTATGCTTCTTTTAGGGTGCATAATTAATATTGGTTGGGTTTCATAAATACATACAAATTAAATTAGTTGACCACGCATCGCAGGATTGAGATAAGTGACTTTCCACATTAATCCCTTTACTTCTTTGCCTACCTCCACGGGGATGAGGAGCCACGGTTAGAATTAACGGCAGTACTAAAACCGCCACCTTTATTCGAATAAGTCTTCATTTTGTCATGCAAGCAATGTTCTACCCTCGCAAACTAATTACAGTCATTAACCATTTCTTTTCTCTGCAGCGAGCGGTTCGGACGGACAAACATCCTTGTTTTTTTGCGTCGAATCTAATTTGAACCGTTTTCAGGGTAAAGTTTGCGTGTCTGTACATAATTCGGTCGGTAATATCGTTAGCTGCCGTAGCTGCGGTGGTCTTCGGCCTTATTGCGCCAAATAAAGTAGTAACGCCGGCCCACGCGACTCCCCTTAATTACTTGCGCGCCGTATGGATGCTGCTCTATGTACCGGATAACCTACCCACCTAACTACTAACTATCTAGTGGATAGCAGCTACCGAGCGGACGTACATATAACTAGAACACACCTAGCGGATGTGGAATCTACTGGATATAAGTGTAAGCCTATCTGGTAGATATAGAACGAGGAAAAGCATTAGTACATACCTGCCGAATATTCCAGTTGAAATGTCCAGAGCGGTAATGCAGGAGAGAGCATTACAGCTGGAGGAGAAATCGTTAACGAAACTGCTTTAGTTTGCAGCAAATGCAGCTTCATTTGCTTGCACGATAGCACGTGCGCCCCTGGATTTGATTCAAGATGTAAAATATGAGGCGCTCACTCACAGCTTTAAATTAAATGTCATGACACTAATATTGCGACACTGAAATCTAATTTAAACCACTTTAAAGTTTGTCTCTACTGAATTGTAGAGATGGACTTTTAGAGCAATGCCCGGTAAACTATTTTTAGAATCGAGTCCAACTTTATTATTATTTTTGTTTTAACGTTTAGAATTCGCCGTTTCTTTTTATCATGATCCGCCTCACTTATTATGACAGTAGAAAAAATATATTGCCTGGTTGTGCAGCGCTGTGAGGCGGGTTAAGACTAAAACTGCACTAAAAAAAACAATTCGTAATATATGTACAATTACATCACATTATTCATATAATTAAATTTTAATACGTAAATAAAATACTCAGCATGAGAGAACCGAGTGAGGATATCATTATCTCTACTTGTGTATTATAACATGCGAGCCTGAGGTGTGTGAATAACCCCAGACCCTCTGAGCTTATTACTCACAGATTTGATTTTGAAAATCTACTTGCGCGGACAAATATATATCACAAAGAATGGCAATCGAAAACTCCAGGGAAAATAACAGATTCACCAACCTTCTACGCAGTGTTTTGTAGCTGGGGAGGCCTCCGTAAATTCGTCCACTTAAATTAGATCAGTAATTATTTTGTGACTTGAAACTTGCACAAGTAGTTAGTTGTCAACCATACATAACTAGTTAGTTTTCACAATGAAAAAATAAAACAGCAAAATTTTCCAAAACAACAGGCGACAGTTATTCACTTGTTCGAATACTATTTTCAAAACATTTCAGGTGTCTCTGTTAAATCCAAAGAGTACCTAACTACCATTCTTGTGATATAAATATGTTTAATTAAATTTTCAAACAAACAAAATAAACACATTTTAATGCCTAACCAACTTGTAAGAAAAAGGAAGATAATAAAATATTTATTATTATTATAAGGTAAGGACTGTAGGGAGCGATTTATTAAAGCTGGCCTCGAAGACGTCCGGATTATATTAAGAACTATGAAAACAGATACTGGTACTAATTCCACGCACGAGCCAATTTACTAATGCTGAAGTCACAAGGTTCACTCGGATGAAGGTTTACTCGATGAAATGTTCCATTCTCGTTTCACTGAGTGTTCAGACGGTTCCTTCGAAGGAAGACTTCACTCGACATTCTCGCTACGAAGTCGTCGAGCATAGTCGCGGCGCGCATTGGAATTCGTCCGGCGCTGACGGCTAAGTTCGGGAATATTTACGATTTCAATTGACATTTCCGGTAACGTCGAACTAAATTACGAGAAATTGGCGATTCTTGTAAACAGTAAATAAATTTCAGTACCGTAAAATGAACATATGGTTAAATAATAACCTGAAAACTGATATCTACCAGTATTTTTGCACCATGAAAATATTTTTATTCCAAAATAGGCCTCGGCTTGCAATAAAATCCATATAAATGGAATATTTATTAACGTATCCAAAAATTAAAAACTGTTTTGGAAAGGTGATGAAATATGCTTTCAAAATTAGGAATAACCACGTAATTTTTTAAATAGAATAATTTTTAATGTAAACTTTTAAAAGTTTAAAAAATGGCTCTACTTGCTTTTATTCTAACTAAAATTACTGGTAACAAAAAAAAATATAAACACACACTTATTTTGTTAGACAAATAAATTATAAACGTTTCTGTCACCTCACTTTTTTGTCGTTTCATATAAAAATAATTCGTAAAAAATTCACAATGTTTCATAATTTTTTTTTCAAATTCGATCAGAAACTTTGGTTCCATAGAAGTGTACATTCGTATTCTTTTGTGGTTAATTGTTATATTGAATATATAGAGCATTATTTTCTCTTTCCAATACCGTTTAGATCATATTTTTCACTATGATAGTAAGGGAGAAACAACGATTTCTATGAGACGTGTAGGAGTTATTTCGAAAAGCGAACTAAACGGAGCATTTTGACGTTTAAGCCGCTCCGGCTACACGTCCTCGTGCCAGAACATTTCGGCCGACTAATTTGCGAGTGAAAGACTGTTCACTTGAGTGTTCACACACATCGTTCGGGTCACGTGATGTTAAATTCCGGTTGCGAGTGAACAGTGCCGAAGGAAGCATTCCAACATTGTTGGAATGCTTCATTCGGCACTGTCCCTATTCACTTTCGTGTTCACACGGTTCATTTCAAGGGAAAGAGGCGGAATGAAATCACGAAATGAACGATAAATGAATCATGTAAATGGGCTTTACATAACGAGTCGAAGAAAGGCCCGTTCTAATGCAAATAGCGTAGAAATTAACTGATGCTCTGCTCGTGTCTGTCAAGTTTCGCGTACGTACGGATTAATGCTGTTAACTTGAGCAAGCTCCATTAAATACCGGTAGAACAGACTCAGCATGGCTACATTTCATCGGTGCATTCGTTATAGCAATCGATCTGTTAACAACGGATTGCCAATCGCGCTAAGGGAGATCGTTGTTGGAAGTGCGATGGAATATTAAACCCGAAATTTTAAAAATGTAATGTACTTTTAAATCTTTTTAATTAAAACTGCGAAAATTCTATAGAGGTATATAGTATGAGTATATTATTTGAAAAAGTGAAGGCAACATTCATAAGCTTGTTAAAATTCAAGAGAATTTGCTCGAAAGTTTCAAAGCTCTGGGCCACAGAAATTACAATCTTGGGAATTAACTAGTTTCGTAATTATTTAAAAAGCACGATCGAAAAATTTTTCTAATTATCTAACTAATTAAAGTCGACGTTGTACAGTATTTAGAGCTTTTTTAATTAAAAAAGTCAGAGCGACCCGATTTTCATTATCAAATTTTATTGCAGAATATTAAGATTCAGCTTTAATTGAATCGATAGTTTAAATAAAATTATGATGACAGGTTTTAAAAAATTATCAAACATTGAAAACTTTTACTTTGAGTTTTCTATCCCAGTTCTTAAGTTGATGTCTTTGATTTTGATCTAGAAACCTAAACAATATTTTGCCCAATCACTTTAAAAGTTTTCGACAAGTTGTTCTGGAATTCACAAACCCAAACACTCTGGTCAACGCACGAAGGCAAACAAAATAATCGCATTCAAGTCGAAGCGATCCGTTCACCCGTGTGGACTTGAATGAAGACGCGCACTTGAAGCAACTCCCGGCACCGGTCAACTTCATTCAATTCAACTAAAAGTTGACCAACTTTGCTAAAAGAGAGGTTCACATTTACCAAGAATTTATTTTTATTTTTAATGAAATCCAGACAAGTCTTGTTGCCCGGAGCAGAATTCGTTTTAATATTATGGAAAGCATAATCTGAACAACGTAGGATAGTGGGTCAGATAGTTAGTAGGATTAAGTACCTGACTATGGGATCCTGTTATTGGTCATTATTTGATTTAAGAGTGCTAACTTAGTCAATAAATGGTACTCCTGTTGAAAAATTTAGATTTTGACAAGAGATGTCAAGGAGGTAGCACCGTTGAAGTGCCTAACTCAGGACAGCGATGCCTGAAGGCATCTTATCGAAGCTATGGTGAGTCCGTGACCCAAAGGGATAAAAGTGATGTGATATGTTTTTTTTTACATGAATACCTCACAAGAGTCCCAACTGCTCCAATCTGGAGCCAGTGGGAATCTTGCATCCCCAATTGGGGTATGTTGTGAGGCTGAAGGTAGTGAGGAGGGGAAGGAGATAAGAAGAAGAGGAAGGTGGGGAAGTACCTGGCTATTCAGTCTGGTCACCAAACACGGCTAAAGCCATTTCAAGCAACGTTTCAATTCTGAATGGTAGTCTTACACCAGGGCGATACTGAGAGTATCTTCCACTCTGGAACATGCGGCAAATATTCTATGTATTATTTTAAATGAATGAATTGTGAAATAACACAAATTAATCAAATAAAATTTATTTGCCACGCCGGGATTCGATCCCGCGACCTTCGGAGTGCTAATCAAGAGCCTTACCGCTGCAATACGCCGGCCGTCGATACATCGAGACTTATAAGTCTCCCCTGCTTCTGCACAAAATACTTGGATGAGTAACTTCTCTTAAAATGGAAGTGCAATGCAAGATATGATTAGACATTTTTAGTAATTGGATCAAATTAAATAATTGAATCCGGCCAAAGCGTATCGTGAATAATTGTGAAGGATTGCTATCGACAAAAACGCATTTAGTATTAGATATTAGACGGCTACACCACAGTTAAAAGCAGAAAATCACAATTTACACATCTTCCCAGATGATGGGCACGTCATTTATAATACTGTCCGACAAGTTGTCTAAAGAAGGAGGGAACACAATACAGAGTAATAACTAATAAAATAACCTAAAAATGTTTCATGATAATCTGTGATGCTATTTGTATCAATATCTATCAAGTCTGACTGGTGGCCTTAGGAACAAGGAGACTCTTCAAATGCGTTGATCACTATTTATGGAGGGCACTAAGCTATGGTCAGTTCGTTGGTTCCTGTAATCCAGTTATCTACTCAGGCGGGGTTATCTCTCTCTCGGAAATCCGGTGCAGTTAGGTCATGGTGCGTTCATGATGCACAAATGGGGACTTAACGATCCCACATCGTGTGAATGCGGACAGATTCACACCACAGAGCATATTATTGAAGAGTGCCCAGTACTGCCCACTCTACCAGATGTGCTCTATAATAATTGTGCAGGATATCAAATTGCTGAAGAATCTTTACAAAACCCAATCGTAACCAATATCAACTTTTCAACAATGCGAAGAAGAAATTAAAATTGTATGTTTATTTTTCTCCATTAAATTTACAACACATATCAAGCTTTTTTTTCTTTACATTGGCTCCACACAGTAGTCCCTGAAGAAAATACGTTTTCCTCAGGGCCTAGGTCATCTTAGGGGATGCTGTGTGGAGGGTCTTTTTAAGGAAGGGAAGGATAGAAAGTTCTGAGAAGGAAAAAAAGGAAAAAGGAGGAGGAATCTGGAGGTCAGTGCGTCCAAGAGTCCAAGGAGAATTGAATCCATCCCTCCAACTGCTGTCCAAATGATGGGTCGAGAGATAAAAAGGCCTCCCTCAAGCAGTCACTCTTAATCCGGCCCGCCACCTAGCAGGTGGTTAGACGGATCCGCCACCAAGACCTGGACAAACCTCACTCCATAAACCCAAAAGTATAAAGAAAAACAATAGAAATTATATCTAGAATAGAAGTTAGAGGGTATATAGCAATTTATAGTTATTAAAAAACAGGACGTAAAACAGAAACACATTAGAAAGAAAACTACAAGTCAAAAAACCTGAATACTGTTTTCATGATAAGACTAAAAGACGTTAATATTACTTGCATAAAATTCATAATGACTTGCACCAAATATTCAGGGCTTTGACTTACTAGTCTAGACATTCTGGATAATGGTAAAGAGCATCCATAAATTATTGAAATGCTGGTTCAAGAAAACTGATTCATTATTTCTGATAAGTTCAGGTACAAGTCCTGCAACAAAGAAGAAGTAATTTATACCGTTTTCCAATTTTTTTAAAAAGAAGCTAGATCAAAAATAGTAAAATAATGTTTGTGTATAGTATTTATTAGTGTCAAAATGCAAACAATTTATTTTAATGATGACGCCGTAAACCATTGTGCAGAAATTCCAGCTGTACGATAAATAATTTTAAATAAAATAGACAATTTTACACGACCCAAAGCGCCAAAAAGTGGTGGCGAAAGCTGCTGTCAATTCGAACGGTGGAGTTTAAATTAAGTTTTCGCACCAAATAAATAGAAAATCACCTCCCGTCGGCCGCCGCTGTTAGCAGCCTGTCACGTCAAGAGACCAATGTGTTGCCAGGACCGAAATTCTTTCTCGACGAATAATGCTGACGACGATTTTTTTTACTGGCAATTTTACGAGATGAAAAATTATCTGCCTGTAGTAATCGAGGTTTAGCTTCGACTGGGAGAATAGTATCTAGTACTATCTGACCAGATAAATTTATCAATTTCATCAATGTTGTAATTCTTGAATATTTTCATTACTGTCAGTGGTCAATAGAAAAAAGATTTAATTTATCTCCATTATTTATTAGGGATAACTTGTTGAAGCTTAAACCCATTTTACGGAATTTAATCATTCAAGAAGTTGTTAACAAAAAACCTTAGTAAAAAAAACGAAGTGTATAAAGAAAAAAATAACAAAAAGGTTGAGTAGTTTGTTGCATTCGAAACTGCTTACGAATTACAGCTTCAGATTGACTGAACTGACTGATTGCACTTAAAAATTGATTATAAATATGTACCAAAAACGAAACGAGGCTAAATGGTGTTTGCTGGAATTGGCTGGTAATATGTGTAGGAAAAACAAGTGGGCAAGGAAAAGGAATAACCAATCAATGACATACCGGTAGGAACCAAGCATATTCTCATTTCAAAATCAAACATAGTATATTGAATGAACTTACTTAAATTCATGCAGTTAGAGAAATTAATTTTTTAAGGTATTGGGGGTGGAGAATTGGATAGAGGAGATTGAGAGCTGAAGTCAAAATAAGGAAACATGGTAAGGAAAGGTTTTTTACAGATGCTTTTTTTTGTTATCTAAGTAGCTATATATATTTGTGGTCTATTCTAAAGTTTCTAGGTGTTAGGTACATTAAGAAATAAAACTCTTCCAAAACAAAAGATCTAAAAATAATTACATAAGTAATACTCATTTGAGATAATTTAAAAACAAAAAGTTTTGATAATGCTCCATTAAAAACGTTATTATCTAATTCCCGATCTAACTTCCACATTTGAATGCAGGTTAGGAAAATAAAGTAAATTTAATTGATCTACTAGTAACTGCAGTCCGGTCATAAATCGTGTGGAATTCGCGTGAAGTTATTACTGAAATTAGATTCCAACATGCAATACCAACTTTGGGAACACATTAGTATTCCGCTGCACTCTCGGTTTCTCCTTAATAAAGCTCTGCCGACAATATCCAATGGTGGTAAGTTATCTATTACAATAATGCAAGGAATATATTACTGCAACGTCTATACCTTGGTTATTCTACAAGGCGCGGGTTGACAACTTTTGAATGTCAAAATTGTTTGAAATTAATTAATTAAAATGATGTCGTAGACAATGTAGAAATAAGTTGGATCTTAGCAATCTAAGTGACTCGTACGAGTGCAGTTTTGCCTGCCAAGTGAAGAAAGCTCTGATGCAACCCAACCTTTGGTAGAAGAGGGCATCGTAAGACGGGGAAAATGGTTAAAAGCTGTTAGTTTATAAATTTTTATTGAACATGTTAATCGCTTTCGGCACAGCCATGACTTTGTTTCTCTCACTATACCTGCATCTGAAATTGTTAGGAGAGATTTTAAAATACAACAGAAAAATACTTAAGTGCCTTCAATTATAGTGATATAAGTAATGGCATAGTAAGCAGTAAGATGGCCTCCGTGGTCGAGGAATGAAGCTTCCGACTAGCAATTCGAAGTTCGCGGGATCAAATCACGGCGTGCGCAAGTAGATTTTGTTTGATAGAATTGTGTTATTCAAAATTTAATAATTTAAAATATTGTACGGTTATTCGCGGAACGTTCTAGAGTGGAAGATACTCTCAGTATTTCCCTGATGGAAGACCACCATTCAGAATTGAAACGTAGTTTGAATTGGCTTTATCCATGTATTATCTTTTATCCTTTAACCAGGTCTACAGCCTGGTAACTCCTCCCCCCCCCCCCCCTCATCTTCCCACATCCTTTTGCTCTCTACTAACATCAGCCTCCCAACATACCCCGATTGGGGAAGCCATAGTCTCATTGACTCCAGGCGAATGGGAGCAGATAGGAATATTGCACGGTGTTCATATAAAACAAACCAAAAAGCAAAAGAATACGACTTAATATTTTGAAGCCCTAGAAATGCGAAAAGCCATCAACGACGACGATAGATGCACTTTTGACTTATCATATTGGTGAGTTTTGAACATTAAATTAGATCAACTTTTTTAACTATATGTGATCTGTTTTCAATAAATTCTTTATAACGCTTCTTCCCCTATATTGCGCTCTACTCTTCTATCTCCATTTGTTCATTTTCCACCTGCTCTTATTGGGTGAAATCAATTTAGTGTTGTCAGTCTTCACTGCAGATTGATTAAAACATATTCTATCAGACTATATTGGCCGTTGTTGTTGAGTGGATCTAACATATCTGCATTCACTGTTGTGTTATGCAAGTAACATTGACACATAAAAACAAATGTGTTAGCAATCACCATTTTATTGCATCTCAAAGGCAGTTGAAAAGCGTCGCAGAGTTGAATAAAGCTCGCCGTAATTTGGTTGGCGATCCGCTCTGTATTCAGAATGTAGCTTCTATTTCGGTGGCGCAGAAATGCTGAAAGCTAATAAACATGAAATGTGTGATACTCGCTACTACTTGTATATTGGATTGTTAATGGCACCTCATATTTATGTTGGCTACGTTCCTCTGTATTATTTGGTAAAGGTAGTGGCACTTTATTAAATAATCATCCCGAATAGCAAATATTTAAAATAAAAGAATGGTGGAGTGAAAGATATGGTTCATATTATTGACATTTCACATTAAGAATGATTTTCACATAAGTGTTCTGATTTGAGTTTAGAGATTTCTTTACACTTATGTGAAAAATAATTCGTTGAGATTAAGTTTTAAGTAAACCCTGATAAAGTAAGCATTGCCTTCGAAACAGATAGACATTTTCCAGAGTGATCACCAAAGTCGGGGGGACCTAGTAGGGCACACCAAGAAGAAGAATATTTCTGTTAAATAAAGGGAACTGTTTTGGTGAGTCAATCCCATATTTTTCCGATCCTTCTCTTTTATAATGATACAAAACGGTAGGACGTTTCGGTCACAAGCTGTTGACATGCGTGGAAAATTTTAAGACTTAAAATAAAGGAAATATTGTGGAGATTATCTGATCTGGATGAACAGGAATCTACAGAAAACGATTTATTGTCAAGGTTCGTAGAAAATTGTTAAACATGGTTTGCCCATCGAGGGGGTAGAGCGGTGATTGGCTAAAAATTTGTGACGTAGCTTATAGTCAATGTTCCACCGGGAGATTTGAATTAACTGCAATACAATTGGCAGTGTTTCTTCAAGCTACGTCAGGCGTTCGAATGTTTTTTTTTCGAAAAAGGCCCGTTCGAGCTAACCTACAACAATTATAACATCCCAGCTAGTATTAAAATGATATGAATTTATTTTTCGGAAATATTAAAAACAAATCAACTTTATCACACGTTACAGTTTTAGTAATGTAGCATTTAAGTCGTGTAAACCTACATCATTAGTAGGTCAATATTTACCCGTGTGTGCTGAAAGTTAAAATTAAATTTAACAATTTTGCATCAGTGTCAATATGTGCATATTATGGTCGTGTTGACAGGACTGTGCAAGCGGGATTTAACTTTCAAAATGAAACTCAAATATGCCGTCAAACCATGGAAGTGCAAATTGATAGACTTGCCCTAACATGAAATCTGGGTATCATTTTGACGAGCTGGAGACAAACCACGGGATCATATTTTTGGCACCATGAGGTTTCGAGATGCTTTGAATAAACTATGCCATCAATAGTAAACTGACCATTGAAGAGCTCACATTGAAATAATTATAACCATAACCTTGCAGGAAAACTTAAGTTCGCTGAAGTAAGGCAACGGTTTGCAGCGCGCAACGGTTATTGCAGAACTTTTCTGCGTAGGATCTGAATGATCGTAAACACGGGTAAAACAAGTGTGCCGTCTTCAAATCGAGTTCAATTCAATTCAATTCAATCCATTTCAATTAAATTCAATTAAGTTAAATCTATTTCAATTCAGTTCAATTTATTAATTTTAAAACTTTGCAAGATTAACATTTCAAAGCGTTTTTAAACAGAGAAAATAGATAAGATAAGTACATTTATACTATCAGCAACAAAGCTCGCCGTCTTAATTGTGCTTCATTGACATATCGATGTTCGAAGTGATTATATTTAACAACAAGACAGCTCTCCCGACTGGCATGACCATTGGCCAGTTAGTTCTGCAAGCCGGGAGATAAAACAGTCAATGCTTTCGGTGACGGAGATAACAATCGGGAACATACACATATGATAAACTAATGCTCTTCATGATAGTTTAGTTTTCGAACCATCCGTGAATTGTCCACAAAGCACAGTCCACAGTCCGAAGAAATGTGTTGCAATGAGCAACACATTTCTGACCGTAGATGCTTCATACCGAGCATGCCCAAGAGAAAGTGGGTAGGTTAGTAGCTACACTCCCTCAGGTAGAGAAATCACAGAAATTAAATGTTCGTAGCAACGCTAAAATGGGTGTGTTGGGTAAATTACAACATATTTGTAAAGAAAGGTGTCTAACTAAAGAGTAAATTTTATAAACAATCCCGTACTTTTTTACATCCGGCCTGGGAATTGTAGTTAAGCTTTTTATGCAGCCAGCAATTTATGCGACGTTGTAAAAAAAGACCAGAAATTTGTAAGCGAGTAGCCTTTACAGTGTCAGATTCATTTACTGATATATCACAGAGGTAGACGGTGACGCCCCCTCCCGGCTCGGCATACCTTGGTTTTTTGGGCTTTCCCCGATGGACTTGTCTAACAATTTGAATGTCTATGGTCAAAACCGTTAAAATTTATTACAACACACTTTATGCAAAATAAAGCTGTGTTCAAATATTTGCGTAAGAACAATCACAACATTTTATAAAAAAAAGTGAATGCCCAAATTCATGCAAATTATTTCGCTTTTGAATATTGAAGTAAATCATATATGAGTACATGAACATAATATGGTGCATTGTAAACATAATACATAATGTGTAGTAGTACATTACAGTGGGATTAGGGAAAAATAGATAAATCAATGTGTTTTTATTTTTATTTAGTGTGATTAGTACGAACGTCGAAACAAAGAATTAAAAATAAATGCATTACGTAAGTATTTAGGGGGAAAATATTGTGGAAACTATATGATATTTCTAAGATTAATGCAAGTAGAAACTTTTCTTTTGATAGAGTAACTCTATCAATAAAAATATTTCTTTTTAGAGTACAACATTTAAGGGGATCGGCTGCGTGGCGTTTTCAAATAAAACGTAAACTTTGATGTCAAGCCGATATAACCAACGAAAATAAATAATATTTTTATTTTTAATTTTTAACTTTATGAGTAAAATCTTAAATTATAATATTTAATTAAATGAAAAAGTTAGCGAAACTCAATCGAAAATCTGGAGACAGAAAAATCAGAAAAGGATATTGGCTCCACTGGGAATCGAACGCAGGGTTTCGATTGAGTTTCGCTAATAGTATCTTCATTTAATTAAATATTAAATTAAAATATATTTGAGATTTTACTCATAATAAAGTTAAAATATAAAAATAAGTATTCATCCTAGACTTGCAGAAAAGTCAATAGATGTCACGTATTAAAAATAAAATGGATAAAAATTTATCCAGACAGTATCTAGATAGCATTTGGTTCGAGTTGAATCTTGTAATCATATATAAAGATAGCAGCCAATAATACGTGCGTTAAGAAAATGAAGATAATGTTGGTAGTTCTTAGTCGAAGTATGATACAATTAAAAGTGACCGAATTTGATATGGGTTCCGTGGCTCAGTCGGTAGAGCACTTGCCATGTAAGCAAAGGGTCCTGGGTTCGAGTCCCAGTGGAGCCAATATCCTTTTCTGATTTTTCTGTATCCAGATTTTCGATTGAGTTTCGCTAAATATTATCTTCATTTAATTAAATTTTTTTTTTTAATCACAGAGTATTGCAAATATTCTGTGGATATGTGATACTTTATTTATTTGTTTTTAATTAAAGAATTCAATTTTAATTGATTTTAGAGACAACTTTGGCAAGTTTAATAAAAAAATTAATTTTGCTCCATTTTCATTATGAAATATAAAACAAAATAACAATTATTAGAAAAAGCATTTTGATTGGCGTAAATTTAAGTTACAAATGACCTGAACAATTCTTTGGAACAGAAATTTGTCGTACATAAATTAAAATTTCTTTGTAAATTAAATGTATCATTGTTTTTGATTTTAATTAAATGAAATACGTTTAATGGTACATTCTGATATTGATGATTTTTTTTTAAATTTACAATGCCACACCACCGTTTTCTTTGCATTCTTTTTTCGCAATATTTGCTTCCTTCGATAACGCTCATTTAACATTGTTTGAGAACTTCATCCTTAAGCAACGTAAAAAATAAAATAACCATTTAAACAGGCACACCATTTAAACAGGCACGTTTATTCCCATGGGGATATATGGCATATGCGAAAAAACAAAGACTAAACTTTCTGGACTGAATAACATAGCGAAGTCTCTTTTCATTTTCATGCATCTTTAATAATAGGCATTCAATGGCTCTTCTTTGGAAGTTACCCACGTCAAATTTATCCCACGAGACATGTGTCAGATTTATCGTATCGTAGCCCAAGATAAATCAAAGATGTATTGCAATGTAAACAAATATTACGTCACGACGAAAATGTGAGCTTTTTAAAAGCCTTCGAAATGTTATTTTTAATAAATATCGCATCTGTGTGGATGTTATGCATAGAGTTCACTGGAAAGGAAGAAAATAATCGTCACCTCAGTTAGACCAGGGCAAGGTTCTAATGCAAAACCATTTCCTTTGCACATTTATATAACAAAACAATTTTCAGAGCCTTCTGTGTTGAATTTCCGTAGATACGTGTATGTCGAAGTCCTAACATCAAGTTTTTAAAGTTTCCATTTACTTTGCAAGGTTCTAACATCACTTTGAACCTTTTGCAATTACTGTTTTGTTTGTATCTCTGACTGTTGATAGTTTTATGTGGCGCAGTAGAAGCGTAAAAGATTGCAAAGCCGATTTTTCATAATCTATTTAACAATTTCTAATTTCGTGGTTCAATCTTGGGTAAAGTATTTCAGTTTGAAATATTTATTTTGAAATATTTATTTAGAACGTGGCCCTTACTTGGAATAGAATTAGGGAAAATAGTAATAATCTTATGCAATAAATTATTATGCCCTAGCTGGTTCTATCTGCATATTTGGGTATTTTCTAAAATGGTAAGTATACATCCTATTTAAATATTTTCCTATAAAATATATTACACAAGATTAAACAATACATCCAAATCAGCAATCGGTAAATAGATGATGAGAAATCGTCTTTTCAAACTTTGACACCTTATATCTCAAACAAGGTAAAGTGAAATTAGAATCTTGACCTACCGAAGTGACGTAACGTTGTTGTGTTGCGGTTTTTATAAGAGTGAACTACATTTAATAAAATTCTAAGTGGCTTGGAAATTATTTTTATTGCATTCGATTTTATTAAAGTAATTTTATTAAAGTAACATGGTTAAAAGTAACATTAACCAGCGAAGTTTCCGCAAAATATCGTAGTAAGTACATATATATAAAAATAGTATAGTGTATATGCGTATATATACATAAAATAACGAAAAAAAGACATCTAAAAAGTCGCCGGAGACCAAAATTTTATTTACATGTTTTGCTCCAAATAATTTGAGGAACCACTGATTGAAGTATGTCAAGTACGACCCTTAACGCTTTGTATAAGTTGTGGGTATGGTATTTTTATTAAACTTGAAAATTTCCGATAGTTTTTTAATAACAATATTTTAGGCCCCTTTTTATAGGCCATAAATAAAAATGTTTGTTTCAACGCTAACCATGTATTCAAAAATATGTTTACTGTTTTCTTCCCAACTAAAGTGTGCACTGGCATCGTGAAATTTGAATGCACTTTCTGTTCGTAACTAAATTTATACCATTATCTATGTAGCATACTCTATCATTTAATTATTGAAAAAAAAGGCTTGGCATAACTACACGTAGACTAAAATAGTTGAGTGTCGAAATGTCGGGTTTTCGTAATTTAGTTTTGTTATAAAGTCACGGTGCATTATTCGTACAGTAACTCTATAATTTATACACTTCATTGCACTCTAATGAACTCGCGAACTAGCTAATATTATTACGAGAAGTGGAGGAGGTACTTATTTACAGATAGATGTAGTACTTTCTCCATCCGGCAGAGTGTTTTGCCCATTAGAAAACGGCATAGTACTCACAAACTACACATTCTAGCAGTCATGTAAGTACCCACTTCTCCTAATAACGTGCAAATTACACTGTTTTCCTCCTACGGACGTTGTTTATTTTCTGGAATGGCTAAAAAACAACCATTGTTTCGCAGTGTAATATGTTTGAATCGAAGTGTTATTACAGTTGGTAATGCTTTCGTGCTGCTATATTATGATGTTATAAATAAAACTCTAGTAATATTGAAGGGACTTCTTGGTCTGACCTAGTATTTATAAAACAGAGAAGTTTGACATAGAACCTAAAATTAAATAAAAGATGGAA
Organism: Limnephilus marmoratus; assembly: GCA_917880885.1. Classification (NCBI taxonomy): domain Eukaryota; kingdom Metazoa; phylum Arthropoda; class Insecta; order Trichoptera; family Limnephilidae; genus Limnephilus; species Limnephilus marmoratus. The sequence continues at coordinate 49,651,233 of OU862918.1, read as the reverse complement.
TCATAATTACTGCAATCTTTGTGGATCTTTTATACTTTCATTTTTTACAACTCAAGAAGCCCATAGAAAAATAATGTCCCTCAGTGCCTTCTCTTGGGGTGATTTTTTTGGTTGCTCTATGCAGGGTCTTGTAAGGAAATGAAGGGGAATAGAAAGACGTGGATGAATGAATACATTCCTCCCTCTGCGGTGCAAGACGATGTGTCGAGAGAGTCTGGCTGGAGAAACGTAGTCTCTCTCAACCGGCCTTTTTTATATGAATACTGCACAAGAACCGAACCGCTCCCGTTAAGAGCCAGTAACACTATGGCTTCACTATGGTGTATTGTGATGCTGAAGGTAGCGTGAAAGGGAATGAGAAGAGGAAGAGGGAGGTGGGGGAAGTCCTAGCTATTAGATCTGTTCACCAAACACAGTTAAAGACATTTTAAGCAACGTTTCAATTTTGATTTCATACTCCTGGGCGATACTATGAGTATCTTCCACTCCGAAATGTGCCGCAAATATACTGCGTATTATTTTGAATGAATAAATTGTGAAATTAGAAACATCAACGAATAATTTAATTTCACATGCCGGTATTCGAACCCGCGGCTTTCCGGTTGCTGGTCGAGAGCATGGAGACCTCTCCCGATCTGGTAGACGTATCCACCACCTTTACAAACCTTACCCCATTAATCCGGTAAATCCGGTGGACGCATCCGCCATCTTTACAAACCTCACCCCATGAATCCGGAAACTCCTGCTAATTCACCAAACTTAGCGTACCATTCTTGATAATCTATGGCAGAGGTGTTGGTTATCCAAAGACTGTTATCCATAACCCGCTCCCAAAATGAAATAATTTTTTTTTAGAAAGGTTAAACAATTTTCTTTGCAACTTTTTGAAATATTAGTCATTCACGAGTAAGGTGGTAGTTACATATTTTTATACCATTATTAAGGTTCAACCGCTTCCGTAAGTTGGGAGATGGTGGGTTCAATAGTACAACAAAAAATAATATTCAGAGTGGATATTTTTTTATAAGGGGTGCTGCCACGTTTATTTGACGACATGTCGATTGTTCAAGCTTTGATTAAGAATGCAAAATAGAGCTTAAGTTGTCTGTACCTAAGTGTAAAGGTAAATTATTGTTGTATCCTGTATACGTAAAAATTTAAGAGGAAAGGAAGCTATTCTAATGAGGACACTTACAATTTTTCTTTAAGTTGGGACGATTAGTTGTTTTTAAAACTAATATTTTGATTTCTTTGTTTCAGGTAAGACCGATTTTCATTGATCCAAACCGTTCAACAACATTTACGTAAGTATAAATTATTTGCCTTATTACGATTAGTGCATTTTCTCGGTTTATTGTTATTTTGTTGTTATGATCATGAAAAGTACGACTGTGTCCTAAACCAATTGGTATTATACTAAAATTACCAATTTGATAAACAAAGGTTTGCTTTATAAAACATTTTTCTATCCGATTTTTATACCCTCATTATTTTCTGTATGTTGTTCTATTTCATATTTCGTGAGATTTTCTAATATTATTTCATAAGTATTAAAAGTTAATTCAATAAGTTGACTAAAAATATAATTTCATGGAATAATTTTTGTAATAAAATATATTTTATTAATTATATCTTTAACTAGCTGACCCAACAAATTTCGTATCCCCTCATAATCAATAACTGCTGTATTAACTTATTAGCAGAATTAAATTCAGTTTTTTTGTTAAGTTAAAAATTACACAATGAAGCAATTATTGATGCGCAACTGTCCTTGTTTTGTTTTTGTCAGAGATGGCGGATTTATGTTTTTTGTGATTTTCTTACTTTTATTCATACTCGTGAGGGAGATTTTTTATAATTATTGTATTTTTCCTTTGGAGGGGTGTAGACATACGTTCACCGTTTGTATCATTTTTGACTATTGACATTTAGTGTGTTTAAGAAAGAGGGACAGCATTATATGTTCAATTACAAAAGCAAAACAATTAGCGCATTGACATTATTTGACGTTTTTGAATTTTTAGAATTCACTCACTAATCAATATTACCTATATTTATCATAATATTGCTGCAGCCCTTACAAAAGATAAGAATTCGTTCCATACATAATGTATGAGGAAAAGAATTTTATTCGTAATTTTTTTTTTTAATTTTTGATGTTTTAATGGCTGTTCTTCTATTTGGGGCGGAGACAAATCCACAAATCAAAGATCATAAAAATCGGTTCAGCCGATTATGGTTCTTGAGTTATAAATGGTGTAACTAACCCGAATTTGTTTTATATATTAAGATTCACAATAAAGAAAAAAAAAATCAGAATCGAAACTTTGTTTAAATAACATCACCAGATTTGAATATTTTTTTTTCCAAATTTATTTTCTCAACATTCCCCAAATGGGGATTCCATAGTTCCATCAACTTCTGACAGTTAAATTGTTGTCCGGTATCTTAATTAAAGTAAATGGACAACCACAAAAAATACAAAAACTTAATCGTCACCAAGCCAAAGTACTGATATAATATTTGGTTAACAACATTCCAAAGATTTGAAGTCCAACGGGGAGAAACACAACCAGAAAGAAAAATCTAGTTAAAAAATCTTTAGCAAAAGCGGTTTGCTGGAGGTAAACCATTACAGTTATTTATTTTAATGAAACATTCGATAAAAAAAAGCAACGAGATAAAACTGAGCTCGCAAAAGCTTCTCGGAAATAATAAAGCTTTTATCTAAAATTGGCTGTATTATAAAAAGAATACTTAACTGTTGAAAAATTACGATTGTAACTGAAAGCATGCCATATAATGGCGTTCAATTATTCGTCTGAGCCGTTAAATAGACTGAATAAATCAATAGTAGGTTAGTCATAATAATTTTCATACGAGTTCGCGTGTTACGAAAAGTAAATCACAGGGTAGTGGTACGGCACCCCTAGTATTATTTAGGCGTTCTTATTCATGCGGTCAATTCGGGGTTGTGTAACTAAGTTAAACTTAAGGTTACGTTTCTACTTCCCTACAAAGAGGAACGAGGCCTCTCGTAGAATAATTACATTAAAGTAATCGTTTTACGTGTGTTTGTCCAGGATGTTAGAATTTTCCACGAAACGATTTTGTAAATAAAATACACTAATGCCAGATGTGAATCAACTTGCTATGTTTGCCGGACGTGTTTTCTTTGCCCTGTTAAATGAATTATGGATCGTCGCTTTCTGATTTTGTGATTCTTTTTCTTGTTTCTTCAGTTCCGGTATCTTACAACTTCTTATTTCTTCTATGCGGCCCTGGTATCTGTCTTGTGCCAAACACTGAATTTTACAATACAACCACACTTTCTTTCTACAATTTTTATAGTAAGACAATTTTTATTTTTCTGGTTGAGTTTGGCATATAACAAAGGAATTTTCTTTTCATGTCAATACTGAGCTAAGTAGAACCTCGCGCGAACCAAGTAATTGCAAGTCTTTGTACTGCTGCATCCGGTCCATGAAGGTTTTTTGTGAAAAGGTTGTTTTGGAATTCACGGCGGTTATTGCAATAAATTAAGATATTTCGGCGGCAATCTTCTGAAACTTGAATTTAAGCGGTCACCTCTGTACCACCGCGCAATAAACTACACACGTTCTAAAGTTTGTATTTTATGAATGGTGCAAGTACCGAATGAAAGTCACCACTTAGATTTTGTGTGCAAATAGTATTATATCCGTACCAAAAATTCTCTCTATATGAATAAGAAATAGATAAGGTAAAGAATGGTAATGATTTTGTCATATTTTATGAACCTATCTTTGATATTATATATTTGGGGTGTTACGCCGTGTTGCGCTACCTCCTTGCGTATCCATCATCATGGCAGATGTGTTTCAGCAGATAGGTGGCAGAAGTATATTTGATGTTTATATCTTTGATACGCGCAAAGCCCGCCAGAAAACTAAGCAAGTTATATTTACAGCTTTTTTTCTACGTTTGGATTTGGATCAAATTGTAACTAAAACCTGATGACAGTTGATTCCCCGGCAAAATGCAAACGGTTTTGGGAAAATAAAACTAAGAGTAAAACTGAAGCGTTGTGCAGAGAGAATGGACCGTCGAATAATAAAACAATGCAATATGTGTTCATTCAAATGCATGAACGATAAAACTTATTATCTGTATACCATATATCGATCGTCTAGTTGATTAGTCTGAGATCTCCGAACAATCTATATTTGAGTTAAATATACAGTTGTATCTGTAAAAGCTTAGATAATAGAAAAGTATATCTGGTACAATACATCAGATTCCCATAAACACCATCAAATCAATTATAATGCAGAAAAACTTGTTTGAAAAAAGAAGCACAGAAACATGTGTTCTGAGTCTCTAACAGGAAATTTCAAAATGCCATACTAATGTGCTGGACTGTTATGCCTTCCGATATCATTTTATTTTATTTATTTATTTTATTTTGAGGAAATCAACAGTTTACAATTTGATTAATTTATACATTTACCTTACTGAGAAACCATTTTATAGATTTCGTCATTATTCTATTACATTGTGTGTCTAGAAATTAAACAGTAATCTTACAACTAAAAGATATTACATTATTATAACAGGTGGTAGGTAGTACTTAATATATGTCATTACATAATATATCATTACATTTATGCAGTTTTGTACTCATTTAATACACTTTTGATAGGGTTTTTATATATATTTCGGTCATTTTTTATTACATATATTTAATATTTAAAAATTTATTTATATTTAAATTTTTGATTTATGGTGAGTAATATAATATCGCTTTCACCATTATCTCAAAACTTAGTATTTGGAGATATCTGACTAATCAACTGGACGATCGATATACCAGCATTTGAGCAAACAAAATTGACAGTCTAAATAAATTCGTTCGATATCCATACCAACTTATCGTAAAATGTATTTTTAAAGTCGATTTAAGGTTTGAAAATGGTAAAAAATGCATCTTCTTCTTCTTGGAGTGCCCTATCAGGTCCCCTTGACGTTGGCGATTACTCTGGATAATGTCTCTCTGTCTTGCGCTGCCCGGAATAGCTCCTCCACACTTCTAATGCCGGTCCACTCTCGTACATTTCGCAGCCAAGACATTTATCTCCTACCAGGCCCTCGGCGACCCTCTTTCTTGCCTTTTGGAGCAAGTGATACTTCTCCCCTCGAAGAATGTGACCCAGATATGAAATTTTCCTGACTTTCACCAATGTAAGCAGCTCTCTATCTGATCCAGCCCTGAGAATTTCTGTGTTCGTGATCATGTCGGTCCATGAGACCTTGAGCATTCTCCGGTGAAGCCACATTTCAAAAGCCTCTAACCTGTTCATGGTATTTACCATAAAAAAATGCATTCAAAATTATAATATTGCAATGAAATTAATTTCGGGAGGCCAACCATCGCAGCTGGAACAATAATAGGCAACTCAGCGGCTCGAGCAATAAGTAGCCCAAAAGAAACTAATTTACTTCATTGATAGCTCATTTCCAACAAACAATACAATATTTTCAATGAAAACACGCAAAAAAAATACAAGATAATTCTCATTGTGCTTATTTTAGTGCGTAATTCCCTTTACGTGGCGTTTAGCGTTACTCGCCTGACTACCGTATTATCTTTCTCGTGTTGCGTTCCAGTGGTCATTAAGTAAAGAAATATTAACCTAAAATGCTGTAATTTTTTACTGGCTTTATCTCGTATTTAAGGCAGAATACAGGCGCTATTCGCACCCAGTTACACGCGGCTCCTGTCGTAAAGATCACAATAAAATGAATAATTCTATCAAATCATACATAATATTTACTTATCTTTTATGCTTTGTATAGAAGATTGCGTCCTTAATGGACATTTTAAATAGCGAGCCATAAACAACTGTAAGCGTCCATTTCGTTTGAAGACACGGAAGAAAGACGTTTTTTTACGCGGAATAGCTGTAAATCTGCCTTGCTTTGTTTCACCTATCTTTCTTTCCATCTCTCGTTGCTTCTCGCTTCTCTCCGCATTTTTATCACTATATTATCTGGCTTACAATTTATTTGTCTGGAATCGAGATATTAAGGACAATTATTTTGAGACTTCTTTATTTATTTTTTCATTATTTTACGTCTTGAGCAAGTGCCTGTGGAAAATGTAAATTAGACAGTTGATTTTTTATTATTTTAACACTAAACTAACTAACTAACCATGGAGAGGACGGACCGCCAAACAACTCGGTCTTGGAACACACTCCTTGCCTCATTATCATTCATACATCGTCTCATACATGCTTTTCTATTATTCTGACTCTTGACATGGCACGACTTAAGTATCTGATTCAATTGGTCGTGTCATGTCTTTCTCGGGCGTCCCCGACTTCTTCATGCCCAAACCATCTGAGCGTCCCTTTCTTAATCTTACTCATTATGCTTACATCAGCCTTGCATTCTTTGCGGATCTCCACATTTCTCAAACGATCATATTTCAACACGCCTTAACATTAAAATGTGTTTTAAGCACTATTACACTGTTAAATAGTTCTGATTTAATCTAGTCTAGTCCACTTTTATTTTACCCCTTTGAAGTCCAACGAAAATCAATAAAAAATTACATTAACTCTACACACCTGAAGGCCCTGAAGAAAATATTTTCTCTCAGGAGCTATGTCATCTTTGAGGATGCTGTGTGGAGGGTGTTTTTATGGAAAAGAAAGGAGAGGAAGTTCCGGGAAAGAAAAAAAAGTATGAGGGGTGGGTAGGATCCGGGATTCAATGTATCCAGGTCATCCACCGCCAAGACCTAGACAAACCTCACTCAATGAACTCATGCACGATCTATGGCAGAGGTGGTGGTAATCCAATAAATATTGCGGTATCCATTTCCGCCTCCCGAATTTGCTTCAAATAAGGTAATCTGTGTCTCATCCCTCCTACAATTTGGGTTTCTTCAAAAACAATGTTCACTTCTCCTCAAAAAGACCCCCACACAATATCATCTAAGAAGATATATGTGTATGTATGTAGAATTAATGTTAAAAAAACTTTAAAAAATATAAATAAAATAATAAAGTCGAAATTCATATTTTTAATAACGTCAGAAAAATTTCAGCGTCCTCAAATTCAATATTAAAGCAGAGTCACGACACAAAATTACTATTTTACCGGTCGTAAATTTCCCCTTTCACTGGCAACAGTAGTGGGTACCGTGCAGCCGTGCTCAGTGAACCTTGTCCACGTATGTATGTCAAATGAGTGCACCGAATTTAAATGTGCGCGCGCCCCAAAGTGGGCCACTAATTTTTTTATTGCAACCCCTAACGCTGTGTGCGCTCCTGGTACCTGCACATTATACTTCAGCCCTACCTGCATTACCTAGGTACAATTATACCTACCCTTGGACGCTGTATGTGCTCCTTTTACCAATACACCTATTCTGGCTACATTACCTACCCCTAAAGCTGTAAGCGCTCCTAGTACAAGGTGGAGCAAAAGTAATGTCATAATGTAACGGGATAATCACATAAAATCCACACTTTTTTACAGTAAACATACTTGGAGTAGGTACAATCAATTTGCAAGTATGACACAGTTCAATAATAGTAAAACATGTCAAAACTATAACAGTAACATTAAAGGTACTTTAACAATAAGTAACCAAAAGGAAATTGAAACGTAACGTCTTAATTATGTAACATGAGTTATTAGTTATTACATAAATTGTTCCCTCAACCGCTCGTTAAACCTTTTAACAAAATGGTTAAGAGTATTCTCCCTCTGGGTTAGCTGAAAGAATTTCAGTCCTGCCAGAAGTTCTGCAAGAAGATGCGCGGGTAAAACCGGAAGGCAACTTAACTTTCTTGACTTACCACTTAATCTTTTATTCATCTGTGTGATATTCATCGTCCCTTTTTAGTATCGGACAAGGCGATGCGGGAAAAACAAGATAGTCGAGATTAATATTGAACTCTCAATTTACCTTCGAAATATGAAATGGCTTGTTTCAATAATTAAATTGGCTGCCATTTTGTTAGAAATTAAAAAAATGGCTCTTTTAAGTCGAAAAAATGATATCGGTCATATGACCACCTCCTGAGTTGGTGCACATTTTTGACGGCATATCGAATTATTGCTCCCAAAACATCTGGCTCCAAATTGGCGATTTCTTCTTGAATGGCTTTCAAGACTTGCGGTATGTGGTAAACGCAAGATTTCAAAAAAACCCTAAAAGAAGAAGTCTAGCACGGTGAGATCTGGCAATATTCCGGCCAGTTCAAATCGCCAAAACGGGACATCACACGGCCCGGAAGCGTATTTCCAATCCCTAACGCGGTTGAGTCACTCTAGTGACTGAGCCGCGTTAGGGATTGGAAGGCGTAAATCGCCTTACAAACACCACCGCATTTCAGTCGCGCTAGTGACTGAACCGCGTTAGGGATTGTTATGCATAAATCACCTTACAAAAGCTATACCGATTCAGTCACCTACGCGCTTCGTTGCTCTATCAGTTTCTGTGAGGGCGACGACCGTAATTATAGAGAGGTTAGCAGAGAGGATGGACAGCGTTTTTTTAGTTAGAATTTTTTTTACATTGAAAATTTATTTTAAGTTAAAAAAAAACGCGGGTTTTTTTTTTTTTAACTGAGGGTGACCACCGTAATTATAGAAAGGTAAGCAGAGAGGATGGACCGCGTTAATTTTTTACTTCTATGTAAAAAAAAAAAAATTAAGTAAAAAAAAAACGCAGTCCATCCTCTCTGCTTACACTTCTATAATTACGGTCGTATTTTAATTTTCAATGTAAAAAAAATTCTAACTAAAAAAACGCTGTCCATCCTCTCTGCTAACCTCTCTATAATTACGGTCGTCGCCCTCACAGAAACTGATAGAGCAACGAAGCGCGTCTTTTGTAAGGTGATTTATGCATAACAATCCCTAATGCGGTTCAGTCACTAGCGCGACTGAAATGCGGTAGTGTTTGTAAGGACATTTACGCCTTCCAATCCCTAACGCGGCTCAGTCGCTAGAGTGACTCAACCGCGTTAGGGATTGGAAATACGCGGCCCGGAAATTGGTCAAATAAGCAATAACAATAATTTCGCGTTTTTCAGATGTGTATCGCTCCATTGCTTGTTGTTAACTAATTCTTTATCTGACTACAACATAAATGTCAAAGCACAATGACATTTGACGTCAATCTGGCGATATGCCGGTCAGTTGAAATCGCCAAAACGGGAGATCACACGGCCCAAAAATTGGTCATATAAGCAATAACAATAATTCTCTGTCTGTCTACAACATAAATGTCAAAGCACAATGACATTTGACGCCATTTGCTAAAATTATGGCACAATCACATTAAGACACTACTTTTGTACCATCTTGTACATCATACACTGCTACACTACTATTTTTACCAGCTTTCCGTACCCGGGTGGTTGGGAAGTGCAATGGAAAATGCTCGGTGAACTATTCTACTTAAATATCGTTAGCATATTTTGTGGAGTGGAGCTTTTTGACGGGGATGTTTGGATAGGAATGTGATTTTCAAGTTTTATGTTACTTGAATAATTTGTGTGAGACTACGCGTATATTCTTTGAAGAGGGGGAGTAGGTATCTTCTTCCTTATAGGGAAGGAAGATGCATCAATAGAACTGCTGCAACTTCCTTGACTATGAACCCAGAATGAAACTAAAAGTTCACACAAATAAACCGAGCATTTGGTTCGGGAAGAATCTTGCTATCAAATTATTGCAGCATATATCCGGTAGTCTAAAACAATGTTGGATCATGCACACAATACGCGTCTCATACAAAATAAAGGAATGAAAGTACCTGTGTTTCAAAAGAAATATGGTAAAAGAACACTTGAATATATTACACCATAAATATTTAACAAATTGACATACGAATTTAAAGAAAATTGCTCTATAACGAAATTCTCACTGGAAATCATGGCTATTAGAGAGTAACCTTATGTAATAAGATTATATTGTGCTCACTCCCACCATGTACTAATTTGCAATTATGTTATTAATTACTAGTGTATTATATACTCAACTGTCTAATGATATTTAAAACAAAAATATTTTCTTAATTTACATTTTTTCACCATAAAATACGTCTCTGTATTATTATTAATATTGCATATCACATTATCACCTCCACATCTCTATCTCTACATATTATAAATTAAAGTCCCCCGCGTCGTCTGTCTGTCTGTCTGTCTGTTCGCGATAAACTCTAAAACTACTGAACGGATTTTCACGCGGTTTTCACCAATAGATAGAGTATTTCGTGATGAAGGTTTAGGTATGTAATTTGTCAAGGATTTGTGTAAATTGGTTGAAACATAACGATAATTGTTAGAAGTGTCGGAAAAAGTCAAGCCGCCTGGTAGCTTTCATTGAAAACGCTGCCTAATCCTTTTGGGATATAAGAAAATAATTTTTATAGATCTACAAAAAAGTCCACGAAGGCATATATCTATCTTTTACGAATAGCTTACTATACCCATTCTATCTTCCAAAAAATGGTCACGAACATTGCGGTAACTGAAAAGTTATTTAGACGTATTAATTCTCATTAACCTAAATACGTTAGTTACCCCAAGCATTTCATGCACATTATCATAATCTTTCACACCATCTCTACGAATTATAAATTAAAGTCCTCCATCTGTCTGTCTCTTTGCGATAAACTCAAAGACGGCGAAGGTTATAAAGGTTGGATAACCATCCAGTAGATGACGTTGTGTTTTATTAGTCACAGCAACGCGTGGCCGGGCTGTGGCGGGTAAGTATGTTTATGGTTAATACGCTGTTATATGTGTATGTTGTTGCCACGCTGACGCGTTTAGGATTATTTAATGTATTGTTTTAACTAATCTGAGGACCTAATCTCCTGCTGACAAGCTACTTTCAGTAGCTTAGCGGGTATAAGTTCCCATTGTATGTAACTTTTATATAATAATAAAAATAAAATTAAAACAACATGCAGATGGCAGCCAGTAGAAATATGTGTTAAAAAAATGAAGATTGTATTGGTAGTTCTTAGTTAAAATATGATACAGTTAAACATAATCGAAAGAGATATGGTTGAATCTAAGTGGTTTGAGTAGAGCCCCGGCAAGGCTATGGTTCTGGATGCAATTCCTAGATGCGACCGAATCTTTTTCTAATTTTTCTGTCAATTTTCGTTTGAGATTCGCTATACTGTCTTCCATGATCTAAAATGTAGTATTCTGTTATTTTGATGGACACACTAACAGATTCTCCCAATCCTTCGGATGGAGATTGCTTCGGAATAAAGTAGATTCTTCTTCGTTATCTGGATTTATTTATACTTTGCGTATACAATTGGTACTGCGGTAGTCTACCTAACTAGAAGCTAGCTAGAATGGTTCTGGCGAGTGAGAACTGAAACACAGCCTCTGAGCCATCCGATCCCCTACCGGAGAACTTGAGCACTACGCGGCCTGCCATCTTACAGAATCTACCGATAGCTGATATCACCGCCATCTGTCTCAACAAGGCAGAAGCTTTTACGATACACCAAAAAAATATGGTCTCCATTCTATTAACTGCACGGTTTATTTAAGGTTGATAACTGGATGACTGTATCCCACCATTTTTTTTAAATTCCGCCTCAAAATGAAAAAAAAACTACTGAAATAAAATACAAGAGTAAAGATTTTCCCAATATGATTGCTATTGCGATGTGATACCTAAATTACTAACATAGTGATGTGAAAACAGTAGTTGAAACGATGTTACATCGTGTACATGTACATCCAATTGTTTTAACCGAACATGCCAAATTGCTTATGTTTCTGCTTTTATTTGCGCTACCAAAGCACAGTTGTTTCGAAAAATTAAACCAATAAAATTATAACTTTTCTAATAAGGCATTCTTCATCATCAATTTTCTTAAAAGTCGTATTGGTTTTAAAGTATTTTTTTAAATTTTAATATATTTTTTTTAAATTCCTTTATTTTTCCCATATTTCACAATTTATATTTACATATTTTGAAAACCATTACAATAATGTGGGAACCCACTAAGGCGCAACCTGTGCTTGGGTAATATAGTTAAAATAAGTTTTATTTAGTACCTAGAAAAAAACAAACAATGGTATATAAAGCAAAAACAAGTGTATACAATAGTGTACGGTTAAATACGTGTATAGTGTAATATATGATATACATTGTAATAAAAGGTGTGAAGTTTATGAGAAAGTCATATAAAACTAAATAAATAGAGTTTTTAGAAACATAAAGTGATATAAAAATAAATAAATAGAGTTTTTACATCTGTATGGTTTAGCCTTAGTTTTAACTCTTTTATGTAATGCGGAAATTTAGTTGCAACTTGAATATTTTTTGGTAAACTATTGAAGGTACGAGGTCCAATAAAGCTGCTGTGAGTTTGCATTTGTTTTGTGTATGTTTGGGGGGTATAGAATACATTATTATTTCTAATGTTGGTTCTGTTTACATTTTTTTCGAATTTGTTTACGTTTTTAAAGATATATTTCATAGTTTGCAGTATAAATAGTTTACGGAGACTGAAAAGTTTAGATTCTTTGTATAAAGCATGTGTCGAAAATGTTTTAACATAAATTGCCGTTTTCATCGCTTTCTAGACAAAGTTGAAATGATTGATTACATTGAAGTGCAGTATTTATTTCCTTTGAAAAACGAAATACGCAAATGTAACCTTTTGATTTGACAGCTTCCTGAAACTGACAAACCCCAAATGCTTAGAATATTACTCGAATAATATATTATAATATCACTCAGGGAGAAATGAACGTGTGGCAGACCTACAAAAATATTATTTTCTGTCATGCAGTTGTATTTGACACCGACATTGCCTTCGTAATACGTACGTCATTCAACATGATTGATGTATAAACCAAATATATTTATTTGTTAAGTGGGTATTTAGGATAATATGAATGTTAGTTCAAAATAGGCACTTACGAACGTGTTAGGTTTGATAAAAGAAGAAATTAGAAAAATGAACATATCTTTGAACAAAATTAGGTGACTATATGTGATCAATTATGTTTTTTTTTATATTAACTCCACGCGAGGGCCCTGACCAAAGTAATTTCCGGCAGGGCCAATAGCCTATGAGCTTCTTTTAAAGGAAAGGATGAGGTGGAGGTTCAGGGTAGGAAAAGGGTATAAGGGGTGGGTAAAGATCTGGGGGTTAGTGGGTCCAGCAGTGATGGATTGATTGGTATGAATCCATCCATCTCTCTGTGATGGAGGTAGTCCGGCTGGAAAGGTAAAATTGTTTCCTATCCGGCTCGCCACACAGTTGATTGGCAGACGCATCCGCTGCCAAGACCTGGACAAACCTCACCCCACGACCTCGGGCACTCCTGCAAAGTTATCAAACGCAGCAATCCACTTAGGCTAACCGATAGTAGAGGTGTTGGTGATCCTACCCATACTTACCTCCCTCATCTATATATATAAAAATCAAAATATGTTTGTTTCTGGGTTTGTACGTATATATGTATGTCCGCTATGCGTTGCTAAACCATTCATCCGACTGAGGTGAAACTTTGGAGATTTGATGTGAGCATGCCTGCGATGGTTTCTGTATACAATAGTGAGCTCTGGCGTCATGAAATTATGCAATGCTACACCATTCATCCGACTGCGATTAAAATTTGGGGATTTGTAGGGAGGAGTGGGGAGGGGGAGCGGGAGGGTGGAGTGGGGATGGGGAGGGGGGAGGGGATGAAGGAGGAAAAGGGGGAGGGTGGAGGGGAGGTGGGGGAAGGGGAAGGGGGAAGGTGGGTGGTTGGAGAAGGGGGGAGGGAGGAGGGGGAAAAGGGGAACTCGGAAGGGTGCATAGGGGAGGGGGAGGAGGGGAACTCGGGAGCGGGGAGGGAAACTCAAAGCCGCCCGAAGGGCCTGGTATGAAAAACCTGCGGTGCGGGTTTTTAACTGCTAGTTGATTTATAAAATTTCGACAATCATGTTGATTATTACGAAGAATTTATTGTATTCAGTCGATTCCTCTTATATTACTTAGCGACAAACCATGCAACTACTTCTATTGTCAGAAAAAAAATGTGATTATTTTTCTAGGTTAAGTTTTAACCACCACATCAGTTTGTACCTACTTAATATCCGTACAAGTCACTTGGCAACCTATAGTTTTTCACACATTTTTAAAGAAATAATGTTATTATTTTCAGTGGAGCATTTTTTGCATAGGGTAGAAATGATAATTTAAGTCAACAATCAACATTAATAGATTTCTTAGTTTTAATCACGTTAATTGTTAGTTTTGGAATAGCCCAGATGAAGTAAGTATTGTTTACGAAACATGGCAGTATTTATGAACAATAAACGTGGTCAAAAATAAGTATTTTATTAATTTTGAATTAAAATGGATTCACAAAATAAGTATGCTATGTTTGAAGAAGATAATTGAAGTGAAACATTGCGTCTTTTGAAAGTAGGTACACATTTACTAGAAGGAGGTACCCTTAAAATTTGTCTGCGAAAAACGACATATTAAAATATTTAGTATGCAAACAGAAGGACCAACTTTGTTAATTACTGTAGAGATCTAATTTGGAGTCATGGGAAATGGAATTAAAGAACTCCAAGGGAATAAGAATCAGGAAAACTCTAGTAATATAATATGCAAAATACACCAACTTTCAAAGCGGTGGTTGCAAGGTACAGTTGCCATCTGCTTCTGCTGCGGAGTCAAGTAGTTGGAAGTTATATCCGTTACTATCCGTTGCCATTCGTTGCAATCCGTTGCAAATCCGTTGCTTTTCGTTGCCAGTTGTTGCCAGTCGTATTTGCGACCATGGTATGCACTGATTTCAGAAATTTCAGCAATATATTTCCGCATTATTAGGGTGCACCTCCGTGCCAGGCACGACATGGAAATAATTGCTTTACTTTTGGGTTTATGGCTTTTTACGGTGCATTTGCAGGTAACAACTCCATTTATAATGTTATTTCAATTAACTGCTGACAGTTTGCATTCAAATATACACCTCGTAACTTTATGCGCAGTTGGTGGGTGAATGTTTAATTTGCGACAATGATTTTAAATGCAGCTTTTGATATCATTATTAAAGTCTAAAATTTAATTTTATTCGCGCCTGTAAAAAATACTTGAAATAAAATATAGCTAGGATTATTCTTTCACATTTTTCTAGTACCGGAGGGACCATGATATCCCGATTAAAATAATAAATGGCGTGATGGACAAATAGCAAGACCAGGATTGATATATTTCTATAAACAAAATTTATAAAAATAGCTAACATTTATCTACGTTCCACTTACAGAAGAAAAATATTTAACACTGGAGATTGATCCCTTCGGCACCGGTGCATAGTTGGGAAACACGCCAAACGCGTGCCCAACATATGTACACAGTTGACATTGGTCACATGAGAACCGGTCGCTTCTTCGACTCGTTCTTGTGTTCAACAGCTCGGCTATGGAACGATTTGCCGGCCTTTGTGTTTCCTCCTTCCTACAACATGGGTCTCTTCAAGACCAATGTTCATTCCTTCCTCTCCTCAAAAAGACCCTCCACACAGCATCTCAGATGACATAGGCCCTGAGGGAAATTATTTTCTTCAGGGCCTCCTGTGTGGAGGTAATGTAAAAAAAAGATGTTGACTGATTTATAGTAATAATAATAAAGAATTTTTATTAATTATCTTCTAAACAGAGATACTCACAAACTCACTGGGATCTACAGTGTTGAGGATTTTATTTACATGTTAACATTTATTTAGTAGTAAAAATAAGTTATTATATATGTAATAAATAAAATATTGCGATACCCATTTAAGTGATGCGAGCTATGAATTTTTAAGTTTAAGTTTCTTTTTGAGTTTTTTGAAAATGATTAACTTGTTTTTTTAGCATTAAGCGTGAACGAGTGATAGTCTAGCTGTTTTTTTTTTAAATCTTGTTTAGTGTGCCTCTACTTTCTCAAATATTTCTGCCTAGTTATTGACATTAAATAGAAGAACAAAATCCGAAAAGCTTAAGATTTGTTGAGGTCGTAATCATATAAAAACAGGATTGGATCCAGAATACTTCATTGAGGCACCCCGAATTTTAAATCAATAAACTCGCTGGTTATTTTTTTTAGGTTTGACGTTCAGTTTACGTTCGAAATATCCTTTAGTAGTTGTTAAGATTTCAGGTACTGAAATATTAATATTTGTGATTGTCACCCTAATGGTTGTGGCAACATTTTTTTGTGTTGGCAATTGCCAGGGCGATTTCGTATTGCCACGGATTTTATAATTCCTTCTTCTCTTGTTACCATCCGTCTTGGGCGGGTCGTTTTTGGGCAAAACGTCTGCTGCCAGGTTTTCACTTCATGTGGGTTATAAAACCGCGGAGAGAGATAGCATCATTGGGCTCACCGTACATGAGCTACCCTACGGGTCTTTTATTGTTTCAATAAAGACCAATTATTCAAGAGCTGGAGTTATTATTGAAGAGTTACTCCAGCCACACTTCCCTTGGAATCTGGTGTTACCACGCCGGATTGCTTTGTCAGGAGAGCGGAAGTTGAGATCCTGAACAGTAGTATTATTATCCCTATCAGTATGTTGGATCCAGTGTTGAATGTAGGGTTCCCTTTGATTCACCACTCCTTTCTGTCATCTTTATCCTGACAATCCGAACACCATACCACCAGCGCCAGTGGATATTTAGTTTCACCAAGTTTCTACGATTAGTACTTGGTCTCCACTAGAAAAATTTTTGATCGTAGTTCTTAAACTTTCACCAAAAACCACTTACAAAAACTATCGTAAAAACTAAATCGGTATCAAAAGATTTTTTCTATAAAGGTAACAGAATTTTATAATAATTTTTGGATGATTTCACGTAAAAAATCCAAAGAAATGTAGAACAAAGTCTCTCCCTCCGGGATAGTAATACAATCTTCTTCCAGTATATTTTTTGTGACTCCGATGTAGAAACGCGAAAAGTTCAGTCATTTTCTGGCTCATAAAAATTCTATGCCAAACGTTATATTATACGTATAGTAGTTTTGGCATTGTAATTCATAGGGCGTAAGTGAAATCCGAATACCGATCGTATTCCAGAATCAGTTCGTTACAAAATAATCGATGATTCTTATGATAATTCCACGAATAAATAATGTGAATTCATTCCGAATTATTCGAGTTAAGAAGTGGGACAAGGACTGTGCGTAGAATAAATCCACTGGCGTATTATTGTCTCTACTAAAATATTATTTAGAAGGAGATTATTTTATTGACAAACATTGTTATGGAAAGTTCGATATTATGGAATAGTAGTTATGATTAGGAATATAATGTCCTAATAATAATGCTGGCATAGTATAAAATACAGCAAACCTGTTAAACTAACATTTCCGCTAGAACTTTCATCAAGGTTTTCTATTAATTATTTGTAATGTACCTACATACTTTTAACGCAGTGCTTAAGATTACTAGAAAGATATTTGGGAAAACTCTAAAATAAGATCGAGGTTCGTCGAGAGTATACGTTGCTTCAAGTAGGTTACTATAAGGTTTCCAATTTAACTGAACCAGAAGTATTAGGGTGTGTCAATTATTTCAACTTTTAAATTCAGAAACGCCTGGGGGTGTATTTACAATTCCTACCGCGTTTCAGTCGCTTTAAATTTTCAATATCAAAATTTAAATATTTAGAAATAAAATTATTAATTTCTAATATACACATTGGAAAGATTATTTTATCTAGATTTTAGAACAATTTTTGTTTTTGCAAAGTGATGAAACATTATCAATATAGATGTGTATTTACAATATATGGGAATAATATTCAAATTTAAATATTTAGAAATAAAATTATTAATTTCTAATATACACATCAGAAAGATTATTTAATCTAGATTTTAGAACAATTTTTGTTTTTGCAATGTGATAAAAAATAACCAATATAGAGGTATATTTAAAATGTAAATTGTCGTTACCGCGACTGAATCGGTATAGGTTTTGTAAATACGCCGCCCGGGGTCTCAAAAGTTGCGTCTTACAAAGAAAATGAGAACTGCATTTAATTTTACTTTTTAAAAGTGGTTATTAGCCCGCTAAAATGCATTGAAAATCAGAAAACAAACCTAAAAACTTTTTTTTTTAAATCTTTAATTAATTTTTTTTTCAATAATTTAACCTTTTAACGTTTGTTTGTTATTAAAAAATGCGTACTACTGACAAAAATGAAAAAAATGAATACAAGTAAGTAAACAAGAATTCTGATTTTATCCAGAAAAAGTGTAATTTTCCCCTTTTACATTTTTAACCAACACATCACATATATTAAACAAAAAAAAATTTTTGGGTTCTTTGTACTGCAGTTATGAAATGAAAATTAAGTTTCCCGGCCATTTTAGCGGGCTAATAATGAAAAATAATTTAATTTATTTTTAAGTTTTCAAATAGCTACAGATCATACGAAATTTTGAGACCCCGGGCGTTTAAAAATAAGTCCATTTTTTTTCTCTCTATGGTGAGCGACACAAGCTAACATATATTCCATTGGAGGCTCTAAAAACATAAATTTAGTTTCAATTATATATGCTGCATTACACACCAACGACGATAAATAATATTCTTCTAAGGCTCTACTTAACTGACATCTGTTGAGACACCTAAAAACTACATATAATATATATTGTCGGAGCCCAGTCATCTACCATATGTTATATTTCCATAACCGTTCGTTTGTGCATTAGACACGAACGACGATAGATGATACTCTTCTAAGGTTCTACTTAATTGACATCTGTTGATACACCTTAAAACTACGTTTAAAATGTACTGTCGGAGAACAGTCGTCTATCATATTATGTTATATTTCCGTAACTGTTCGTGCATTAGACACGGAGGACGATAGATGATACTCTTCTGAGATACTACTTAATTGATTTGATACACCTAAAAACTATGTATAACTAACTAAACTAATGCTATCTCTTGAAGAATGTTGAAACTACATAATTATTATGGATAAACCAAAATATTATGAATAATTTAATTCATATTTAGGTACAAAAAAATCACATGACGAAGAAACTAACCAAATGGAATTTGTACAGATTTTATGTATTTAGGGTCAACTAACTCACCAAAGCGAAGCCTATTAGCAAACATCTACAAACTTGGTAGAGAAAGTAATGAGAAATCGATTTTTGGTAGCCATAATGGTGATGATATTTATCTGCCGGAGATACAAGAATGGCAACACCGATAAAAGCTAAATTCAAAAGTTAAAAGAATCCTAAAATTTTATGTAAAATTATGAAGTTCAGTTTTGGTATTAAAACTAAAGTTCAGATGGTCCAACTTTCGAAAACTAATCAAGAATATAACAGGCGTTCCTACAAAATCCACATCGCATTTTACATTGTTCCCATTTTTCAAACTTTTCCTATAACTAACTTCCGATAATCATGTCAATATATCGTGCAAAACTCGCCTTAAAATATAAATTGCCTCACCTAAGCGACTGCCGTGGCGCGCAGATAATCGCTAAAAAAGACTTATCGCGAATCCGTTATATAAAGCAAAACCTTCGAAGCCTTCCGTTACATCGTTCAAGCTCGTTTAACGGCCGGCGTTAGACACGCAATGAGACCGCTTTATGGAAGCTCTAAGCACAATACTTCTCACAGAATATCCACTGATATCAGCATGATGTGATGTGTGTTGGCGGTTCTCATTAACACATTAATGCCCCCATACTTCATCAAGCCGAGACCGCCTACCGAATGATAGTCATAATATCTGCTTTGTGTTTTGAATTCAAAAGTAATGGCGTAGGAATTATAAAAATGAGTGTAACGTGACTGCCAGCAATATACTTCGAAATTAATGTAGAAATTACTGAAGAATTTATTTTAAAATATGCCACATTTACACATTAAGTACATAATAAAATTTCACAGTGGTTTATTAGACGTGTTATTCAGCCCCATAGCAAAATCTGGATAACATAATTATATACATAGTATATTTAGAAAGCAATTGTTTGGATACCTATAATTTTATTTTACAACCTTTTTTGCGGCCTTTTTGACATAGCAATAACATTATATCAGTATGAACAATTTCACGTTCTCCTATATTTGAGTCCTATAATTTCAAAACCCGCTACATCCGATTTTTTGACAAAATGATCTGAGTATGTTCACATTTTTACGAGGAACAAGTGGAACCTAAAATTGAGTTTCAAAACCTCCCTTATTATGACCAAAAACCATGTTGAAACTGCGGCTGAGAAACGAAACCCGCTATATCATTCAAGAAGTTACTATCAAAATCCGTTATATCGGAATTCAACCAATCACGAGCAGTTATTTTGTTAATCGTATCCAAGACTGCGGGTTTAGAAACTCGCGCGTCAGATCAGTTGAGTTCAAAAAGCCTCTATATCGTGAGTTAAATACGAAGTGAGTATCAAAATCCGATATATCCATTTTATTTATCGAAATTACTTAAAACTCTGCAAGGCATGCGTACAAAATTAACACTTTTCGAAATAATATTACTTCATTTCATTATTTCAAAAATTGAAATGCAATTACTTATTTACGCTAGAGATGTTACAGTTTTTTGCGGTTTTTTCCAAATCAATGAAAGTTGATGTAGCGGATATAGAAATTAAACGACTCATTTATCAATTATCACCCTTTTTACTTGAATCATTAATATAATTAATTGTCTCTGAAACTGATTTATTATGTAATGGTTTGGGTGAAGTGTTCTTAAAAAATATGAAATATTCAATTGCTTGAAATAACGTTGTCATAAATCTCTAAAGGGGCATTATAATACTGAACACACCAAAAAAGAATATTGTTCTTATCGCAAAGTTAACTTCAACTTCAAGACACTTTGAGGCATTCAGAGCATACGTAAAGAGTCCCTGAATTTTTACAAAGTTCTTATTAAAATTTTCTCCAACGTGAATATTGCTTCGCGATCTCGAACCAAAGTTTCGATCTGCGTCATTGCAAGGATGATTTGTGACTCTCGATTACTTTTAATCATGATGATAGAGGAAGAAAAAACCTCGCCGCATAATTTTGCCGTTCCCTTTGCGGTGGAAAAGTTATTGTAGCTCGGATATCATCTATAACTTACTAGTAGGTCTTTATCAGTTGGTGTCACTTTATACATTGGCAATTGTGGTTTTCATCACACTCCCTTGTCAAAATAAGATAAAACTAACTTTTAATTCATCGCAAGTTTGCGGAACAATTCATAACATACTTTGAGGCAAAGATATTATCACATTAATTCCGTTGGCCTAGAAGGTAACCTACTTTTAAACAAGAGCCTTCTACGAATTTTAATAAATTTTGGGGAGAGCCAACTTGACTTAGCTTCATCGTACACGTAATCACGTATTGCTTACATGTGAAAGGTTTAATGCTAAATTACTAGTTTACTATCAGTTTTTGACCTACGTGTTAGTGAAATTTTACCTCAAGGTTATTTTGCAACGCATAGATTTAAATGAAGTCTTTATCTCGATGAGTTTTGAGATTTTCATCCCCTAAAGTATTATCATATTATGCTGTCTGTTCTTCCTCCTTCTTTAGCCAATGTTTATCATCTGCCCTGATGATAAAAAGTGTAGCGCTGTCCAAAACTTTCGGTAAAGATGAGAGAAGATGTTGTTATTTAGATTTTTCATTACTCAGATTAATAAAATAATATCCTTTGTTAAGAACGCTTAAAAAATTGTCCCCATAAGGACGTCAACAACAGAAATTTTTAAATAGATTTTTTTTAAGTATATACAAAAAATTTAATCCAAAAACATTCTGGTTCATCACCTCAAAAAAGACACCAATGCAAACACCTCACACACTAGGGATGTCGAAAGTGAAAAAAAAATCGATATATCGATATTTATTAAAATATCAATATCGACGTCGATATATCGAGGAAAAAATATCGATGAATCGGTCAAATTTTCAAAAGATTTTGCGTTTTTAAAATAATAGTGTGTTCAGCTCAATATTATCAATAGTAATTTTTATACACAATGTGCATTATTTTTATGTACAAAAATCTCAATAAAAATGAAATTATTTTTATCAGTACTCATTTTTATTAGGTAATAATTACAAAAATATCAAAAACTAAAAGCTGTCTTCTAACTTATATGTAAACTGAGACGCATACCAAGTTTGTATGCATCTCAGTAATATACTATTGGCGTATTAATCTGTTTAAAAGGACTTCGTGTTTGGAACAAGGTGTAGTCAATAACCGTAGACAATTGGGAACCAACACGTAGGAGTGGCTTATAAAAAAATGACGAAAAATAGCATCACATACGAGATAGTATTAGTAATCACAAATGCTAATGCAAAGACAATGGATTTGTAAGCTATTTATAGTTTTTGATACAATTTTCGATATTGGATATTTTGTATCGATATATTGGATAAAAATATATCGGCTAAAAATATCGATGTATTGAAATAAAAATATAAATATAATATAAAATATAAATCGATACTTTTTCAACAAGCCTATCACACACTTATAAAACCAGACATGATAAATATACCGATGTGTAATTCCACCTTTGGAAATTAACCGTAAATTTTTAGCAGTAAAAGTATATAACAAACTCCTACACAGTATCAATAAAATTAAAACAAAGAATAACTAGGTACACTAAGGACATTAAATATTGGCTTGGCTAAAAGAACTTACTAACATATTAAAAACATCGCCAAAACATAGACCCTCTCAGTATAGGATCCTAGCGATGAGGACATGAGGACTACGAATATATAATCCACATCTATTTTATATATATAAAAATACAGAAATAAAAACAAAGTCTATTTAAACATTTTTCATTCCTTGGTATAAGTAACGCAACAAATAATATTTTTCTAGCCACTAACTACATGTATTTACCAAATTTATTTGGCTTGATAAAAAATAACATAAAAGTTTACTGGGCGGTTTGTAATAGATTTACATATCACAAATATTAACTTTATGCCTTGATCCGAAATCCACCCCAATGGTTTATTTGCCCTTAATGTTTAACAGTGGTCCAAATCCCTTATATCGGCGGTGGGGTAGAGTTTTATTAACATGTGTGATCAAGTGGAAATAATCCTGTTATATAAGTTATAAGTGAGGCCTTTTTCATCCAACAGATGTTGTGTGCATATGATTCTACTCCTTCAGAGGTAAGCTTACTGCGTCACGGGTTCTATATAGAATTTTTCGATAAGTGATGTTCAGTTTATGATGCTTGAAAATATATTGATAATGACACATGTCTTTACTCTATTTAATATGGAAAAAAAATAAATACGATCTTACAAAATGGAAACAAAATAATTAATTACTTCGGTGATGTCGGTTTTAGAACAAAAAAATTGGTGTATTAAAATGAAAATGTTTTAATCATTTACACTTTTTTAATCATTTTATGCGAAAAGTGCATGCTTCTTTTGATTAGTCCTTATTTTCATCTTGAGTCTAATAATTGGGAGGTGGGTACCGCCGCCCCGGGAACCATGTAGTGGATAACCAATAAACCTGCCGTAGGTTTTCCCAAGTGGTTCGCTACGTTTGGTGACTTAGATGGGGTGCCTGGGTTCATGGGGTGAGGTTTTGGCGATTCATGCGTTTGCGCACCTAGTGCGTGGCGGGCCGAATCGGGAGAGCCTTGTAGATGGAGACATTTTACCTCTCCTGTCGGTCTCTCTTAACTCATTGTCCGTCATTTCAATCATACGTCCATCACTCCTGGATACATTAACCACCAGATTCCTACCCATCCTCCTACGTTTGGTGATTTAGCAGGGGTGCCCGGGTTCATGGGACGAGGTTTGTCTAGGTCTTGGAGACGGATGACCAGGACACACTAAACACCAGATTCCTTCCCCACCCCTTAAACCCTTTTCCTTCCCAGAATCTCCTCTCCTTCCTGTCCTTAAAAAACCCCCCACACAGCATCCCCAAAGATGACATAGGCCCTGAGGGAAATTATTTTCCTCAGGGCCTCCTGTGTGGAGCTCATGTACAAAAAAACCTTTTTCCTTTCCAGAACTTCCCTTCCTACCTTTTCCTAAAAAGACCGTCCACACAACATCCCCAAAGATGACATATTTTCCCCAGGGCCTCCTATATGGAGCTAATGTAAAAAAATAAACATGTCCTCATTACATTTCATAAATAATATAAATAAGCGATTTTGTTGTAAAAGTATTAAGTTTTTTTTAACACTTATCGAGATATACATATTTCGATGTCCTCTATTTTAAGTATATTTTTAGAATTGTCCTGTTTATATTTTAAGGATTTTGTAAAATCTTTATTTATAAAACTTACATGTTCAGCTTTATAGGAATAATTCCGACATAAAATCCTTATTTGACTGACCTAATTGTTAAATGAAACATTACATTAAAAAACAATTATTTAGTACTGAGTGGAAATGCTTTAAACATTAATTTTTATTTCTTGTATTTTAAGTACACGGGAGTAAGTGTGAACATTACTTATGATAGTGTAGACAGAATTTATGGCTTGTTCACGGTCTGGTCGGTACATTTAAGAATATTAAATACATATCCATAAAAGTTTGCAGACCTCTGAACCAATAAAATTCTAGACTCAGTCACATTACTTGTCAGTGTGTGTTTTATTGGGGAAGTTAAATGGTCGATAAAGCCCCACAATTTGCAAGGAAATAAACATATTAGCACACATGTTTGGTTCAAATACACGTTCCCTCAATTATTCTCATGCATGACATTCTGTTGACCTATTTAGATTTATAAAACAAATAAAAAGGGAAGAGATAGCGTTAAATTGTTATGTCTTATGTCTCTGTGAAACCAGAAGTACATATTTAAAGGACCAAGATATGTATATGGTGACCATTTTTTGAGTGCTTCGCTGTGAATCATAAAAGTTAAAAATGGATTATCCATAAGTTAATAATGTAATTTTATCTTTTAAAAAAATCTGTTGTAAAAAATATGTACCTTATACGTACCTACATCCTATTTCTTCCTACCCAACAAATACAAATATAATACAAAACATATATTATAAAACCCAACAAACACATGTTGCATAATATGAAAAATTAAAAAAAAACGAATAGAGGTATTTAATTTACGTGAGGTTATTTATTTAGAGTGTAATACTAATGACATTTGATTAAAAGAAGCGTTTTTAGTGATGAGTGATGATTAAAATTTGAAGAAATCGTTTATTTATTTAATATTACGTGGAAGATTGTTAATATTTTGATGGCTTTACTCGGTAAGTTGTGACGCGTAACATGTCTAATTCTTTACTAGTAGGTAGGTACCGAACCACATTACAAAATTTGCAACTGCATTTCGAAGGAAACCATTCACATGTTTCGAGTGACCCGTTCAATAGAGCTCACGATTCTATTTCAGAATGCGCATCGAGTCAAAATTCGACCAGCGGCTTCATCTCACAAGTCTGGTTGAGTGGAGGTGAAAATGGAGTTGATGTCTTACGCAAAACCATTTTCAAACGTGGAGCTTGTATGCAAATCTACTTTTGTAATAGAATCGAATAAAGCAATGCCAAAAGATGGCGCCACTTAAGTTTACATTTAGCGTTAGTTGCAATCGCGTAATCGGCAGTTATCGTATTATATATATGACGTCATTGCCTGTCGCGGTTACTTTGTCCCGGTGACTAGCTGTCACTGTATCCCAGTGGATCCGAGGAACCGGCTATTTTTAGAACCAATTCATATCGGATTTATAAAATGGTCACCAACACTCAAACTGGGCGAAGTCGAACCAAAAATCGCCCGCAAGGCTTAGCAGTAAAAACCTGCAGAGCGGGTTTTTAACTTCGATTTATTTGTTTATTTGTTTGTTTATTTAGTACAAGATTATACATGTATATACATAATTCATTAATTTTTTTGACTGCCCAACTAGGAGTATTCCCGTTTTAGGACAGTCAAATTATTATGGGTATAAACAAATGGAACATGATTTGTACAAAAAAGAAAGAAAATTGATCAAATAAAAAGAGAAAATAAAAAGAACAGAAATAATATAAAATATAATAAAAAAATTTAAAACCTAGTAACTGTTTTTAATTTAGCATTTTTAATTTATAATTATTATTTTAATATTCGTAAATCCGAAATAACGTATACATTAATAATATATTTAATGTAAATGCAACTTTGTACTTTAGTTGAAAAAAGCGGTTATGAGAGAATTTACAGACAAAAGTATTGCGGTATTTCTTGCGTTAGCCGAATACAAAGCATGTATTTTTTTAATGCTGATCATCTTCTTAATATACAAATAAAAGCAAGTCGGGTTAGTTACACCATTTATAACTCAAGAACGGCTGGACCGATTATTATGATCTTTGATTTGTTGGGTTTGTCTCCGCCCTGAATAGCAGAATAGCTATTAAAACATTGGAAAAATCCTCATACATTTTGTACGGAACAAATTCTCATCTTTTGAAAAAGCTGCAGCAATACTGTAATAAATATAATATTGAATAGTGAGTGAATTCAAAAATTCAAAAACTACAAATGTCAATGCGCTGATTGTTTTGCCTTTGTTCATAAACATATAATGCTGCCTCTCTTTCTTACACACTAAATGTCAATGGTCGAAAATGAGACAAACGGTGAACGTATGTCTGCACCCCTCCAAAGGAAAAATACAATAATTATAATAAATCTCTCTCACATTTATAAAGAAAATGAAACGCAATTTCCCTGAGTAAGTGAAAACGAAAGAAAATCACAAAAAATATAAATTCGTACATAACGCCATCTCTGATACTGACAAAAATAAAACACGGGCAGTTGCGCATCGATAATTGCTTCATTGTGTAATTTTTAACTTAATAAAAAAACCAAATTTAGTTCTGCTAATGAGTTAACACAACAGTTATTGATTCTGAGGCGGTACGTACGAAGTTCGCCGGATCAGCTAATTAACAATAAATTACTTCAATATGTTCAAAGCTTTTGAACGCAAAATTTAAGTACCAAAATTATTATCCAAAAAAAGCAATCTTTTAATCTCCAAAAACCGTTTTTAATAAGACTTTCTAGCGGACATCTTCCAGGATAATATGAGTCAATCATTGAGCTTATAATTTTAATAAGTTTCATTTATCTTGATAATGGAGAATAAAAGCTAATCAAATCCTAAATCCTGTATAAACTTATGCATGAACCTAACATAATCTTTAAATGTACAATTGATTTAGCGTAACTTCATTCCTAAAATAATAAAATCCCTTCTTCAGTAAGCTACAAATAAATTTGGGGAATAATCCCATCACAATAAAGTTTTCGTAATAAAGATGTAATAAGTTTTTTTGCATTTCCGGAACATCCTTTATGTCTTCCTCTACCGTGTCACGGTGGAAAGTCTTTAAAACTTTCTTTATTCTGTTAACTCATAGGACAGGCTTCTATCGCTGGCTTTGATCTGAAAAATAAGGATTCTTCCTGAGAGAAAATAAGGAAAAAGTTCAAATTTTCATGCAGAACTGAGAAAATGGAATTTTCCTGCAGATTTTTTATCTTTTTATACTCTCCGGAAATGTTGCGCAATACAACGAATAGGTATTTTGTATTACTGAATGCACTCGTTTATTTTATTTTATTTATTTCGTTAATAATCCTTGTTTTTTATTGAAGTTTCATCCATAACTTGGCAGTGGTCCAGTAATTATTAATAATTAACATTTTTTTAGGTTTCGTTTAATCACAATCTCTCAGAAGTTGGGTGTGTAATACTATACAAGTATACAACTGCTGACCCTATATAAATTACGAATGCAGGGTTTCTTATACAAAACATTGATGACAATTACCTCCTGGATAAAATATCTGTATTGAAACTTTCAGAAAGATGATTTAATACTATTATTTAAAATAGTGCATTACAACATTGACTGTCCTGCATTACTTCAATTTATGATAATTACCTAATGAATAAAATATCTCTATTGAAACTTTCAGAAAGCAGATTTAATAGTATTGCATTATAAAATACTGCATTACAAAATTTACGGTCCTTTAATTTAATTTATCATATTTATTTATCCATATTCCCAAAAAATTAAGTCGACATTTATTACCCTTTTACTTTAATAACAGGTCACCTCAAATGGTTCGCTACATTTGGTGATTTAGCAAGGGTGCCCGGGTTCATGGGGTGAGGTTTGTCTAGGTCTTGGAGGCGGATGACCAGGATACACTCGGGGGTTTAGGATCACAGGGGTCTATCTACAAAAACATAGTTTTGAGATAAACGCAATTAAAGTTTTGAATGCTTTGAAACTCTGAAAATAAAAGGCATTTTGGTAAACAAAAAATATTTGTCAACGAATATATTGTCACACTCTTTGAAAAACATATTTTTAAGTAATTATTAAAGACTTGTGATGATTAAAAAAATATATTTGTGAAAAACGACTGAGATATGCCTTTGTGTTCCTAACTATACAGAAATACTTGACAAGAGAGTTAAGGATCACAGGGGCATATCTACAGTTTTGATACTTTGAAACTCAGAAATTAAAACACATTTATATAAGTAAGTATTAGTTTAGTATATTATGATGCTCAACTTACTACATTGTGTCTGTATAATATTATGATGACTATCTCAACACAGCTACCTACACCTACTATATGTAGGTACAATACTGCCACCATGGGTGGTACTACGGAGTCCTCCTTGAGAGCCTCAAGGGGGATACTGTGCTATCACTTATGATGGCATAATAATACATGCGTACACCTCAGCACGGGTTCTCCCAGTGAGGTGTTCACAATCCATAACCACATTCGTTTTAACCAATTACATACAGTTGCCGATCATATTTCACTCTACTACCTACTATGTTTCATATTAAGAATATTTTTGTTTTACTTTCACCTAATGTTATTGCACTTATTAACTGTAGGTATTAATTAACTGTATGTAAAAGCATAGAAATGAATAAATAAAAATAAAATAAGTGTAATACTTTTTTTATCAATAAACATATCGTCACATTTCATAAATTACATATTTTACACAAAAAAAAAGATTTTGACAACTAAAAATAAAAAATTATAAAAATTGACGGATTGCCTTTGTGTTCCTTAATATTCAGCACTTTAACAAGGGGTGATTTATATCACAGGGGCCTTTCTACAAAAACATAGTTTTGAGATGAAGAATTGAGATGCTATCAAACTCAGAAAATATAGCATCTATCAGTCCAGTACACTGCATAAAAAAACATTTTTTAAAATAATTATCTTAGGCCCGGTACAATTAAATAAATTGATTGAGATATGCCTATGTGTCCCTACCTATAAATATATTTTAGCCATTATTATTATTTACAAACGTGTAAACTCCTCTTGATTTCTATTTATGAATAGAGAAATAATATAAATATCATAATTTTAACAAAATCTATGGACCTATCAGTATTTTCTAGGGCAGAGCTATTTTATTTTCCTCTTACGTTTTCTTCACACACGAGCCCCTGAGGCAAATATTTTCCTTCGGGACCTATGTCATCTTTGGGGATGAAACACAGAAGTCGGCAAATCATTCCACAGTCGGGAACTCAAGAACTCAAGAGTCGTAGAAACGACCCGCTCTCAAATGATAAAGGTCAACTGTGTACATATGTTTTGGCGTGTATCCCAACTGTGCACCGGTGCCGACGTGAACGATGACGATAGTTCCTTGGAGCATCTTCCATTAAAATATCGGTATATCAAGGAAAGAATTCCTACCCGACACCTTCGCTCTAAAGATTGCAATCCGTTTGTAAATACAGGGGATTCTATCAAATGCACCACCCTTTTCTGCACAGTCAAGATTTTTTTCAGGTATTTTAAGGCTCCAGACCAAAGGTGGCTGCCAAATTCAACTGTGGGGTTATTCGTACACAGTTAGAATTTGTGTATTATCCGCAGTATTTGCAGGCCCTGTACAGTACGTCCTGTTTCTGAGAGGCCAACTTGACTCTGGCTTCGATGTAGCCGCAGTTCCTGAGCTGGTCATTTAGAGTAACACCAAGCATATCAATGGA
This sequence comes from Limnephilus marmoratus, assembly GCA_917880885.1. NCBI lineage: Eukaryota > Metazoa > Arthropoda > Insecta > Trichoptera > Limnephilidae > Limnephilus > Limnephilus marmoratus. The sequence continues at coordinate 49,621,096 of OU862918.1, read as the reverse complement.
AAGCTTATTGGGAAGATAGCTTCCATTGGAAGAATAATACCCACTGTTCAAAAATCCTTCAAATCTTTAATATTTTCCACTGTAAATGGTATTGGAGCATTATATTGACCGGTCAGTGGCTGAGTTGGCATTTCGTCTGGATTTCTGGATCCCATCCATGAGTAGTAAGTTCAATTCCTCGGCGAAGTCCTCCATCACGACACAGGCAATACTTTCCCATTACTGTGATGGTAGTAAGAGTCTTTAAAATATTGTCAGTTTAGTCGTAAACCAGAAATGTTTGTCTTTCTTTTTAAAAAAGAAATAAAAAGGGTGAAGTTCTTCAAATTCATAGAAAGGTTCTAAATGCTTCATCAAAATTATATGAAAAATCGATCATGTGTGGATTATCTTTTCGGTACCTATTGAAATTATTTGATAATCAGCCAATTAACGTTTTGTTCTTCCATGATTAACCCGTGTTAGGTCAGTGTGACGCTAGTAATACGATTTTTGTTTAATGTCACAAAGGCATAACAGGCGATATGCCCTTGTGCTTCTAATTTTATGTCTAAATTTCTAGTTTTGCTCATCATTATCTCTTAAACGGCTGTATGTTCAAGATAGAGCTTCGTGTCACTAATAGATATGATTATAAAATTACCGAAACCAAGCTTAACTCAAAACACCAATTTTTGTAGTTAGGCCCCTGTGATCCTAAACCCCCGCACTGAACCCCAGATTCCTACCCACCCTTAAACCCTTTTCCTTCCCAGAACTCTGCTCTCCTTCCTTTCCCTAATAAACCCCTCCACCCAGCATCCCCAAAGATGACATAAGTCCTGAGGGAAATAATTTTCCTCAGGTCCTCCTGTGTGGAGCTCATGTAAAAAAATAAATAAATAAAAAATAACGCCGCGACACTAGATTACCAAAATTCTCCGATTCCGAGACTTCACGGTCTCGGAAATAAATATTCTGATCTGGGTGATATATTTCATCTAAAACTAATAGGTTTAAATGTTGTATATTCTGTCACTTTTATTCTTCTACATACAAATAGACCTTTGTACCTATATAACTTCTATGCGTCTACTATTTTGTTTCTGTTCACATTTAATCATGTATTTTGTTTTAGTTTTTGATGCAACATTTTTTGTCATTATCTTTATATTTTTCTTTATTGTTTTTAATTTGTAAGTATTTACTTTGATACAAATAGCTTGTAAAATTTTCTGAGAAAAACCCACTAGGGCGACTAATAAATAAATAAAAAAAATTAGCTGGTTGGAAGCTCGAAGAAGACTTTCAAGTGTCGAATTTTAAATGTCACAAGCAAAACAAGAAAGATTCCTTGCGTGATATATATTTTTATTTCACGATTACATTGACCAAATATCGAAACTAAATTTTCTATATCACAGCAGCAAATATTTACATGATAATCCCCTGGAATGGATCCTGGAAGAACCTTTATAGACCAACACTTCCGCTGCATAATACACTGATTTCGAGGCCAACTACAATAATACTCGAGCGCGTGCAGCGACCAGAAATGCATGTTGTTTCAATCTCTGCTAGAGAGAGAGAATGCGGTCTGTCCCACTAATGCGTGCACATTGAACATACCGCATCGCTGTTTAAAATCAAATTGCATTCAGTGCACCAACGAGGTTGTTACCAAATCTGACTAGTGTAAAATCAGATATTTCCTCTTATTATTTCCCTACACAGGAATGGCGAACCAAATCACGGTTCATCAATTAATGGAATATAATTTCAAATTTAACAAAATTAAGAGAAAGATTTTAAAAATACACATTGTAGGCTCTGTAGAAGGTCTTTTTGGGAAAAGGAAGAAGAGGAAGTTTTGGGAAGGAAAAAGGTGAGGGGTGGGTAAGAATCTGGGGGTCAATGTGTCCAGGAGTGACGGACACATGAACTCATCCCTCCCACTAAGGTGCAAGACAATGGGTCAAGAGAGTCCGATTGAAGAGGTAAACAGGTCTCTCTCAATCAGTCCCTTCCAATCTGGCCCGCCAAGCAATAGATGGGCAAACGGAGCCGCCGTTAAGACCTTCTCAAACCTCACCTAATGAACCGGGCACTTCGCCTAAGTTACCAAACTTAGCGAACCGTGCAGGGGTAAGATATACAATAATTTTTTCCAGGAGCGGCGGTATCTAGGCCCACCTCCCGAAATGAAAATTTACAAACAAAGGATGAAATTACGAAAATGCATTTTAAAAAAAAAATTTAGAACGTTTACTGTTGTGTGTTTAATAATTTTCATATTAAAAAGAAAAACACAAGTTGGTTAGATTGATTTGTTTTGACGTGTGTATTACGAGTAGGTATAATTTAAGAAGGTGTGTGATTTCTCTCCTTGTGTAATTTGTCATCCATACATAATTCCGTCATGACCTTGTGATATAGGTTCGTGCAATATGTACATTCTTACAATTAAAACTTGTGTAGTTTTCGTACTGTAGGTAACACATGAGAAAATAGGTTTCTTAGCCCACGTAAAAAAAATAGTCAACTTGTTCACTGCCCCTGTGAGCGTAACGAGTGCTTTAAGCTTCCCAGTACGAAATGGAACCTTCGCCACCGTTGACACACAAAATTGAACAGTGTAAATTCCACTGGAAGTCAGTAATATAGAGCGAGCCGGAGTAATATCATAGAGTGAGAGATCACAATATCAGTAACAAAAACAACTCTACGCCGTTTGAGTGAAAGTATCACATTTACTTCCTGATATTGTACCAAAGGCTTTAGAAAGGTTTTCATTTTAAACTACACTTTAAAAAAATAATTAAAATAGTTTCTGATAAGATGTCATATTGTAGGTACGAGTATGTATCTACGTTAACGCTTGTTTGAATTATTCTTCAATTCTGAAAAAGACACTTACATTTAAAGCAAATATGAGTTCATTGATTGTGAATAAAATCACTCAAAAATGATGCACTTCAAAGACAACCGAAATTGATATCTATGTTTTAGATACTCTTACCAATTTGGTGGTTAGATTGACATGAAAAAAAGGGTTCGTTGGTTAAAATTTTAATAATCACGATAAATCAGTTCCCGGGGTGGCGGATACCATTCACAAACGAAACGTTGCTTGAGATAGCTTTAGCCGTATTTTGTGATAAGATTTGAATGGCCATGTAACAACTACCCATCCTCCCTCTTCACATTTCATTCCTTCTCCACTCCTTTTAGCTTCCCAACACCGTCTCACCGTCTCCAGAGGGTTGGAAGCTGTTCGGATCCTTGTTCGGTAGTCACATTAAAAAATATTCCCTTCGCGGAAGGCATCTTTTTAGCGTAGCTTGAAGGATAAAAGAAAATTGAAAAAAAAATCGGTTTTAATAAAAAAAAATATTTGAATTATTTTGGTTAAATAGTAGTGTGTGCAAAGTGATTCATTTTCATTAAATTAAAATGATGTCACAGAGTGAATTTTCAATAAAGCAAGAATATTTTTTATGTTCTCCAAACACGTGATTTCATTTTAAACCACATTTTTTGTTTATTTTAATGTTCATGAAAAAAAAATTAAAACAAATTATTCAACTGCGGCACGTCTATTCATAACTACATTACCCTTTCCACAAGAAAGCGGATTCACACTGGTAAACGAATACTCGGTGACTTTGACATAATTAACGTCACTTTGGTGACCGTATAAAAATTTAGTCCAACCAATTTTTTTGATGTGAATACCGCTCCCGTCAGGAGCCAGTGAGACTATGGCTTCCCTGTTTGGGATAAGTTGTGTGGCTGGAGGTACTGGGGAAGGGAATGAGATGGTAAAAGGGAGGTCGGGAAGTATCTGGCTATTCAGATATGGTTGAATCATGCACGGGGCACGGGGATGAGAAATAACCTTGCGGCTAGTCTTTGCTATGACGCTTATGGATTTCGATAAGTTATGCCCAATCACCAAACAAGATAGGTAAATCACAATTAAGTGGTACTCACGGCTGTTGTATCTTCTGGCTTGGTTTCCGTTTGGTGGCAGTCATAGATGTTTCCATAAGGCGTACGATAAGATTGTTCTATTCGATTATTAGAACTACGGTAAAGTTTGAGTCACGAGTTCACACAAAGTATACGATAGAATACGGTATGATTTACACTTTATGTAACGATATGATCAATAACACTTCGGCGAAGAGCGAAATGTCACGATACGAACGGTGGTTAGCAACGGACTCACGGACTTGACCATAATGCGGTACTTGACACTTTTTCTACCGTATATTGCTATGTTATCAAGATTGAAGGCACGGGATTACCGTGATAGTAATGGTACAAACAGCGGCTAGAACGCCTTACTACAATCAACATCGTCGAGCATGGACTTTTATCTCAGGGTCTTGGCTTCGGCACTCGGGTAGGTAGGTTATGAATACAATTAAACTCTAGAAATAGTACACAAGGATTTATTTACAATACAAGCTTAGAACACAATCGGGAAATACATTTTAAGGCCTGTTTAAGTTATGGATATGGCTTGAATGACTCTCATCTGGAAGTTAGGCTCAATTACTAATGAGTTATGAAGGTACCTTTGTCGTGGTTGACTGCATCAGCGATGGGGGGCTAGCTTTCGACGTCTTCAGACGGAAGCTAGGCAACAGGCGACTTGGGATCAGCACCAACTCTGGATCAATGTTGTAGGAATGGACACGTGCCTTCGAATCCACTGCACATGTTCTCAACAATAATAAATGCGGGTATGAGAACTCGGTTAATTATAAATAACAAATCAACCACCGGCTTGCAAGGAACAACGCAACTTGCCGGGCAGGGCCTTCGGCCCATAGGAATGGCCAACTACATGGTGTAACTGTTAAAAACTCGGAAGGCGGAAGGTGAAAGAGACAGTGTCAAGCCGGCTGGGCCTTATATAGGCTTGTCCACTAGCGACCACCGTGAAAGCTGGCAGAGGCTTCTCAATCTAGGGGAACATTGCGAATATCAAACGTTTTTCGACGCAATATGTGTTGCACATAACACTACCTTCTCTGTCCAAAATGATTGAAAGAGAGTTGCTCAGGTCGGGCTAGTTGTTGGACCCGCACCTGCATCCTTTGTGGGATTGTGTCCTAGTGTAAGTCAATATGATTCCATTCTGAGTTAAGTAGTTGCACATTGCTGCTGACTTCTGAAAAAGTTTCGTTATTGGTTCTTGTGGAGGCTTCTCGCTTGCTGTGGGTAGGAATGGCATAAAATTGCCATTATCACAAATAGTTAAACACTCCCTACCTAGTGAGCCATATAAAAAATGAAGTTATCTACCTGTGAGCCAAGCTATCAACTCCTAAATAATACATTAAGTATGTCGTAACAAGCCATAATAATTAAAAATATTAACTCCTATATCACTTCTCTTTTTGTCCGAAGACAATACTCACTGAACCTTGAATGTAATCACTTGTACTTCTTTTTTAAAAAAATTAAATCTCCTTTGCGATACAAAACACGCTGCTCTTGCGATACAAAACACGCTTTTCTTTCAAATTTGTAACATAAATTTTTTTTAAAATATTTGCTGTATTAGCAAACCTTCACCTTCTTCCTCTCAATAATTGAAGAAAAAATAAAAATAAAAAAAACTTGTTTTAAATAAATCATTGGTATCAATTATATACATTTTTCTCTTTTCTTATCCATTCCATGGATAATTTAATGCTATTTCATTTTTTCTGAACAACCGAGGTCAATTCTATCGCATTTCACATGAGACTTTTATATCTATATCAATCTTGCATTGATTATAAACATTTGTTCTTCTTTTTTTTTCATCCAGTCAATGGATATTTTAATGCGTTTTATCTTTTGTGAACAACCGAGGTCAATTCTTACGCATTTCACACAATACTTTTATTTGCAATTCAATATTCTTATTGAATATATACCTTTTTTGAAAAAATTAAAAGAAATTTTAAAAGAAGTAAACAAAAAAAATTTTTTAATGCTGACTAAATAATGTCCTGTAATCAATCTAAATTGATACATATTCGCATTTTTCAAGTGTCTTCCTCTAAGAGACAATACAAGACATGTACTCTTTGACTTTGACATACAGTATTTTTAAAAATTCCAAAAAAAAAATTACAATGCTGACTCAATGTCATGTAATCAATTGAAATTGATACATATTCGCATTCTACATCCTAAACTAAAGGGTTACAATACAATACATGCACCAATTAGAGTAGTATTTTTAAATTTGCTGTGTTATTGTAACTTTGCGATTTATTCCCTTTTTTTACTTATTTGATGAGTTTCTCTTAAGCTATCTTCAGTTCTGTTTTCATAGTATACAATGGGTATAATTATAAGGCTATACGTATCCTATCATGTTTATAACATAATTATCAGGCATATATTAAATCCTTTCACGTAGGTATAATTCTGAGGCTATACTTTAAATCCTATCATGTTTATAGAGATACGTCCCACGTCATCCCTCGTATGCGCATACACTATCATGTTAAAGAACAATGATCTTGTCTCACTAACCAATCCACAGGAAACTCCCTTTCCATGATTGTGCTCGACGAATAAACAACAAGGTGTCACACACCTTCCTCTCGTCATGTTAAAAAACAATGACCATGTCTTACTGACCAAATCAAATGAAAACGCCTTCGAACACATAGTAATCCTTTTCAATGATTGCGCTCGACACAACACATAAATAAAACAATAACCAAAAAAAACAGAACTTCACTAGAAAATTTAAGATCTATGATAATTTCCAATATAATATATATATTCTCTCATATTTGTTTAACTTCATCTTCAACCGGATACGCTTTAAATTCCAATAACACAGACTTTTTTGTTTTACAACAACACCGATATATGGTGAGATACACGTTGACTTACGTCGCTCAAATAACTAAGTATCCAATTCGCGTGTTTACATGTTACAACAATTTAATCTTACTAGCTAACAATTTATATACATTTCAATTTTAATCATAACTGAATTGCTTACGAAACTTTAATCTTTATTTTAAAATTTATTCTCTTTTTTTAAAAAAGAAATTGACACTGTTTTTAATTAAATTCAACTTTTTATTACCAAACTCAATTATTTTCAGTAATTTTATTGAGATTTAAACATTAATACCAATTAACTTTTTCTTTTCATTACAAAATTTCAATGAACTTTTAGATTTTAATACAAATCTCATTTTTCTAACCTGTTTAAGTTCCTCTGTTTTGACTATTCTGAATCTTTCTTGAGCGCCATGACATTTCTTTAAAAATGCCAAAAAATTTTTTATTTCAACAATTATTCTATGCTTACTAGAAGGGTTAACTTTTAATAATTTATTTCTCTCTTGTATTACAATTCTTTTTTGTCCAAGACCTCTCATCTTGACAAACCCACTGCCCTGATTCTAAGGAAGGCTATCCTATCACGATTTGAAACCAGAATCAATATACGTAGGTATGTACATACATACAATACAATTCCTGAATTTAATTAATTCATTATCATTCAATGATATAGTTTCTCAACACCACACAGATTGTTGATTATTTTCATGTAATACAAGAAACAAAAAAAATTACTTCATATGGTTTTCAACTACCTATTCTTCAAACATATTTAAGCAAGATTAACTGAAATTCCAATCATTGTTATACCTTTTTTATTTAATCTATTATAATGATCCTAAATTGTCATCTAAAATTTCATCGTTTATCGGAATTAACATTTTAATTTCTCTATACTCGAGGGGTTAACTAGTCGTTTGACAGATTTTTAACTTCAATTTTCTATTATTGTTTTCTTTTAATCTTTTCGTTGAACAAATTCTATTCTTGTTTAATTTTTTCTTTCAAATACTGTAAACAACTAAAGTTTATTTTATCTCTCTGCATTCCCAATAGGGTGGGTACATACCCGGTTCAAAAACAACATTATGTTTCAACACGAACCCCAGGATAAATCCAAAGGTTATACAGAAATTTATTATTAAACCTCAATCAATCAAAACACTTTAAAAAAAACTTCATGTTTCAAATCTAATATTTTTTATTTAACTGAACGACTTTACTTGTTTTTCAAGAAATTTTAATATTTCAGATGTGTTTTATCGAAAGCAAATCAGAGAGATATAAACATTTAAAATTACAACAAAAAGATATATACATTTATATACATTTGAACGCTATACCATACTTGAATTTGCTAGCAAGAACTTCTTTTCTACATTTTACTTCATTTTTTATTCAAAATTTCTCTTACTTATTAAAGAATATTTGACAGTAATTTCAACTTTATTCTCTCAATTTAATATAATTTTATATTTGCTGCAGATTCAATATAATACAACATTCGAGTCCACTTAATACTCCCTCTATTGTGACGTCACGGACCTTTTGACCTCACAATACATCTCAATGTAATATTTCCTTTTCAATATCTATTTTTTACTTTATTTTCGTAGTTTCTTTCTTACAATGTTAACTTTGTTTTATTAAAAATATCCGAATACGTCTTTCTGTACTTTTCTAACTTGGGCGTCATGGTCTTGTTAATTAGACACAAACTGAGCATAAAAATTCTATTATTTGACTATTATTCAAAACTCGCCTGAAGTGTTAAAAGAAATTTCGTGTCTCTTCTTGTATTACAAATTTTCTCTTTTTTTTTTATTGCCCAAGATTACTTATCTTGGCAACCCCACTTGTCTTAATTCTAAGGAAGACTTTCCTATAACGTTTTGAAATTAGAAGTGTACACGCTTGTAGGTATCCATACCCGTATTACATTTCTTGAGCTCACTTAGAACTCAATATCTGCGCAAGGCACAATATAATTTCCGACAACGATTACGCGTTGTCTTTTTTTGTAATACAAGTCAAGAAGGACAAAACTTAATTCATTAAAATTTCCTTTCATTTTAACTCAAGTAATAAATGATTATCTACTTTTCTTTAAATTCGTGAACTTTTTCCTATTTTTTAAAATGGTCACCAACAAAAAATTTCTTACGAATCTCACCATAGATCATTCGTGAATTATTCTTTTTTTTTTTCTTTCTTATCAAACTGTTGACAAAATTAAAAAAACATTTATTTTTTATTACTTTTGTTTATTTTATATGTAAAACATATTCCGTTTTGCGTTAAACTGCTTTTATTAACGAAGGCATTATTACTTCCGCACCGTTACAAGAACTTATTTTTTTTCTTAACCGAATTATTCAACATTTTATTTTTCAATGCTATCTCAGGATAATTTTTATAACCACGCAGAATTTCTTTACCTTTTTCGAAATAAATTTACTTATTACAATCGGACTATATTTGAAAATTTATTTCCGTACTTGTTTGTTCGACTTTTCTGTTTACTTTTCGACGTATACTTTTATTTGTCATAACTTTTATTGAAAAAGCAATTTAAAGAGAGATTTATTTTTATAAATTTTATTGGAAAAGAAATTTAAAGAGAGATTTATTTTTATATACAACTCCGAACAATTTATATACAATAATATACATAACATTTTTAGTATAGTTTATTTATACAAAATGGGTTACCTTTATTTACAATAATATACATAAAATTTTTATTTAACACGTTACACCAGTCAATTAGTCATTCCTGTTTCCTTTTTTTTTCAAAACAGCTTTATTATTTATTATTATACGAATGAGAAACGTATCACTTAAATTTAATTCTTTATTATTTTCTTATGAAAAATATTTATTTTAAACTTCCAAAACACAAAAAAAAAATATTTTTCTGACCGAATTCTGTTTATTTTCGTAATAGCTGTTCAATTCACTCTCTTGTTTTTTCAACCAAATATCAGTTAGCTACTCTGATATCCGTTTAAAACAACATATTACAATTCTAAAATAATTCATTTTTTCAAACAATCCATATTAGAATCATCTAGAGAGCTAAAAAGAACTAACTATACAAGAATTCAATTATTCTTTTAATGCAATGCCGTATTCTCTCGCACACCTAGGTACCTATTTTTTCCAGCCGGGCGGTCCGGTTTCTTGCCTAGTCTTCTGTCCGTTGTCAAAACATTTCGCGCGTGCATTCGCTAATTCTCAAACTTTTCCTTTAACATTTAATGTTGCATCGAACGAATTTAACTTTTAATTTGCAATCAATTAAAATTGTAACCTTTTCTCAATACTTTTCAATTACTTCCGTTAAATTTGTATCCTCTATTATTCATTTACTTTTCCATTATTTTAAATCTTTTAACTGTTTTATTTTCAACTTTTTCCTCTTTTCGTAAATAAAAATTCGTGGAAATACATATATATATTTTCATATATGTTCTTGCAATATTTTTTCAAATTATAATGGGGGGGTTTTTCAATTACGGCACTCAGATTGATTCACAATCTCGGATTATTTTTCCATTTACACGCGAGCTCGTCTTATATATTGAATGTGACAGCAGATGTCGCATCCGCCTTATTCACTGTCACTATCGTTTTTCATGATATATAAAATAAGCTTCAAAATGATAACGATTTTACAACTCGATTACAATCCTCTTTGTGGTTTCCAATTCTTCCACCAGAAAAAACATTGCAATCCTAAAAAACTATTTGACTCTTTTTTTTAATTCATGATTTTACTTGTTGAAATCTGTTCTTAACTCTTTTTCCACTATTATTTTATTTGATAGGAATATAAGTTTCTATCCTTGCAATTTCAAGAAATATTTGGAAATATACATATTCTTAGATATGTTTTTCTTTAACTTGTATTAGGGGGGGGGGGGTTTATTACGAACGCAAATACCCGCTCCCCGACAAGTCGCTTACGAATGCCGGGCAGATTAGGTAATAATACGCCACGCGAGCTTCTTAATTATTTCAGAGGTTAAATTGAGGACCGTATTTACTTTCCTCAATCTAAATAGTTCTCATCGTAAAAAAGTCACTATCAAGGGATCATGATTTTAAATAACTTGCGGTTGATATATTTATTAGATTTTGGTTTCCACGGACTACATCTATTTCCGTTTCGCTTCCAATCAGGTAATATCGACAAGTTATCAACTTTTATCATATACACGATTTTATACAAGTTAATTTAATTTATTTCCATCATTCCCTGAATCTAACCCCATATTATCCAAGAATTCCAAATTTTTCCTTTTTATCTCAATGTGCACTACTTAAGCATTTTCAATTTTCAAGAACAATTATTATTCAACTATACTAGACATTTAATAAGAAAAAAGTAAAAAAAAGATTTTTATTAAATTTTCAATTCCGTAAGTAACTCAAACATTGAAACTATTTCATTTTCTAGACGATGTACAAATTCATTTAACAACATTTCGTTTTAATTCAATATTAAAAAAAAATATATTCTTGACAAATTCACCCCACATTTTAATAATCACTGGATTTTTTATGCTGTGCGCGCGACGCGAAATGCTCACCCTTGCTAAAAATAGATTTGCCCAATATGACGTGCTTGTCCACGATGATCATGCGTGTTTCTTTCTGTGGTTGCTACTAGAGAGGCCCTTCACGATTATATAAAACATGTCTCTTTCTAACAATTTATCGTAACATTTTTGTGTTATTCTTTGCAATTTACAAGTATTATTATTACTCATTTCCTATTTAATTTTGATTTTAATTTATTATTATAGAATGTTTATTATGTTTTCCTCATTTTTCGCACAATTCTTTTTGAAACACTTTAACGAACATCTTTAATGCATTGTTTGAAACAAAATAATAATTTTTCCATTTAAAACTTCTTTTATTTTTAAAAATTTTGTAATTCTTGTTAAAATGTATTCATTTATCTTTCATTTAACTTTTTTTATTTTTATTCCGTGGGCTCAATTATTATGGACTCTATTATTTATGGTGACCAATCTATAAAATTTTATAGCTAGCTACCGCTTGAACACGCTTGCACTTTTTACAACTCGCTGACCGTTTGCTAATGTGAATAGGTATGTACCTATATTACTTCAAAATACGAAGTCGTTTTTTGCGCGGGATAAATAGATTTACTTTCTACGCTATGAATTACTTATTTGATAATCTATTAAATCACAAGAATAGTTATTTTTCTTTAACAAAATATTACTTTAAATTCATTGTAACTCAAATATTAATTCTTAGTTATTATATTGTTTGCGCGGCAAATTTACCAAGGTAGGTACCACTTGTATGCTTTCACTGAACGATATTCGGACTGAATTACTCCGCGGACTATTTTACTTAAAAAACCATGTTTAAACATTTTTTGTATAGTTTTTGTTGTTAACTTTATCAAAATTACATAAATAACTGTTTTGAATAAGTATTTCACCCGAATTATTGTTTATTTCGATAGTTTTTGTACCAGTAATGGACTCGTCCGAACGACTACTGTAGAATGCTAGGTAGGTACATAGCTTCAAATGAATTTACAACACAATCTATTAGCTGCATTTTAAACATGATGTTAACGTTTAAATTGGCATTGAACAAATATTTTAAATTTACATAGGTATTAGAACACATTATAAATTAAGAATTTTTTTTTGTATTTCACAATTACCCATCCGAGATATTTGGCGCCAGTGCTATGTTAGAGGGAAGAAGTCGTACCGTAATGGTACAAACAGCGGCTAGAACGCCTTACTACAATCAACATCGTCGAGCATGGACTTTTATCTCAGGGTCTTGGCTTCGGCACTCGGGTAGGTAGGTTATGAATACAATTAAACTCTAGAAATAGTACACAAGGATTTATTTACAATACAAGCTTAGAACACAATCGGGAAATACATTTTAAGGCCTGTTTAAGTTATGGATATGGCTTGAATGACTCTCATCTGGAAGTTAGGCTCAATTACTAATGAGTTATGAAGGTACCTTTGTCGTGGTTGACTGCATCAGCGATGGGGGGCTAGCTTTCGACGTCTTCAGACGGAAGCTAGGCAACAGGCGACTTGGGATCAGCACCAACTCTGGATCAATGTTGTAGGAATGGACACGTGCCTTCGAATCCACTGCACATGTTCTCAACAATAATAAATGCGGGTATGAGAACTCGGTTAATTATAAATAACAAATCAACCACCGGCTTGCAAGGAACAACGCAACTTGCCGGGCAGGGCCTTCGGCCCATAGGAATGGCCAACTACATGGTGTAACTGTTAAAAACTCGGAAGGCGGAAGGTGAAAGAGACAGTGTCAAGCCGGCTGGGCCTTATATAGGCTTGTCCACTAGCGACCACCGTGAAAGCTGGCAGAGGCTTCTCAATCTAGGGGAACATTGCGAATATCAAACGTTTTTCGACGCAATATGTGTTGCACATAACAATATGTAGGCACCCTTATTGTGCGGAAGTCCAAAATCTGGATTCTTCCGATCTCGTATGACAATCGGAGCACAAATACGTATGAAATCCATCAGCGTTATGAAACATTGGTCACCAAACACAGCTAAAGTATTTTGCAGCAACGTTTCAGTTCTGAATGGTGGACTTTCACCAGAGTGTTTCTGAGGGTATCTTTAAATCTGGAACATGCTACAAAGATATTATATAATTTTTAAAATGAATAAGTTGTAAAATAACACATGTCAATCAAATAAAATTTACTAGCGCACACAGGGATTCGTACTCGTACCTTCAAATTGCTAGTCGAGAGCCCCAAAAAATTTAATTTCCTGTATTTTGTATCTATTATGATAATCATTTTGTTTTTTTTTTCTTTTCTCATACTCAAATGTATTAATTCTCATGTTCAAGGCGGTGACCGGACATCTCAACAAATTTCAACTTCATGACTCAATTGAGAAGTCAGTCATTGAAGAAAGAAAATGGTTAATTAGGTTCGGTTACGGACTATTTTTCATTTTAATTTTCATCATGTTTAATGACTTTTGAATGAGATCTACAAAAAGCATACGACCGAGTTGACAGGAAAAAGCTATGGAAGGTGTTGTCCAAGTACGGAGTGAGTACGAATCTCATACAGGCAAATTGCGTCTCTGTATGAGGGAAGCGTTGCATGTATTAGAGTGAACGGCGATTTTACGGGATGGTTTGACATCACAAAAGGCGTTAAACAAGGCTGCGTAATGTCACCGTGGTTATTCAATCTATACATGGATAATTGTATGCAAGAATTGAAAGAGATGGGATTGGGCGCGAAATTGAGTAATCTGGAAGTATGTTGCCTGTTGTATGCTGATGATGCGGTGCTGATTTTTAACAGTATGGAAGATCTACAGTCTCTCGTATCTAGGATGAACGAAGTATGTATGAAGAATGAGTTAATGATGAATGTAAGTAAGTCTAAAGTCATGGTATTTGAAAGAGAGAGTATGAAAACAATGTGCAACATAGTTGTGAATTATGAGTATTTGAAGAAGGTGGATGAGTTTGTGTACTTGAGAAGTATGTTTATGAGAGATGGAAGGGCTTACAGAGATATTAAAAGAAGGGTAAAAGCAGGCAACTCTATTAATGGAGGGCTGAACGCCATTGGCGCCAACAAAAAACTATCCAAAGAAGCGAAGTTAGCCGTCCATAATGGAGTGCTGGTACCTACCCTGATGTATGGCAGTGAGGCATGGAACTGGTAGAGGAAGGATGTAAGTAGACTGAATATTGTAGAAATGAGATCCCTGAGGCGTATGTGTGGTAAAACCATGTACGATCGTGTGAGAAATGTGGAGAACCGCGAAAAATGCAAGGCTGATGTAAGCGTGATGAGTAAGATTAAGAAAGGGATGCTCAGATGGTTTGGACATGTAGAGCGAATGAACGAGGAAAGGTGTGTAAGGAGAATATATGACGCAAATTTGAATGGAAGAAGAAGTCGGGGACGCCCGAGGAAGACATGGCACGACCAAGTGAATCAGATACTTGAGTCGGGCCATGTGAAGAGTCGGAATAATAGAAGAGCATGTATGAGACGATGTATGAATGTGAGCGAGGCAAGGAGTGTGTGCCAAGATCGAGTTGTTTGGCGGTCCGTCCTCTCTGCCTACCCCTGCGGGGAAACGGCGTGACGGTTAGCTAGTTAGTTAGTTAGTTGATGACTTTTCAAAGGGGTGTTGAAATACCACTTTATTGAGTTGTCATGGAACCGTTAAAGACATACCTACCATAAATGTAAAAATCCTTCGTACTTCAAATAAAAAGTAAAGGCGTATTTTAAAAATAATTTGAAAAATTAATTAAAAGATTACTAAGAATAAATAATCTTCCCTCAATGTTTCGCGGTATGAAAGTTAAACACGTTAGGGAACGTACCCATACTACGTGACACGTTTAGGGGGGGGGGGGGGGGTCTTCAAAATGTCACGCTCCATACAAATGAGCGGCGGGTTGCTTAGGATTTTGGTCACCGGGGGGGGGGGGGGGGGGGGGGGTTAAAAATTGCAAAAAGTTGGTCACGTAGTATGGGTACGTTCCCTTATATGTAATTTAGAATCAGTTTACCATCAATTAAACAGGTAGATTCCAAAGAAACGCATTGGGTTATGCATCTGCTGATCACTGCATGTAAATGCAAATTGAAACAACATGTACGGAGTGAGTTCCGCTTCGCAATAACTGGCCTCACGCTTTCGTGAAAGCCTCCCAACATCCCACTAATATCGGACATATATTCAGTATGATAATGGACCAGCATTGTGTTGGTATAGACGAAGCGGGTTAAATATTTACCCTAACAATTACACAACAATATTGCAGTTTATCTCGCAGGGACAGGCGAATTATGCGCTGAGAATGCACGATGCAACAAATTGAATGTGCAATTTAATACAACGTTAAGCTTATGTAGTTAGTGCTCATTAAATGGCCTCTGATGTAGTAGCTTTAATATAAGCTTCTGAGTATTTAATCGTTTTTAGTGGAGCATTGACCGGATAGTTGCCGAGTGACATATTTGCTGTTTTAATCAATGTGTTAGTCCACGAAACACCTTTTTCCGGAATATAACGATGGAAGAATAAGGAATTAAAATACTGTCGGGTTATCTTAGCCAGGGAATGTATGTCTTTCCGAATACAATGCCCAGTTAGCATAAATTCAAATATAACATTGTCTTTAAGCTCTGTTTTGTTTTTTTCACATTTGAAAGGTCCCAGTTAAATGTCAATTTTAGGTGAATTTCAGCTTTCCAGACAAGTTAAACAACTTGCTAGTTGTCCTCTTCTGCTGCATAATTTGTCCAAAAGCTAATTGATTAAAAGCAAATCAAAATCGATTTAATCATAGTTTTTTGAAAAGGACTTTAACTGGAACCTTTAAAATGTCAAAAAAAAAATAGAAGGCGCTTTAGAATAGAAGGCATTACAGATTTCCACAAATTTTAATGAGCTGACAAGTTTAACAACCAGATAGTTGTTGACTTATGCTTCATAATTTGTTCATAAGCTGATGCGGACTTTAACTGTCAAAAACTTTCAACTGTCAAAAATACAGAAGACACTGAATGGCCATTTGATGTGTTACAATGGATTTTTTCGGAATCCACCTAATAAACTAAGCTAAACTAATAAATAAAGTGGGCCAATATCCACACGTTAATAAATATAAAAATTTGTCAAGTGAATATAACTACTTTCATCTAATGCACTCACCATTAAAGTTTCATTATGTGTATGAACTAGTAATGGGAAAAACGAATGCGTTGATTCCAAAATACATGCCTAATCACCAACCATTACAAATAATCCCAAACACCGCAAACAGGCTGCATAAATATTAACTAAGTTCGGAACCCATAATTGAAATATAATAAATTACATACACATGATACTATTGAACACTCACAGCAACATGATAACAATGTATCTAAGGACATTTTCATCCACTGCAATATTACGTAACAAGTCCATCAAAGGGTAACACGTAAATTATACAAAGGTATGAAAATAAAACTTTAACAAATTCTAGAAATATATACAATAAATAATGGTCATGCTATTTGTTCGTTCAGCTACCAAAAATACCATTTCGTAATAAAGTTTTTTTATCACACCAGAATTCGTATAAAGCAAACAAAAAGTTGAAAAATGTTTATTCACTGAGTGTAGTGAATTCCTGTTTTAACTTGACTGCTTGGCATATTATTATTTGTCAGTAAATTTTTTTTTACGTTCCGTTACCAGTGTTAAAAATCTGCGATATCCACTTTGACAATCAAGCAAGTCTTATTTTGACCAGACGGCTAACTTGGATTAGGTGGCTAACTTTGACAGGGTGGCTAAGGTTTTTTTTAGAATAGCTTTAGGGAGACTCTGAGGAAAAAAAATCTCTCAAGACGTATGTCATCTTTCGGGATGCTGTGTGGAGGATTTTATTTATATAAATGAAGGAGGTAAAGTTCAGGGAAGGAAAAAGAAATGAGGTGTGGGTATCTGGATTTCAATTTATCTAGCAGTGACGGACGTATAAATCCATCCCTCCCACTGCGGTGCAAGGCGATGGATCAAGAGAGTCTGGCTGGAGAAGTATGGGCTTGTGCTCCCTCAATTAATGTTTCCCGATCCGGCCCGCCACGTACTAGGTGGGCAAATTCACTAGCCCCTAAGACAAACCAGAAAAACTTCACCCCATGAACCCGGACACCCTTGTTAAGTCACTAAACGTAGCGAACCACTTGGTGTAAAAATGGCAGGGGTGTTGCTTATCCAATTAATGGTTCTGAGGCGGCTGTACACATACACGCCTCCCAAATTGTAAATTGAGCTTTGATTTAGCTTTTCAATATTATGGTACCTACTCGTCGGAAGAAAGTTTGAAAAAAGAATTGTTGTTGCAATTGTAGTGTTTCTTTTGAAAAAATGTAAAGGTAATTCATATTTAACGTTTAAAAAAACAAATTTAACTTAAATATTGATGTTTAAGCAGGTAGGTATTTTAGGTCCTACTTACAAATCTTACGATTTCAGAGGCAATTTAGAATTTTACTTATTAAATAAGAGAAAATTAGAAACATGTTTTTATGGATGCGAAGTCATCTGTTCACAGAACAACTAGTTTAATTCAGTGTGTTTATTGTTGGAAATTCCTGAAATATTATCAGTGTTATGCACAAATGGCATTATACTATCATGAGAGTGAGCCAATCATCTACGAAATGTATCATAGAATAAAGAAACATATTGATAGATACCAATTCTATTATAAATATTAAATATCCTTCAAGCTCTCAGGATTTCCGGTACCACAACTATTAGGGAACGTACCCATACTACGTGACACGTTTAGGGGGGGGGGGGGGTCTTCAAAATGTCACGCTCCATACAAATGAGCGGCGGGTTGCTTAGGATTTTGTCACCAGGGGGGGGGGGGGGTTAAAAATTGCAAAAAGTTGGTCTCGTAGTATGGGTACGTTCCCTTACCGTAGAACTGCATTATTCCCTTTTGATAGTAACGTATATTTATTGTGCAGTATTTGCATTCAATATATTATTTGAAATTATGTTTCACTAAATTCATGCATTGAGTGAATAGCTAGATACTGCCTTATGCGATATAAAATAGTGGGCGGATTTGGGAGGGGGTGGTCCTTCCCACCCTGTACTATAATATTATATAGTTTGTAGCAAGTAGAACCAGCAACCCCTCCGAGGGATAGTAAATCCTTATGTTACAGGGATGAATAAATTCCCCGCACGATTATTGGTTTCGCGGTTTATGTCAAAACCCTCGCATAATGTATTCCACATCTGTTTCGCGCAGTCTATGAAATGGCACTATATTCTGTTATATTGACAAGTAGTGTTGTTTACGATGTACAAGTATCTAGGGAATATGGAGGATCCGCCATAATTATAGTCTTTTGTGTATAATTACAACCCATTTGTTCTGAAAGTGGACGGTACGCGGTGAAACTCGTAGATCGAGTAGGTATTCAAGGTATTGCAAGTGGAGAGACCGTTTACGTATCACCGCTTTAACCCCTTGTTTATGAATCCGTTAGCGAAGCGATATTGCCCATTGGTTTAACAATAGGTAAACATTGTTATTCAGGTAGCGTTGAACAGACTATCAAAACTTAGAGTTGATCTGTACAATTATGCAGTATTACCGAGCGACTGATACCTAACATGTTTGAATTTGATAGAAGCGTCTGTTAAAAGTTTTTCAGTTGTTTACACTCAATCAATTAATATAAATGAATACGTGACATAATGCAGAGAAGCAAAAGATTTTAAGAAATAGTCAATCGATGGTTACTTACTGTAATGTTCTTTAAATCTGTGGCTCACCAGCCCATAATAATAATGATTACAACGTAAGTTCGTTATTTAAGTTTATTGTAAATTACAATGACCGCAAGTAATATCGTATTTATATCAATGGTAGCGACTGTTCACTGAGGCTTCGTAAGTAGATCTGAGCGCTGCGGAACACGCCAGCTGTTCTCTTGTACTGTGTGCCCGCTCGTCAATCTCCGGAAACCCGAACCTTTCAGAGCGGCGCGGTGTGCGAATATACCTATATTCACATATACTACACTTACCAATTAAGTAAATAAGTAGTTCCGCCACCCTGGAACCATTTATTGGATAACCAACACCTCTGCCGTAGGTCACCCTAAGTGGTTCCCTAAGTAGGGTGACTTGAGCAGGGTGCCTGGCTTCATGAGGTGAGGTTTGTCTGGATTTTGGCGGCAGTTGTATCTGCCTACCTTCTGCAAGCGCACCGGATCGGGAGAGACTAGTTGAGGGAGACCTTTTGACATCTCCAGTAGAACTCTCTCGGAATATCGCCTTGCACCTAAGTGGGAGAGATGGATACATACGTCCGTCACTTTTGGATATACTGACAGCCGGATGACAACCCATCATAGCTTTTTTCCTTCCAAGAACGTCCACTGCTTCCATCCTTAAAAATACCATCCACACATCATCCCCAAAGATGACATAGGCCCTGAGGGGAATTATTTTCCTCGTGGCCCAAAAACAAGTCAGCAGACATCGACTAACATTATAACATCTAGAAAGGTTGAATTATTGATTAGAATATTCAACGTCCCACTATGAAAAGAGTAGGAAATAAAAAAAAATAAAATAAAAAAGGGCGTGCTTTAGACCACACAACTGAAGTAAAACTTCTGCTTCATCTATATGAAAGGAAGAGAGAAAGATAATGTGCGCGCGCGCTGCTTTCTCTTGCTCCTACAGTGTGATACAAATAATAGGCCTGCAGCGTGTAATAAACGTAACTGGCTATGAGAGAAAGAGAGAAAGAAAATGTGTCCTCGCACCTCTCTCTCTCTTGCCCCTGCAGTAATATATGAAGCGTACTCCCTCTCAAAAACCGTTCGCCACGTTTATCGTAACGCTCTCGTCACGCATTCACCAGCTTACTCCCCAAGTCAAGCGTGCGTAAAGAACTTCAAAAATTAAAACATTAAGACTACCGAAGAAAAGAGTTTAAGTAATTTCGATTTCAAATGATTTTTTAAGTAAAACGCTTGACTTGGGGAGTAAACCGGTGAATGCGTGACGAAAGCGTTACGAAAAGTGTGATCGAGTGAGGCGAACGGTCGGGCGAAGCGAATGGAAGTTCAGAGGGAGACATAAGTTAGTGAAGTTTTACTTCAGTCGTGTGGTCTAAAGCCCACTTGTTTTTTTCTTAAAGCCTGGTTGCCTAGATCATCAATTTTGTCATAATTACTTATTTTATTCATTTCTAACATTTGTGAGCGTATCCGTAGGGTCATTCTATTAATAATTTTGTAGGAATCATTATTTGATATACTACGAACTCCAGACGCCCCGGGTACTCAATACTAAGAACTAATAAATTAACCCAATATGAACCCACAATGAAATATTATGGAAGCCTCCTAGAAATCCTCCATATTCTCGATAGCGGGAACAATTATTTAATTCGAGAAAAAGCAACTTCAAAAGGTAGTTTTTGTATAAACGACGCTTAGCAAAAAATGATTACGAATGCTTTAATTTTAGCTTATTTATAAATACTAGTAATTAGTAACTTAGTCCAGTCAGTGAATGCTCCAAAAGGAGGTGTAGAGTGCGTGAGCAGGGACCTAAGCGATTACTTCAGAAACTAGTTTAGGTTGCTTAGGGTATGAACATATATTTTAGCATATAATATTGAAGATGCATTGTCAAAAAACAAAGTGAACTTCATGAAATAAACAAATGGTTAAACATAAACAAACTGAAATTAAATTTAACTAAAAGTAAATTCATGTTATATGTAAAAAAACTAAACTAACTTATTACCATAAATACAGACAATCAAAATATTGAATAGGGAGAAGAAATTAAATACTTGGGAATCATTATCGATAATATTGAACAATAAAAACTAACACTGAATTTGAAATGTAATCTAAAAAAATTGCAAAAAAGGTTAGTTTTTTTAAGTAGGATAAACGGTAACTTAAACATTGAAACAAGGAAATTGGTCTACAACACCACTGCAGCATCCTACCTAAATTACTGCACAAGTGTAATCTTTCTGTGCAATTAAGTTGACATTTCAAACATATATAAGTTGAAATAATGGAAATAATTCGGAACAGACCCGTGAGGTCTATATTATGCTGTAGCAAATATGCTAGGATAAAAACCATTCAGCGCCAACTCAATATCCTAAATGTGTGACAACAAAGGTTTTTTTTAACATGTAAAAAACAAAAGTTGTAGATAATTTTATGAGCTCTTACTTATCTTAAGAAAATTTTCCTCTGCGACGCACCGTTTTCGAGATATAAGCAAAAACCCGAAAATTGGGACCTTTCCCCCCCTCAATCCCCTGGCTCACCACCTAGACGTCAGGACTTTTAGTATGTTCACACCCTAAGCATCCTGAACAAGTTTCTGAAGGTATCGCTTAGGTCCCCTGTTCACGCACTCCACACCTCCTTCCTTGATTGGACTAACTGGCCAGCTTCGCTAAAGTTTTTAAATATTGTTAAAGGTATACATTTTTTCTTTTACAATAATTTAAAAATATTAAAGGAGTTTTTTTTCATCAGTTAAATGAACATTTCATTGCTATATTTACTGTACAAAGATGAGTCTTACCAAATTTCATGATTCCAGAACTCACCGATCGAGGGTTTTAGTTTTCTCATTTCAAAATTTTGTCTTTTTAAGTACATACATTTCGCGCCTGTTTTTTCGCTCTAAACGTGATACCTAACTGATGATATAAATACACGAAAAAACAAAGCACGGTAAAAAGCATGGCACGTGTAGGTCCCTTTGCTGGAAACTCTAGTTCTTTTGATTTTCGGCACCTGGTGTGATTTTTTATTTCATAAACTTACATGATTTGCCCGACTTATTTGGCTTTGACTACTTTGGCAAATTATCATAAAAGTTTTCTAATAATACATATTATCAATTCAATTCAATCATTTTTTTCAACAAAACACTACACAATACAAGTTTAATTCGTTTTCAAAGATAGGTACATGGGGAAAATAAATACATACACGAAAGCAGATTTTTTACAAAGCTTGCCGCTTAAACCCTGCTTCATTGATGTTAAACATATCTACATCCAAAGTTATTTAATGAAATTTAAACCAAGTGTTAACTGCACAATGGAGACGTGTTGAATTTATAAATTGTAATTAAATAAAAATCTGTAAAATCAGCTGCATTCACTTTACCGAGGGTTTGATTTGAAGGCAATAAAAATATATTCGTTTGAATGTAGCTATAACTTTGTGGTTATCCAACTTAATATATAAAACAAAGTCGGGTTAGTTACACTATTTATAACTCGAGAACGGCTGGGCTGATTTTTATGATCTTTGATTTGTTGGATTTATCTCCGCCCCGGATAGAATAATAACTATTAAAAAATCACAAAAGTTAACGAAATAAATAGTTTTCCCCATACATTTTGTATGGAACGAATTCTCATATTTTGAAAGAACTGCAGCAATATTGTGAGAGGTATAATATTGAACTGTGCGTGAATTCCAAACATTCTAAAACGTCAAATGTCAATGCGTTGATTGTTGTGCATTTGTTTTTAATCATATAATGCTGCCCTTCTTTCTTACACACTCAATGTCAATAGTCGAAAATGAGACAAATGGTGAACGTATGTCTGCACACCTCCAAAGGAAAAATACAATAATTATTATAAATCTCTGAATGAAACTCATTTCTTTACATAAGCTCCACACAGGAGGCTCTGAGGAAAATAATTTCTCTCAGGACCTATGTCATCTTAGGGGATGCTGTGTGGAGGATCTTTTTAAGGAATGGGGAGGATAGAACGTTCTGGGAAGGAAAAAGGTATGAGGGGTGGGTAGGAATCTGGGGGTCAGTGTGTTCGGGAGTGACGGACGTATGAATCCATCCCTCCAACTGTGGTGCAAGGCAATGGGTCGAGAGAATCCGGCTGGAAAGGTCAAAAGGCCTCCCTCAACCAGTCTCTCTCGATCCGGCCCGCCACGCAGCAGGTGGGCAGGCGCATCAACTGCCAAGACCCGGACATAAGTCGCCTCATGAACCCGGACACCCCTGCTAAATTACCAAACGTAGCGAACCACTTGGGGTGATCTATGGCAGAGGTGTAGGTTATTCAATAAATGGTTCCCGGGGCAGCGGCACCCGTATCCGCCTCCCGAATTCCAGTAAGTAATTGTAAAAGTAAGAAAATCACAAACATATAAATCCGTACACAACGCCATCTCTGATACTGCCAAAAACAAAACACGGACAGTTGCGCATTGATAATTGCTTCATTGCGTAATTTTTAACTTAATAAAAAAACTGAATTTAATTCAACAGCTATTAATTCTGAGGCGGTACGAAAGTCGTTGGGTCAGCTAGTTATAGATAATGAAACAATTTAACTTTGTTTGACCACTTTCATATTTTAGTAAATCCGACCGGTTTCAGAATGACCGTTCCTTCTTCAGGGCAAATGTATACTGATTTGACAGTTTTGAAATATGGATGGGAACAATGGTAGGGGTGAAGCCGTTGCTAGGTATTAATGAAGAGTGGGAAGGTAGGGGAACGAATCAAAAGTGTAATAAGTGGTCATATTATAAGTGGTTCAAACAAAGTTAAATTGTTTCATTTAGCAATAAAAATAGACTGTCTGTTTTTTAATCTTCACCATATTTTTTTTCTAACATAAGTATGTGTAGTGAAAATGTCCGAAGACTCGCGAAAGCTTTAAAATCTTCGATAAAAGCCTGTTTGAAAATACATTGAGAAGCAATGCGCCAGGGGGATTGGTTTCATTCCTAGAAAATAGGATGTCCGAATGGCATTATTATTTGCAAGCGAGCTTTAGCGAATACCTCCTCGTGTCGGGTATCAGGAGATAAGCTCCTGTTTGTCTTGTACTTGTTCTGAATATTTTATTGAGTCGCCAGCGGCGCTGGGGTGTTTTAAATCGGATTTGTAGAATCTTGTGGTCAGCGCGGAACAAGCGGACAAACAAATGCAAGGGACTCTTTGCTTTATGTGCTCCTGGTAGCTGAATATATTAATAGACTAAAAGAAATTCCAAGACTAGCTCGATACGCTATGTGATTATTATAATAATTGTTTTACAGAGAATACATTCTGTTGAAACTCCCGGAATCTAAAGGCTACTGAATGAAACTCCAGGGTAAACAAGCTTTTTAGACCTATTACCCACCTATATTATAATTAGGACTGGTGGACAGCCAGTATGCCAATGTCCTTATTAGAATGCGGTAAGAATATATCTGAGAATTGATCTTAGATAGCAGAATGATTTATCCTGCTATTGTAGATCTCTGCGATATCAACAGCCCTACGAATATGTAACTAATGCCCTCCATTTTTCAAAGGACTAACTGCTATCTAAAGGTATCTTACATTACATTATCTAAAGAAGTACCTAATAATCAAAGTGGCAGATGCATCCACTACCAAGATCCGGACAAACTTCACCCCACGAATCCGGGCAGCCTTGCTAAGTCGCCAAACCTTAAGAAACCACTTGGGGTGACCTACGGCAGAGGTATTGGTTATCCGGTAAATGGTTCCCGGGGCGGCAGTACCCATAACCGCCTCCCAAATATTTTGAAAACTCGGCTATCATGGAAAGCATTCATTTCTATGTTCCTGGTGGCTTTCTCCGTCACCAACAGCATAGACTGTTCCATCTCTTAGCCTGCAGGACTTACTTGCCAATGGTCATGCCGGTGAGTAGAGCAATCTTGCAGAATCAATTTGGATATCGATATATTTAGCAACAATGAAGTTGTTTTTAAAACGCAAGCTTTATTACTAACTAGCAAACCCGGCCACACGTTGCTGTGGCTAACGAAACACAATTGACGATAAGTAATCCGATTAGTTTTTTTTTGTATTTATCAGTAATACATAAAACTTTCTCAAGCTCAAATAATCCATTGACAA
Source organism: Limnephilus marmoratus (assembly GCA_917880885.1). NCBI lineage: Eukaryota > Metazoa > Arthropoda > Insecta > Trichoptera > Limnephilidae > Limnephilus > Limnephilus marmoratus. The sequence continues at coordinate 49,595,703 of OU862918.1, read as the reverse complement.
GAGGTTTATTTACTTTAGTTCTTATTGGCGTCTGAGAAGGTTCTGGGTATCCTTCGTTGGATGATGGATAAGTTTAGTGGAACAAGGCAAGTTAAACTTCAAGACGGTTTCTTCTCAAGCGCGAACGAAGGATTTGTAGAACCTCCGTACACACATAAAAAGCGAACAAACTTTCTGTCTGTTTGTTAGTACCACCTACTTCGTAACAAAGTACGTGGAATTTTTAAAAGATTTTTGGTTGTGGGAATATTCAATTTTTTATATTAAAATATCGTGATACAAAAGACATAGAAGCGGATATCGAAAGATACAAAAAGTGTACCATCTTTTTTTTCATCGGAAAACATTGACACCAGCGTAAATGTCAATCTTTGAGGAATATTTGTTTCCTAGAGTATTTAATCCAGGAATGGGCACATGGGCGTGGTAGTTGATTCTAAGGGTCGACTGAGATCTCGGTCTCGGCATTCTCGGCAACAAATTTTACCGAGAACTCTGTCTCGGTTTTCGGCGAAAAATCGCCGAGATTCTCGGCCATAACCGAGACCGTTGTAAATAGGTACTGTATAGGATAATGGAATTCAAATCTACAGCGCGCGTCCACATTCGTCACTTGGTGTCAGTGCGTGAGAGAGCTGTCGATTGTGATTGGTCGGCTGGCAGCGAGGGGGTTTTACTTATTTTATTTATTTATTTATTTTAAATACATAAACGGCTATACTTCCTTTTATAAATAAACATATAATAGAGTACAAAAGTAAGAAAAATAATATCATTACATAATAGTAGTTTTAAACTTAAAAATAACATACAATTATTTTATGTATCACAACAAAAAATAACAAAAAAGAACAATGAGAAATATCATCATATCATTTCAACATGTCCATATTGCGTATATAAAGTTACATTATGGAAAAAATAAATAACTTAAAAACTGAAACTTAAAAATAACATACAATTATTTTGTGTATCACAACAAAAACGAACAATGAGAAATATCATCATTTCATTTCAACATGTCCATATTGCGTATATGTTACATTATGGAAAAATAATTTTTGTGTGCATGTTTATATTGCGCTAATTTTCAGAAATAAATGTCGCCGATGTTAGCATATTCATTTCCCAAATTGTGTAATCGACTGATTGGTGAGTAATAATGTGATAATGTATGTGTGTTATTATAGTAGAACGGTAGAGTCAGTCTATTGTTAGCGCGACCAAGGCAATGAAATCGTATTAGTTCTATTAAGTCAGGGGTATCCAAGACCGAGTGAATTATTTTATATAATATTAATAGATCACAGATTTTTCTGCGATCTGATAAATTTACGAGATTAGTCCAGTTTAGTAACAAATTATAGTCCACGGATTCTCTTGGAATACCTAATTTAAAATTAATATACCTAAGGAATCTATGCTGGAATATAATATAATATAATCTTTATAACCATAATGATAATATACGCCGAAACGCAAATTATTTACAATTCCCTCGATAGAAGAAAAATCATAAAGTATGCTCCAAAAATTATTTTCAACACGTTTGCTTCATTTATTTTACAAGTTGTGAAAAAAAATTTACAATGGTTCTTTCAGTGATACTTAAGATACCTTCTACAAGATTTTTGCTCTATTTTAAACGTGTCGTGTTTTATTAAATATTTTTGCAATTTTCGCATCGATTTTATCGCTTTAAATATTAGCGCTCTCCTCTAACATTCGTAATTACATATCTCTCCATCTTCTTCTTTTTGAGCGCGGATGCGGCACCTTAAAACAAATTATTATTACATTCTTAAATATACTTTATTGTGCAAAAATAGAGCATTTTCTTTTTTTTCTCAATTTTTCTATTCTCGGTCTCGGCCAAGATTTTAATTTATTCTCGGATCGGTCTCGGTCTCGGCCGAGAACGAAAACCTGTCTCGGTCGACCATTAGTTGATTCGTTAGTTATTGCTCCAAAACAATGCAAATGGGGTATTGGGCAGAGTTTCTAGTTATCAGACAAGATGCCGAAGTTAGACAAATATTATAGTGATTTGCCGTGTTGTGCTACCTACTTCTTTAGCCAATCGGACAGCACTATAGTGTCCATTATCAGGGCAGATGTGTAAAACGTGTACCCAAAAATAAATCACTGCAATGTTTTTGGCATTAAAAATCTCAATTAGGCTTATTTAACATTTTTGCAAAACATATTCGTTTGATTCACTTTACTAGATATAAAGGGTGTTGAGGGACATACTTGAGTTACTTTAACCAGTAATTCCTGACATTATTTAAAGTAAAAAATAAATTAAATTTTGGTCTCCGGTGACAATTTTATTGTTTTTTATTTTTCAGACTTAAACACAAAAATCAGTAGGTATTGAACAGGCGGGGTGATCAGTGATGAGGTGTGGAAGAAAAAAAATCAACACTTAACCATTTCATTTAATTTTTTAATTGAAAGTAAGTCAAGCACGTTCCTTCACATTCTGGATATCACTAACTAAAAATAAATGCTTAACATCGTCATACAAATTACAATATTACACTAGTGTATTTTATCATCTTTGGTAAGGTTAGTGGTTACTTGCTCATATACTTCTACTTCTGTAGAAGTAATTTCTAACGCGGATGTTCAGTTGACGTGTTAAAGTAATATGCATATTTAAACTGTACGTAGGTTTCAAGAAGTATAACAGAGGAACTCAAACTTAGTGATTTACTTGTAACTTTCTTAGAATAACCACCAGTTTCCTTTCCTGTCTCCTGTTGGCAGCAGATAACTAGAATAATTTTATATTAAAATGAAAGTTTAAATTTAAACATAAAAATACACTTTTTATAGAAGATGGTATGAATTGTAAATTCAAGAAGCGAAAAGTTATCATAAATATCATAATATATATTTCAATACTAAGAAAAAGCATTGCGCGAAATTTGTTTGCCGGAAAATATTATTTATTTGCATTTGTATTTATCCAAACGAATCAAACTTTCAGCACAATAAAACTAGTGTTTTTTTTACATAGCTCCACCTAGGAGGTCCCCGAAGGCAAAAACCCCGAGGGCAAACGTGATCTTTGGAGATGCAGTGTGGAGGGTCTTTTTAGGGAAAGGAAATTTGGGCAAGAAAAAGGAATTTATTTATTTATTTACATATAATTTGTACATTTATTTAAAACAATTACAGGCAATATAGCCTAAGACGTTATAATTGTACCATTTATGCAATGTATGTGCAATGCCAAAAATCTTACAAATGCGCTATAGGACACAAAAATAAATCTATTTTTTTTTATCCACCGCATTCAAAAAGCACGTAGCTCTCCCCACAGGTGAGTTCATAAATAAATTAGTGCGACTTGCTCTACTATATAGGAGGTTGCGATGACGTCCTCGAGAGTGAGACTCTGGTACAAAAAAATTAATTGTGCCAGTATCTCATACTCATTATTAGATAAGTGACCGTTTATTAGTTGAAAAAAATATTTAATATATAAATCGATGGGTAAAGCCATTAAACCAGAATGAAGCGTGGTTTGGAATCTGAGGTAAATGTGTCCCACTGCGATATAAGGCGATGGGTCGGGATAGCCCGGCTGGAGAGTCCAAAAGGTCTCCCTCAACCAGTTTCTCCCGATCCGGCATGCCACGCAGTGGGTGAACCAACGCATTCGCCGCCAAGACCTCGACAAACCTCACCTTATTAACTACTTGGGTTGACGCTATCGAGATAGAAAATGGGCCTGCTGGTTATCCGAGGAATGGTTCCCGGGACAGCGGTACTTGTAAAAGGATTGGCACAGTACACGTAACATCACACAACCCTATCTTAGTACAGTATCCTTGTTTCAATTACATTATCGTACAACAGCTGATATTAATTTCCTAGCGACCCAATTTTTCATATTTGACTTTAAAAAAATTGAATATAAAATTTCAAATCCAAAAACTTTCACTTCATAACGACTCCAAATGTCATATATGTTCACTAGTATTCCGCTTGTACTAGGCTTGTTGAAAAAGTATCGATATATCGATGTATCGATATTTTTAATTCAATACATCGATATTTTTAGCCGATATATTTTGATCCGATATATCGATACAAAATATCCAATATCGAAAATTGTATCAAAAACGATATTTTTATTTATTTATGTAACTAAAGTCACTAGAATCCAGAACGAACGAACGAACGGAAAAAAGTAACTGTATTGGGTCATGACATCTGGCGGTTGAAATTTAAACTATTAAAAGCTTAGATAAGAGAAACAAAGGGATTAAAAGCTTACAAATCTATTGTCTTTGCATTAGTATTTGTGATCACTAATATTATCTCATATGTGTAGGTACATACATAGAAATGTAAGCTATTTTTCACCATATTTTTTCTAAGCCACTCCTGTGGGTTGGTTCCCAACTGTCTATGATTATTGACTATACCTTGTTCCAAACACGAAGTCCTTTTTGACAGATTAATACGCCAATAGAATGTTACTGAGACGCATACAAACTTTGTATGCGTTCTAGTTTACATATAAGTTAGAAGACAGCTTTTTTGTTTTGATATTTTTAAAATTATTTCCTAATAAAAATTACCTTCATTTTTATTGCGATTTTTGTACATCAAAATAATGCACATTGTGCATAAAAAATACTATTGATAATATTGAATTCAATAATATTATTTTAAAAACGCAAAATCTTTTGAAAATTTGACCGATATATCGATATTTTTTCCTCGATATATCGACGTCGATATTGATATTTTAATAAATATCGATAAATCGATATATCGATTTTTTTTTCACTTTCGACATCCCTAGCTTATACTACGAGTTTCCCGACACCGACATTCTGACTCTTGACATTAAAATCGATTTCAGAAACGAACACCAACAAATCAATCAACAATTCTCATAAAAAATAGTATTTCAAACAAAACAAACTAAACGATAAATTCAACATCACAATCCTTTTCCTTGTTTTTACGCTTCAACTCCAACATGTAAACAATTCATTATTTTTAATAAAACATCGCGTTTTCTGCAACTTTTCTCATGCCTCAACACAACAAACTAGTTCTGATGGAAAGAATGAAAGAACTCCATTCAATTCGGAACAAATCTTCATCAATTCTCGATCAGAATCATTGCGCTATATGACATAATAAAATATTATGTCGGGAAACAATTTATTTTTACACACGCGATCGGGAACGCGTGAAAAGAAAAGGCTCGTATGTAGGTTAGGTCCTACCAAAAACACATAAATACACGAGGGTAAGAGATGTCTGGTCGAAACTACACAACCACGATATTGTTTGACCCGAACAAGGGTTGAAAAATCGACACAGCGTAGGAGTTTGTAGTTCCCACTTAATCAAAATTTGTAATTATTATTCGGGTTAGTTACTTTGGCAGCAATTTTGGAACGTGTTATTAGTGCATTATAACTTGAAGAAAGTTAAAAATATATTTTAAATAACCAATGTTAAGCGAATGAAACATTTTTGTCGAGATAATATCACTCACCATTACAATAACTTTTGGGATTGTCAACATACTAACCCAATTTCTCCACACGGGAGGTTCTGAGGAAAAAAAATTCTCAGGCTTATGTCATCTTTGGGGTTGCTGGGTCATTTTGGGAAAAGGAAGGAGAGGAAACTCTGGAAACGAAAAATGTACGTGGGATGGGTAGAAATCTGGGGGTCAATGTGTCCAGGAGTGACGGATGTATGAATCCAACCATCCCACTGCGGTGGAGACGCCAAATGATATCCCTCAACCAGTGCATCCCATTGCGGTGGAGATGCCAAGTGATATCAATCAACCAGTGCATTCCGATCAGGCCCGCCACACAATTAGTGGGAAGACGCATCCGCTGCCAATACCTAGACAAACCTCACCCCGTGAACCCGGGCTTTCCTACTGAGTAAATTATGACTTTTTGACTTTTTGAAGTACTGTCTTTAGAGCACCCAATTGAGGCCCCTTTCTCTTTGATCTGAGTTACGTAAGTTTGTAGAATGTAGAATAAAGATCGATAGGGCGAAGGAGCCTGGGAAGACCAAGACTAAGATGGAGCGACAACGTCCTCAAAGACATATCTATCTTGGAGCTTCAAAACTGGAGAGAGCTGGCTCAAAACCGAGATGAGTGGAGGAAGACTCTTGAGGAGGCCAAGACCCACCAGGGGTTGTAGAGCCAATAATGATGATGATGATGATGATGATGTAGAATGTAGATAATAGTTTGTTAAATTTTTACTTGCAATGGACATGGCTGCAATATGGGGGAGGATTATTTCGGAGGAGTTTTTTGAGATGGGATTTCTTCTTTACTGCAGGGCGAGGGAACAACTGGGTGGTTACCACTATTTGGGGGACGGGGGGAGGGGCAAGGGGGTTTTTGGGGGATTTTAGTGGGGTAGTGGTAGGTCGGGGGTTGGTATGTTGGGGGGTAGGGATTGCGTTGATCTGGACAAGGGTGTTTTGGGGAAATGGGGTGGAATAGTTTGGGTGATGGAGAAGAGATTTGGGCGGTGTTGGGGGAACCGAAGGGTTGGGGGGTGGTTGGCAGACGAGAGGTGATGGGGTAGTTGGTTAGGAGAGCTGTGTGGTGGCGAACGGTTTCAGGGGCGAAGGGGGCGCTGGCGGGGAGGGGGGTGATGGGGGCGCTGTCGGTAGGGGGTGCGTTGGGAGGGCGATCGGTGTTGGGGGCGGTGAGGGGGAGATTAGTGTGGGGGGGCAGCGATGGGGCGATCAGTTTGGGGGTGGTGGGGGGGAGTTTGGTACGTGGGGCAGCGAGGGGGGGGGTCAGTTTGGGGGGTGGGGGGGGGGGGAAGTTTGTTACGGGGGGCAGCGAGGGGGAGATCGGTAAGGGGGGCGGTGAGGGGGCGATCGGTTTGAGCGGCGGTGGGGGGGTTAACGGTTGAGTGGGTAAGTTGAGGGCGGTCGGGTTGGGGGGCAACAAGGGGGAGAACTGTTTGGGGGGCAGCTGGGGGGACAATTGGGGGGAGAACTGTTTGGGGGGTGGTGAGGGGGGGGGGGGGGTTGGTTGGGGTGGTGGAGCAAGAAAAAGGTAGGAATGCCTTTGAGGGGCAGAGGGCGCAGAAGGAGGGGTCAGAAATGTGGGGACATGAGTTGTGTTTGCGTAGTATTAGGTGGAAGATGCGGATTTTATCATCTAGGGATATGGTGCTGGAGTCAGGGTGGTCATGGAGGAAGTTGAAAATTTCGAGGGAGAGGCTATGATATTCATCTTCGTCTGAGGTTGGGCTGGGTGAGGGGGGGAGGGGGGAAGCCATGGTTGAAGGGCAAGAATTTCGACTTGGAGAGATGTGCACGCCACGTATACACAGACTTACGTGGAGGAGGGCACGTTGGGACTGGTCTTGTGATGCTGGCTATGCTGGTCTGTTGTGTGATGCTGGGCTGGCACTTGTGGTTTACACGAACTAGTCGAATTGAGGTGAAGCACTACAAGTAGGCGGTGGAGAATGACATTTTTGTCAATTTAGTTGGGGAGTGGAGTCTGACGCGGAGCACAAACAACCAAAAGTACGACGTCAAATATCAGGACTGAGTAAATTATGGTGATCGATGACAGGGATATTGGTTATTGCATAAATGGTTTACTGGGCGGCGTTACCCATACCTGCGTCCCAAATTGACCAATTTCAAATCTTAAATCGACTTCAAAAATACCTTTAATAATAAGTTGGTTTGAACATGAAACGAATTTATTCACAATGTCGATTTTTTCTACTTGTACGCTGGTGTATACGTATCCTTGATGAATTTGAATGCAAAAATATTCTATATATGTTTATCTTATTCGATGGTGCGTCTTCTCTGCTCATTTTTCGGGGACACTTAGTTATATTTTATGTAAGAAAGTTTACCTTATTGCCCCTAGGCTGACTGCATATTCTATATAAATATGCCGGGGGCAACTGTCGGGAGATCAACTGTCATGGAATCTTGTGCAATATTATAGGTTCTATTCCCGGAGAGGTGGAATGTATATCGAGAGGAATTTCTGATCAAGCAGTAGAGCGAGCATGATTGATAAAGCTTCATCGCTAAAATATTAAATTCTGTGATCAGCAACCAAATATGCATTTAAAGAGAATACCGCACCGAAGCCGTAGGGACAATATTATTAAAATTTTGAGAATATTTGGAGGTTGAGAGTTCGAGGAAGGGATAGGGAAATTGGAATTGTGAGAAGTGTTCATTTATAGCACTTTGACCGGTTAGTGGCCGAGTCGGCATACGTCTGGTTCCCACACGAGCGTCATGAGTTCAGTTCCTTGGCTGTCCAATCTGTCGGCTCCGTCATGACAGAAGTAACATTTTCCGACTACTTTGATGATAGCAAGAAATTAATAAATATTGTCGGGTTAATCGTATCCCAAGAAAGTATGCCCTCTATCAAATATAAAAATTAAAAGGGTTTTCTTCGGTCGCGTCGGCTCAATACGATTGGTCACTTACCTAGACCTCTCCAGCTGGAATCCCTTAACCCATTGTCTTGTACTGCAGCGGGAGGGATGGATTCACATGTCCTTCACTGTTGGACACACTAATGGCTAGATTCTAACGCATTTATACGTTTTACTTTCCAGAACTTACTCTCCTTCCTTTTCTTAAAAAGATATTCAACATGTCCAAAGATGACTTGGTAATTGTTTTCCTCAAGGTTTTCTGTAAGGAGCTAAAGTAAAAAAAATGAATTTTTGACATTATTTCATTGTTTAAACATAAATAAAACAAACTTACCTGAACCAAACTATCTGGATAGTGTTGAATATATAATAATATGTGCTTTTTCATTACAATTTTATGGTTTATTTTTAAAATGGCAGAGTTGTTATATTATTAATATTTTGTAAATATTTGAGATCTGCAATACAGCAATAACGGACAACTTAACAATAGTTCGAACAGCTAGACCGGTTGCGTATTTCCTTTTCCGTGTTCAAAAGAAGGCAACCATGTCTCAAAATCAACACCGGTTTGAAACGCTATTTCACCTTCCAAACCCGTGTTCAATAGAAGGCAAGCGGCATTCAATTGTGCGCAGGTTTGTAACGCCAATTCTCTTTCCAAACCCGTGTTCAGTACGAGGCACTTATAATCATGTATTTATCCGAGTCGCTATCCACGTTACAAACTCATTCTTAGAATGATTGTTACCAATAAAAAGTGTAATTGCCCGTAATATGGAAAAAAATTAGTTGAAGATATTATTGTTAATTCTAAAATTTGAAATATGAGATTGACAAATATGACGGTTTGACAGTAGGTTGCAATAGCGAAATTGGTTAACACGTACGTCCCGGTTAGACGAGAGGTCTGGGTTCGAGTCCCAGTTGTGACCATTGACTTTTTATGTTTTTCTGTGTCTTGTGCTATTTTATGTTTTCGTTTAGATTATTATTGTTATCTTCTTCTTCAATGATATATTACAAAAAATATGTTTGCAGAAATTTGGAGAAAAGTTTTTTCCTCAGCTATATAAATCTAGACCGACGCATCAGTTACATTGTGTGATGTTACCCAAATCTCCCGCAGGTACATGGCGTTTGAAGAGTAAGACATTCCAGTTCCGAGTGATTCGTATCCCTCTTCGTCTGTCGCCCTAATAAATTCTGACATTCGGCCGGAAAAGCGCTGTTCGTTTTTCAGTGCCAGCCGCTGTTATTAAAGTGAAAAATGGACCCACGACATATACCCGAACCTTCTTTGTTCAAGCTGCGTCCGAGCTTTTAAAATTCTCTTTGAAAAGCTCCGCTCTACTTGGGGTTTTTGATAAGGCCGATAAGATGGTTGTATAATTTAGAAATGTCGACATTATTTTTTGGTTGTGAGAAATGACCAAAGAATCAAAAAAATTGTCAACACGAGTATTAAGAAGTGTGAAAGCTCGTATGTAAATTCATATGACAATTGTATGAGCGATATGGAAACATGAAAACCCTTCGAAAGAAGGCTCTTCTAGATACGTGGTGTTAAAAAAATTGAAGGTTAAATTATTTCGCAAATGTTGTCGTCATATAATTAAATATTATAATTTGAGGTTTTACTCATGAGGTTAAAAAAATATAAAAATAAATATTCATCCTATAGCCTTGCAGAAAAGTCAATAGATGTCGCGTATTAAAAATAAAATGGATAGAAATTTATCCAGACACTATCTAGATAGCATTTAGTTCGAGTTGAATCTTGCAATCAAATATAAAGAAAGCAGCCAATAATATACATGCGTTTAGAAAATGAAGATGATGTTGGTAGTTCTTAATCGAAGTACGATACAGCTAAAAGTGACTGAATTTGGGTTGAATAGCTCAGTTAGCTCAGCACTTGCCATGTAAGCGAAGGGTCCTGGGATCTAGTCCCAGTGGAGCCAATATCTTTTTCTGATTTTTCTGTCTCCAGATTTTCGAATGAGTTTCGCTAATATTGTCTTCATTTAATTAAAAAGTTATTTTAGATCTTTTCGGACAGAGAAAAATGTCAAAATATTTTTTAAATTCTTTAACTAAAATGTAAAGGTTTCGTGTCATTTATATTGTAGAGTATAATATAGTTGTGATGCTTTTCAATCATAAAACATTACATTCTCTTTGTTTTGGTCAAACGACTTTTTATTGCCAAGTCGTGAAGAATATTTAACAAATAAAAAATTATAGTTATCTTTTGGCAAGCTCTCTCTCTTTTCAAGATTCACTGGAATTTTTAGTCCTACGTTATGAATTTTCCGTAAAATTTTTTGAACATTCTTGATAAGGATTGATAAGTTAAATCCTCAATATTTTAGAAGAAGCTATCCACAGTTAGAGAACATTACATATGTTTATATTATCAATCGAAAGAAATATTACGATAATATGTAGGTAATAAATATTACGGTAGTTATGTATTACTTAGTTTATTTTAAACTGCCCTCAAGTGTTATATTACGATAAGTATATAAATATAGTATCTAGCAAATGCTCGCATTTTGACAATTTTTGCAATGCTGATACACTTTCCATTCGTGTATTATGTGTGACCTATAAAATCCAAATTATAAAATGTCATAATACCCAAACATTAATTCTACTTATAATTGTCCAAAACACTAAGAAAACACCAAAATAATACTTTACTATGGCTGCGCTCTTCCCTCTCAATTCTGACATTATCCTAGCTGTAACAAGTTACAGCGGCCATCATTTTTACATTCGGCAATCCAACTTCCATTATTCCCCGCGCAGCCTCCCAAATGAAGGCTTTTGCGCATTCCGGAAGCGGAAGGGGTGATACCAACCCCCGTAATTTTTCTCCAATCGCCCGTTTGTCTTGCTGGAGTGGCCAAGGACTTGTTTTTACCCCTGCAGAAGCTCTTTATGTTGCTAATTTATGTTACGAAGGAAAACAAACCGACAAGGTATCCGGTATCTATACCATATTATGTTCCACTTTCAATGATTGCTTTTTTAAATTATGTTTAAACTTTTAAAATAAGTATATAAGAAGAAATAAAAATTCCTCAATACTTTGCTGACGTGCAATTGTAAATTTTATATCTTAAAAGTTTAAAATACATGTGCTATCAGTGTTATCGCGGTGAATTATAATTTTAACCTTCCAGAGTTGAAATTTTGCGTCGTATTTGTTAAGTGTTCAGATTTGAATAACTTGGTTTCTTCTACTTACAATAACGCTTGCTCCTAGAGTGTTTAAAATACATTTTTAAATGCATGCGGAATGTATTTTAAATTGCAAAAATGCCACGAGTACCATTAATGTATATTTCCATACATATAAAGAAAATTGTATGTGGCGGGCGGGTGGCGTGCCTTTGACTATTACATAAATCTACAGTTTTATTCCGAAATTGATGAAATGTTGCCCAATCGACCTGCAAACAAGAGGAAGGATACTGTTTATATCTGATTTTGAAAAAAACTCTACGTAAATCCCGGGCAACGCCTGGGACTTCAGCTAGTAACTTATACACTTAAAAACGTTAAATACGTATGAGTATTTTAGTGTTCAGGTTTTTAAAAATACCCCGGATCATCCTTTCCTTAATCAGACAATAATTAATTTGAAGAAAACCACAGCAGCGCAAAACTAGTTCGATAAATTAATAGTATTATTAATATCACAGTTAAACACGGACATTATTGTTAGCAATAATTTTCGTGACAAATTAGAGCCGTTTCTAATTATATGCATAAAGCTTTAGTGGTGTTATGTTCAAGTTTTCCCGGAGTTTTATTATCTTATTCAGGTTTATCGGGAACACAAATTAAGATGTTATAAGCTGCTGTTGACGATATATTATCCAAAAAAAAATACAGTCTAATTGAGAACCTCCTCCTTTTGAAGTCGTTTAAAAAAGCTTATATTTATGGTGCATTGCTTTTACCGAACCTCCATTCAGTCCGTGCCAATGCCCGAAAGTTATTTCCTAAAAACCGATTCTCCAGCATTTAGCGGGCGACCTAGAAGAGCCCAACAGACCCACTCGAAACGTGTCCGATCCGAAGAGTTGAGCAAACGTACAAACTCGGGCAAATATAAGTTTCCCGTTGATTTATGAGCCGTGCTACTAATTACTGAAAGTTCAGAGAATTCTGGATATAATATTCGGACGTTCATTTGTTACTCGCTCTAATTTGCACTGACAGCCAAACTTTGTTTTTTTAGGGTTGCGTGCTCTTAGGAGGGGCCACAGGGTGAAATGTAAGCTCAGTCTCTACCCCCTTATTCCCTCAACCCTGTCTGGGTACTGGGTTAAGCAAATCATATACCTCACCTGCTAATAGCCTGACCTTGTTGTGAAATGATTGAAGGCTAGGGATGGATTTCAAACTTTCCATGATAGGATGTTATTTAAAAGCTCTTGTGAAAAAACATGCATACCTACTTGTTCATTTTACTTGATTTTTTTTTACATTGACTCTACACAGGAGGCCCTGAGGAAAATAATTTCCATCAGGACATATGTCATCTGGGATGCTGTGTGAAGGGTCTTTTTGAGGAGAGGAAGGAATGAACATTGGTCTTGAAGAAACCCATGTTGTAGGAAGGAGGAAAAGCAGAGGCCCACAAATCATTCCACAACCGAGCTGTTGAACACAAGAACGAGTCGAAGAAACGACCCATTCTCATGTGACAAATGTCAACCGTGTACAAATGTTGGGCACGCGTTTGGCGTGTTTCCCGACTATGCACCGGTGCCGAAGGGATCAATGATGCTAGTTCCTTGGAGCATCTTCCATTGTTATACCGGTAGAACAAGCATAGCATTCCCACCCGACGCCAGTGCTATAAAGATTGCAATCCGTTTGTTAAGATGGGAGAATCTATTAAACGGACCATTGGAGGACCCACCACTTACCCGCCCTGGTATAGGTAACAGATGGTTACCCCTTCAAGACTCTAATTTTTTTGGTAAAAACTACTCTACATTTGATAACAAAACTAGACCTCCAACGTCCCTGCATACGTTGTTAGTAAGCAGTATGCAAGTGCTTAGCGGGAAATACAGATAATATTAAACGGACCGCCCGTTTCTGCACAGAGAAGAGTTTATTTTTCAGGAATTTTGGAGCTTCAGACCAAAGGTGGCTGCCAAATTCAACCGTGGGGCGCACTTGTGATTTGTACAGAGATATGAAATGGAAATGATTGTTTTTTTGATTTGTTGAAAAAAATTGTTGTTTTGATTTGTTTGAAGGAATTTCGTATTTTCTGACACTAATTATTTGTATCTTTATTTACAGGTAAGTGAAATCAAATCAAACTCACCGAAAGAAACAGGAATTGAAGATAAAACTCCGCTCAGGTAAGAATTATCTTTGCATTCTAAAAATGTCGTTACTAAACTTATGATAAACGGTATGCTTGTTTTTTTAGAATAAATACTACTTAATAAATTTGTTGCTCATCGCAAAGTGAAACTTGTCCAATATTTAATAGATACATATGTTAAAACATGTTACTCATTTAAAAAATCACTTTAAATGAAACTTTTTTTTTTCAAATGTTTCTGGCATTCTCTCTTAGAACTTGGCGTAGAGGCCATTATTTTGGAGAGGAAAGGTGATTATTTACATTAACTTTTTTTTAAATGGGCAAATTTCAAAATTATACTGAAGATTGGAGAGGAGTTCAGAGTAAGAAGAGATGAATTTTAAATGGCGTGAAGGCAATTTTAAGAAGACGATATTTGTTTAGACGGGACAATCAAAAAAATTGTGATCTGAAATTCCCACTTTTAGACCAATTCCAAGAGTTTGAATTAAAAAAGGTGAGAATGTCCAATTCTCATTCGAATAAGTAAGGGATTTTTTTGGAAAAGAGGGGACGGGGGAATTACTTAAACCACGGTTTTGATATGTGTGTTGAAGCATAGCAAAAAATTTTTGGTGTTTAAAAAATAATTCCATGTTTTTTATTAATCTTTAACTGCTGACGTGGAGGCCGCTCCGTCCTAGCAACAATGATAATTTCAAAATACTCCTCTCTCCCGCGCGCGACGCAAAGGCCGCTTCCAGTAGCTTCGAATTTAGTGACGCCAGAGTCGTAAGTTTTAAATTTTAATTTTTTATAGATAAATTTCTGTAAGTAAATTTATTTCAATTTTTTTTGCGGGTTTCTCTGACCCATCGTCAGTATTTACTTGATCTTTTTAAAGTTGATTTTTATTATGTAAAAATAATCATCAACAATTTACTAACGTTGATTATATATAGTTTATTCGAGACACTATTGAAATATTATAATAAAAGTGAGTTCATTTTTTTGATTTTTGTCAAAAATTATTATATAATATCCAAATTGTCAAATATGAGTTACCTAACAATATAAAAGGATTGTTTTTTTTTTTAAATTTTATTTTCACATATTTAGTTAGACCAATAAATAATAATTTGGACCTCAAAATTTTCATGGATCTCTAATATATAAACATTTAAAGTAACAGGTCACCCAGACCCCCACGTTAGAGTATCCAAAAAAATCACATCAGCAGTTAAAGGTTAATGATCGGTATTCAACGTCGTCCCAAATTATGTTAATGCCTACTAATTAACTAATAATATCATAAGTAAGATTTTTATCTAACCATGAAGGACTCATTGAAAAAACTTTAACCCCTAACAAACCAACCCTTTTATGTCTCAGTGTGACTTCTCAATTATATTCCGAATTTGAAATATTTCCCCGCGATCACATGACGTACCCTCGGCCTATCCGGGACGGGCCGGGCTGCGTGATAGCCAATAGCAGCGCCCCCCCATGCATGAAATTGAATTGCGTAAAATAGGTCGGTACAAAGCCAACGTCCGACTTTCGGGCAAATTTTGATGAAAGGGGCTAAAATGAACGCCAAATGAACTCATTCTTTTATAAGGTTAATTAACATTATTCTGTTCCCGTGGTTTCAGCTGGTCTATGAGCTCTCTGGGGCAATTAATTTATCAAACAGATCCCGCATAGTATCATCATCATCATCACTATTGGCTCTACAACCCCTGGTGGATCTTGGCCTCCCCAAGAGTCTATTATATAATAAATAATTCTGTATTTCAGAAATTCCGATAACTTGATTTGATTTTATTATAACACCTTTCTTTGTTGAATAGCCATCATCATCATCTTCTTCCCCTTATCCTATTCGGGTCGGGGACCCATTGCATCGACAAGGCTCCTCCATATGTCCCTTGATTATTCGGCCTCTGTCCATGGTAGCCCCATCCTTTCTTCACACAGTTTCTGGAGTTGCCTCGCCCAACTGTGTCTGGGGCGGCCCACTGGACGTCTACCCTCTGGAATCGCACTCAATATCTTCCTCGGAATTCGGTGAATTCGGTCTTCTTAGTACATACCCAAGCCACCTCAGTTGCGATTTTTCTACGAAGAGTAGCAGTGGTTCAATGTTTAGATCATCTCGGATCGTGGAGTTTCTTATATGATCCCATTTCGTAACCCCTGCCACTCCTCTCAAGTACCTCATTTCGGCAGCTTGGACTCTAGAGCGTGTTCGTTCATTCAGCATCCATGTCTGGCGGCCGTAAGTGAGCGTCGGGCGGTATACCGTTTTGAACACTGCCATCTTTGTCTTGATGCTCAGCTCGGCTTTCCTTATCACTGAATAGCATTGAATGGCATTCAACTTGTTTTTTAAATTCTAATCTGAAACAAAATCTATGCTTTTTGATTTTACGAACACCCAAATCATGTCAAATGTGTTCGCAAGAAGTAGAAGAAAACAAGCTGATGATGTTGATATCACTTTACGTAATGCTGCTTTTTATGTATTACCTTATTACCTCCGAATAGGAGGCCCTGAAGGAAAAAAATCTTTTATGGCCTGTGTCGTCTTTAGGATACTGTGTAGAGGGGTTTTTTAGGAAAAAAAAGGAGAGAAAGTTATTAATTGTTTTTGTGTTTAAATCGTAGAACTCCATTTTCATTTTCATAAATTTAATTAAAATTAAATTTGTAATGCTATTATCGATTTCTGCAAGTATTTTAGTATTTGTTACAGCTGTTTCGACTTGTAAGGTCATTTTCAAACTGTCACATCTAAAAAAAAAAGGAAAGTTCTGAAAAGGAAAAAAAGGTATGAGGGGTTGGTAGTAATCTGGGGTTAATGTGTTAATGAGTGACGAATGATGAATCCATCCCTCCCACTGCGGTGCTAGGCAATAGGTCGAGAGAATCCGGCTGGAGATGTCTAGGTTAGGACTCTCATGAAGTAAGGCAGGGAATGAGTGCACCCTCCTTTCTACCTATTTTTTTACTAACTATACAAGAAGAAAATACTCTACATCTCTGTATGTTTTGCTTTAAAAAAAAAACATTGTCTTGTTTACGAATACATACAATTTTTTTTATTTTTTATTTGTATAATAAAACATACAATATAATAAAATAATACATAACAATCTTAATTAACTAATTTCATTCTCGGTTACTGAACGTCTGTTGAGGCATTCAAACCAGGCAATTTTAAAGATTTTTAGAGAGTCCTAATTCTTACAAAAAGTAAATCTAAAAATAAAACAAAAACACACCAGTGGTCGATATTTATATAATATTAAAAAAATTAATAGATGTCAAAATCTAGAGAGGAAATTAGGGAATAGTCCAGCGGTAAGGCTCTTGACTCGCACACCGAAGGTTGCGGGATCGAATCCCGGCGTGGCAAATAAATTTTATTTGATTAATTTGAGTTATTAATAATTTAATCATTTAAAATAATATATAGTATATTTGCGGCACGTTCCAGAGTGGAAGATACTCTCAGTATCGCCCTGGTGTAAGACCAGCATTCAGATTTGAAACGTTGCTTGAAATGGCGTTAGCCATTGTTATGGTACGTTTTTAGAGCAACAGGGAGCGCCAACGCGAGTCCCTAAACAAACCACTGCGGGCAACAACTCGTTGCTCCCCGCTGTTTCCTGTTACCTACCTCCTCTCCCCTCGGCATTCCGGCACGCTCCGCCGCGCCGCCACCAGTCGAGTAGTACAAGCCGTCTCAGGCGCACGTGACACTCCTCCGCGAACTATACAGTTCGCGGCTAACTAGCCCGATCAAATTAAACGCAGTAACATCTGCGATGTAATTAAAGTACATACGAGTGTTAGCGCTGGTGTTCTACCATGCCTGTGAACTTCGGGACCTGTCCTAGACTCGGGATGAGCCCTGCTGAACCCGAGAGCCGAAGGATTCTTCAATCACCATGTAAGCTGTCCTCTGATTTACCCTCTTTAATGTGTCCGTAACGATAGACTGTTTGAACTCTCGCGTAAAGCCACCACTCAGAAAGTTTCGTTGACAGGGATCATGAGATATAAACTCGATAGCTAGGTTTGTGTAACATGCATCTCTTGAATTGAATTGTGCTGTAATAACCCTTGTACTGTGTTTGAATTTACAATACATGAGTCTATTAATTACATCCTGTTGTCAATCTGCCTCGGCAGGAGCCTTTCCCCAGTGAGTATTCCCAGACGATTGTGGGAGAGAGAAGGAGAGAGAGAGAGAGATCCCGACGCATTCGTGCGACCTGCCCTCTGAGATAGAGGGTACTTTTGTCTCTACCGTGAGCTGGCCTGGGGACATATTGTAGAGCAGTTATGCGTTCTGCCCATAACAACTGTCGCCACAGCGTGGGGCCTCGGAATTTTTTTTTCTCTTTCTTTTCTCCCTCTGTCCCGATCGTTTTGCTGGATGCAACTGGTCGAAATTCTCCCTGCACAGGAATTGTTTTGTGAACATTAATTATAACTTGTTATTCTACATCCAGTGTACAGGAATTTCTGTGAAAAAACCACAGAAACATATGGGTAGAATCACGCCGCATTTTAAAGGCAGCCATTTTAGAAGCAAGTAGAAGGTCGCCCAAAATTTAAACCGCGAATCTGACTGCGCACGCGCCACAAACACCGGTCCGCAACAGCTTTCGCGCCTATGCAAACGGCAAATATTAACGCAGCAAATACCTAGTCTCCGGACTGCGCGCGCAACTGTTCCCGCGCCAAATTCCAACGAAAAAACCCGTCGGAACAAATGATTATCTGTTGCTATGCAGCACTTTTTTAATCAGAACGCCCTTTTATAACTAAACCGGCTAGCAACGGAAATGATTATTACAAACTTGATGCTGGAATCCCAGTTTATTGTGCGAATTCCTTTAATCAAAAATTTCGGACTGACGTTTTTTTTGTTGTTTTGCACAATATACCAATTGGCCCACTTGTGTCTATTAAATTAGTACAATTTATATTACACTAAATGGACAAAATAATGACTTTTTCCCTATTCTACATTATAGGTACCGTTTTTTTTTTCAGCATAAGTGTAAAGTGAATTGTGTTTTTTTCCCTACATAAAGGAAAGTGAAATAATATAATAAAATCAATGATTGGTTCCATGAATAAATAAAACAATTTCAATGTGGTTGACGTATCAAATCCCATATTCAATTATTTTCATCCGGAAGTTTGTTCCTATTTGCCAGAAGAGTGCCTTTTGTGAATTTTAGTGCCCCTCTCAGTGCAAAGTGCTTTGTGAAAATTTAAAAAGCCGTTTTCTAAAGGCCAGTCCTGGCCAATTTTTTGAAAAATCAGTTTAATACTTGTGAATTTCACCGAATTTCCAAAAGTGCTTTGTGAAAAATAAAAAAGTGTTTCCCCTAAGGTCAGTCCACGCCAATTTTTTTTTCCACCTTGACCATGAATTCTGGTGTCATGTATACCAAATTGTAGTATGGAATACAGTTTTCTATAACTATGTTAGAAGTGTCAACCAGTGGTTACCAAGTGAAAAGTGCCTCACAAAATTAATTTTGCGTTTGCTAAAGGAAATCCCTGGCAAAATTTTTTCACCTCCCGGGAAACTCACAATGGAAAACAATCAAGCTATGGCATCATCCAATTTGGGTATCATTCCCAACGTGCTCAGTTTATCCAAAACTCACTTACAAACTGCTTTAAAGGATAGAGGACTCTCGCCATCTAGCAAATCTAAATCTACATTAAAGGCTTATGCACTTTTATTTAACAAAAAGTATATTAAGAAAATAAACCTCGCCCCATCAAGCGAAAATAATTCACGCTTGGCTATGCAAGTTTTGGATAATCTTGTTCCTAACAAAGAACCTATGCCGCAAGTAATGATAAAACAGGACATCGCACCCACCTTGACACAAGATAAAACTTACGATTTATCCTCTTGGAAAGTCAAATATAATGGCGTCTCCGATGTACTGGATTTCATCGACCGTATCGAAGAAACGGCTACAATCAAAAATACCCCATTCGAGATTCTACGAAAAAACTTCATAGAACTCATCTCCCCAGAATTGATACCCTGGCACCGCATCCAAAAAACTAAATGCAAAGATTGGAATAAACTCAGATCTGCCCTAATCTCGAGCTTCGGAAAAACAGAAGCCCAGCACAGGATCAAATTATCTTTACTATCTATTAAACAACTGGTAAATGAACCTGTAGCAACATTCATAGAAAGGGCTGAATCCATTAACATCAAGCTTTCACATCCCGTTTCGGAAGCTGAACTATTACCAGTCATAACTGATGGCCTTTTAAGCAAATACGAGAACATCATCACCTCGCAGAAAATTGCATCCCTGGCCCAGCTTAACGAAGTCTGTCTCCTTCTGGAATCATACCAGGATAGGAAGAACATAAAGAATGTGTCTAATAATGTAGTTGTGCCAAGCCGTTCGTCTGGTTTAAAACCAGAATTCGACAACAAAAAAGTGTGCTCTTTTTGCAAAAAAGTAGGCCATCTGGCCACTACTTGTTTCAAGCAAGCGAAGTTTCTGGAATCCAAGGAACCCCGAACTTCCAAGAGACATCACTCTAGGGACCGCTCTCCTCCACGCGACGAACTGCGCAATATTTTCAAGAAATCAAGACACGACATGGAAAGGTTACAAAACCCAAGCGATGTCAGACCTCAGGTGGATCTCTCCAAGCCCCCACCAAATTTCTACATGAAGAGGCCAAAAAACTAAATAATAACCTCTCAGGCACCCATTCTGAACCAAGGTCTAAAGAATGGACTGATTGGTTAGCACACATTAAGTATTTTAACCAGACCTTAAATGTTTCTTCGGTTTGTTGCAAACAAGCTAAAGATGGGAGACCCTATGCTTCTTTCTCTGTTAACAATGTGACCTTTTCCGGATTACTCGATAGTGGGGCATCTGTCAGCTGTCTTGGCAACAATGCTCACCTGCCTTTTGTTAACAGTGATTTTAGAATTTCGCCCCAATCGACACACCTGACGACTGCAGATAATGTTTCTCAGCCGGTCATCGGTGCCCTTGCCCTGCCAATTAATTGTAACAATAAAATAGTCACAATCAATTTTCTAATAGTGCCCTCTATATCCCAGAATTTCATCCTTGGCGTTGACTTCTGGAAGGCATTCAATGTTGCTCCCCAAGTATTTAATACTCTTGGCGAAACCTCCACTGCCGCTCAAATTAGTGAGATCCGCACAATAATACCTCACGAAAATTTAAGCACGGACCAGGCTCTCCAACTAAAGGAAATGGTCAATAAATTCGAATCAATATCCTTCGAAAAATGCGGATTAGGTTTGACAGATTTGGTTGAGCACCATATCAAAACCAATGGCCCACCCATAAAGCAACGTTATTACAACTTAGCCCCCCAAAAACTTAAACTTTTAGAAAATGAACTTGACGAAATGTTAAAAATGGGTGTGGTGGTTCCCAGCAGAAGTGCATGGACCAACCCAACTCTTTTGGTTTCTAAAAAAGACGGCTCTGCACGTTTCTGTCTCGACAGTAGACGTTTAAACTCTTGCACGGAAGCTGATGCGTATCCCTTACCTCACGTTCACGCAACCTTAGACAAGCTGCGTAACGCCAAGTTCATCTCTTCTGTCGATCTCAGCAAAGCGTTTTGGCAAATACCCTTGGACGCAGAATCGTGCGAAAAAACTGCTTTCGTTGTACCTGGTAGGGGAATGTTCCATTTTAAAAGATTACCCTTTGGTCTAAAAAATAGCCCCGCCGAGTTACAAAGACTGATGGACAAACTTTTCGGTCCTGAAGTCGATAACAGCCTGTTTTGTTACCTTGACGACCTCATCATCGTCAGCGATACCTTTGAAAAACACCTATTAATGCTGGAAAAAGTTTTCCAACAACTCAAGTTCGCTGGTTTAACCATCAACTTGAAGAAGTCTGAATTCTGTAAGTCCCGTCTACGTTATTTGGGATTCATTGTCGACGAAAAAGGCCTAAGAACAGACCCCGCTAAGGTGGAAGCCATGGCAAATTTTCCCCGTCCCAAGAACGCGAAGGAAGTCAAAGGTTTCCTTGGACTCGCAGGTTACTACAGGAGATTCATCAAAGACTTTTCCACTATTGCAGCCCCCTTAAATAAAATTACCGGCATCCGTAAAGGTGTCAGCAATTTCCGATGGTCTGTCGAAGCTGAAGAAGCGTTTACAACTTTAAAAGATGCCCTTCAAAAAGCTCCCGTTCTGAATTGCCCGGATTTTGCACTCTCTTTTACCCTCCACACGGACGCATCCAATGTAGGAATCGGTGGAGTTCTTACTCAAGAATTCCCAGATGGCGAACACCCTGTAGCGTATTTTTCCCGCACACTAAACAAACACGAGAAAAACTACGGAATTACCGAAAAAGAGTTATTGGCTGTATTGGATTCTGTTCACCATTTCCGCGGTTACATAGACGGTAGCAAATTTACTGTAGTCACAGACCATAGTAGTTTGAAATGGTTGATCTCTTTAAGTAATCCCTCCGGTAGGCTCGCTCGCTGGTCCTCCCGTTTGTCTCAATACAATTTTGATGTTGTTCACCGTAAAGGCGCGGACAATATTGTTCCCGACGCCCTTTCAAGAATTGAACTAGCTTCATTAAATGTTGACACAATTGCCCCCCCTCCATCTACAAAAGATGAATGGTACTTGAAAATCTTCGAAGGTTGTAAAAATAACCAACAAAAGTTTCCTAACTTTATCATAAAAGAAGGACAATTATACCGTAATTGCAAGGCACCACTATCCATCCTCGAAGATTACTCGTGGAAACTTGTCGTTCCCCTCGAAGGTAGAGAACAAATAATCATTGACAATCATAGTGCTCCCGACTCCATACACCCAGGAAATTTCAAGACGTATAAAAAGATCACCTTGAAGTATTACTGGCCTGGTCTCTTTAAGCAAATTCGCAATTACATCTCTAAATGTGAAACTTGTAAAGCTTATAAACATAGCACGGCAGCACCTGCCGGCCTAATGGGTAATCCCAAACGTGCCGACAGACCCCTACAATCATTGTCAATGGACCTCGTCGGACCTTTTCCTCGAAGTTATGCCGGACACATGCACATACTTAGTGTAGTGGATGTTTTCACTAAATTCTGTTGGATCTTCCCTTTAAAAAGAGCCAATGCGTCCGCCATCATCAAACTTCTGGAAAAACACATTTTTATACCTTACGGAACACCCAGAACCGTAATAGTTGACAACGGAAAACAATTTATTGCTCAAGAATTCAAAAATTTTCTTGCCAAATACGGAATCAAGGACATTTACTATAATACCTTGTATACCCCACAAAATAACACTGTCGAACGTTATAACCAGACAATCAACACAGCTCTGGCTATTCTAGTTGATAAAGATCAACGCACTTGGTGTAAAAACCTAGATAAAATTCAGGCTGCTATGAACAACACGGTTAACCTGGCCACTGGTTACACACCTTTCTTCCTAAAACACGGTATGGAACAAGTTGTTCACGGTTCTCTACATAGGGACACAAACTTTCCTACGTCAATTGCCGCCACTAGCAACCCTACCGCGGACTATGCCCATCGTCTGGAAGAACTGTCGGCCATCTACAGTGAAGTCACTGATGCTTTACTCCTGGCTCATCAAAAGAGTGCGGACAGATACAACCTACGTAGGAAACATGTCACCTTCAACACAGGAGACATAGTTTGGAGAAAGAACAACACACTTTCCCAAGGAGCCACGTATTTCTCTGCCAAGCTGGCACCACGTTTCGTGAAGGCCAAAGTTCTAAGAAAGATATCAGATCTAGTGTACTCTTTGTCTGACTTCTCTGGAAGGCACATTGGTAATTACCATATTAAGGATATCGCAAAGACTGGAAGTGAGGAGTCGAGTAAAACTACCCCCACTATCTCAGCAAACTCAAAATGATCCAGTGTGTATCACCACAACCCTTTTTGTAAGCACATTGAAGTCTTACAATGCCTGGCGTGTAAAGTGTCAATTACATGTCCACCCTTTCGTTGATAAAACGAATATTGTTAAAAAAAAAATCATTTTTGTAAATTTATGTACACTCCACGGTGTAGTTTACCCCGTTCATGTTCGTGAATTGGCAACCACCGTAATTTTTGTTTCACACGTTTTTTTATTTTTTTTTTTTTCTTTCTCACCTGTTCTAAAATTGATCACTTTAGAGCAGAGACACCCGTCGAGTCACAGTGTCTGGGAGTCATGAACCCAAATCATTGCCTCTCAACCCCTCACACTACGCAACGTTCATGCCATGGCACGCCTTGCTATGTAATGCAATATTGTAATTTTCACCATTTTTGTTTGTTGTTTTTTTTTCATCATATCGGAAGGAATCTCTTCAAAAAAAAAAAAATTTTTTCTTTTATGTTCTGTAAGTACTGGAGCGTCGTTCTAAAGTCGGATTTGGTAAACTCCAAAGCGTTAAATCACGACCCAGGACAAGTAAACCATCTTAACAAGCTCCATATTTTACTCATCATGGTAAAAAATAAGTGGTTACTCACATAATCACATTCCTTGTGTACAGTAGTTTTCAATTTTTCTCAAATGTTAAAAAATTGATGGCGTCCTACCCGAGCTCTTTGCTAACAAATTGGATTTTGACACGTCCATTTTGAAATCATATGTATATAAATAAAGGAAAAGCCTTTAAATTGGTCTTTCCACCCTTATACAAATCTTCTTGGGCCCGCTTCAACTAAAGTACGTAAAACCAAATACTCGGTCTTTTGTTGTTATAAGAAGTCCTCGATTTGTCCCTCTTCTCAACATGTATGTCTTGTATTACATGCCTCAGCCCTGACGGAAAAGGTTAATAAAACCTAACGACAGCCCTGTTTTCCATACATAAATAACCGCAGTTTAACGTGAATCATCAATATTTTGTTTGACAATCGTTTTGTAAACTTAGGCATTCAACTCTTGTTTGCAACCTAAATTGCACATAACCCGGTATGTTGTAACTGCACAAAGGGTATGTAAAACCACTATTGGTCCCTTTTGTTTGTTCCCACTGAAGTTGCTACAACAGACAGTATGTAAAACCATATAGGTCTGCCTTTGTTTGTCACATGGTGTAAACAGAAATGTACTCTGTCATCACCCCGCCTTTATAACATATGAAGTGACATTAAATTGTTTACCTCCTTGTTATTCTATCGTACGCTCCTGGGCTACGGAGTTAGTTAATCTAACAAATCTTCATATACTGTGTTAAAACAAGCATTGTTAACGTTTATTGTGTTGTATTTAAACGTAACCCTGTTACATTATAGGAGGGATCCTTAAAATACCTGCCACAATACGAGAAGTTCGTCATAATCACTTTTGCTCATAGCTAAACGTTATTGAGTGGGTCGTGTGACATATTTGTCATGAGTACCGTTTTGTATATTCTATTTTGGTCGTGTGTCTTTTGGCATGAGAACCGCTTAATCCGCCGTCTGTATTGAATGGGGACCCACATTTTCAAACGTAATTGGGCTACTGTCTTTCAATACTGGGCAAATTTGTTGTAAATCGTTCATTCCGTACACTACACGTGGAGACGTTAAAACACTTACCGTGATTCGTGTGAACGACATAATATCGGCTTTGCCATCCTCTTTAAGATGCTTTGTATAAACTCTTTGACTTCTGTCTATAATTGAGTTGTATCTTGTATGTACTTACATATTTTGTACACTATACGTGGAGACGTTAAAACACTTACCATGAGTCGTGCGAACGAAATAATATCAAACCCTTTTGTGTGCGATCTACGAAATGTAGTCCACAACCCTTTTGTTGTCATTCAACGCCGATGCCCGTGGACTTCCTGTTTTTTTACTTCTTTGCAAAAGGAAAGAAGCCCAGGAATATCTACTATCCCAAAAGGACTAGTTTTCAGCTTCACTGTCAATTATGGGGCATAGTGCTGTGGGAGTTAATCGATTGAGCACAAAACCACCTAACTCGTTGTCTGGAGAACGAATAAGAAAACCCCCAGGTTTGTGAAATTGGAGCAAGGGTCTGTCTTTTCTCACAATCATGTAGAAGTTTTAAAATGACCCCTAATCTTTTGCCCAATACACGCGAAAGATTAGCCTCTTTGTTATAATGTGTATTCAAATCTCTCCTCCTTTAATAAATGTAAAGAGTCAGGAAATCTGCTGGTTGATTATGTTTCACCTTCACATAGAGTTTGAATTGGAAATTAGTCCAGTCTCTAGCAAATTTCGTAACTCGTCTCCCTCCTCCCCTCCTCCCCCATCCCCCCATGTTCTCAGACGTATGTTATGAAGTGAAAAATCTGTCGTTGACCATATTTCGCCCTCACTTGGAGTTCGAATAGGTAACTGTCCGGTTATCTACAGGTTTTCCCCCTCAATCTCTGCATATGTCTCACCTTTTTTCTCTTTCTCAATTCTACGAAACACATTCATGAATGTTGGATATGTACGATATGCACTTGGCGTAACGTCTGTCTCTTTTTGACAACCTTTATTCATGAATTGGTTTCCCTCTGCCGTGACTAGTTCACGATTCTTTGTCTTGTTCTTTGAAATTCTACGAAAATGTTACCATCTTATGTTAACATAGGCCATAGAGGGCCGGTTGTTTTTTAACCAAGACATATTGTCACTCGGCAAACGCCAAGTCTTCCTGAAAAAGGAAAATGTTCATGTAATCACAATTTAGTTAGGAATCTCTCTTCGTCACTCTCTGAGTCGGTGGCTAAATTTCGTTTATTTCATTTTCTGGACACATTTTGTTTCTCTCCAAACCTTTTCTTCATTGGCCCCTAGGCAGGTAAACTTCAAGAATCTTGCTCTAATAATAATTTCTCCCGGATTTAAAAAGAAGCCCAGGCGGATGTCATCATCAACAGCCAAGCTGAGCTTCACTTCCTGACAGCACGCGCTGTGGTTACAAGGTCCCTCCTGCTGCCATTTTCTACGCATTTGTTCCTAAAAACACAGACCATACCGCTCATATGTATGTTGTCTTGTCGTGCCACAGCAAGCCGAGTTGTCCCACTATACATTATGACACTCTAAACTACCTTCTGAGCACGCTAGCTCCTAGGTTTGTTCTTACTCTTGCTATCAATGCCAACCTTGCCGTCCCTTGCTCTGTCATGCAGTGACGCATATATCGTCATGTGTAAACCATCATTACCTTGACCCACCAGTATTCGCTGAATGCGTACCAATACAAGTTATCTTGAGCTACACTATGCTTCAATAACCATTATACACGATCCGTGTTTACCAAAATAACACTTAGGATTCGTACTGGCATGTCTGCAGATACTGGATTCTTCTCTTCAATGGCCTCTGTAACCATAGTCGCGGCACAGCAACCACAGTCTCCACTTCGTGAACTTCAACGTTTTCGACCAAACCAAGTGTTTTCTAAGGCCCAAGTGTACTCTTGAGTGTTATCTCAAATGGGTCTGATTACAGTGATATTGTAATCCTTAGAATCTGTGAAACCACGTCCTTTTCTTCGAAATTCTCCGAAACCAAACAAATCCACGCTTCGCAAACTTAGCTCCCAGACCAATGAAACTTTAGAATCACACCTTTTCTCTTCTCTTGTACAAATGTATTGTCATTATTTTCAATTGCATAACCATGTGTATTGTTATTTTCAATTGCATAACCATGTGTATTGTTATTTTCAATTGCATAACCTTGTATGTTGTTTTACACCATGTACTCTCCCCAAAGCTGTCTTTCCCAAACATTCCATGTACCCCCATCCATTCCCTACAAACATTGTGACCTAAACTATAGCATAAACTGTATGTTCTAGCTAGGCAATCTCTCAAGCAACGAATCTCTCAAAACCCCGATGGAAGCATAAGAGGATTTTTTTTTCCCTACAGCTCCATTGCCACGTCGCTTTTTTTTCCAAGCGCGGGGGGAAGTGTTATGGTACGTTTTTAGAGCAACAGGGAGCGCCAACGCGAGTCCCTAAACAAACCACTGCGGGCAACAACTCGTTGCTCCCCGCTGTTTCCTGTTACCTACCTCCTCTCCCCTCGGCATTCCGGCACGCTCCGCCGCGCCGCCACCAGTCGAGTAGTACAAGCCGTCTCAGGCGCACGTGACACTCCTCCGCGAACTATACAGTTCGCGGCTAACTAGCCCGATCAAATTAAACGCAGTAACATCTGCGATGTAATTAAAGTACATACGAGTGTTAGCGCTGGTGTTCTACCATGCCTGTGAACTTCGGGACCTGTCCTAGACTCGGGATGAGCCCTGCTGAACCCGAGAGCCGAAGGATTCTTCAATCACCATGTAAGCTGTCCTCTGATTTACCCTCTTTAATGTGTCCGTAACGATAGACTGTTTGAACTCTCGCGTAAAGCCACCACTCAGAAAGTTTCGTTGACAGGGATCATGAGATATAAACTCGATAGCTAGGTTTGTGTAACATGCATCTCTTGAATTGAATTGTGCTGTAATAACCCTTGTACTGTGTTTGAATTTACAATACATGAGTCTATTAATTACATCCTGTTGTCAATCTGCCTCGGCAGGAGCCTTTCCCCAGTGAGTATTCCCAGACGATTGTGGGAGAGAGAAGGAGAGAGAGAGAGAGATCCCGACGCATTCGTGCGACCTGCCCTCTGAGATAGAGGGTACTTTTGTCTCTACCGTGAGCTGGCCTGGGGACATATTGTAGAGCAGTTATGCGTTCTGCCCATAACACCATGTTTGGTGACTAGATCTGAATAGCCAGGTACTTCCTCACCTTCCTCTTCCCTATATCCTTCCCCTCCCCACTACCTTTAGCCTCACAACATACCCCAATTGGGGATGCCATAGTCTCACTGGCTTCAGACGGGAGCAGTTGGGACTCTTGTGCGGTATTCACATAAAAAAATATAAAAAGGGAATATTTTTATATGAACAAAACGCCACCCGGTTCTCTCGAATCACAATGATTTTAATTTAGGTTTTACTTAGATAGTTATTTCAAAAAGCTCATGAAAAATAAAATTTCACGGAAAATGGCATCTCCAATGTAATTAACGTCGTTTATTTTACAACTCATTAAAAAAATTATGCATTTTTACTAACTAGAGAGCAGCGTGCTCGTCGGATAACAAAAAAGATAAAATCGGTGTTTGAAAGTTTTCTATGAAAAGTTACTACCTTCCTATAGGGCGAGAGCGGAGGGAGAAATATTCAGTCCTCCACCTATTATACTTCGACAGAGTTTACCCAGGGGCGGTGAGTGATCGAATTCTATAAGGCAAATCATATAATATTATGTGCTAAATGCAAATCATATTAATTTATGTGCCAAAAACTTTGCAGTATATTAGAGATTTGATTTTTTAAAAGTAAAGCAAAATGAGTATGATATTTTATGATGAATTCGTGACGAATGTAATGTTTTTTTAATTTTTAATTTTATTTTTTATTTATTAATTTTATTTTAGTAATTTGTACATTTAAGTTTACAAATTTCTAATTAATTATAATATTTCATATTGCAAACTAAATTTTATGTAATTTTATATAGCTCCTACAATACGTCTTGAACTTTCCAATTGGTGTGGACTTTAAAGTCTCTGGTAGCTTGTTATACAACTTCATCCTCTTGTACAGCAAACTGTTCTGCGTATTCGCCTTATCCTTTTTTTGAAGCCTGATTTCTTTGCATGTTCTTGTGTTATGTCTGTGAATGTCCTTTTTGAATACAATTTTATTTGAAAAGTATTTTGGTAAAATGTTGTTAATTATTTTATGTATAAATATCATCGTATTCAAGGTCAGCATCTGTTTTACGGTTAGCAAATTCAGTTCCTTTAACATTTTGTTTACTTTTGAAAATCTATTCCGCCGTAATATTATTCTCATTGCCCTGTTTTTAATGGTTTAATTTTACCTAATCTATCTATGTATATACATTTTGTTTGCGCTGATTGTAAGTGACAAACCGGTGAATTGTTATTGTTGTGATTTTGGATTATGCTAGGGTAACGAATTGTTCCCTGTCTCCCCCCGCTGTCCACCTCCTTCCCGGACGGCAGTTTCGCAATTGATTGGAGTAAAGTATGTTCGCGTGCGGAACGTTTAAATCGCACACAAAAAAAGCAGTTGAATTCTCATCGCAAAGTTATTATTCTTAGAAAAATAAAGCTAAAACAAAGTGACATCTACATCTCACCACTTCCTACTGTAAGTACATATTTCCCAATACAATATGTTGCCGAGTATTGACCTGAAGGAGCGCTGATATTTTTACTGTAATTCCTGTCATAAGCAATATAACTTCACTGGTAATTTCTTCACTAATAATAACTTCATTGTAAATCGTATCTTTTGCTATATAACTTCACTGGTTTATATAACCCAGTAAACATGACTTTTTAGTACAATTTAGTTGGTGTATTAAACCGTACATTTCCCTAAAAAACTGAAAATATATATATTTTTTAAATTATTAAAAATCTCTAGTTCTTCATGATTTGTCTGCATGGTTTTCTTTTTTTTTAAGTAAAACTTCTTTGGCACCGTTGTGATTTGAAACTCCATGAAACGGAAACGACACTAAAAAGAGACAAACACATACATCGATACGATTTAGCCTGCGAGAGAATGCGATATAATGAAACCTTACCTAATTACATTACCTATGGAGCGTCATTGGCCGCTTTGATTATTCACTTTGCATAGCTCCTGTTCGTTGAGATCATGTGGGTGAAGTTTTCACTTCTACCGCGTGTAAACTGCACTCGATTTTTTTTTCAAATAATAACCTTATGTTCACCTCACACGCATATTAAATGTCGTGCAAATCATGACGTGTGCTCCTAAATAGTTTTCAGATATAAGCAAAAGTAAAAATAAAACAATAATTATATTCATAGAAAAATAATTATATTAAACACACTCTACGAAATACAATCGAACAATTCTCATTAAAAAAACTATTAATTTTGGGATCTTTTTTTATCATGTTACGTATTTACATTTATCTAATTCCCCATTTTCTGCACATCACAAATCCGGGCACTTTTTAATAACAGTATCTGCAGGTCGATTATCCATACAATTATTTTCATTTGCCGATATTTGTCAGATTTGCAAAGCCAAGATTCTACTTGTATTATTTCTTCCGCATTACCTTTGCTATTTGAATTTGCTATCTTTTCCGAGATGTAGAAGGTTCAGGCGAAGTATTAAATCGCTTACGATTCATTTTGTCCATAAACAAACAAAATAGAGAATCTCAAAAAGTTACACTAACACTGATCGTACGAATCACACACATACGTCAGGTGGTCGAACTAACCTGTTTAGAAATGCAGCACGATTCCTATCTCCCCCACCGCACAAGCATTACTGGCTGCTGGGAAACCAAAATGGAACAAGACCAATTCCCACGCAAAACTAATTAGAACGAAAAACAATTTTGTAGCACTTGTTATTAACTGTGTAAACACTTTGTTATTATTGTGTTTATAGTTTATATAAGTTTAATTCTAGACAGGCCAAGATGCCAATCATAATGTCCGTAACCAAGTGGGTTGGTCGATGACCCCATGAATTTATTTTTTTGCATTTAAACCGTAGAAATCCCTTTCTCTTTTGTTTTCTTATTTGTCCGTTTATTGGGCAGGGAATATATTACATCTATGTTTGACTTAATATTTTTTTCCTATGAACAACGATTTTTCGCATTTTTTAAAATTTACACATTATGTATTAATCCTTTGCGCAGGAATACCAAGAATACTAAAAATATATTTTATACATTTAAGTAGATGTAAGAAGGATATTGATTTGGGGGTCTACCTTAGGTCCCAGTTGTAATGCTCAAAAGAGCTTAAGAGCGTTTAACCAGCCAGCGGACGAAAATCCACATTTCGTCGAAAGTTGTTCTTACGATCGTGCAGGGCGGTTACAATGAGAAAGATTAATTATTCTCCGTACCAGATTTTTTAAATTATAACTCAATATCGAATTTATTTCAATTCAAATTAGCTTTAATTTATACCTTCATCCAAAAATGCTGAAAGGCGTGATGATAAAACTATTAAAATAATGTACTTTTTGTAGTTATTTTTTGATTATAAGTATTTATCATTTTTCAATAATGTCTAAATTTAATAAGAATGTAAAAACATCTGAAATATATTAGTTTGTAAGTGCGCAAATAAATACACAAACGGACCAATTTTCGCCAAGAAACACATGTACTTACATATAGTTTTAATGATTTTATTGAAACTAAAATTAAAATTCTAAAACATACGTTTGCTAGATAATGTATTGATTTATTTTACTGCATGATTTTATTATTTTAAATGGGTGTGGTATAATACAAAATCTTTTTTGAAAATTAAACAAATCTGCCAACGACCTATGGAATAACATTATTATACTAAAAATTAAAAAAAATTCTCAAAATTTATTACATACGAATGCTAGATAAAAGAACAATCTTTCGAAATCCATTTATAATTTTTTGTGGAAAAGAGTCAATACGTCTAAAAACTTTTTTGAAAATGACGTATTTCCGGTTTTCTCTAGTAATGCCCTCTTAACATAAACTAAAAATAATACACGGATCATTGAAATATTTTCCAGCCCATATTTGGCAACTAATGAGTGAATGAAAAAAATCTTATTCTTTTACGTATTTTTTTTTACATAGCTCCTAACATGAGGCCCTGAGAAAAATAATTTCTCTCAGGGCCTGTGTCAACTTAGGGGACGTTGTGTGGAGAGTTTTTTTTAAGGAAAGGAAGAAGAGGAAGTTTTGGGTAGGAAATACGTAAGGTAGGGGGTCAGTGTGTACAGGAGCGACAGACTTCCAGCCCTTCAACCGCGGTGCAAGGCGATGGGTCTAGGGAATCTGGCTAGAGAGGTGTACCAGTCTCTTTCGATCCGGCCCATCATGCAGCAGGTGGGCTGGTACATCGGCCGCCAAGACCTGAAACAATCCTCACCCCATGAACCCGGGCACCCCTGCTAAGAAACCAAACATGGCGAATCAATGGGGTGTTGGTTGTCCAATAAATGATTCCCGAGGCGGCGGTACCCATACCCGCTTCCCAAAATGATGTTATTTGGTAACTAATGAGAGATGGTATAATTCTTATTATTATTAACTCCGACGCAAAAGGATGGGTGTTATAAATTTGACCGCCGTCTGTGTGTCTGTCTGTGGCATCATAGCTCCTAAACGAATGGACCGATTATGATGCGGTTTTTTGTTTGAAAGCTGACGTGACCGATATGGTGCTCAGCTATAATTCATGAACATCTGTTCAGGCATTTCAAGGTCATCAGCTCTTTTTCGTCTGGGGGGTTACTTAAAATTTTGAAAATCTTTCTTATACGAGTATGTACACATCTGCCTCGACACAGGAACTCTTCCCAGTGAGGATGACATAGCAAAAACTGCTGTGAAAATAGTTAACAAGAAGAAGAAAAGAAAAAAATATCATTTTAGTATTCCAATGAGCATGCCACAACCTCCCCTGGTATTGGCAAGAAAGTGGCCCTAACTTTTAATGGTCGAGCTTACATAAACTCGAAGCCAATAATAGTTTGACGTTCCGATGGGCGGACTGGGGGGTGGAGTGGGGGGTGGTAGGGCGGGGGTACCTCTGCTCTATAGAGCCCCGAGAAAAGGCTTCAAAACTTGTGTTGTAAGTCCGGCCATTTTTCGCAGGAAGTTAGGTCCTGAAAAAATAATGCGGAAAAAATTTACTTTCAGCGATGAAAGGCTTCTTTTCTCGTTCGTGAAATGGTCTAAATAGGAAATCAATGCATTCATTTACTGAATAACTAAAGCTTTTTTCGCTTTTGACTCACTTCCAACTAAAAATAAATATTGTAATTGCTTAGGGCCAAGCCCCGCCAAGGTCGACTAGAGTCCGGCCTTGGCGGGCGACGGATTTTGAATCCAGATTCATCGGACAACCACAGTTTGCAAATGGTAGCTATTGTTGTTGATACGATATGTGTTATTTTACTGTAAATATCTCTACATATTATATATTAAAGTCCTCCGTCGCGTTAATCTCAAAAACTACTGAATGGATTTTCATGCGGTTTTCACCAGTAGATAGAGTGATTCATGAGGAAGGTTTAGGTTGTTACGTTACAAAAGATAAAGAATAGAGTCCTTTATTCCTGTTGCGAGGAGTTAGTGAATTGAGTCCCAGTGCACAAACTCGCCGCACCGCCCCCCTCTCCGCACGCGAAGGTCCGTGGCCGGGAGTGCCGATCGCCACCCGGCATCCATTCCCCGGCTGGTCGCGGGCTTGACAACAGTGATTGCGCTAGTGCGCTGTTCGAGAACCTAAAAACTCGTGATTGTTTCTCTAATGTGTTTTGTGCACGGGAAGGCTCCAGCCTACCGGTAGCCTGTCGGACGGCTACCTCATTTCCTGCTTTGTGAGTAAAATGAACCTTTGCCTCCTTTTGTGTGCTACATCCTGCGTTTAAATTCACTAATACGTATTGAGAGTTGAGTAGAGAGAGAAGTTCCCCGCCATGTTAGAGTTCTATACCTAGCAAGTACCAATGTGTAGTTTGCCGAGGCTGGCAATTGTAAAACCCTGTCTCCTTCTAAATGAATAAACCCTTTACGTGCAAAACTGTGTTCTGATTGAGGAAAGAGACATGGAGATTGTGAGGAAAGAAGGAGGAGGAATTCACAAGCGAACCACAACACTCGCCTTGGTTTTAAGAGGAACCTTGCTTGCCCGGCTCTGAGCTAGTTCTGTTGGCCTATGTATTGCGTGTTCTTTCCAGGTTTTGGTTTAGCAAATGGCCGTATAAGCGGCAATGCTAACAAGGTGTATAATTTGTCAGATTTTGTGTGAATCGGTAGATATATATTATATATAAAGGAGAATGTCTGTATGTCGTGAACGAGCGGGCTGGCAAGCGGGTGGTGTGGATTTGATTTGTATGTAAATTAACAGATGGCGGTGGTTATAAAGGTTGGGCAACCATCCAGTAGATGCCGTTGTATTTCGTAAGCCACAGCAACGCGTGGCTGAGTCAGATAGTATTAAATAAATAGAGTGATTAGACCATTTTGAATAGTGAAGTTTACTTAGCGGCAGAATTGACTTCGTATTTCGAGGGTCGCCCTCCTAAGCTTGATTTATCTATTTTTTTTTCAATTTAATAATGTTATCATCAAGTTTTGCAAGTATTACAGTATGTATTTGTGTTACAGCTGTTTCGTCTTACAGGGCCATTTTTGCCGAGACACTAATTGAGAGAGTAGATACTCTATTATTTGTTTTCCCCACAATACATGTTAGGGTTTTCTTAATCGTTTAAATTAAATTAAAAAAATATTAAATGGAGGTCTACGAATTAAACACAAAAACAATTAATTTTTTTCTACTCTATTCGTCCTTGTGCTTAGACGTGTTGATGTACAATTTATCTATCGGGATCGCAGAATCCAGTGTTTGACACTCTACGTGTACACTTTTATATAATCATATTTAAAAAAAAAAACAATATTATATCGTTTGAGTCCAGACACATCAAATTATGTTCGGACATAGTTGTATGCTGATGATGCGGTGCTGATATCTAACAGTATGGAAGATCTACAGTCTCTCGTGTCAAGAATGAACGAAGTATGTATGAAGAATGAGTTAATGATGAATGTAAGTAAGTCTAAAGTCATGGTGTTTGAAAGAGAGAGTACGAAAACAGTATGCAATATAGTTGTGAATTATGAATACTTGGAGCAGGTGGATGAGTTTGTTTATTTGGGAAGTATGTTTACGAGAGATGGGAAGGCTGATAAAGATATTGAAAGAAGGGTGAATGCAGGTAACTCTATTAATGGAGGACTGAACGCCGTTGGCACAAACAAAAAACTGTCCAAAGACGCGAAACTAGCCGTCCATAATGGAGTACTGGTACCTACCCTGATGTATGGCAGTGAGGCATGGAACTGGCAGAGGAAGGATGAAAGTAGACTGAACGCTGTAGAAATGAGATCCCTGAGGCGTATGTGTGGTAAAATCATGTACGATCGTGTGAGAAATGTGGAAATCCGCAAAGAATGCAAGGCTGATTTAAGCGTAATGAGTAAGATCAAGAAAGGAACGCTCCGATGGTTTGGGCATGTAGAGCGAGTGAACGAGGAAAGGAGTGTAAGGAGAATATATGACGCAAATGTGAATGGTAGAAGAAGTCGAGGACGCCCAAGAAAGACATGGCACGACCAAGTGAATCAGATACTTGAGTCGGGCCATGTCAAGAGTCAGAACAATAGAAGAGAATGTATGAGACGTTGTATGAATGTAAACGAGGCAAGGAATGTGTGCCAAGACCGGGATGTTTGGCGGTCCGTCCTCTCTGCCTACTCCTGCGGGGAAACGGCGTGATGGTTAGTTAGTTAGTTAGTTAGTCATAAATAAACGGAGAAACTACCAACAAGATGAGTCCTAAGAAATTGTAAAAACTAAATAAATTTGAGGAAAGCCCATGAACAAAGCTCAACGCCAGAAAGCCAATAAAAATAACTAACTAACCATCACGCTGTTTCCCCGCAGAGGTAGACCGCCGATAGATCGCCAACATCCCGGTCTTGGCACACATTCCTTGCCTCGTTTACATTCATACAACGTCTCATACATTCTTTTCTATTATTGTGACTCTTGACATGGCCCGACTCAAGTATCGTGCCATGTCGTTCTTGGGCGTCCTCGACTTCTTCTACCATTTACATTTGCGTCATATATTCTCCTTACAATCCTTTCCTCGTTCATTCGCTCTACATGCCCAAACCATCGGAGCGTTCCTTTTTTGATCTTACTCATTACGCTTACATCAGCCTTGCATTCTTTGCGGATTTCCACATTTCTCACACGATCATACATGATTTTACCACACATACGCCTCAGGGATCTCATTTCTACAGCGTTCAGTCTACTTTCATCCTTCCTCTGCCAGTTCCATGTCTCACTGCCATACATCAGGGTAGGTACCAGTGGCAGTACTCCATTATGGACGCCTAGTTTCGCGTCTTTGGACAGTTTTTTGTTGGTGTCAACGGCGTTCAGTCCTCCATTAATAGAGTTACCTGCATTCACCCTTCTTTCAATATCTCTATAAGTCAATAAAAATAGAAATTTATAATTACGTTAAGACGTATAGAATAAGACTATTCACCAAGTTTAGTATATTCATGTGATTGTGATAAATAATTAGTCGGTAAAGCTGCTGTGGGATTATCCATCTAATTCCCAGTAGAGTTTCTTTCTGACTCACCATGCTGTCAACTATCATTATTTTAAAAGATGATTATCGTCATCTGTGATTACCCTGGTGATAGAAACATCCGTGTTAAAAGTTTACTTAATTGCAAAAAATGAAAAGTTCACAAGTTAGTGTTCTGCTGAGCGTCCATAAATTATAAAGAATAAGTTTATAATAGCGTGTAATTAAAGAAGACTTTCAAAGCTTAATTGCATTTTAAATGCAAAGCAGTACTATAATACTTATAATTAAAAGTACTCATTTATAATAATATACGTATGCAATATTCATGAACAAAACTCATTTTCTCATTTACCTGCATTTGAAATCTCCACGTCTCAAGCGAGTAATTCTGAGAAACTTCTTAACTGACTGCCTTTCGAG
The DNA here is from genome assembly GCA_917880885.1 of Limnephilus marmoratus. NCBI lineage: Eukaryota > Metazoa > Arthropoda > Insecta > Trichoptera > Limnephilidae > Limnephilus > Limnephilus marmoratus. The sequence continues at coordinate 49,558,185 of OU862918.1, read as the reverse complement.
CGTTTGTTTTGAATATAAACTTTGGACCCAAAGTTTAAAATATGAATATAATATTATTATGAATATTCTTCACAGCGTATGACGTTAAGTGCATCTTATAAAGCGAAACCTCCCCCAACTGATTTCAAACTTAATTGTTAGATTAAGAATCATGTTTCACGAGAAGCATTTAAAGTGGAACGAATTTGAAATTAATTTATACCCATTGTGGAGATAAAAAAGGATCAGAGTTAAATATGGATATTTCAATTTTGAAGTGAAACTTCCTTAGCCACGTCAGCGATTCGGAATTCGGATGAAATGGAAATGACGCGTACAGCACCCGCTAAGCGTTATACTCCTATCGAGGCTCTTATTGGTTGAGATATAAAACGGAAATGACGCGAGATCTGCGCTCATTGGTCTGCTCACTGCGCTTTGATTATGACCTCACTTTTCAAGGCTCCTTGGTTCTTCATAGTTTGAGATGGTTTTGGTAAAGTTTCGCTTGTACCGCGGGTTAACTGCACTCATTTTTTTAAAGAATCTTTCTTCTTCATAGTCTTTATTTATTAAAAGTATTTATGTATATTATGGCAATCAGGTTAATGCTCTTGCACCCACCAATCTATTCTGATGGAATAAGATTTAATTATGAACACTTCAGAGTATTTATAAAATTAGAGCTCTTATTTGAATTTAATCGAAGCTCATATTTTAATTAATTAAATAAACATTGTGCCTCTTTTTGGCCGATACCTAATATATATATATATGATCAAACTGTAAAAATAATATCTTACCATTAAAATATTTCACTTAACAAGATTTGAAAAATTAAAAAAGAAACTTTTTTCACGGTACCGTCCAATTAGCCGCCTGCCAAATATTTGTATACACGCCGATTTTTTGATCTGAAAGCAAAATCTATTATCTAAAGTCTAAAAGGATAGGTGGGAGATAAGGAATTGGTTGACAGGAGGTTGACCCTCGAGCGTATTTACTTCTTTGGTTGACAGGATTTACGTAATCATATTTGTGGTTGCGTGTGAAGGTTCTTTTGAAGAATGGAAACTAGTGAACCTTGGTATTGGACACACGTTCCAAAAAGGAGGAAGCAAAAAAAGTCATTTGATTGTCATTTCCCAGCTTGGGCTCGTTAAAACAATCCATGCGGATGCAGTGCTAAATTTGTTCACGTTTTGACCATATGTTTCGTATCTCTGACTATACACTGATACTATAAATACCAATGTCCTGACTAAGCTGCACAATGCACCGAGTCACCACCAAGCAGCAAATAAATATATATAAAATTCGCTCAACGACAATTCTGGTTTATCGCTCCCAAAATGTATAATGCTCTGAGTGCCGATATAAAGTCACAGAATAATTCCAAATCTTTCTTTAAAGCCCTATATTAAATATTGGATATTTGAAAAGGGAAGAGATTTCTTCAAACAACACATGAGAGTCTAATATTACAATAAAAAAACAAATAATATTAATATTAATAAAAAAAATAAAAAAATAATGTAATATTATGTTAACTTAAATAATATAATTAATATAATTAATTAATTAAGTTAACTTAATATTACATTAAAAAAAATAACAAACCAAAAAATTTACTTTCTCTAACACTCGTTCCAATCTTATTCATAGAAAGAATATCAAAAATGACTACAAACATGTACTCTCGTGCAGAAGAATACCTACTTACCAAATTATATTTCTATTTTTATCTCCAGAAGGATAATACTTAACAAATTTTATTTCCATTTTTATCTCAAGAAGAATAATACTACCAATGTTTATTTCAATCTTCTTTAAATAATCTTTTTATTCTTTATTTCTTAGCTTATTTTTAATTCTTATATTTTAATTTTTATCTGTTTTTAGTTTTATTTATCCCTTAATATGTTATTTTTTTCTTTCCTCTTCTAATATTTTATTATCTGTTTATATAAAATAATATTTCATGTATGACTACCACAACACGAGCAATAGCCTAGTATGGTAGTTAAAAAATAGCAAAAATGTATCATGTAAGCATTTATGAAATAATAAATAAAAAAAATAATAATTAAGCAGTGTAAAGGGCAAAATATTCTACATGAAATCAATTCTTTCTACAAAAATGCATTCGGGTTTCCCCATGAATGTTACATTTTTATCCTACTTGCTTAACGCAGTTTATGTATGTTAAGAGCGTTTAACCAGCCAGCGGCCGAAAATCCACATTTCGTCGAAAGTTGTTCTTATGATCGTGCAGGGCGGTTACAATGAAAAAGATTAATTATTCTTAATTTATACCTACATCCAAAAATGCTGAAAGGCGTGATGATAAAACTATTAAAATAATGTATTTACCATTTTTCAATAATGTCTGAGTTAAATAAGAATGTTAAAAAAATCTGAAATACATTAGTTTGTAAGTGCGCAAATAAATACACAAACGGACCAATTTTCGTCAAGAAACACATGTATGTATTTATTTTTTTAAATTTTATTTATTTATTTTATTATTTTATTTATTATTTTTTTTTATTTATTTATTTATTTTATTTATTTTATTTATTTTTTTTATTTTATTTATTTTATTTATTTTATTTATTTTATTTATTTTATTTATTTTATTTATTTTATTTATTTTATTTATTTTATTTATTTTATTTGTTTATTTATTTGATTTATTTGATTTATTTTATTTATTTTATTTATTTTATTTATTTTATTTATTTTATTTATTTTATTTATTTTATTTATTTTATTTATTTTATTTATTTTATTTATTTTATTTATTTTATTTATTTTATTTATTTTATTTATTTTATTTATTTTATTTATTTTATTTATTTTATTTATTTTATTTATTTTATTTATTTTATTTATTTTATTTATTTTATTTATTTTATTTATTTTATTTATTTTATTTATTTTATTTATTTTATTTATTTTATTTATTTTATTTATTTTATTTATTTTATTTATTTTATTTATTTTATTTATTTTATTTATTTTATTTATTTTATTTATTTTATTTATTTTATTTATTTTATTTATTTTATTTATTTTATTTATTTTATTTATTTTATTTATTTTATTTATTTTATTTATTTTATTTATTTTATTTATTTTATTTATTTTATTTATTTTATTTATTTTATTTATTTTATTTATTTTATTTATTTTATTTATTTTATTTATTTTATTTATTTTATTTATTTTATTTATTTTATTTATTTTATTTATTTTATTTATTTTAATTATTTTATTTATTTTATTTATTTTATTTATTTTATTTATTTTATTTATTTTATTTATTTTATTTATTTTATTTATTTTATTTATTTTATTTATTTTATTTATTTTATTTATTTTATTTATTTTATTTATTTTATTTATTTTATTTATTTTATTTATTTTATTTATTTTATTTATTTTATTTATTTTATTTATTTTATTTATTTTATTTATTTTATTTATATTATTTATTTTATTTATCTTATTTATCTTTTTTATCTTATTTATCTTATTTATTTTATTTATTTTATTTATTTTATTTATTTTATTTATTTTATTTATTTTATTTATTTTATTTATTTTATTTATTTTATTTATTTTATTTATTTTATTTATTTTATTTATTTTATTTATTTTATTTATTTTATTTATTTTATTTATTTTATTTATTTTATTTATTTTATTTATTTTATTTATTTTATTTATTTTATTTATTTTATTTATTTTATTTATTTTATTTATTTTATTTATTTTATTTATTTTATTTATTTTATTTATTTTATTTATTTTATTTATTGAAGAAACAAACGGTACATTATGCACAGTGGTGAAAATTTTATACAGTTATTAAGTATATTTCAAGGTGGGTACCTATGATATGTTTCATTGAAGTATCTTATTTATATTAAGTGATAACAGGGTGATGTGCGTAGTGGGTAGGTGTGTGTGTGTGTGAGTACGTCTGTAGATGTGAGAAGTGTTGATGTATGTATGTATATATGCGCGTTGAACAATATTAACATTATTGACATAATGCTCTTTTTAAATTTGTTTTATTTAAACTAAAATTAAAATTCTATAACATGCGATACCTAGATAATGCATTGGTTTATTTTACTGCATGTTTATATGATTTGAAATGGGTGTGGTATAATACAAAATCTTTTTTGAAAATTTAACAAATCCGCCAACGACCTATGGTATAACCTTATTGTACTAAAAACAAACATTGTTTTCAAAATTTAAAACATGCAAATGCTAGATAAAAGAACAATCTTTCGAAATCCATTTATAATTTTTTGTGGAAAAGAGTCAATATGTCTAAAATCTGATTTAAAAATGACGTATTTCTGATTTTCTCTGGTAATACCCTGTTACGTGAGCAGTTTTTCTTCCAATCTAGACCCTTCCCCCCTCTTGGTGAGATAAATTTAGGCCACTTCGTATATTATTTTCAAGTAACGTGAGATTTTACAAGACCCCCTTTTGAGCTCACGTAATTAATGTATGCCCCCTAACCCATGACTCGATTCCATGAAATTCGGTAAAACAGACAAAATCGCACCTGTCATCGTAGTTCTAAAGATAAAAATCCGTCGTATAAAAAGGTTGATTATTACTGAATACTTTTAACAAGCCTTTTTCAGGCAACAAAGCCTCCATTAGTTTATTCCGTTACAGTCAATTACGTGATGATGCAAATCTCCCGCACCCTTCCTTGCGAACACATGGCGACATCTTCCGTCACAACACCCTAACCGGCGTACTCTGATCGAGTTACTCCGTGAACTGCTCTACTGTATTATAATAACACATTTCATCCCCTATTCTGGGCCTTTTATCTTGTTAACACAACCCCTAGGTGAAGGAGAAAATCCGGGGTGATCTTTAGCCGCCAGGAGGACCAGGTAGCCGGGTGTTGTCACAACGCATTTGTAATAATAATGGAATAAGGGATGCATCTTGATGTAATAATGTAGGACTACATTAAAAGTAACACTCGATGTGGTTTCGAGGTGGGAACACTACGAGAAAATAATAAATTTAATAATAAAGCTTTATTACCTTTCTTTTTTGTAATAGATATAGGAGGATTTCATTTGCATAATAACATTTTATAGTATATTTAACACGTAGTAATTGTAAATATTTATACATTAATAACAAGTCCAAGTTGTACAAAACGCAATTGTTAAATTATTAGTCGTCCCTAATATTTTCAAACAGAGATATAATACACCGTTGCTGTTTCAGAGTGCCAAAATTTTACCCGCTAAGGCAATACTTATGGCACAAAATTATAATTCAGCATATATTTACCTCGCAGCATAAAGAGAAATTGGAACATAAATACACTACTAGATTCACGAGCAACGACGGGTTAATAGTTCCGAAATTTAACAATAAGTACCGACAGAGATCGTTTGAATACATCATACCGAAGATATTTAAATTATTACCTGACACTATAAAGCAATGTAATTCTATGAATAAGGTTAAATATATGGTGAAAAATTGGCTACCGGAAAAAAATATTTATATTGATATTGATATAATTTGGGAGGCGGGAATGGGTACCGCCGCCCCGGGAACCTTTATTGGATAACCAACACCTCTGCCATAGGTCACCCCAAGTGGTTCGCTACGTTTGGTGATTTAGCAGGGGTGCCCGGGTTCATGGGGGTGAGGTTTGTCTAGGTCTTGGAGGCGGATGACCAGGACATACTGAACCCCAGATTCCTACCCACCCCTTAAACCCTTTTCCTTCCCAGAACTCTCCTCTCCTTCCTTTCCTTAAAAAAAACCCTCCACACAGCATCCTCAAAGATGACATAGGCCCTGAGGGAAATTATTTTCCTCAAGGCCTCCTGTGTGGAGCTCACGTAAAAAAAAAAAAAAAATATGTATGAAAAAATGTTGAATCTGTAGTATGAGATGTAAATTTTAAATTTAAAAAAAATTATTTATTATTTTATTATTATTGTACAACAGAATAATTCCAATTACAGTACAATTTAGTTACCCTATCAGCATTTAGGCAAGTGAGTCTTCAATAATGTTTTTAAAGCATATAAAGAACAGTCACTTACATCCAAATGGTTTGCAATTTCATTTAACAGCACCACTCCCCCTCGTCATGCTATGCTTTGCCAAGACGTCTGTTCTGCCGTTCGGTACTTTAAATAAGTCATGATATCGACTTCGGCTGTAGTGGTCTGGTACATATAAATCATAGCATCCCAAGAGAAATGGGCTATTGATGAAATTGTTCCAAATTTTGAAAGACAGAATAGCAAGACTTGTTTTCCTTCTAGTTTCTAGGCTCACAGAATCAGTTTCCTCAAGTAAGTCAATATGGTGCATGAACCTTGGATATGTTCCATGCTTCCGCATATAAACATACCTGAGGAATTTCTTCTGGATTTGCTCTAACATATCAATGTACTTCTGGTGGTACGGTGTCCAAACATCGCTCGCGTACTCCAGTTTGCTTCTCAGTTTGCCATCGAATAACGCTAGCATAGCTTCTTGGTTATCAAATTGCTATAATTGTTATAAAAAATGAATATGAAACTAAAATTTAAGCACCTGTTGCCAAGCCAATTTAATTAGCTTAGCAGGACTTGTTTGTTGATTATATTATGTATTATCTATTCTTTCATTAATAAAAAAAAAGTAAGCTCACATCGTCGTGAGTGCTAATAATTTGAGAAATGTATTCACCTTCACGGTGGAGGGGAAAACTCTCGACTCACAATCTGAAAGTCGCGGGTTGCGATCCAATATGTTTAAATTTAAAAAGAAAATAAGGAAGTATACCTGAAATATTAATGGTTTTTTTAGTGATTTTTTTATATGAATACCGCTCAAGAGTCCCAATTGCTACGTGTGGAGCCAGTGAGACAATGGCATTCACAATTGGGGTATGATGTGAGGCTGAATGTAGTTAGGAGGGGAAGGAGATAGGAAACAGGAAGGCGGGGAATACCTGGTCTATCAGAACTGGTCACCAATCACGGCTAAAGCCATTTCAAGCAAACGCTTCAATTCTGAATGGTGGTCTTAAACCAGGAAGATACTGAGAGTATCTTCTATTTTGGAACGTATCTGCAAAAATATAACCTGTATTATTTTAATGATTAAATTGAGAACAAAACAGAAATCAATTAAATAAAATTTACTCGGGTATGTCGGGATTTGAAGCCGCGACCTTCGGATTGCTAGTCGAGAGCCTTACCCTTCGATCACGAAGGCCAACATTATCTAGACAGAATTCACATGACATGGTACGTGGATATATGTAATGTATGTATGTATGTTTGGTTACTTTACATAACGTTATTCCTTTATTTCATGCTTTTTTAATCTATAAAACTTACATCTTTTAAGAAATCAGAAAAGTTGACAATTATAAATTTAATGTAATATCTTTATTGAAGTTGTTTTAAGAAAACCGTCTCTGTAATCAATAAGTAGATAGTTTTTATTGAATGAAAACTCTAAAAATATGTTCGTCAATTTTTTATGGGATTGCACTATCCTCCCCACATCCTGGAATAAACATTATTATTATTATTAACAAAACGTTCAATTCCACAAATTTGTAACGATATCGTAAATATTTGGAAACGATTTCCAATAAATGTTTATAAATTAAATTCCTTTAACTCCAAATTCTTATTACTCCATCATGATAGTCTAACTAACGAACTAACTAACCATAATGCCGTTTTCCGCAGGGCTAGACAAAGAGGACGGACCGCCAAACGACTCGGTCTTGACAAACACTCTTTGCCTCACTCACATTCATACATCGTCTCGTACATACTCTTCTATTATTCTGACTTTTGACATGGCCCGACTCAAGTATCTGATTCACTTGATCGTGCCATATCTTCCTCGGGCGTCCCCGACTTCTTCTACCATTCACATTCGCGTCGTATATTCTTCTTACACTACTTTCTTCGTTCATTCGCTCTGCATGCCCAAACCATCTGAGGGTCCCTTTGGGGTCGTCCATTAATCACGTGATGTTTTTTAGCAACTTTTTAACCCCCCCCCCCCCCCCGTGGTAATACGTGGTGAGGTTTTAGACTACCCCCCGTCCCCCCAAAATCACGTGTATATTTTTTAGTACAAAGTATTTTGAAATTTTCAGAATATTATCACGAAAAATAAATACACGTGATATCTCATTATACCCCCCCCCCCCCGGTGATATTTCGTGATTTTTTCAGAACCCCCCCCCCCCTTTTGAGCCTCACGTGATTAATGGACGACCCCTTTCTTAAACTTACTCTTTATGCTTACATCAGCCTTACATTCTTTGCGGATATCCACATTTCTCACAAGATCAAACATTGTTTTACCACACATACGTGTCAGGGATCTCATTTCAACAGCATTCAGTTTACTTTCATCCTTCCTCTGCCAATTCCATGCCTCACTGCTGTACATCCGGGTAGGTACTAGGACTCCATTGTGGACTGCTAGCGTCGCTTCTTTTGATAGTTTTTTATTAGCGCCAACGGTATTCAGTCCACCATTAATAGAGTTACCGCCATTCACCTTCCTTTCAATATCTCTATCAGCCTTCCCATCTCTCGTAAATATACTACCCAGATACACAAACTCATCCACCTGCTCCAAGAATTCATCATGATTCACCTTCCCATTATAATCTGTCTTGTATTATTACTCGCATTATACACCATTCAATTGTTAAAATGCACCATAAAATTTCATGTTTAAACAGCCTTAAATTACTGTCAAACAATTTGTAATATTTGAGTGTATATGGGATAACCTCCCTTTTCACCAGAATTAACCCTTTCAAAACGATGTCATTTTATCTGCCAGCCTCCTCCCTCAACTTAATTCCCCTATCCATCGGTCACGGGGTGTTAACCCTCTGCGCGCCATAACAGTATCTGGCGGAATATTAACAGTCATTTAACGCCGGTAAATTCTGCATCTGAATAAATGTATGCGGAATACCGCAAGGTTTGGGGGAACAGCTTAAGTATACCTTTAAGCATTGCGGTTTTAATGGGAATAATTTAAGAGTTCTTGTGTTAATTAAGAACATAAATAATAACCGATAATTAAATAAAGTAATATAAAGGGTGCATTATTTATCGCGTGAATAACTTTGTTGGTATTATTAGTTTAAGAAAATCATAATATATAAAACAAAGTCGGGTGAGTTACACCATTTGTAACTAGAGAACGGCTGGACTAGTTTTTATGATCTTTGATTTGTTGGATATGTCTCCGCCCCGAATAGCAGAATAACTATTAAAACATCGGAAAAATTCACGAAAAAAATAATTACAAAGAAAATTCTTTTCCTCACACATTTTGTACGGAAAGAATTCTCATCTTTTGAAAGCGCTGCAGTAATATTGTGATAAGTATAATGTTGAATAGTGAGTGAATTCCAAATATTCAATAACGTCAAATGTCAATGCGCTGTTTTTTTGTTTTTGTTCTTAAATATGTAATGCTGCCCCTCTTTCTTACGCACTAAATGTCAACAGTCGAAAATGGGACAAATGGTGAACGTATCTCCGTAACCCTCCAAAGGAAGAATACGACCTTACTATAAGTATAAATGCAAATGTTCGTATGGATATGTGTGTTTGTTACTCTTTCACACAAAAACTACTAAATGGATTTTAATGAAACTTTACAGTAATATAGCTCACACATCAGAATAACATACAGGCTATATATAATGGTAAGTTCTGGCGTTAAGAAATTGGTATAAATGAAAATGTGTGTATTTAATATATTTTAGCAGGGAGGAAAGGCAGGGGAAGGGGAACGGGGTAGGTGGGGTTCGCGGCGAGGGAAGAGACGAGGGAGGGGGAAGTGCGGGGAAGGTGGAAGGGAATGGGAACGCATGGGAAAGGACATGCAGGGAGAATCAATTTATTTCTTTGAATGGCATTGTAACGCATGCCGGGGACCAGCTAATTGTACGAGTATATAAATTATCGTTTATTTGTAGCAGCTAGTAACATTTTCTTGTGTAATTAATTATCTGCGATGGGGAAAAAAACGTTACTTGAAACGGCATTGGTCGTGTTTGGTGAACAGATCTGAATAGCCAGGGACTTCTATACCCGCTTCCCTTCATCACTACATTCAACCGCACAACATACTCCAATCGGGGAAGCCATAGTTTCAATGGTTCCAGACGGTTTCGAGCAGGTGGGCGGTATTCTAAAAAAAAAACCTTGTCTGCACCGTACATAAATACATATATAAATATATGAGCTTCACAAATCCTACGATTCAAATAACCCGTGATTTTATGACCACCGGGGTGGTCACGCGAAAGTTTGCCTCGATTGCTCGCGATTTCTCAGAAGAACATTTTTTAAATGTTTCGCCAACATTAAAAAAAAATCATACCTTATAACCGCGCGAATCCTGCGTGTTGTTATTTTGAAACTGCTGTGAGGGGTACTTATTCGAGTCAACATAGAATATTTTTGATTTCTGTGTGTTGTCTGTGATATACTTGATAATGAAAGGACTATGGAAAAAGGACTTACTTTTAACCGTAAACAGCTGATCAAATATTCGACATGAAAAAAATATAAAAAAAATATATATATATATGTCGTTCTAAAATAGTCTAAGAAGTTTTTTTTACATGAACTTCACGCAGGAGACCCTGAGGAAAATAATTTCCCTCGGGGCCTATGTCATCTTTGAGGATGCTGTGTGGAGGGTTTTTTAAGGAAAGGAAGGAGAGGAGAGTTCTGGGAAGGAAAAGGGTTGAAGGGGTGGGTAGGAATCTAGGGTTCAGTATGTCCCGGTCATCCGCCTCCATGACCTAGACAAACCTCACCCCATGAACCCGAGCACCCCTGCTAAATCACCAAACGTAGCGAACCACTCGGGGTGACCTATGGCAGAGGTGTTGGTTATCCAATAAAGGTTCCCGGGGCGGCGGTACCCATTCCCGCCTCCCAAATTGTAAAATTGTATAAATTCTACGGATAAATTTCGCAATGCAAATCATCAAAACCGGCAATCACTAATTTTCTGAAGCACGCCAATGTAGGTACCATTGCTATGTGATGGATTTTAGTATTTTTTTTACACTAATACTTCTATTAAAGTAGCGTGCGGTTGACGTACATCGCTTAATTACAAATCATAAAATATCGCAAAGAAAGAAATAAATCTGTTTACCACGTCCAAAAAAAACCCATTGGAATATTATACTGACACTACAGAAAAAATGATAGTTAACAGTTATAAAAAATAAAAATAAATAGTTTTAAATAACATACTTGTTTTTATGATATTAACAAATATTTAAAAAAAATATATATATATGTACACATAACAATTTTAACAAAAATATTCAGCCAATGGTAAAGATTTCGTCAATGACGAGAGATTCTTCCAAGAATTAAAAGAATTATCCTTTTGAATCTCTTCGCTGACGCTAAACACATCGAACTCGGAACTCGGAAGAGATTCTATTCAGGAGCACTTAACTTCTCCCCGCCGCCGTTAGAACTATTGGCAGGTTGGTCCTACAGGCAGGAAGATGTCTAAGATAGTCATCTGGAACACGCTCCAAATAGCCGAGTTCTCAATAAAGCCACGCAGCATTCTGAATAAGTGGGTGGCGGCATACCTCTCTGTTCTGAGTTGTAGGGAGTGAAGACCCAGCATGCCCTGAAGAAAGTTCGTCGCGTCGAGCCACGATAGTGGCCGCTCTCCCTCATGTGGAGAAATCTCAGAAACTTTAATAAACATTGGCGACTTCTTAAACTTATCGCATGGTTGCTTGTTTTGTTATTTGTAGGTAGAGAGCGTCGGAACAAAATAATTTTTTGAAAAAGTTAATACCAATAAGTCTACATGAAATATCAAACATAATAAGATACGGAAAAATCTTAACCAACTCGGTTATTGGGACCCTTGTTTTTTCTGTCATTTCTGTTCAACCCATATTTTAAATCCAGAATTAAAAATTTTACCCTCCACTTATTTCCTTCATATTTTTGGCAGCTATCTTTTTCAATGATTACAAAGTTCTTACTATTACTTTTATTTTTTTTCCGTTATCTTTTTATTACATGTTTCTTTTTCTGTTTCATGTTTCGTGATTGATTTATGTGATTTACTAGTATTATCTTCTTTTTAAATATTGGTTTCTATTAGTACATTGATGGGGATAACCTTTACAGGTTATTAAAATCTTATTCCAATAAAAAATATAAAAGATTATTTCATTGTTTTCTCCTGCAAGCAATGCAGGAGAAAAACATTCATAATTACATGACTGAGCAGTGCGAAGGATCGATTCATAAATTTTAATTCATAAATCTTTGACACACTGACTCCCAGATTCTTCTACCCACCCTCATACCCTTTTCCTTTCGAGATTTTCCTCTCCTGCCTTTTCTAAAAAGACCTCCACACAGCATCCCCAATTATGACATAGGTCCTGAGGTAAACTATTTTCCTTATGGCCTCCTGTGTCGAGCTAATGTAAAAAAAACAATTAATCTCTTCGCTGACGTTATAATTATAATGTCCCAACCAACTTTGTGATTGTTAGAAAAACTTATAAACTATCCCCAGCGAGGGCTCGAACGTGTCATCAACGTTCTCCCCCTTCTTTCTCACACGTCTTGTTTGAAAACGAAAAAGAGATACGATATACGAACGACAACACCACGTACGCTACGATTAGTACTTCGCCATTTTAACGTAGGCATTTCTTCTTATCGTCTAAAAAGTCTCGCGATTAACTGAGATGCAGGAACTGGTCCCATTTAACTACGAAATTTAATTCCACTTGTTGGCCAGTTTAGTCGGGCATAATAACTCTGATAAATGTTGCTAATGACGCGTTCCCAAGGGGCAAAGTTGAAAGATCAAAAGCAAATTGAAACTTCTACAAATTCAACATCGCTTATCTTCAGTTATACTCCGCGTCCGGAGTCAACGAAGAATGCAAATCTTATAACTTGATTTCTATGAATTAAAAGCCCAAAGTTAACTGAGAAGTGCTTGGAACATTTAGCCATTAGCGAATCGAGGAAAGTTTTTTGATTTTGATAAACAAAGGGTTCAGCTGAAGTTAACTTTTGGGATATTTTACGTAAGACTCTATAATTCATACGATTTAATCTATTGATTTGGTTGGAATTTGGTTGAATACGTAGTACAACTTGTAACTTGGTTGTTGGCTTACTTGGTTAATAGTTAATAATTTTTAACTTTTCATCATAGCTCATTCCAAATGTATTATTTAGGTAAGTAACAAAAACACAATGTTGCAAATAAACATTCATATTAACCTTTAACTGCTGACGTGATATTTTTTGACGTATACTCTGAAGTGGGAGCCTGGGCGGCCTGTTACTTTAAATGTGTATATATTAGAGATCAAATGATTATTTATTTGGATAATTTAGATATATTTAAATTAAATGAATTACTTTTTTTAAAATTTTTATGTGACTTATATTTGACAATTTGTATATTACAAAATTATTTTTGACAAAAATCACTTGAGATCAGAAATCAGTCTGTTTTATCTATTAACCCCTAGGATACGACACACTACAATAGCAGTGCAGAGAAATCATGACTACATCTACAAATGAACTGCAATGTGTGGGTGTAGAGCTAGGTTTTAGAGGTTTTTAATGCATTTTGTTCCTGTCCATGAAATTTAGAAAGCAAAAAAGTTGATATTGAAGAAACTTGTCAATTATTTCAAATATAATTTTCAACGTTATGTTTGATTTTCAGATATTTACAAAATACTACCCGTCTTCTAGGGGTTAAACTAAATAAAAAAAACAAGGAACTCACTTTTTCATAATATTTCAATATTTTTTTTTTTTTTTTACATGAGCTCCACACAGGAAGCCCTGAGGAAAATAATTCCCCTCAAGGCCTATGTCATCATTGAGTATGCTGTGTGGAGGGTTTTTTTAAGGAAAGGAAGGAGAGGAGAGTTCTGGAAAGGAAAAGGGTTTAAGGGGTGGGTAGGAATCTGGGGTTCAGTATGTCCTGGTCATCCGTCTTCAAGACCTAGACAAACCTCACCCCATGAACCCGGGCACCCCTGCTAAATCACCAAACGCAGCGAACCACTTGGGATGACCTATGGCAGAGGTGTTGGTTATCCAATAAAGGTTCCCGGGGCGGCGGTACCCATTCCCGCCTCCCAAATTGTGTCTCGAATAAACCACATTTATAAAACTTTAGTAAAGTTGCTTATGTTTATTTTTGTGTAGTAAAAATCAACTGACGACCTCCGTAGTCCAGTGGGTAAGACTCTTGACTCACAATCCGGAGGTCGCGGGTTCGAACCCGGCATGCGCAAATAAATTTTATTTGATTAATGTGTTATTTCACAATTAATTCATTAAAAATAATATATAGTAATATTTGCGGCATGTTCCAGAGTGGAAGATACTATCAGTATCGCCCTGGTGTAAGACCACCATTCAGAATTGAAAAGTTGCTTGAAAATGGCTTTAGCCGTGTTTGGTTACCAGATCTGAATAGCCAGGTACTTTCCAAACTTCCTCTTCCCCACCTCCTTCCCCTCTCCACTACCTTCAGCCTCACAACATACCCCAGTTGGGGATGCCATAGTCTCACTGGCTCCAGACGAGAGCACTTGAGATTCTTGTGCGGTATTCACTGTAAAAAAAAAAAAAAAAACTTTAAAAAACTCACGTAAGTACTGACGATGGGTCAGAGAGGCCCGCAAAAATTGAAATGAGTTTACTTGCGGAAATTTAACTTTAAAAATTTAAAATTTAAAACTTACGGCTCTGGCGTCACCACATGAAAGCGGCGTATGCGTCGCACGTAGGAGAGAGGGGAGTGTTTCGATATTATTATTGTTGCTAGGACGGAGCGGCCCCCAGATCAGTAGTTAAAGGTTAATAAGTTATCTCGCAATCTTTTGCATTTCGTAAATTTCACTGCCTTTTTTCTGAAGTACTGAACATATTCTACTTGAAATATTATTTCTGACACGGGTAAATTTTTATTTTTTTTTTAATGTGAAACTGCACAAGAGTCATAACTGATCCCAACCGTCTGGAGCCAATGAGACTTTGACATTTGACTTTTAACAATTCGGGTATGTTGTGAGTCTGAAAGTAGTAGGGAGGGGAATGAGATGGGAGAGAGGAAGATGGAGATATACCTGGCTATTCAGATCTGATCACCAAACACGGCCAAAGCCATTTCAAGCTACTTTTTTTAAATTTTGAGTGGTTGATCACCAGGGCGATTCTGAGAATATCTTCCACTCTGGAACGTGCCGGAAATGTTCTATACATTATATTAAATTAGTAAATTGTGAAAAAACACAAATTAATTGAATGAAATTTACTTTCGCACTGCGGGATTTGATATGGTGCTTTTTTAGTTTTAAACAATGCTGCTCGACTTTGTTCCTTACATGTATACAAAAGAGTTTCAAATGGATAGATATCTTTAGAAAGTACCTGAGTAAACAGAGACCACGGTGACCGATTAGTTGGGTTTTATTCTTTTGTACTGCAAGCGTAAGTGAAAATTTAATGGATTTCGAAATTAATGTATTCAAGAATCCCGATTCCACTGAAGCTGGATTGTAAGGCTTATTTCAATAAAACATACTGTGTTTGTTAGTCAATGAAGGAATCTATTATTCATTACGCATATTTCATGACTGATCAAAACCAATTCTCTCTATGTAGAATTACTATCTCAAAGCTTCTACGCAGTGAACCCACGACATTGTCTATTTCTGTACTCCATTTACATTTATTTTGATAAGCATTATAGTACTGTAGTCTAACATTATGATTCAAAATACACAATTATGTTTTACTAGGTTGTAAAATACTGAACGTTTATGAAATATAGCTGTTTAATATTGAAACAGCTTTGGGACTGCTCCATACATCCCAAGATCCTGTTCAAAATATTGTAATGTCCTTTGTTCCTCTTCCTTCCTCACAAAGTCTTATCTGGGAAGCAGAATAAGAAGATGACTAAACACTACCTACCGATGCCAGTTATAAAGTATTTTTGTTCATTCATGTGAAATAGTACACATAAGATTAGTTGAAATATTGTCTCTGTCGAGTTCGGATCAGTTATTAAAACTCTTACCAAATCGCTGTCAACATCGCCATTATATACGTTTTTTTATATATGAATCAACCGTGCGAACTGTACCTCTTTAATGATCCGTGGTTGGAGTGTCAAGGTCAACAATCATCTGAACGTAAGGCTTCATCCGTCTTCCGAGTTTCTAGTGATAAAAACCCTTTCGAATGCTCTCTTGTTTCTAATTGATTTACAGTTCATCTAACTGCCAATCGGGCGTT
Organism: Limnephilus marmoratus; assembly: GCA_917880885.1. Taxonomy (NCBI): domain Eukaryota; kingdom Metazoa; phylum Arthropoda; class Insecta; order Trichoptera; family Limnephilidae; genus Limnephilus; species Limnephilus marmoratus. The sequence goes on along the minus strand of OU862918.1, from coordinate 49,541,794 downwards.
AGACTTTTCTCAATATTCCATCAAACACACAAAAGGAGCAGATCGTGGATGGCTTTTGACTAAATTATTTGGTCGAAGAGGGTCGCACAGATCGGGTTACTGAGAACAAGTATTAAATACGAGTCACTAAATACATTTTATCAGGTTGTCTAATTTACTTTATTCGTCGGGGTCACCAGTTAACGCAAGATGATTCTAAGTTGTTGTTTAAAAAACTTTATTATTGAAAATATTTAGGCTTTAATCACGAGGTTTGGTATGGAATCTAAGAAGTACGAATTGCTTGCAGCAGGCGATCAGAAGGGAATAATATTTGTATTTTAGAAATGCGCTGTCATCGGTCTGCCACCCCGTGCGCAACCATCTTCCGCCGGTATTGCCATTCGTTAAATTTTATAAGCTTTAAAAAAAAATCATAGTTTATTTTGCACTATTAATTAAGAGCTGCAGCTTTCTAATGGCTGAGATATAAAATGTTTAGTTTTTAAAACGTTAACAATTTTAAATATACCTACTTATTTTGTGAGCTTTAATTACGTGAAGTATTCATTTACTACACCTGTGTAACTGCTTAAAGTAAATGTATGTATTCTCGGTTTGGGGTCTCCGTTTGTTCATCAGATGTAGCAGAACTAAGAATTATTGATCAATGGGGATAGTCGACCACAATCTAGAGGCTTTAATGAGAAGGCTCTAAGTTCAGTTCCAATATGGTATTTGGTTAGTACATGTCGGATTGCGAGGGCGACCAAACCTCGCAAAAGGAATAATTAGGTAAAGCAGGACCTCGCCAAATATTTTTATGAACTTTTACGGAATTTTCATACAAATCACTAATTCATTTATTAATAACAATTATTATAAGCAATAATTGTCAGCCTGAAACCCTCATTTACGTTGAAAAATCTTCCGTTCAAGTCCCGTTGGCGGCAAGTATCTTTTCTCGGAAGATTTTTCAATGTAAATGAGTGTTTCAGGCTGACAATTATTGCTTATAATAATTGTTACCCTTTGTGTTATGCATAAAAATCTTGTCTTAAACATTAGTTTATAAATTAAAAAAATAATAATCATTTATTAATACCAAAGATATTCAAATACAGAAGGAGATATGCTATGGTGTCCGCGCAACTGTCGCCGGACTACGCGCTAATTAGCGTAGTTTTCATACAAAAAGAATTTGTTAATTTCGTTGATTTTTTGAAAATGTGCATTAATATTGGTTAACAATATATTTTGAATAAGGAAAGAATTAGTTCATTTAGTTTAACGTTCGTTTGGTTTATTCGTTAATTATTTGTTCTTTTAGTTTATTTGTTAATTGGTAAACAATATCGGCGACACCCGGAAGCGCAGACCCACATAGTAAAAACAGCAGATAGCACATCTACTTATATTCCAATATCTTTGATTAATACTTAACAAGTGGACGTTCCGGTACTTTAAGAAGTTTTTATTATCTTTAAGGCATTCTCTAGCGTTTTCAGCACCATGACTGACCTGACTTGACTTGAGTTTAAACTTTTTTTTTTAATTTTAGTTGCTGAGTCAATTAGAGCGGAGAATGGAAATACTCTCAGTTTCACCCTGGCGAAAGATCACCATCAACTGGATGGAAGTGTTACCCCTAATGTAATATTTCTTTCAAATATGACAACAAACTGTCACAGTGATTGATTGTTTATGATCCTTGGCCATGAATCCGGGGGTCATGGGTTTAAATCTAATCACGAGAAAAAAAGTTTCATTTAATCAATTTGTGTTATTGATTAATAGATACTTTCATAGCGCGTCAAAAACCATCACTCAGATTTGAAATGTTGCTTGAAGTGACTTTAACCGTGTTTGGTGACCAGATGTAAATAGCCAGGATCTTCCCTACCCTTCTTTTTCCACCCTCCTCTTCTCCCCACTACCTTCACCCCCAAAACATACCTTAATTGGAGATACCGTGGTCTCACTGGCTCCAGATGGTTGAGAACAGTTGGGACTCTTGTGCAGTATTTACATTGAGAACTATGAAACAAAAATAATATAGCGTCTTTTCATTTTTTTTACTACACATACGTGCATGACCCTTGAAGATTGACAAATAAATTTCAAACAAAACGCAAGGTCAAAGCTGTTTCTTTGATGTATTTTAGTGCTTCACAGAAGTGATTCTCTATTATTGTATTTTAGTTAAGGTGAATTGAAAATAGATTTGAAACTGCTCTATACTTATAAAAAAAAACTTAATTAATGCATGCATGCGTCCTTTTATTTACTGATGTTGTCTTACAAGTTGCTAGCTAATATATTTTCCTATGGTGAACGACAAGAAATATTCCCCTTCATTCTTGTGGCAAGATCTTATCCACTTACACATAATCAAATAAACCATCAAATATATTTAATGATATTAATTCTTCACTTAATATGTATGTATCATATTCCCCCGCGCTGTGGTCACCCTAAGCTTGTACAGTTCATATTTCAGTCGTGTCTCTAATTACTCCTGGGGAGAGAGGGTGAACACCCGTTATCAGATAGACGGTACACCCATTAATTTCGGTCTTAATAGGAGCCCTTTCTATTCGCCCACCCGCCAAATAGGCGATAAGTAATATCAGAAACAAAAGGAAGTTAAGTGCTAATAAGAGGGGTTTTATTATAAACAGTAGGCGCTATAATGTTTTGAAGGAAATGCGTCGGCCGTATTTCAATTTTCCGAGGAAAATACTGCGAAAAGTTGTAAAGGAGAATCATTTCTGAGTGCTTTATAGCGGAACGTTCTTAGCTTTGTCTGGAACGCATGTCTTCCCCGCGCAAACTTGACTTATTAGACTATCTCTCAAATTACCTCATTTATTTATTTCTTCCGCATCGTGGAGTAATGCGTGATAAATAATATCGTAAGAGAATTACTGTAGCCTGATTAGGCGATTCGGATATCATGTCTCTTGCGTAATGATATCTATGATGATTTATTTACCTTTTAGTGTTACTAAACGACATTGCTGTCATTTTTAAAGTGAATAATGATGTTATTTGAGGGTCATTTTTATTTATTGTGACAATTTCTCATTCGTGACAAAAAAACTCCCCCTCACACGACCAAAAATGAAGGCGAATTTATTTTTAGATTAGTTTGACTCAGGGGGCCATGATGACAATAATTTTCCCCGGAGCCAACGCCATCTTCGGTGATACTGTATGGAGGGTCTTTTTATAGAAAGAATGAAGAAGTTCTGAGAAGTAAAAAGATACGAGGTGGGCAGTAATGTGAGGGTCAGTGTGTCCAGGGGTGACATTAAAGGTTATCCACCACGTACCCGCCCTGGTATAAGTAACAGATGGTTACTCCTTCAAGGCGAAAGAAAAAAACAAGGACTCTAATTTTTTTGAATGAACGAAACTACATTTAGTTAAGAATGAATCTAGACCTGCAATGCCCCTGCATACATTGTTAGTAAGCAGTATGCAAATGCGTACATAATAAACTTGATATAATGGTGTTAGTAAAACATATTTAATGGTATGCAAATATGATAGAAAGCAAGACGATGGACAGCAGCTCGCGGGGGATTGTATCTTGTTTATGCTGCAAGCATCTGCAAGAAAGGGATAGCAGAAAAGACAAACATGGTTGGATAAAAAAAAATGGCTGTGCAGTCGGGAGGGTTCCCCCTCTCGTCGTCTGGCAATACCAGCAAGAACATGTGTGGCGGTAGGTCAAACCATAATGGGGGTGACCTTAAAATATCCATTTTGTCTGACTGGAAAAGTCAAAAGGCCAACTTCAACCAGCGTCTCTCGATCCGACCCGCCAAGCAGTTGGTGTGCCACCCCTAAGATACGAAAGGTAACGAATCACTTGGGGGTGACCTATGGTAGTAATCCAATGTTGGTAATCCAATGGATCCTGGGGTTGCGGTACTCACACTTGCCTCCCAAATTGATAACAATATTTCGTCCATTCATAATATACTTCTGCTATTTCTGTATAATTTAACAAATCGAAATGATTTTTTTTCATCTTTTAAATCCTGATTTGTATGAAATGGCTATCATGAATATACGTACAGTAATTCTGATTATAAATATAAACAAAAGCTTCAGTAATACACTGCTAATGATATTTTGTTTTATAAATCATACATAATATATTTACGTTATATTTATATTACTTTCCTACTAGTTTTATGACAGGCCACCACAGTATTTTAAACAAAAACATCATTACTCAGAACCGATTCTAGTTTACTGTAGAGTACATTTTTTTTAAATAATTTTTTTTTAAATAAAAAACTTGTTCCATTGACACGTAAATCAATTTTATTTGAATACGTCCAACGTCGCGGGCAATATGGCTGGACACAGGACATGCGGGGATATTGACATGGACGCAGCGTGACCATTTTCGCCTTTCAAAGGATTCAATTATATACCATTCCCTACCCCACCCCCGAAAAATGAAGCAATTTCATAGAGGGCAAAAAGACTTGTGTGTTTGACGGGGATTCCTCTGAAAATAATGGCGGGAAATCCTTTGTTCAGGTGTTATTAGAGAGCGCGCCAAATTTTGCCGCCAAAACAATGAGTTTCCGGCGGAAGCTATCCGGTTTGTTGCCATGGTGACGGGAGGACAAAAAACACCGCGCAGTCTAGCGGGAAGATTAGAAAATTAATAGAATTAGAAATGTTTTACGTGGCTTTATTCTGGTTTGGTTATGGGATAACGAGATGATTATACAGGTAAACAAAGGGTTGGAAAATGTCTTCATAAAAGTATAAAGGTAGTTACGTACTTTTAATTTATGTCAAAGTTTTAACGGAATTAAATACACACTGTCTTAGGCAATATCTCTATTTTGAGGTTCTTATTATTGAACGCAACTATTTATTTTTTTAATTCTTTCATAATGTTTTCTAAGGTTCGTCATGGCCAAACCCGAGCTCAACCAAAAGTGATAGATTTAATTAATTACAGTATCGTCCTGGTGAAAGGCAACTATTCAATATCGAAACATTGCTTATAATACAATGGCTTCACTTGTATTTGGTGATTAAATCTGGAGAGTGGTATAGCTGTCTCCTTCGACTTCCCCCTTTTCCCAGCTTTTCCATGTGAATACCTAAAAATATTAAACGAAATTAAGTACTTAGGGGTTATTATTGACGATCAACTGCGTTGGGAGCCACACGTCAATTCTACAACAAAAAGGCTTCGCAAATTATGCAACATTTTCTATTCTCTCAGATCTATTCTTAACCTACAAATACTGAGATGTGATTACTTTGCACTTTTTCAATCAATTGATACATACGGTATTGTGGGATGGGGAGGGTGTGCAATGTCAATTCTATATCCCATGGTCTTAATTCAAAAATTTCTGCTAAGGATAATATTCAAATGTAACCCATCACACCCATCAGAGTCACTTTTTAAAAAATTCACAGTGTTAGACATTCAACAATTATATGTAAAGACAATTCTCACATTCTTATGGAAAAATGATATGATGAAAAAAACACAAAAAAAAATTCACACTCGGTACTCGTCACACCTAAAATGCATAATTCCTACAACGAAAACAACTTTCGCACAGCGACAGTTCTCCTATATTGCCCCCAAAATGTTCAACTCATTGAGTACTAGGAAATCGAAAACTGATAAACTTTATATCATAAGTGTATAGGACTGGTTATTTACAAAGGGGAGGTACTATTTTAAACAATGCCTGAAGTCAACAAATTAAGTTAATTTGCTTTATTATTATTATTTATTTTTTTTACATTCAAATTTAAAAAAAAATCTTTTGATAATTAACATAATAATATTTAGAAAAATGAAACATTTCGACTTTGTATAAACCACTTGTATAATCCGTAAATCCGACCGGTTTAATTCCTGAAGAAGGAACGTTTGTTCCGAAACCGGTCCGATTTACGCATTATATAAATGGTTTATACAAAGTTGAATTGTTTCATTTTTCTATAATGGATAACCACAAAGTTATAGCTACATTAAAAAAAATAGTAATAATAAAAAAAAAAAAAAAAAAAAATATATATATATATATATATATATATATATAAATATATTTATATTTGGGTGACCTATTTTCAACACCTCCACAAGAAGAGTAATCCATTTATTTATTTATATATCATGTATTTATGTACCTATTTTACTTAAACGAAAGAGCAGCCTACAATAAGAATGGTTTATTTATATGTTTAGTTGAGAAACCACTTAAAAAATTCGTTGTTATACAAAATCATTGTATCTAAACTATAATTAACCAATAACAATTCTTATATAATTATATATTCATAATTCGGCTACCATAATTCGGGCATGTGCCTAGCGTGGTAGTCGAATCACCTGTAAAAACTGTACAAAAAGTTATAGGATGAATAAAGAAAAGAAAAAAAAATACAAATTTAGGTCAGTATTATAAATCGACATTGCAAAATTTTTAATATGTGTTTGTAATAATTGTTTAATTGTGAATTCATAGAAACCACTTCCAGCGTTGCCAGCGATTATCGATTTCTTATTTATTGCCTATCAATGTAGTTTCGGCTTTCAACGGTGAAAGCCTAAACTACAGTTTTCGATATAAAAACGAGGGAAATTACGCCGATCGATCCGAAGTTGTAAAGTTATCGATTTATCTATGCTCTCCTCTCCTTGAAGTATGGTGTCTCACCGAGTAATTCGAATATTGTACGCAATTGTGCCTATAAGCTATCAAATTTAATTCGTCACGTCTCAGAAATAGCACAGGTAACGAACCGTCACGCTAGCATTAAATAATGTCACCCTGTGGCCTGGTGGTTGTGATGGTTCCACCACCCTTCTCAGACCCTATTCCTTCGCAAGAGGAGTGGAGCACGGAGAAACTTACAGGAAGTTGATGTAGGGAACACTCTGCTCTTATCGGATTCAAGGTTACAACATACTACTTACTGGTCGATAGAAGGTGAAAATTGGGTCACATATATTTATATTATGTTCAGAAACGGGAAGTAAAAACTTCGATATTGCAGCTACAAGCAGAAAATTGTCTTGTGAATGTGACTGAATTGATTAACATGTATTTTTGAGCATTTTCAGATAGTGGAGTTCATATTTTGAAAGTTTATTACATTTCGCAATCAAACAGATTTCATTTACAAGAGTCCCAACTGCACAGAGCCAACATTGGAACCCCAATAAGTATATGTTGTGAGTCTGAAGGGTGTGGAGAGGTAAAGTTGTTGTGGAATAATATGATTTGAAAGTACTTGGCTATTCAAATCTGGTTACCAAATACGACTAAGATACCATATCATTTTGATTTTTCAATTGTTTATGAATGGTGGTCGTTCACCAGGGCAAAATTATTTCATTAATCTTTCATCGGTAGGTAATTTGACATTCTATAAATATTTTTAGGTAGAATTTAAATAAATCTTTATTCATTTTTTTATTAAACAATAATTTAATTAAAACTAAAATGTATCGCCTCGTATAAACTTTTTTTTTGAAATATTTAGAAATTTGCTTTTGTCAAAATTCGTAATTTTCGACATCTTCAATAAAGATGGCTTTTCACAAACGAATTTCGTTTTCTGATTATTATTCACCATGTCTGATATCAAATTGAATTTTCATTTAAAGATTACAATAAAATATTGACCCCGAGTGTTTACCTATTTAAAGCTGTCTTCCAAAATTAAGTTTTTCTAGATATTTCGCTTTGCGACGACGCTCCTTATTTCGAACAGCTATACCGGATTCCCAGAATTCTCACCCTGATTTTGATATTTAAAAAAATAACTTCCATTGCCATCTCTACGGTAAAACCTCAAAGGCATTGGGTTCGGAGTTCTACTAAACCCTGCTATAATTTATGCTTTTTATGTGTGACGAGCAGTTCTCTCTCAGTAAGTAATGAAGCGTGTTATTATCTCTATCTCTTCTTCTCTACATATTATAAATTAAAGTCCCCCGTGTCGTCTGTCTGTCTGTCTATCTGTTCGCGATAAACTCGAAAACTACTGAACGGATTTTCATGCTATTTTCACCAATAGATAGAGTGTTTCGTGAGAAAGGTTTAGGTATGTAATTTGTCAAGGATTTGTGTAAATTGGTTGAAACATAACGATAATTGTGAGAAGTGTCTGAAAAAGTCAAGCCGCCTGGTAGCTTTCATCGCTAACGCTGCCTAATGTTTTTGGGATATAACAAAACAATGCATGGTGGGATATTCCTCTTTTATAGATCTACAAAAAAGTCCGCGAAGGCATGCATCTATCTTTTATGGATAGCTTACTCTACCCATTCTATCTTCTAAAAAAAAGGTCACGTACATTGCGGTAATTGAAAAGTTATTTAGACGGATACAGTATTAATCCTTATTAACTTAAATACGTTGGTTACCCCAAGCATTTCATGCACAATATTATAATCTTTCACACCATCTCTACGTATTATAAATGAAAGTCCTCTGCGGCATCTGTCTGTCTCTTCGCGATAAACTCAAAGACGGCGGTGGTTATAAAGGTTGGATAACCATCCAGTAGATGACGTGTTTTATTAGCCACAGCAACGCGTGGCCGGGTCAGCTAGTATGAACTATTTACGAGTATATACCCATTGTCAGTTGGTTCGTTGTGGTATTGGTTTTTTTAAAGGCGTTGTTTTATTAATACAATAATATTCTATAAATCCTTCACCTTTTTAATTCGCTAACGCTACGAGCACTACCATTGCAAAAATGGAACCGAGTCAGTCTCCAGCTAAGATAGATTTAAAAAGTACAAATCATCACGCAAAAGTTTTATTATGAATAAATATTAAAAATACTTTTAATCCGGAGTGCGTTTGAAAACTGAAAATTAACAAATAATAATAACACAGCATTTTCCATTTCCAATTAAAACTTTAACAATAGTTTTCTCGTCTTAATTGTGACATCAAATAAAATCGTCAAAGTACAAAGTTAAAACACAAGTTCTGCATAATAGCTCGTAATTAATAGAACTCGTATACTTTAGATAGAGTTTTATGTCTACCACTTGTTCGCACATTATTCAAGCAACACACGGTACAAAGAACTTACGGGAAGCTCATTTCATTGTATTGTTTGAGCTGACATGAAACGACACGGCTTCCGCTAAGGTCTTCATTATATCATACCGCTCCAGTTAGCAAGGAAGCAAAGGAGGCTGCATCTTCACTCATTGAGTTTAATAATAAGCATCACATTAGCTGGGAATAAAGTTTAAGCTCGTAGGCACTGATGAGTATTTTTCGTTTGTTATTAAACTTTCATTCAGATATAATATGCAAAAAAATATTATAAGGAAAATATGAGAAACGGCACTTTTATCGTGACATTTTTAGACGTTATAATATTTTTTTATATTAATACATCTATTTTATTATCTATCAATTATTGATTTGAAATCTCATTGTGTTTTTTTCACGTCACTCTGAAAGGCTAATAAGATTTTAAGTAACGAATGCATACGCCGTAATATGGTTTAAAAGATACGAATCACGCAGGTATTCAGCGTAGATTTTCAACTCAATTTATACGATTGCCTGCCGAGCGTTTACCGGAATTTTAAAGAAGAAAAAAAAAATTTGCAGTTAAAACAATGTATTGTGGTATTCGAGTCAGCTCAGGTCAAGAGTGGGAAGATAACAGAAGAGTTAACTATAACAGAAGAGTTAGGTTAAGGCTATGTATAAGTTTGATTGATCAAAGAGTGTGTATTGTGTTACAGACTGAATTACGCGACTGGCATACGAAGCTATACACTCAAAGCGTTATTTGAATGTGACCCATATCACCATTGTTCGCCATAAAATCTCATTGGCAGGCATGTCACACGAGGGAGATAATATATTATACGGGTGGGCGTGGCTAAGCTCATACGCCGTGATCCGCTAATCGAGCGATATTTAAAAATTGCTGTAGGCAAGAGAGGGAGGTCAGAAGAATTAGGGAGCTGCCATGGTCCCACGGCTGTCAGCTGTCAAGGTGACAGATCCCATAAAAATAGATGATTTTCCTTGCTCTTCCACTCCCCTTCTAACATATTCCTAGGGAGAATGGATTAATAACTTCCGTGTGACACTACAACAGGTATAATCTGTAAAGGATCTTAGGTACGTGGAGTTTCTCCCTTTCTACCTACCCGTGCGAAGAAATTATGCGATGTTCAGAGAGTTGGTTAGTTAGTTGTTTCGTCATGATTTAATTCCACCGTCAATTTTCGCATCAAAGAATGTACTTAATTAACGATGAATAATAATACTTCGTGCGTTAAAAGCGAAAATACTGAAATACTCGCGCCAAGCCAGCCGCCCATGGGCTTAGTAACAATCCAACGAGAATACGGAAACCGCCGCGGCCGCCCACTGGCCCGCTGGCGGTCTTCTCGCGAAATATTTCGGGTCTACCCGACATTAGTAACGAACCGGTATATCCGGTTTTCAAATAAACCTTTTCGGGTGTCATTTGGAGTCCTGGTAAGCCTCTTTCCCCACCGAGACCTGTTGCCAGGGCTCCCGCTATTGTACATTTCATAACAATCGGAGTTGAGGGAATATTTGCGGCGGATTATTTTGGCAACACTGAACTGAAGGATTAAGGACCAACTTGTGAAATTTGGAAGTGGTATAACAACGGTCAAATGCGGGGTATTTTGGCATTTGGAGCTTTCAATGCCTGGAGAAGTTTTCTACCATTGATCTCGTGCGGTCGAGATGAGCCTTCCTGATAAAATATAAATAATTTTATTATTTTTCACTATGTCAAAATATTTAAAAATAATCAAACAATTTTATGTTTACACATGGTTGAAAGCACAAAAAAGGTTAAAGAAAAAAGGAAATTGTTTGATTTTTGCGTAAAAATTATCGCTGAAAAATGCTTCCATATGTAATTGATTAACAATCAACAAGTAAGAGTAAATTGTATAAAATAATTCTGATTTTAAAAATTCCATTAAAAAATGTGGACTTTGTCTAAATTGAGTTTCGTGTATTCTCTGGTCCATTACTTGAATTGAATAAATAGACGGATTTGTGATTGAATTATTTTGTAAAATGGATTCCGAAAGAGGTTCACCAACAAATTATAAAAAAAAACACCAATTAACATTCGTTTTACGAGTCAATTCCAATCTAAGATATCCTTTTTAAAATTTTTTTTTTATATATTTTTTTTCTAAGATCAATAAATCATTCGGGTTTATTATAGATTCCCCTGTCTTAACAATCGGATTGCAATCTTGAGAGCATGGGGTCAGGTAGGTATGCTGCCCTTTTTATATTAGTATTTCAATGGAAGATGCTCCGAGGAACTAGCGTCATTGATTCCTTTGATGGCAGTGCATAGACGAGAAACATGCAAAACGCGCGCCCATCATATAGAACACGGTTGATATTGAGAACGGGTCGCTTCTACAACTCGCTCTTCTGTGGAAGACTTGCCGGCCTCTGTGTTTTCACCCTCAAATGGATCACTGCAAGACCCATGTTCAGTCCTTCCTCTCCTCTAAATGACTCACCACATAGCATATCCAAATACGACATTATATTCATGTATAGAGTGAATGTCAAAAAAAATTGGAATTATGTTGTCATTAAAATATCCGGCTTTATAAATTTCTCAATATATATTTTTGGTGACATTAATATAACAAATTCAATACCGTCCGACAAAATCTTAAAGGGTGTAACTTTCACAAAAGCATAATATTTATTGTATCTTTATATGTATTTCAACCACTGCAATAACGTCTTGAGGGAGTAACTTTTGAAGTACCTACCCTGGTCACCAAGTGGTGGGTGATACACCCTAGCATTCTTCGTCCGGTGCTCGTTAAGTCGAGGGTGCTCCAAAGTTTACCATATCCCAGATTGTGTGATCAACTCCTCGCAAAGTTACAAGGCCGACATACGACAAATCCGCAAACCATTATACTTTATTCTTCACGGGACTACACACACTTTACGACTCGAGAAGGTTTAGTCGTTTCGACTTTATGTGATCAACTCCCTGGGTGAAGTTACAAGACCGCTATAAAAGTAATCCACCAAGCATTGTAGATTATTTGTACTGGTTTATTGAATGAGGTGCACGCTTCAAGACAATGAGATGGTTACTTTATATCCATCTTGAGGGATGCTTGTGTCGATGGTACTTAATTGATTAGGGTAGCAGAAACGTCATGGACAAACTTCCTAGAGTGCGTTCGAACAGTTTTTCTCTCCGTTGTCACTTCTTGTACGAGGATTAGTCAAAAAGTAATGCCACCTATTTTTTCTACTTAAATAATGTTAGTTACGTGAAAAAATTGAATTTGGTTTCCCTCAAACCTTGCTCGACAATTTACTGCAGTAGTAACTTTTTGCGTCAATAGGTGGTAGCACTGCAGTCACTTGCAAAATGGCCGATAGCGATGTTTGTATTAGACAGCGTTCTGTGATTGATTCTTGACTGTAGAAGGTTTAACGACCATTTGCATACATGCAAGACTGAGAAATGTGTACCATGATGCAAAAGTGGACACACTGCCATACGATTGGTTTGTCGTTGTAACGAAACTGAAAGACAAACACAGCTGGCTGACGAAAAACGGAGCGGCGCAAGGCCGTTGATTACAGTGACTGCAGGCAATATCGAGCGAGTTGATGACATCATTCGTGGCGACCCCAAATAACAATAGATGTCGCATTCTCTCCCTCAGTAAAGCAGTGTGATGAACGATTATTCGACAACTCGACAACAAAGTTATGGCGATGGTGCTCTGGATGTGACCGTGCTTTTTACAATACTGTGATACATGCCCTAGTTAAAAGATGGACCAAAGCTGTGAAAATGGACGGAAGATTATATTTGAAAGTAAAAAAATAATTGTCAGTAGTGTGGTTTACAACCCCTTTAATTGCATTTTTTTATTTCTTTACAATTAAAGGAGCAAAAAATAGGGGGCATTTCTTTTTGACAGACCCTAGCAGTATATTTAGAGATTCTATGTTGGTTTCTGTTACCCTGGTAGATTTAATGTGTTATCAATACCTTTCACCTCTTCCGTGGTTTTGGTCATGACACGATATAAAAATATACGGAATGATCGCCGATAAAATATTGAATTAACGACTCGGGCTATGCGTGCAATAAAAACGGGTTTATAGGTTTTAATAACGTGTAAAAGCAATACGTTAAGAATTTAATAAAGAAAAATAGCTTACCGGAGTCGTCGTGTTTTACTCTCAGTTTTATTATATCTCGTGAAATATGAATTATTTTTATTTGCCTACACTCAAGTGTTTTGGCAATGGGAGAAGCAATTCCTATTACAATAAGCAACCGTCCTTCAGTAATTTCAAGATGGTCGTATTACCTTCACAAATAAAATGCTTAGAACATTTATATTATGTAGACAGGGACCGCGGAAGTACTCTATGACGGGGGGGGCAAACTTGTTCCTTCAGTCTCCTCTCCAGTCAATCAACTAGTTATAAATAAGACAAAACGGAGATGACTAGGACAAACAAATAACAGATTCAATTAATAAAAAACTTTTTTTTTTTAAAATATTGTTTATTGCATTCATTGAACGCAGTGGCGGATACAGAAAAACTCAAGGGGGGGGGGGGGGCGCTAAAGATATAAGAAAACTAAAAAGTAGACAACGGGGAGAATACGACGAACCGCACAAAGAGGAGACCGACTATATGATTTTGGCAGCCACCTCTGGTCTGGAGCTCCAAAATACCTAAAAAATACCCTCGACTCTGTGCAGAAACGGGCGGTCCGCTTAATAGATTCTCCCATCTTAACAGACGGATTCCAATCTTTAGAATACAGGCGTCGGGTGGGAATGCTATCCTTGTTCTACCGGTATTACAATGGCAGATGCTCCGAGGAACTTGCGTCATTGATCCCTTCGGCACCGGTGCATAGTCGGGAAACACGCCAAACGCGTGCCCAACATTTGTACACGGTTGACATTTGTCACATGAGAACGGGTCGTTTCTTCGACTCGTTCTTGTGTTCAACAGCTCGGCTGTTGAATGATTTGCCGGCCTCTGTGTTTCCTCCTTCCTACAACATGGGTCACTTCAAGACCAATGTTCATTCCTTCCTCTCCTCAAAAAGACTCTCCACACAGCATCCCAGATGACATAGGCCCCGACGGAAATTATTTTCCTCAGGGCCTCCTGTGTGGAGTAAATGTAAAAAAATACTATCTCATTCTCTCGCAGGCTAAAACATACAGATGGATGTGTTTGTCAAATTACAACGGTGCTAAAGAAGTTTCCACTTCAATAAATAAATAAAAGATTGACGGACCGCACATTTAAAACTTGGCTGGCCACAGGGAGCAGTAGGACTGCATTATACGATCAAGGGAAACAAATACTTGAGTCGGGCCGTGTTAAGGGTACCTTTACATGAAACGACGTATGAATGTGAATGAAGCAAAAGTTTCAATTTAGGAGGCGAGTGTGGGTACTGGTATAAACAACACCTCTGCTATAAGTCATCCCAAGTGGATCGCTAAGTTTGGTGACTTAGCAGGGATGCCTGAGTTCGTGGGATGTGATTTTTCAAAGTAGCGTACGAGTAGCTCGCCACGCAGTACGAGTTTTCACGTACTGCGTGGCGAGCTGGAAAGGACTGGTTGAGGGAGACCATTTAACCTCTCCAGCAGGAATCCCTCGACCCACTTCCTCTCATTGCAGTGGGAGGGAAAGTTTCATCCGTCCATCTCTCCTGGACACACTAACCCAGAGAGTCCTAACCACCTTCATACCTTTTTCCTTCCACTATTTCCTTTCTCTAAAATGACCCTTCACTTAGCATCTACAAAGACATTTTTTTAAATAATAAAATAACAATAGGTATATTTTGTAATAGTTACCCAAAAATGACAGAGGATAAGTTTATGTATTCGGAAAGTAGGTATATTTACGAGAGATGGGGAGTCTGATAGAGATATTGAAGTTGGGTAAATGCAGGTAACTCCGCATTTATGGAGGACTGAACGCGCGCCGTTGGCGCTAACAAAAAACTGTCGAAAAAAGCGAAGCTAGCAGTCCACAATTGAGTGCTTTTTTTTACATTAACTCCACACAGGAGGCCCTGAGGAAAATGATTTCCCTCAGGGCCTATGTCATCTGGGATGCTGTGTGGAGAGTCTTTTTGAGGAGAGGAAGGAATGAACATTGGTCTTGAAGTGACCCATGTTGTAGGAAGGAGGAAACACAGAGGCCGGCAAATCATTCCACAGCCGAGCTGTTGAACACAAGAACAAGTCGAAGAAACGACCCGTTCTCATGTGACAAATGTCAACCGTGTACAAATATTGGGCACGCGAATTGGCGTGTTTCCCGACTACGCACCGGGGTACCAACCCTGATGTATGGCAGTGAAGCATGAAACTGGCAGAGGAAGGACTAAATGCTATAGAAAGCCATGTATGATAGTGTGAGAAAAATATAAAAATAATGCAAGGCAATAAGTAAGATTAAGAAAGGGACGCTTAGATGGTTTAGACATGAAGAGCGAATGATTGAAGAAAGATTTTCTTGTATTTAGGGTGGCCACCCCCTGCGCCCCCCCCTGTATCCGCCACTGATTGAACGATACCAAAAACGTTGCGTCTCTCAGCCGTCTTTGAAGCAAATTCCCTAAGAATTTCATTTAAATCTAAACTAAATGTTTCCGCCTTATGCACGTGCAGTATGTCTTCATGCAGTAAGTATGTATGTATGCAGTAAGTCTTATGCAGGAATGTTAGTCCGAGTCAATATCAAAATCAGTTGCGTGAACGCCTAATTCGGCCTGGATGTCGCTTGCTGATAATTCCTTTGAACGGTTAAGTAGAACAGATTTGAGCTGGGCGAGGCGATTCATTCCAGGCTGTTCAAACCTTCTTTCCAACTCGTTTTTAGACCAGTCTAACACTGATATAAATTTTTGGCGGAGACTTTCCCTAGGCGACAACTGCACAGCAGGAGCTCCGCCACTGAAGGGTTTTGGAGGGGCTCGAGCACGGGGCATAGTGAGTTCCATATTTTGATCGGTATTAGCCTTTTCCGTATCTGTCCATATGCGATTGAAATCGTGTTCACCCATCGAGTTGTACACATTCCACAATACAGATAGTAAAATTGGAGGGGGCGCGGCCCCCCCCCATTTGATTTTGGGGGGGCATTTGGCCCCCTCTGCCCCCCACTTCCGCGGTCGCTGTATGTAGATACATATGTAGAAATGAGATCCCTGAGGCGTATGGGTGGTAAAACCATGTACGATCGTATGAGAAATGTGGAGATCCGCGAAGAATGCAAGGCTGATGTATGCGTAATGAGTAAGATTAAGAAAGGGACGCTCAGATGATTTGGGTATGTAGAGCGAATGAACGAGGAAAGGATTGTAAGGAGAATATATGACACAAATGTGAATGGAAGAAGAAGTCGGGGACGCCCGAGGAAGACATTGCACGACCAAGTGAATCAGATACTTGAGTCGGGCCATGTGAAGAGTCGGAAAAATAGAAGAGCATGTATGAGACAATGTATGAATGTGAACGAGTCAAGGAATGTGTGCCAAGATCGAGTTGTTTGGCGGTCTGTCCTCTCTGCCTACCCCTGCGGGGAAACGGCTTGATTGTTAGTTAGTTAGTTAGTTAATGTAGATACATATTGTATCTATATTTTATTCACCAATTGGGGCATGTTGTGAGATGAAAGGTAGAGGCGAGGGGAAGGAAGAGCGAGTTAATCAGATCTCGTGACAAAACCCGGTCAAATAAAGCCATTTTGTATGGTTTCAGTTCTCAATGGTAGTCTTTCACCAAGTGCATTCTGGGGGATCTTTCCCTCTGAAACGTGGCTCCAGTATACTACAGAAATATGTTATTTTTCACAAATTAACTTGAAACAATTGTTCAAAATTGACAGGCTACCGACATCTGTGGGTTGCTTGAGTAAACTCCAATTTAATTAGCATACCAACAAAATGGTGTGAGCCTTTGCTAAGAGTTCAAGTCGGTAGTTTAGGAAATTGTTTTAACTACGAGTCATATTTACTAACACTTGCAAAATGTCGTTGGTGTTAGATTTTCACCTTATAAAAAGGCTCGCTTCTGGTTTTTAGTGTTCTTTTACTACGCAAAGTTTAAATAAAAAACAACGCCAATTGGGCCTGGTGTATTTAGTATTCACACCGTTATTTTATACATTTAAAACATGTTATCCTGTGATTGAAATAAAAAGTGAATTTTTGGTAAAACAGTTATTCATTAAAAGGATCCTTACATTTCTAACAACAATATAAATCAATAAAATTTGAATTCGTGACCTCGGGATCGGAGGCTGTAAAATGAATAATACCAGTTCCACTTGTTAATTAGCAATGTCTTCCAAATGATAACAGTTCGACAGAAATGACACGATAAACTATAATAGTTAATTTTTTATAATAAAAACTCTCTTTTTATAACTTTTGAAGGTTATCCCATCAATGTGATATATTATTAAAGAAGAAGATAACAATAATAATCTACACTAAAATATGAAAGAGAACAAGATACAGAAAAATAGAAAAAGATAATGATCGCAACTGTGACTCGAACCCAGAATTCTCGTCTAATAGGGACATGCGCGTTTACCAATTCCGCCATTGCCACCGTTTGTCAAACCGTCATATTTGTCAATCTCATTTTCAAATGACGGAATTGGTAAACGCGCACGTCCCGGTTAGACGACAGGTTCTGGGTTCGAGTCCCAGTTGCGACCATTATCTTTTTCTATTCTCCTGCGTCTTGTTCACTTTTATATTCTCCTTTAGATTATTATTATTATAACAATTATTATAAGCAATAATTATTAGCCTGAAACACTCATCTGCATTGAAAAAATCTCCCAAGAAAAGATACATGTCGCCGACGGGACTTGAACCCGCGTCCTTCTAATTTCCGGTCAACTGCTCTTAACCACTGAGTTACGTCGGCTTATCTCCTACCCACCAAATAATTCATTGTATACTAGTGTTTCATTCAACAATTACTGCGTATTACATTTTTCCACCGGCAAACAACCAACTTTCATTTTTTCAATGCAGATGAGTGTTTCAGGCTAATAAATATTGCTTATAATAACAAATGTTACCCTTTTATTTATTTATTTATTTTATTTGTTTATTTATTTATTCTTAGTACATTTATGTTACAAAGGTATAATATATTGTCCTCCACACTAGGAGTTCACCTGTGTTGTGGAGGACATTTTTCAGAAGTAAATTATAAATTGTGAATAGTAAAACAAAAGAGTGTTAATAGCTACTATAAAGAAGAGAAACAATAAAAATCAAAATATAAAATCGACTTCAATTCGACAAAAATTATAAATTAAAAGTTAGAAAGATTGTAGCAATTTTCTTATGTTTTTTTTGTATTAAAACATATTAGTTGTTTTATATTGTGTAGGAAGAGAATTGTATAGTTTTATAGCCTGGTATCTGTAGTGTTTTTGTCCAAAGGATGTGTTTGTTTTTGGTATTTGTAGTTGGAGAGCATGTCTTGTTCTAGTATTGCGAGAGTTTTGTGAAATGTTAAATGTGGATAAGTTCTTGTAAAGGAAAGTTAGTATTTGTTTTGAATGTAATTTTTGAATTTTCAGCACTGGGAATTTTTCGAATATGATTGATGTTGACACGTACCTTTCTCAGTTAGCAGAGAAATTCCGTTTGCATGAGCTCTCATCATCATCTCAGGGTCCTGCGTGGGATAAAAAGAAAGCTACTATCTGATGTAAATAAAAGAACTCACATTAAACAAAATGTACTTGTTATTATTGACAAGCAAAAACATAATCTACATAAATACCTTTGTAAACTCAAAAAAATGTAGAGAGAGAGAGAGAGAGAGAGAGAGATAATTCAGTTATTTTAGTAGAATCCACTCCAAATGATCATTCGTAGCTTGCCATAGTTAAAATGGCGCACCTCTTCTAACCTCAGCGACAAGGCCTCCAGATAGCTGGAGAAGAGCCCCAGAGCTGCCGCTTCGCAAGCCCATGACACCGTGAAGCATCCAAGATTCCAGTCCATCCACAAAGGCCCGCTGATCACAATGCGTCCAATGGCCATCTTTGAGCATTGAAAGGATATAACCCGCAGTTCTAGATTGTTGATTAGTGCGGAACGAAAATTTTTTTTTTCTAATTTTTATTTGGAATAGTTGTATTAAGTTGCCAATTGCCATCAATTACCTCAATTAAAAATATAAAAAATATCAGACAACGGTAAAAGCCCCCGCCAAGACATTGAGCATATACAAAAACGACAGTTTTGGGGCTATTTGCGCGGCCTACAAAACAGTACAGAATTTATTAAAATAGGTTTATTTTATTTAATGACGTATTTTAAATATAGTTAACTAGCTGTTGCAATCAAATATTTAATTATTGGCGCTGTGATAAAAGAGTAAAGTGCGGGACGAAGCGGGGGGCGGCACGTGACAATCTACGAAATGCAGTGTTTTGTTTAAAGGATAATTGTCTCAAAGTGAAGGGTCGCGCGTCAATTATATTCACGAGTACTTGTTGATAAACGTTTTTTAAGTGATTTAACATGACTTCTACAAGACAAACGTTAAAATGTCCGATATTTGGTGAAAGTTCAGATTTGAAAGAGAATATCCTACCTACCTATGAAAATGTGACGGAATTCTATGAATGAGTTCGACAAGAATTAAAAGTAAGGAATAACACATCAAAAGAACCTACGTTTTTGGAAATTGCCGAAATAATTGGAACAAAAATTGAAGAAATGTGGATAAAATCTTCTATTCCAATTGTCACACACAAACGAGTCTTACAGTTACTAAAAAGTTATCACCCGAAAGTGTTATGAATTTGTAAGCTGTACTTGTTTGAGAAAAAAAGTGCCAAAAGAGGAACAAATGTTTTTAGAAGACCAACGCACTAACAGGCTAAAACTGTTTTAAAAGGATCAAAGAGGTTTAGAGTGATTGTACAAGAGGAACATATTTCGATTATAAAAGAACCAGGTTCTATTTATATTGGGTATGTGGTTCCAACATCGGGGAGTCCAAGAAATATTGAAAGAGCTATCAACAGCTCTTTAACGACTGAAAAGATATCACTAGAGGGTGTAATGGTTGTTGGCTGTGATGGAACAAACAAAAATGCAGGGCAAGTGAGATGCGTGATTCGTCTTTTGGAAAACAGACTATCTCGACCATTGCAATGGATAATTTGTCTCTTACACGCCATTGTGTTACCATTGAGGCATTTGTTTACTTATTTGGATGGCCCTACTGCAGGACCTAAATCATTTGCAGGTCAAATTGGTAAAGCATTAGAGATATGCGAGACGCTGCCGTTGGACAACTTTGAGAAGATAGAAGGTGAACTACCTCCACAAATATCCACAGATCTCAGTACAGACCAGAAATATTTACAAGAAATTACTACTGCTGACATAAACGGATCCTGCTCTCCTGATTTATTACAGAAAAGCCCAGGTAATCTATCCCATGCCCGCTGGTTGACGACAGTTAATCGTATACTACGTTTGAATATTTCTACCGAAAATCTACAACAGAATCTTGTGACTTTATCAAATCATACGCTCCTGACTGGTTTGCTATCAAAACTCATTCATCCTGCAAAGATGGTTCAAATCATTTATGAAAGCTCATTAACAGCACTCGATATTTGTCCAACTAGTTGTTAGCGATAGTGGACCCTGTTATAATTCGAAACACTTACTTTGCTCATCCAGAAAACTTGTTGTTGAGTATGTTTCACGTAAGCACATTAGAGAACTCGCTGCAAGACGCATTTTAAAGGCTCGTCAAGTAAATAAAAAATATGTTTGGCGCATGTTTAAGGTGCCAAAAGTGGACTTAAATGCACGTTCTTACGTAGACATGATTGACTGGCAACAAAATATATACAAACCCCCAATACTGATGAATATTTCCGATAAGCAGTTACAATATCTTATAGAAAATGGAGAAGATACAGTGTTGGAGTTTATGAGACTGCCTTGCCACACCCAGGCTGTGGAAAGATTTGTAAAAGTTGTGACAAAAGCAGCTCTAAATGTATGCGACAAGACAAAACAAGAGGGATTCATAAAATCTAAATTAGCATCTCGAAAGCTCATACCAAGGTTTGAGAAGAAAATAGATTTTTGTCATAAAAAATGATGTTATTCATACCTACACAACTTTCTGAACATATGTGTGCTTTTGAAATAAATGATTTTATTGGTTAAAATCTACTTTTATTTTATCATTGAATTCATAAAATATTATATTTACCTATTATTTTGTTTAAAGGGTGGATAATACAAAATGTCTATAAAAACTTAAAAAATTAATTTCAAGCCTATGGCGGGGGCTCAAGCTGTCGAGCTAGAACTTCCAAATTGAGGAGTGTTATTTACAATTATATAAAGCAACTTTTACCTGGTATTCCAATTCGAAATTCGAAAAAATAAAAATTTTCATACAAAAGTGTTCCACCCTATTGTTGATGTCATTTTAGAAGCGCCTGCAATCTTCATCAAAGTTATCCTCGGTGATATTGGATTGTACGTGGCTGTAAACACGCCCGACCAAAACATCAATGTATCAAGCTGTGATCAGTAAATCCCAATGGCTATTTATCGGTGGGTTGTTTGCCGCGAAATTACGAGCGTCAAGCAATATTTCTTCACAGCACTAATTTGAAGGTGTAGTCGCATAATATTGCAAATTTA
This sequence comes from Limnephilus marmoratus, assembly GCA_917880885.1. Classification (NCBI taxonomy): domain Eukaryota; kingdom Metazoa; phylum Arthropoda; class Insecta; order Trichoptera; family Limnephilidae; genus Limnephilus; species Limnephilus marmoratus. The sequence goes on along the minus strand of OU862918.1, from coordinate 49,520,003 downwards.
CACAATCATTTACGAGTATAAAAACTCCTTACAAATCAAACTTCCGACCAGTCCATTGTTATGTCATCACGTCACCCTTACAACCGTTTCTGCTTTTTTTTTTCAAAAACAATCGAGCAACCGTCCAGGCAATTTGAATTTATCAATCATTCCAACGGCACCCGAAATTAATAATACTCTTTCTGAGCAAGTACTGACTGAATAAGAACCATGAAAATAATTACGTTACAATGTGGGTGTTAGTATTGGTAACTTAAGTATTACTTTTATTAGGGTTTTCTGAGCTTTTAACAGTGTATTAATGTATTTTTTACTGGCACAGCCCCAGGCAATAATGCCGTATTCCATTATGGATTGTGCAAGTGCGAGGTATATATTTTTTATATCACATATGTTTAAAATATTTCTCAAGTTTTTAAAAAAGTAAATCAACTTGTTTAGTTTTCCTACTACCGAATCTATATGTTTATCCCATTTTATATAACGGTCGAAGTATATACCAAGATATTTAATATTTTCCGTTTGTGTAATTGGGGGACAGTCGCATGGGGTTTGTGTTGATATATCAATGGTTGATTGACAGGAATGTATTTTAAGGTGGATGTTATTGGAAGGTTGGCCTCTCGAATTTATGCTGAAAGTTATGAATTTTGTTTTATCTATATTTAAAGTTAATAAGTTAGAGTCGAGCCATTTTTTAGTAATATTTAAGCCAAGGTCTGCTTTTGGGGTTAACGTTTTCCAGTCTTTGGCCTTAAAGAGTAACACAGTGTCATCAGCAAAACTTATAATAAATTTCCCCGTCTATTTGGAGGTGACACAGGTCATTAATATATATAAGGAATAGGATTGGACCAAGTACGCTGCCTTGGGGTACTCCGTAGGATACTTGTTCCTTGTCACTACATGTGTTTTCTATAGAGGTATACTGTGTGCGATTTCCCATATAGCTTTCAATTAATTTGAGTTCTATTCCTGTGATTCCGATATTTTTTAGTTTATCAAATAGGTTTTGATGATGAATTGTGTCAAACGCTTTTGCCAGATCTAGGAATATTCCTTTGTGCTACGCATAAAAATCTTGTATTAAACATAAGTTTATCAATCAAAAAATAATAATTGTTATTATTGTTATCTTCTTCTTCGATGAGAAAATATTTGCTTATACCGCTGAAAATTGAAGAACACCGTTCTAATAAACAAAACAGCAATTTTAAACGTTTTTTTAACTTGTCCTAGTTCCAAAGCATTGAGGGTTAAAAGAATATGAACTAGAGATACATCTAGAAGCTATAAATATATATTCACCCGTAGCATACATCTGACGCCACGTGTCAAATCAAGAAAAATCAACTTAACATTACTTCCGTTCAAGGTTTTTAGAACAATTAAAAACATTCAACCAATTAGATTCGCATTGCGACATCCATATAAAATATTTATATTTATTTATTAAAACAAGTTAGTTTCACTTTGTTTTCACAACAAATAAACAACGGATCACTTACTAAGAATTCAACCCTTAACGTAGCAGGGTATTCAAAAATACCTTAAAGGAAAATTCCAAGTAAATGGCATAAAAGTTAAACACACTTTCCGTATCATCATTGTATACGTTCAGTTCAGCTTTCACTCCACGAGGCGCCGCTTTGCCTCTAGCTGTTTGATCTGAACATCCAAAAGAAGACGAAGAAGAAACAGAAAATTCGTAATGTTATTAATGTTATTAAATTCGTAATGTTATTAGGTGAGACCCAAACGGTTGCACTGGACATCTCCAAGGCCTTTGACCGGGTTTGGCACCGAGGACTTGTCAACAAACTGCATTCTTACGGACTTCCCGCATCCTTGTGTATGTGGATTGCCGACTTCTTGAGGGAGAGGTCGATTCAGACGGTAGTCGATGGTTTCACTTCTTCCTCACACTCGATAAATGCTGGCGTCCCGCAGGGATCGGTTCTGTCTCCGACTTTGTTTTTGTTGCACATCAACGACCTTTTGTCATGTGCACCAATTCACTGTTACGCGGATGACAGTACAGTTCATGATAGCTTTTTGTTTGACAAGCCCCCAAAGGGCTCACAAACTCCAACAGCTCGTAGGGCTTTGAAGCAAAGAATGGACGGTTACCTCGAGAGTGTTTTCTCTTGGGGTAAAAATAATCTCGTTGAATTTAATGTTTCAAAGACCCAATCTTGTCTGATTACGTCTAAAAGGGATCGAAATGAAAACCTAGTCTCTTTCAACGGAAGCAATCTTCCGAACAGGCCCTCCATTGATATGCTTGGTGTAACCCTAAGTGACCAGCTCAGGTATGGGGGCTCCATCGAAGCCAGAGTAAAGTTAGCCTCCCAAAAACTGGGCGTACTGTACAGGGCCCGCAGATACTTTAATAGTACACAACTGCTAACCTTGTACAAATCACAAGTACGCCCCACGGTTGAATTTGGCAGCCATCTCTGGTCTGGAGCTCCAAAATACCTGAAAAATACCCTCGACTCTGTGCAGAAACGGGCGGTCCGTTTGATAGATTCTCCCATCTTAACAGACGGATTGCAATCTTTAGAGCACAGGCGTCGGGTGGGAATGCTATCCTTGTTCTACCGGTATTACAATGGAAGATGCTCTGAAGAACTAGCATCATTGATCCCTTCGGCACCGGTGCATAGTCGGGAAACACGCCAAACGCGTGCCCAACATTTGTACACGGTTGACATTTGTCACATGAGAACGGGTCGTTTCTTCGACTCGTTCTTGTGTTCAACAGCTCGGCTGTGGAATGATTTGCCGGCCTCTGTGTTTCCTCCTTCCTACAACATGGGTCTCTTCAAGACCAATGTTCATTCCTTCCTCTCCTCAAAAAGACTCTCCACACAGCATCCCAGATGACATAGGCCCTGAGGGAAATTATTTTCCTCAGGGCCTCCTGTGTGGAGTTAATGTAAAAAAAAAAAAAAAAAAAAAAAAATTTATTCCGGACTGAAGTTTGCTCATCTTTTTATCCTTATTACATCATAAATTTGCCTTCAACGATCCAAGTGTTTCTTTTCCCTTTTTGTAGGTATCTATTTCATTCCCGTAACTTGTCTCGAGTTAACGCATTTCAACAAAAAATGTGTATTTTGACTTGTCAGTATGCTTATGGATTTGAAATTTATGAGCTCATTCTTTAAATTTATGTACATTTATAAAAATATGAAAAACAACTACTTGCATGCTTTCTTTATTTATGAGTTATTTGGAAATACATTGAATAACAAAATAGAATAATATTATGGTTTACAAATATTTCGACAAAAATTTTAACCAACCAGGTATTTTGCCATTGTGCAAGTTTTTTTTGTCTTAATCGAACTGTCAGATTTATGAAAACTTTATTTAACGTTATTTCCGCTGCGCTATTAAGAGGGCATTACCAGAGAAAACCGGAAATACGTCATTTTCAAAAAAGTTTTTAGACGTATTGACTCTTTTCCACAAAAAATTATAAATGGATTTCGAAAGATTGTTCTTTTATCTAGCATTCGTACGTAATAAATTTTGGGAATTTTTTAAAATTTTTAGTATGATAAGGTTATTCCATAGGTCGTTGGCAGATTTGTTCAATTTTCAAAAAAGTTTTTGTATTATACCACACCTATTTCAAATAATAAAATCAAGCGGTAAAATAAATCAATACATTATCTAGCAAACGTATGTTTTAGAATTTTAATTTTAGTATCAATAAAATCATTAAAAAATATGTACGTACATGTGTTTCTTGGCGAAAATGGGTCCGTTTGGGTATTTATTTGCGCACTTACAAACTAATATATTTCAGATTTTTTTAACATTCTTATTAAATTTAGACATTATAGAAAAATGATAAATACTTATAATCAAAAAATAACTACAAAAAGTACATTATTTTAATAGTTTTATCATCACGCCTTTTAGCATTTTTGGATGAAGGTATAAATTAAAGCTAATTTGAATTGAAATAAATTCGATATTGAGTTATAATTTTAAAAAGCTGGTACGGAGAATAATTAATCTTTCTCATTGTAACCGCCCTGCACGATCGTAAGAACAACTTTCGACGAAATGTGGATTTTCGTCCGCTGGCTGGTTAAACGCTCTTAAAGCTTAATAAATGAAATATTTCTGAACGTAGCCGGTTACTAAAAACTGTTTTCTGAAAGTTTATGAAATAAACAAATTGTATTATTACAAATAAATATTATAAAATTTGTAAATATTAAAATGTAGAATGCATCATAAAAAAATGTAAAAATGACTCACGTGATGTTTTTATGTGCAAACAGTAATAAAACCATGAATTATGTAAAAAAATACTTATTCTATCGTATAATAAATGTATAATAAACAATTTTGTCGCCTCACTTTTTTACCATTTCATCTAACGGCGCGTAAGCGATTTGGCGGGTGAAAACTGTTTCTACAAAATAAGTATTTTTTATGTATTTCTATGGATAATTTTGAATGAATATATGAAACTTGATTTAATGTGGATCTTCTACTTTTTGTTTTAGGGTTGTCCCTGTTGAGGTGTAACGATTTATGTGGGAACACACGCATTGGCTTGAAAATAAGCTTATTGGACTTGACTGCTATTGTTATATTGTATAAACAAGCCTAGGGTTCGGAGTGGTTAATCTAATAATCAGCAAGTGCTAATAATTGAATACATGTAATGGATTCGTGGTGTAACTCTAAGTGACCAGTTTAGTTACGGGGGCTCCATCGAAGCCAGAGTCAAGTTAGCCTCTCAGAATCTGGGCGTACTGTACAGTGTACTTGGCCAGCTGACACTTTAATAGCTATACGACTGCTGAGCATGTACAAATCGCAAGTGTGCCCCATTGTTGAATTTTTCAGTCACCTCTGGTCTGGAACCCTGAAATATCTGAAAAACCGCTGACTTTGTACAGAAATGGGCGGTCCGTTTTACAGATTTGCTTATCTTAACACGCAGATAGCGATCTTTAGCGTTCATGCGTCAGGTGGATACGCTGTCCCTGTTCTACCGGTATTTCAATGGAAAATTCTCCAAGGAACTAGCGTCATTGATCCCTCGACACTGGTGCATGGTCGGGTAAAATGCCAAATGCACGTCTAACAGGTATTGAATAAACTCTCCACCTGCTTCTTTAAATAAATAATTCAGCTACCAGCCCGTCTGACTAGGGCGATTTGTAGTTTTTCAGCTGTCTTATTGCCTGCTTCACTTCCTCCAGTAAAGGCGGTTCAGCATTGTCATTGTGCATTAAGTACCTCACCCATCTCCTCAGGATGTCAGTCTTTTCACGCAGTATTACTCCATTCTAGTCCTTGCATATATTTATTTTTGGCTTAAACTCAGCTCTCAAGTTATTTACTTTTGTTGTAGAAAATATGTCACATGAGAACAGGTCGCTTAAACGACTCTTCTTGAGAGCAACAGCTCGGCTGTGGACGATATGTCGGCCTCTGTGTTTCCTCCCTCTTCAAGACCCATGTTAACTCCTTCCTCTCCATCAAAAAGACCCTCCACACATCATATACAAAAATGGCATGATTGTGAGGGAATTTTGTTCTTCAGGGCTTGCTGTGTTGAGTTAATGTGAAAAAATATTCGTTTATTATTTTTTCAAGAAATCCATTATTTTATACTGTAAACAAATTTCTTCTTTACGTAGCTTTTATTCATCAATCATTATATTAATTTAATTCACTGCGTAAATAGGTAATAATAATTAATAACACAATAAATAGGATAACAATTGACTGCATAGCGCTATTCCCCTGATTATAATGTATGAAACATTAAATTATATATTTACGAGGTAAACCAAAAATTCACTTGGAACGCACATAACCAGAAGCTGCATTCCTTAGTGCATTTGTGCACTGCACTGCCGAACATCAATATACGTCAGAAGTGTAAATTAGTACATCCTCTCACGAAGAATTCCCGCCAATTCGTTACAAAATCCTTACTAAACTCCCTCTGTGGCAAGTGGGTATAGCAAGATAGGTGAAATGAGCAAGACAGATATAATTAATAACAGCAATTTGGAAGGCGGGAATGGGTACCGCCGCCCCGGGAACCTTTATTGGATAACCAACACCTCTGCCATAGGTCACTCCAAGTGGTTCGCTACGTTTGGTGATTTAGCAGGGGTGCCCGGGTTCATGGGGTGAGGTTTGTCTAGGTCTTGGATTCCTACCCACCCCTTAAACCCTTTTGCTTCCCAGAACTCTCCTCTTCTTCCTTTCCTTAAAAAAACCCCCCCACACAGCATCCCCAAAGATGACATACCTGTGTAAAGCTCATGTAAAAAAAAAAAATAGACCCATAACGACTATTGACGTGTGAAAGCAGAGAAGACATATGGGGCCTTCAACTTAATGTTACCTTTTTTTGCGAAACGCACTGCTCGCAAATTTTGTTTTCTCTGCACATAACCACAATTTCAGTTATTTCAGACCAGTTTAAAAATTCTAATGACTCAAGTCATAATGTAATAGTCATGTCTTATAAAACCTTTGCCAAACAACCAGATAATTTCATAGCAGGTTATGTAAACTGCTAAAACCTACACAGTAGTTGCCAAATTTCAAGAAAAATAATCTTAATTTAAATAAACTACCTTTTTGGTATATTTAAGGCTTCTACTGGTATTTATTTCACTCAGGTTCTTAATTCAATAGTGTACTTGAGGAAATTTCATTTGCCGGAAAGGTTTCTTTCAATGGTAACGAAATGTTTAAGGTTCTCTAGTTTCTGTTTCCACGGTATTATTAAATAAAAGTTTTTGTTTTCGTACAACCGTATCTGCATGCATAAAAAACAAAATAGGGCAGCAAAGAGAATAATAAAATCGTGAAATGATAAATGTTGAATAAAATGTTAGTGATTAAATGAGAGAATTAAAAGTTTCGGCAAAAAAAAATACTTCCTAACGTCAAGCCTATTTTAACTGTTGGAAGTTTTCTAAAATTCCCTTTTATCATCAGGACCAAAGGAAGAATAACAAAAAAAAAATGTAATTCACACGCGATAGAAGGGAAACATCGCCAGATGTCGCTTTCCTTTGCCAGTTTGTTTTAAATTGGTTTGAAGTTTGAATATTGATTTACAAAAATAAAAATGTTCATTTTTTTTTGGACTTCATAGGATTCTAACCTCCGTCCGCTGGATTTCTCTGGCCGCTGAGATTTGCGATGCACTATACCGCTACGCTATGGGACAATTGCGGCGAGGCGCGAATTTACCATATTATAAAGAAACAAAGCGGCCAATGAGCGCAGACCTATCGTCGCGCGTCGTTTCCGTTTTATATCTCAATTTGGGAGGCGAGTATGGGTACCGCAGCCCCGGGAACCATTTATTAGATAACCTCTGCCATAGGTCACCCCTAAGTGGTTTACTACGTTTGGTGACTTAGCAGGGGTCATTGGGTGAGATTTGTCCATGACTGGAGAAGGATGTTTTTCCCCTACTTTTATCACCTACTGTGTGGCAGGTCGGATTGGGAGAGACTGGTTGAGGGAGACCTATTGACCTTTCCAGCCAGAATCTCGACCCATCGCCTTGCACCTCTGCGAGATGTATTCATGCATCCGTCATTCCTGGACATATTGAAGCCCAGATTCCTACACACCCCTCACACCTTATTCCTCCCAGAACTTCTCCTCTCCTTTCTTTCCTTAAAAAGATCCTCCACACAGTATCCCCAAAGATAACGTAGGGAATTTTGTTTTCCTCACGGACTCCAGTGTGAAGCTAATGTAAAAAAAAACAATAGGAGCCCTGTATGCAGTTTGATGCTTCGCAGGTGCCGTAGTTTCATCCGAGTTACAAATCACTCTAACGGGGCTAAAGAAGTTACACTTCAAAAATGCAGAAAAATTAAGTGTCATTAGGGCTTGGTTGGGAGAAAGCTCATGTAAAAGAGATAGACGATGGTAAAAGAAGGGAAACCCGAAATGCGCGCTTGGCATTTGTACACGGTTGAAATTTTTGTCAAATGAAAACGGGTCGCTTGTACCATTCGTTCTTGTGCTGTAAACTTTGAAATGATTTTTCCGCTTCGCTCATTATTTTCCTAAAAAGGGCCCTCCGCACAGCATCCCCGAAGCTAATATAGACCTCATTTCATTCTTGTTTTCAACGGAAACTTCAAAGGTTTACATCTTGTAATAAAAACGACTTTTTTATCAAAAATATTGTCGGTGACCTACATTTTTGGAGAAAATCATTTTGTAAAAAAGCAAATCGCCAGAGAATTTCTACTGAAGACAAAAACCGAAGTTACGATTTTACTCGTAGATGATAAAATTGTTGAGTCCAAATCAGAGAAAGTTATCTCACTTTTAGTTCCATTTCCTCGAAACCTCGCTATTGTGTAATGATAAAAGTTCCACAAGTATTAATAAAGAATCCATAAGACACAAGACCAAGAATTTGATTGACTAGAAGTCTCCATCTTGGATTTCTTTCGAGGAAATAGCAAAATATATTGCCTTAACCGCAAGAGATTCGCGCGGAATATACATACAAACAACTTTATGGACCCAACTTTGGTCTATCATTTCTGGGAGGTCGAATATTTGATCAAAGTTTCCGACGCTTTGGATTCTTCCCAGTCTCTCTTTATGTGGACCATATAAACCCATTTAAGTCCGGTGTTATGTAAATGCAGACTTCATAAAAATGTTGTAATTTTTTTATAGAGCCGCGTCAGAGCATCTTTGTTGGGTTCGTTATTTCAAGCATTTGTGTGTTCTGGGTTAGCGTAATTAGGTCAGATATTTCAAAATTTTAACAGGTATTCGTACTATAAAGCAGACGAGTATTATTTGGGACCTGTGACGTAATTTAACTTGTTCAGTTTTTTTATGTCTATATTTTCGCGGTTGTTGTTTCAAAATATCAATATCGCTGTAAGATTTCACCACAATACGCCTTATTTTTTCTGCACAAGCGTAGTACAGTTAAAAGTTGTAGGCTTTTTCGGCTTCAGTGCTATGAACTATTTCAATTTCTTTAAAAAATTGCTTTCATAAAAGGGAAATCCAAATATACATTTTTTTAATAAAGCATAAGGATTGCGTCGAATTTCTCTCAAAATCTTCATATCTTAAAATGCTATATTGTTCATTTCCGAAATTCGAAAGTGTGTTGACAATTTTAAAATAAAATAGAATTTAAACAAATTAACATAAACAAATTACTTAAGGCGCAATATACCCGCCCAAAAATAAAAAGAAGAGATAAATGTACCTAAATACGAATTTTAGAGAGAGCGCGCTAATATTAAAACCGATAAAATTTAAGCGAATATTGTGAATATATTTAATAAAACACGACTCGTTTAAAATAGAGAAAAAATATCACGGGGAACATCTAAAATAGCACTTAAAGAAACACTGTGAATTTTTTCATACATATAACTTCTAAAATAAGTGAAAAAAACGTGTTTATAATAATTTTTGGAGCATTTTTACGATTTTTTTCTTTCGGGAGAATTTTTGTATAATTTGGGTTTCGGTGTGGGGTTCATATAGATATTATCTTCAAAGATAAAAGAGCTTTAAAACACATGTAATAAATCGGTAGAAATGCGGGATGCCGCAACTTAAGACTGATTCTTGCGATTATTCCGGCCCTAAGACGTCAGTTAGTCGGTTAGTAGCTGATTATAAAATGCACCGGGTTCCTGCTTATTAACTTGTTAACTTTACATTAGTCATCCATTGCTGAAAAAGCAACACATAACAACATTTTTTAAATAATGTTCGTGCAATATTGCCGTATGCATTAATCAAATTTATATTTGATTTTCTTCGTTCGAATCAGGTAGATACTTAAGGGGTTAAGAAAAGAAGTAACGAAAACGATTTGGCCATGCCGAGGAATCGATTAGTCGATTCGATTGTTATAATATCTGAGTACATACCTATTTTCTCGTAATCGCGATATCATCGTGTATTTTCTTATTACCATCAGAAATTATTATTTTGGTTATGATAACAACCCACTTAGATAAAGTTCAAATAATATTATTTCACTCTCCGACGGGTAAAATGGATTTCTAGATGAAAAATAAAGGCTTAGAATAATAATTTTGACAAGTCAGCACGTCGACTGGCGACGAAAACATTAAAATAAAATTGATTTTCCAAAGCTTTGGAAACTTATCTTATACGGTGGGTATAAAGCTCATTGGTTAATTGGTTCCTCTGTTGGCGACCTTCATAAATATAAGCTTAAAATTAGTTGAGGATTCCTGAATTAATCTTTCGGAAAGTAGAAATTAATTGCATCGATCTATGCAGATGATGCGGCGATTTCCCTCGTTTAATTTATTTGTATTACGCTTTTGTGTTATGTTGTCACGTGTTTTTCTCTTTAAATGTAATAAGTGTTTCTATGTCATGTAATACGGCAGACTGGAATTACACTGGCATATCATTACTGCTGCATTAAAAACAAAAATAAAATGAAAAAAAACACTTTTTTACAACACTTTTTATTTGAATTAACAAATGACAGCCAAACAGGTATCGCTTAGTTTAAATAAAAAAAAGTATTACAAGTGTATTTTTCCGTTTAATATAATACAATATCACATCCCAAAGTATTTGCTTCCTTTAAACAAATAATAAATGAAGGACGCCCTGAGCGTAAAAATAAATTTTAAAATATACGTGCCTATATTATTTAGGTATTTAACTACATTTTTGGGGTATTTTTTACATACTACTAAAAGAACTCTATCGGATATTGTTTTTAAGAAGTACTTCTATGTGATTGACGCTGACACTGAAGTAATCGATTGTGTAATTATATGCACCACATGCACAGCTGTATAACTTTACATGGCGTGGTTAAATTCAGTTTTAAGAAACCTTCAACGAAAACCGTAAAAGAAATTGGTAGTAAATTAAAGCAACATGTTTATTATTTATTAGTGTGCAGTAATTTTGCACAACTATTGCTAAATTCAGTAAACCATTATTTTTATTGTGGTAATACTATTGCAGTTCTCGACTCGCGCGTCTCGAGTCTAGACGCAAGTTAAATAAATTTGAATGTTTTACGACGTTATAAAAATGTCCACTGTGGTTACCTTTCAAACTTAATTAGTTTTCCTTCGCAGAGGGCAGTAAAAGCTGGTTTTCTTATTAGATTTTCTATAAAATTTCGAATTTTTGTAATTTCATTTTAAGCCTTTGAAAATCACAAAATAAAACAAATACTAAGATTGAGATTTTATTAAGTGATAGTACAGTAATATTAAGCAACCCACTGGGATGAAATACTTCTTTTTTATGTGAATACCACCCACGAGTTCCAATTGTTTCCAACCAGTGGAGCCAGTGAGGCTACGGCATTCTCAATAGAGTATTTTCAGTGGGAAAAATAAAAAGATGGGGAAGAGGATGGGGATGTACCTGGCTACTGAGAAATGGTCGTCAACTATTGCTAAAGCCATTTCAAGCAATGTTTCGATATTGAGTAGTGGTCTTTGATCTGGGCGATGTCGAAAATATTTACGAATCTAGAAATCCACTAACCACATAGATACGATTTACAAAGCGGTCAAAGAATTGTTATTTAATATTAATTTTAATTTTTAAAGAATTTTTATATTAATTTCATACTCAACCTTTATTAAAAAAACCTATATTACTATCCTTAATGAAAAAAACAGGCTGAGCAAACCCCGCAAAGCGCTTTTCTCTTTTCAAGAACTGAAAAACAACTGATATAATTTCAGATTTTATCAGAAAAAAAAGGGTTTCCTGGTGGTTTTTATTTATTTATTTTTTTTTTATTATTATTGTACAACAGAATAATTCCAATTACAGTACAATTTAGTTACCCTATCAGCATTTAGGCAAGTGACTTTTCAATAATGTTTTTAAGGCATATAAAGAACAGTCACTTACATCCAAATGGTTTGCAATTTCATTTAACAGCACCACTCCCCTCGTCATGCTATGCTTTGCCAAGACGTCTGTTCTGCCGTTCGGTACTTTAATTTCAAATTCTAATACAATGGAATTCCACCACGAATTATCAGTGCAGAAACTAGACTCAGAAAAATTACTGTCTATATCTGATTTTGAAAAACTTCGCTTAACCTCTAATCGGCCGAAGTCGCTCATATGCGCGCAGCTTGTGCGCATGCGCGAAAAAAATATGTTTGTCTGCGATTTTAACCCTTCTATGTACAGAATTTGTATGAAGAACACGGTCAGAATCGCTTGCGCCAACATTACCCCATAAGATTTCATTCACCTTGCAACCCCAAAATATTTTTAAACAATTTTATCTGTGGCATAAGAATGTCAGATTTGCCACAAATTTTAGCTGCCAAAGTTGATGCATGTTCCTCGACTAAAACATCGTAAAACCTATTAATTTACGTAATTAACGCAAGTAATGTTGTTTTGGTACATAGTTTATTATTCTAGGAATGTGTTTCGTCAATAAAATATACGATAACTCAAAATTAATCCACAAAACATTCAATTCAAAATTCAAAATCGTGTTTTGTTACGAAATTTCCGTATTTTTCCTGTAATTTGCCGGCCTTTGACAGGTTAAATAAGTCATGATGTCGACTTCGGCTGTAGTGTTTGTTCGAGAAGGAGTTGTAAAATTAATTTGACAGAAGTTTTCATTTATAATAATAATTTGTATAGCTGTACTTTGGTGGAAAATGACCTCGCGATGTTATTAAGTATTAAAAGAAAGATTTCTCGGAGATTGTAGAATGGGTCGCAAAAAACAATAAATTAGAATTGTTGTTGAAAGATATAAACAAACAGATGTTCTTTTACCATCGAATCTTGCTTTTAAGTAGCCACCTTTTGAATGTTATGGCTTAAAAATTGTGGCCTCAGCTAAGTACAAATAAGACTATGCTATTTTGTGATAAGCAACTAAACTTATTTTATTTTAAACTGAAGTGATTTTATTTTAACAATATTCAGTACGTTTTTGTTCAAATCTAAAAATTGTCAGACAATAAAAACTCCATGGAATTAATTTTAAATATTTACTTATTTTGCATAAACATCCACAAGATTTTGAATCCACAACCATTCCCTAGAAGTTTGAGATAAATTTTTGCACGGTGTTTTCATTGCATAGGTATCTAAGCTTCAATCCGTTATATTATTATTATTTATTAGTAGGTTTCCCATTTCCACGCACTAATCTATTGGAAAAAGAAAATCACGTGTCCACACTCCCAAAGGCCACGAATACTTGAAAAATTAACAGCCATTCTCTCCTTAGTCAATGCCTAAGACTGTATTACGGCTCTCATTTTCCTGTTAATTCTAAGCCTTCACGGTGGTGTCGATTACGGCGAATAAACAAAGGGAACGACTTTCCCGTACAAAACATTTAATTTTCCTCGCGCAATTTGTCAAAGGGGTTTCCTTTGATGATATTAAAATGTCGGAATACTCGGCGGAATAATTCTTCAATTTCCAGCGTGCTGCTACTATCTGTTGTTTCGTTTTTTTTCTATTTTTAATCTCTTATTACTTGTTTAAAAGCGTACCTCATTAGCACACCTTAATTATCTATTAATATTATGTTACGTACTACGAAATAACACTAAGTACACATGTTAAAATCAATAACTTACTAATATTTCTATTTTTGTGAGCGATAATTCAAGGTGGAATTCCATTAAAATAAATAATGATAAAACGAATGTAAAATTTTATTCCACTTAATTTTATTCGACCGTAACTGGTCTCCAGTCTGAAGATGGCTTTAACGAGCTGAAACCGGTTACGGTCGAATAAAATTAAGTCGAATATAGTTTAATATTCGTTTTATTATAAAATATTTCAATAACTTAGGTTTTTTTGCAAATTTTTTGGGTGTGAAAACTTCTTTAGTTTACGTTGTGATTTGAAACTCGATGATACGAAAAAGCGGCACTAAAAAGAGACAAACATATACATCTACGGGATTTAGCCTGCGAGTAAATGAGATAGAATAATCGGTCTCCTCTTTATACGGCGCTTCGTAGCCTATCGGTCTCCTCTTTGTGCGGTGCTTCGTAGCTTCCCCACTCTTGTCTACTTTAGTTTTCTGAAGGTTTCACTTCTAGCGCATGTGAACTGTAAACAATTTTTTTTTTCATTACATCCAATACTTTTGAGGAAAATTTCACAGGGAAGATGGTAAATTTAAAGTCATTATTTCATTTGGAAATGCGGTGTTTGAAGTGAAAACTTCTTTAGCACCGTTGTGTTTTGAAACTCGATAAAACGAAAAAGTAACATTAAAAAGAGACAAACACATTTAATACATCCATAGGATTTAGCCTGCGAGATACACTATTCGGTCTCCTCTTTGTGCGGTGCTTCGTATCCTACCCACTCTTGTCTACTTTAGTTTTCTGAAAGTTTCACTACTTCCGCGCGTGACACTTGCACACAATTTTTTAAATGAAAAATCGCTTCAATGATGCTACACAAATACTCAAATAAAACATGGTAAAAAAAAAAATATTTTTCGATTCATCAATCTTACAACTTGCTAATTCGCCATTAGACAAGACTAAACGAAACTTAAAACTATTGAAATCGATGAAAACTTAATTGATGAAAACTTTCTAACTACCAGTTGTAACTAAAAACTAATAACTTAGATGAAACTTTAATGATTCATAAATAATGGTGTGCTCTGGCGTTATTAATTTTGTATAAAAAAATTGCGATAGGTGGCGCGCGCCTCGTTTGAAATACGAGTGGAGAGGGAAAGGAATCCTTGAGGGGGAAGAGGAGGGACGACGGAGGGAAGGAGGAATATGTAAAAGCCACGGACATATGAATATATCTGGACCTGCCCTAAGTGATAAAAACGTATTATTTCCCCCTCGCCATGGAACCGGCTGGAGCTCCTCCTTGGCGCCAGTTCGCCCCATGTGGAGGGGATAGAGAATCGCTTGAATCTAAAATGTGTGACGTCATCATTCTTGCCGTGGGCAGCGCGAAGCTAACATCTATACATTTAACGAAAAAATAACACGCCAAAACAGTAGCTTGTGCTATACAACATACCTACATATCAGTGTGCACATAAATGTGGGCGGTTCCTTAGTGCGCTCGTCGCTGGTTACAGGGGTAAGTAAATTATGAAACATTTGTAAAAGTGTCTTAACTAAACACGGCAAAAAAATATTGCTATGTGAAAACGGGCGAATCTTTTTGGGGTGTACATTTGGCCTACGCAAATATTTTATTATCGTGGCAAGCAATTCGCGCTCCCATGTAAAAAGGTCTATTCATTCAAAGCAGATTTTGCTTTTAAGAACTAAATGATGATATTATAATGCGAGATGCCTATATACTGTCAGATTAATTTTTCAACCAATGACAGTCATCTTCCCCTCTTCGTACCGCCATAGTTGATTTTTCCCCTCACCTGTTATTTCTGGTCTATTGAATTTGGATGTCTATGGTAAAAGCACTTTATTAAACAATATTACAACACAAACACTTACCTTATATGAGTGACATTACAATGCTTGCGGGCTCTTTCCTTTTTCGAAGGAAAAGGGTGGGCAGGTATCTAAAGGTCAGCATATCCAGAAGTGACGGAAGAATGACTCCACCACTCTCACTGCGGTGCAAAGGGACCTGAGAGAGTCGAAAGCCCTCAATCAGTCTCTCACGATCTGGCCCACCACGCATTTGGCAACAAGACACCAAACGTGGCAGAGGTGTTTATTGCACAAGCTTTGAGTAACCGAGGATATTATTATATCAATGGGTCCTGGGGCGGCGACACCCACACCCACATTCCAAATTTGTAAATATAAATGACCCTGAACATTAATTAAAAAACAAGCCCATTTTTGTCACAAAATTTGTTTATTAAAATAGGAATGATTAATTTATAAGATGATGCAAAAATGTAGTTTATTGTCAAATAATTGCCAATTGCAACGGGTCAAGCGGTGGGACCTTCAAGTCGCACACGCTTCAATGGCCGACACAAATCCAAATTATCAGATCTTCTGGCGCTCTTAATAGCATTTGTAGCAGGTAATACAGATTTGGAATCCTCAATTCTGGTATATCGCCTAAAACTCCGAGGTCCGGAATTCCTAGAAGAATTCTGTTGCCTGCGTAGTCTGGTTCTAAGGACCCTGTCACATTTTATGACTTTCATCCAAGAATCACCAACATCGCATGCTGCCGACAAGGAATTGTCGTCCAAAAGACGGAATATTTTAGCTGCCAACTTTAAGGGCAGTTTTGCAATTAGGTCCAAATTTACTGAAGCCACGCGAGTGGCTTCCATCTGGCAGAGTATTGCGTTGAAAAAATCCATGACAATTATTAGGCAGAGCTTAATAGTTGACTCGAGAAATGGTTTGTATTAAAAAAAAAAAAAAATTGTATGCTCTGTTCAATGTAAAACTGGGTCCACACATGTTCTTTTGTCCGTTCCGTTCCTCCGTTCCGTACCTCCGTTCCGTATCAAAAACTCTGGACGCAAGTAAAAATAGCCCGTACCTCCGTAACGTCGCTGCGATCATCGGCATACACGTGTTCATTCCAGAGACAGAGAGAACGACCTACGCATGCCGCGACTCGCGTCCAGACTAGCGCATACCCGTATCGTATCGCCTTTGAACGGGCCGAATAAACCGACTCCCGATGGATCGGGGCGTACCTCTACCCGTAACGTACCTCCGTAATACCGTACCGTTCCGAACGGGCGTCCAAACTAGTGTTCTTGATCGCGACGCTGATACGGAACGGAGGAACGGAACTTTTTTTTTTTGATTCACTAGATTCTTATGTATCTTGAAGAGATGAATCATTTAAATTTACTGAATTTAAAGTTAATGTTCCTTATACAAATAGAACGGCGTCATATGCGCCTTGCAATTTTTACCTCATGTGGGTATTTGAAAATAGTACCTGGCTATTATAGACTTAGAGGTCATGTGTTTTGTCGGTAGGGAAAAATTGTTAAGTAAAAACCCTAAAAGGAGGAACGGAACGGACAAAAGAACATGTGTGGACCCAGCTTTATAATACCGTGCCGCCGCCGCCATTACAATTTACTAACAAAAATGATGATTCATTTGACAACTAGCTTTTCTTATATTGATTTCTGCTTGAATAAAAAATATTCTTCTTGTGTTGTAAAATAAGCACCTCTATTCATTTTTTTACGTTAGGCGATGCTCCGAGAGAGTACCGCTGGAGAAGTCAAAGAGACTCCCTCAACCATTCTCTCTATCTGGCCTGCCATGCAGCTGTTGGGCAGACGTATCCGCCCCCAAGACCCAGACAAACCTCACCCCTTGAACCCGGACACCCCATCTAAGTCACCAAGCGTAGCGAACCACTTGGGGTAACATATATAAAAGAGGTGTTAGTTTTCCAATAAATGGTTCGTGGAGCGGCGGTACCCATACCCGCCTCCCAAATTGAAGAATTTATTCCAATATAAGCTGAAGCGTTTCAAATATATTACAGATTCCACGCGTGTTAAAAAAGTGCTTCGTAGTCTCCCCACTCTTGTCCACTTTAGTTTTCTGAAGGATTCACTTCTTCCGCGTGTGAATCGCACACTCTGATTTTTTTTCCTTGCCGTTTGCATTTCTTCTCCAAATACGAATGTTGATGTAATGTATCCCCTGACCGTACGAGATGAGGTCGAGGACGATTTCTGGGAAGAAAAACCTTACTAATCTGTAGAAAGTTTATTTTAACACTGTACTTAATCGGATGTTGGATTAAGCTAAACCATTGATACGATGTTTATATTAAATCCATTTTGTTTTCCGGCATATTATGTGTGTAGTCGCAAATATTCTCTGCGATCAGTGTGTTAAAACAGATTGATTACAATCAATAACTTAAACTTTTCAAGTACACAACTATACGGGAGTTGGTAAACATTTGGATATTTGTAAAGGACTGACTTGCCCCTTGTCGTTTGATACTGAATTACGGTATCAATCCATGTATTACGATCTTGATGAACACTACTAGCGATAATAACTGAACAAGCACATACACCGAGGGAGAACCAGGTGGTCACTGCCCAGATTTCTTATCCAGAATGGGTAGATGTCGACATTAAATTGCACTGAGAGATTAATATGTTGCTCATTACATAGTTTTTAATGACAATTTATTGTTGTAAGTGTCACAGACGACAGTATATTGGCCACATACTGTCAAATAGGGACAGTTACTTGGACAGCAGGTTAAGTGGAGTAAGAGAGGAACATGTATTAGAAGGAGATTATTATAGTTGAATCAACAGTCCGTTCATGATAGCCTTCACTTTTTCATATACTTCGTATACAGTTATACTTCGATTTCATGTTCTACTTGGAACTCGTGGGATTTCACCATCCTCCCGGAGATCTGGAAAAACAATAAAAATAATATAAAAATTACCCTCTGTTTTTTCCGGAGGAGATAATATTATGGTAATTGTTCGCGCGTTTTTATATGGGATTGATTGG
Source organism: Limnephilus marmoratus (assembly GCA_917880885.1). Taxonomy (NCBI): domain Eukaryota; kingdom Metazoa; phylum Arthropoda; class Insecta; order Trichoptera; family Limnephilidae; genus Limnephilus; species Limnephilus marmoratus. The sequence goes on along the minus strand of OU862918.1, from coordinate 49,501,482 downwards.
GTATTGCATTCGCAGACTTGGTGGGTAGATATGTCAAAATCCTGAATTTATCCCACCTACCTAATCTTTCCTTCCCAAATGTCACCATAAAATTGTTGCAAAAAATACTCAACTTTGGAGAGATGATAGTGTGCTTTCCTGGTCAGAACAAAATAACATCTCAGACAGGGCGCATGTGTCGTAACCTCTTACTGTAAGAATATTGCGATTTTTAAAATTAAACAGTGAAAAGTGTACACCAAACTAGAGATCAGCGGGGCCCCATCTGCAACGGTGAGTCCTATTTTCCTTATTCCAGTCTGGGCTTATCTAATTTTCCAAAAGCCCAGATTTGAACTATCGACTGACTATCCATCAGGTTTTGCGAGTGTATGCTATTTAATCGTCCCGTATAACTTAGCGTTTTCACGTAGTTTAGGGACTGGTCCTTCGAGGGCTGCGTGGGCTTTGCTCTGCAGCATTTACCGCCAATTAACAGTGGAGTCGCAGTTTCGCGACACCAGTAATGGTGGTGGTGCTTAAATATTTAAGATTTTTTCCCACAAAACTCTGGGTGGGTGGTGTGAAACCAATCTGCCATTTAACATGACATAAAGAATAAAAAACATAACTCACATATTTTGAAATAAAGAGAATTACCTATAAAGGAGCATACACAAACAAATATTACTCGGAATGAAAAACATTTTTGTTGACATTGTGTTTTAAAATATATTGTTAAACAAGCCGATTTTTCTGGAAAGTTTTTAAAAATATTTTTTATGCATTTTCCACGTGAAATTGGTAGGTAAACACTTTTTGCAATACCATTTGGAAATGCTTGAGAATTATTTTACTAATCTAATATCTAAACCTTGTATTACTGACAGCATTGTTTTTACAGAATGCCATAAAAAATGTATAAAATGGAACCTTTTCATGCTAAAATATATTACTTTCAAGGTCTATAAAGATGTTGTACCGGAGATTGAAATAATAAAAGAAAAAAAAGTTTTTGCTGCTTTCGTAATTTTGTGTCACTCACTTCATCCAGTACGGTAAAAATAGTATTATTCCTGAATTTAAATATCAAATATTCAAGGCTAAAATAAATATATTAAAACATTTGTTGATGCTTAAATTGGCAGCATTAGAATATGATTATTTTGTGACAATAATAATTCTTCACGTAAGCCCTAATTTACAAGTAATTAGCACATTTTCAGCCATGTTCCCGCACCGCACGTATGGAAATTATAATAAATTTATTCAAAAACATCAACCAAGGCTGTACGTACGGTCGCGTAAATTTGCCAAATATGTGTTTAAATTTCAAGGCTTGTAAAATAAAGTTATATATCCAAATTGTACATTAAAAGCATACAATTTTTACACGCCTACTTTATGATTATGTATATTATTTTTGAAAAAGATATGATCGCAATAGAAACTTTCTTTTGTGAGCCACGGATTCAAAATTTAAGAATCGTAGAATGACCCGCAAATAATTGGTTAAAGTATATTTTGATTTGGTTAGGTGAGCTTTGTTTTACTTACTTTTGTTCAATGTTATGTTTTGTACTTGAACCGAATCTTAGAGCAAAAATAAAACCCCAAACTTTGAACTTTCTGGCTAATTTATTCGCTTTTGGAAACAACTCATACAGGTCTCATAAAAATCGATGTATCTCCTTAAGGCTCTGCAACCGGGCCCGAAAAGAAAATGGAGAGATACGAATGTTAAAGGAGAGGGCTAACATTTACAGCGACAAAATCGATGCGAAAATTGCGAAAATGTTTAATAAAACAAGACTCGTTGAAAATAGAGTAAAAATCTCGTGGGCATTATCTTAAACAGCATTTAAAGAAACACTGAATTTTTTCATACATATAACTTGTAAAATAACTGAAACAAACGTGTTAATAATAATTTTTGGAGTGTACTTTGCGATTTTTTTCTATCGAGGGAATTTTATATAATTTGCGTTCCGGCGCGGGCAAAGTCTAGATATTATCTTCAAGAATAACATACGTCTTTTTAAGAGCTTTAAAACTTACCGTGTTTAAGGGAAGTATGTAATAAATCGGTGCAAATCCGGGTTGGTTACCGGTAAAAAAACGATCTATATGGGGTTAAGAAGAGAAAATGCAACGCTGTATACCTATTCAAATCTAAAAGTTAATCTCAAAATAATTTAAATGTACACCTTTTTGAAACCAATGTTTCTAACTACGATTTAAAAAAATAATTTGGAACTTTGGGAAATTTTTATTAATTATTTCTTCATGAACAACAAAAAATTAAGGTAAGTAAGTAAAAGGCTTAGAAAAATCGTAATGCGAGTTATTTTTAAACCTTTTTTGTGTCTGCATTCAAACATTCTATATGTAAAAAATTAAAAGTTTATTTAGAATTATGATGTTTGAAGGCTTATGTTATCAGTTATTATCTTTCAAAAATAGTTTTAAGTTTTCGGAATTTTTTTCATTCAGAAATAATCCATTTAATTGGCTTTTATTGCAAAGCCTAATTCCTTACTTAACCTTCTGAAAATATATGTCCGAAGTCTGAGGAATTAAAACCGTGATTTTGAGAAGTTGGTAGATTTTTTTGTTACGCAATTGAATTTAAATGTTTAGAACGATTTTATGATTAACTAATCCATCTCTGTAATAAATCTTAGACTTGCCCCGATTTGAGATGCCATAGTCTCACTGGCTCCAGGCGTTTGCTTACAAAAAACTTACTGCACTATTATTTGATCTATAACAATTTCATTGTATACCTTTCTTGTTTTTTACTCTTGAAATTATACTCACTTATTAATTTAACTCCTTTGTACAACTATCTACGTTGAAGAAACGAACTTGTGTTGTACCTAGGGAATGCAATTCCGATCTCGCGGGATGTCGATCCCGAAGCACAATATGACGAGATCCCGTTCGAGATCGACGGGATTGGCAGCAGTAGTCATCGATGCTACACACATCCACTTGGGGCGCGAGTGGTGCGCTGACTGACTGACGGTCGGGCGGGAATGTCGATCGAAGAAAGAAAACTATCCCGACTGTTTTTCGAATATTAGCGACGGATGACGAGCGGTACAGATAATATAAAACTGTGTCGAGTGAGAGAACGAGATACTTGCGTGCGTGCAGACAGCTATTTGCTTGTTTTAGTTGTGCAGTTATGGTCATTACTTTTTCTTATATTATGCATTTTTTATTGTTTTTTGAGTCAAATAAACATAATTTTTGGATTCTTACGTTGTTAATACCAAAGTAGAAAAATAATCCAGATCAAGTGCATGTTGAGTTTAGCAGTCGTTTACCGGTATGGAGATACTTCAAGAAAGCAGTTAATAATTTGACTGCTTAATGCAAGTTATGTAAAGCTGTTCTCAAAACCACATCCGGGTCTACAAAAGGTTTACACATCCATACGATTTCAATCCAAAAATTGACACGAGATCCCGAAAGTTCCGAGATCTCGCGGGATTGTATTTCTAATCTCGCGAGATCTCGAATTTGCGATCTCGAATCGAGATTGCTTTCCCTAATTGTACCTAATTACATCTTTCATCTTCAATTAATTTATTACGCTATATAAGTACTGTACACTTATTATTACAATCCTTTGTACAACCTACCAATAATAACGTACACATCCTCTAAAAGCTTTCAGACGTGAACAAATAAATGAAAAAAAAATAGTTAACAAAAATGTATTGTAATGTGTGTGATTTTATATATTTTCCCTTTTAACGATATTGCTGTATTTTTTTAGCAAAATAACCCTCTTATATTCCTCTTATTTTCGATTAAGCACAAAGGACCATTGAATATACCTAATATCGGACAACCTCTCCAACTCAACGAGAAATAAATTCCTATCATCCATTTCATATTATTATTTATGTGATTGGCGTAAAAATGAGACGACACCAAATTAGTTCGCTTAGTTATAATCATTATTAAGATCGGTAAACCCAAATGAATAGAGTATTTAGTTTGGCACAAAATAACGTATATTTATGGCTATATTTACGTAATATATAATATATACGATTTTTTTACCTCCTGTTATTTGAAAGAGAGAGTGCAAAAACAATGTGCAAAATAGTTGTGAATGAGGAATATTTGGAGTAGGTGGATGTGTTTGTTTATTTGGAAAGTATGTTTATGAGAGATTTGATGAAAGATAGGAGAAACGCAGAGGGGAAGGCTGATAGAGATATTGAAACAAGGGTGAATGCAGGTAACTCTATTAATGGAGGACCGAACGCCGTCGGCAAGAACAAAAAAACTGTCCAAAGAGGCTTCGCTAGCAGTCCATAATGGAGTACTAGTACCTACCCTGATGTATGGCAGTGAGGCATGGAACTGGCAGAGGAAGGATGAAAGTAGACTGAATGCTGTAGAAATGAGATCCCTGAGGCGTATGTGTGGTAAAACCATGTACGATCGTGTGAGAAACGTGGAGATCCGCAAAGAATGCAAGTCTGAAGTAAGCGTAATGAGTAATATAAAGAAAGTAACGCACCGATGGTTTGGGAATGTAGAGCGGAAGGAGTATAAGGAGAATGTATGATAAAGAAGGTGTGAATGGTAGAAGAAGTCGGGGACGCCCGAGAAAGACATGGCACGACCAAGTGAATCAGATTCTTGAGTCGGGCCATGTCAAGAGTCAGAATAATAGAAGAGCATGTATGAGACGATGTATGAATGTGAATGAGGGAAGGAGTATAAGCCAAGACCGATTTGTTTGGTGGTCCGTTCTCTCTGCCTACCCCTGCGGTAAACGACGTGATGGTTAGTTAGTTAGTTTGATAATAATAAAATATTTCGTTTAGGCTTGTTACCTGCTGCAGTCGTTGTTTTCTTTTTTTTACCATTCAAGAGACCCAACTACTCCCACTCATCTGGAGCCAGTGATGTTTTGGCATCCCCAATTTTGAGGCGAAGTTAGCGAGAAAAGATATATGGTATCGTCATTTCAACAAAATATTCGAATCTGAAAGGTTGTCTTTCGCCAGAGTATCTGAGAGTATCTTCAACTCTGGAACGGTGCTGCAAATATATAACAATTTTGGAAGCGGTTACGATTGCCCAAGAGAAAGTCGGTAGGGTAATAGCCATACTCCCTTAGGTAAAGAAATCTCAGAAATTTCTTCTGAACCTTCTCCAACATTAGATAATACTTCACTCCATCGACCCAGTGGGAGAGATGGATTTATACATCCGTCACTCCTAAACACATTGACCCTCAGATTCCTACCCAACCCTATCTAATACCTCTCTCCATCCGTTCTTTAAAAAAAGCTTCCACACATCATCCGCATGTTCCGAGGGAAATTGTTTTCCACAGGACACCTTGTGCGGAACTAACATAAAAAACAACATTAAAAAAAATATTTTGTGAATTAGCATTAGTTAGTATGTTGGTTGGAATTTGTTCTTCAAAATTGGGCTTTTATCATGTAGGTTCACGTCTACCACTGTACATTTGGCACAAAACAATTTCTTTACAACACTTAACACTTTTCCTTATACCATTTTCAAAGATCCTCCCTCAGTTTTTCTAAATTTTGTTTTGGCTGGCTTTAGACGTGCTTAGCGACCAAATTTGAGTAGACAGATAGATTTCTCAACCTTCACCTGTCTCTTCTCTTTCTCTTCCCCATCTTTTACAGTTTAACATCATTCTGTAGTTCAACTGGAAGTAAAAATAAAAATGTTTTTATTATTAAACCTGCTTTCAAAAAGCAACATTTGTCATTTCGAAGACTACGCAACAATACAATTTATCATCACGATTACTCCGGCGAATGGCATTATAAAATCAAACGATAAAATTTTATTAATGGCCTTTTGACCTTTTGTTTGAAATATCATACACACAAGAACAGGTCCTGTATGAAACAAAGCCTCCAATTCCCAAACAATGGAGCCTCTTTCATACTTTGACCATTCAAACGTAACATTTGAATGTTCAATTTCTGGAATAAAAATATTATTATAGTTCATTGATTCTCGACAATTCTGCTCAATTCCACAATGTTATGATATTTAAAAAGAAGGATATACAAATATACACAGTCTCTTGAAACGTTAGCGTCAGAATTATAACAAGGTGGCGGATTGTGAAGGTGAATAAGATAGTTTACTCTTTTAAAATGTTACTTATCTAGTTTTTTTTTTACATTAACTCCACACACGAGACCCGGAGGAAAATAATTTCCCTCAGGGCCTACGTCATCTGAGATGCTGTGTGGAGGATCTTTTTGAGGAAAGGAAGGAATGAACATTGGTCTTGAAGAGACCCATATTGTAGGAAGGAGGTTTTCACAGAGGCCGGCAAATCGTTCCACAGCCGAGCTGTTGGACACAAGAACGAGTCGAAGAAGCGACCCGTTCTCATGTGACAAATGTCAACCGTGTACGTATGTTGGGCACGCGTTTGGCGTGTTTTCCGACTATGCACCGGTGCCGAAGCGATCAATTGTGCTTGTTAATTGTAATACCGGTAGAACAAGGATAACATTCCCACCCGACGCCTGTGCTCTAAAGATTGCAATCCGTCTGTTAAGATGGGAGAATCTATCAAACGGGCCGCCCATTTTTGCACGGAGGCGAGGGTATTTTTCAGGTATTTTGGAATTCCAGTTCAGAGGTGGCTGCCAAATTCAGCCGTGGGCGCACTTGTGATTTGTATAGGGTTAGCAGTTGTGTACTATTAAAGTATCTGCGGGCCCCGTATAGTACCCCAGTTTTTGGGAGGCAGTTTAACTTTACTCTGACTTCGATGGAGTAGAAGGTAACTCATATTTTTTACATGTTTAGAATTGCTTACAGTCGAAGTTAAAAACGCATTATCTACATTCGATGGGCTTCAAATAAAATTGTATACTTTATTTTTGATTGAATACCGCAGAAGAGTCCTAACTGCTCCCGTCTGGAGCCAGTGAGACTATGGCATCCCCAATTGGGGTATGTTGTGAGGCTGAAGGTTGTGGGGAGTGGGAGATGGTAAAGAGGAGGTGGGGAAGTACCTGGCTATTCAGATCAGCCATTTCAAGCAACGTTTCAATTCTGAATGACGGTCTTACACCAGAACGATACCAGGAGTATCTTCTACTCGGAAGCGTGCCGCAAATATACATATCATATTTTAAATTAATAAATTGTGAAATATCAAAATTCAAACTAATAAAAATTACTTGTGCATGTCAGCGTTTGGACTGCTAATCAAGATTTTAATCACTCGACCACGGAGACCGTCAAGGAGGTAGTTTAATGTTTTAGTATCTATATGACCCATTCAAAGGTCGTCGAACTTTTGTGGCCCTTCCGAATGTGAACTTTTTTGCCAATTTTAACACGAGGCGGGTATTAATATGATGCGTGCAAACAAGCTACCCCAAACGTTTATAAATAACTTTCATATTTTTTGTGATAGGTTTGTGTGGCTAAATTCAACAAACTACGGTCTGATTTTAGGGATTTTCAGTACCTATGGTTGTTCAAATGATGGCTACGGCGACCATATAATAAAATGTGGTTGTTATCAAAGTTATTCAATTCCAATCAACCGAAATAGGATTTCTACGTATTTACAATAACGTGTAAAATAATATATATCAAGCTGACCCGACAAATATTGTTCTGTTATATTAATTATTTCTGGAAAATATTTTGGTTGTTAAAGAAAAAATAACGAATGTACTGTAAGTGTGTGGTGATGGGATCTATGACAGAAAGAGGAATGGAGCGCTGTAGACGATAACCGCCGATAAGAGCAAAAAAACACCAACTAAATGAAATAAAGAAAATCAATATGAATTTCGATGTGCGATATTTTTTGTCAGTCCGTCTTTAGCCAACACAAATAAGTTCGATGATTTGCCATGGATGCTCGATGGTTGGTTTGTGGATGAAAGTTCAATGAGGCGGACGTAGCGCCATCTGTCATTCAACAACATAAATAATTTCGTTCTGTTAGAAATACGAAATAGGGTTAAATTTGTTCATACATAAAAAACTAAAATCGCGATTAAAAAAGGGAAGTGTTGGGGTAGGAGGGTTAAAATTTGGGGCTATAGCTACTTTTTGATTTCAAATAAAAAAAATTGTAAAAAAATAGTTATTTTTTCGCCGTCAAGCCGTTTCAGAAGAGTACGACCACAAACACCATGACACGAGATTTTTTATCTATAAGATATGATATTAAGTATGTATGTTCAAAGGTTTCCCTTTCCTCAAAACCTCAAATAGTTTTAATTTACATTTTCAGTGTCGACCTACGTCATTTAACACACACAACAAAAAGCAAATAAATCATCATTCTGTTATTGAAATCGTGTTTCCTCGAAATATTCAAAACAAGTAAAATGAAATGGTATAACGCGTGAGAATAGTGACAAGGGGACAAGGGAACAGGAGAACAAGGGGATGGTGGTTGGTTTGAGGGCGGCTATTTGACTAGAATTGGTGAAACAATGGAACTAGCAACCCTTGCCCGCAAGGTACTCCAGCAGGGTTTTGGGTTAAGCCTCCAGTGCTTTACTTTCCTCTGTATTACTGTGAATGTATATATCATGGTTTGGATGTATATTTCACGGCTATAAGATAAAAGGAGGGTCAGGTCATAGAATATACAGACTTTATTGGAAATATGGAATAAATTTCAGAGATCGGTTTGAGCTTTTAGAATTATTATTATTATTATTGAGGAGATGAATTCTCGTAATTCAGAAATAGGTGAACTGATGTATTAGACAATTTCCCTTTGTACATATTAAATAAACCGTGCCATAAATAATGATAGATACAGAAAAGCGATATTGTTCGGTTGGATTTTTGGTTTCGGCGTCGTTTGAATGTCTAAAACATTGATTTAGGTGTCTCTGAGAATCGTGTTTTTGTGTCACTTATTACTTATTCATTTCAAATCCTGTGGGATTGTGAATGTAAATTTCTCTTCACTATTCAAGAACAAAAATCTGTTTTTATTTTAATTTTTTTAATTATAATCTTTATTTATTAAGTTACATAGGTTATTGCGCTGTGCCTGTCTCACTAGGAATTCCTGTGTTGAGAGCAGGCGCATTTTAGCATAAGTAGTTTAAAACAAAAATAAGTAGTTTGTTCATATGAAGCGGATACTTTGTGATGTGACATTATTAATTTAAAATTAAACAATAACTTTGTAAACACCACTTTAATTTTTATACTTTATGCCGACCGGGTTTCGCTACAACCGTAGCTTCATCAGGGCAGTATAATACTCTACTAACATTAGGTTACATGTGTGTTATAATATATAATTTACCAAAAATGGGCTGGACTCGTCAAGTGGAGGAGGAGGAAGGAGGCAAAGATGGAGAATTGGGAAGGGAACGGACGTGTTCTTTATGAATAGGGAACAATCTTAGTATGGGACTTTTATTTAAATTTAGTTGGTTATTAACTACTTTTCTAGTAAAGCCCATTTTTGGTAAATTATATATTATAACACACATGTAACCTAATGTTAGTAGAGTATTATACTGCCCTGATGAAGCTACGGTTGTAGCGAAATCCGGTCGGCATAAAGTATAAAAATAAAAGTGGTGTTTACAAAGTTATTGTTTTATTTAGAAAAAAACAAAAATAAGTATAACCACAACAACGTAATTTAAATTTAAATTTAATAAAGTAAAAGTACAAGGACAATCAGCATCGCACCAATAGGAAAACATGCATTAGGAGGTTCTAAAAATATTGTTAATATATGATCTGTCTTTGCTGATCTGACTTGGTATCTGATTTGTATTTTACGTAATTAGTGTGCTGTCTATTGGTCAGTGGAAGTGTATTATAAAGATTTGTTTTAAAGTACCTGAAATTCCTTTGACCAAAGGTTGTTTTAGCGAAAGGGATAAGTAAGAAATTTTGCCCTTTGGTTCTCGTATCACGAACAGTTTGGATATTGTCAAAAACAGTTCTATGTTTGAATAGGTAAATTAGTATGTTTTTGGCATAAAGTTGCCTAATGTCCAAAACACCGATTCTCCTAAAGATTTCATTGAATTCTTTACAGTCGTTTTTCACGCAGTAATTGAAGGAAAGTTTTGATGATCATCATGATGATAAGCTGAGGGTGTTCTACAATGATGCATGCAGGCAACTTATACGTCTTTCAAGGTTCTGGAGAGCTTCCACGAAGTTCCCTAAAGAGCGCGTGTACCCATTCTCGCCTTACTTTGCCATCGACTAGCCAGCTTCTGGGGCAGGAAGCAGAAGTCAAACAATGTCATTGTCATGGCTGCATCCTGTTGGCTCAGTTCTCCACTGTTCCAATGAGCTTTGGATGCAGATGATGCGGCGACCTCCCTGATGGACAATCCTTAAATATAATTTTATTTTTATGTTTTTAGTGCTTTGTCGTTACTTACTTAGTGCGTTTTTCTTTTCCTTCTTTTATTACTATTATTTTTCTTTTTATGTAATAATTGTTTATACTTCATTTAATATGTCAGACCGGGGTCGCACTATCCTCCCAGTCCTGCTGGATTTAAAACTTAATCTTTAGGAGCCAGTTATGGGTACCGCTGCCCTGGGTACCATTTATTGGATAAACACCATAATTGTATTTTCGTTATTTGTTTTTGGGGTGTTATGCTGTGTTGCGCTACCTCCTTCTTTAGCCAACGTTTCGGACATAATTGCAGTGTTCATCATCATGTGACACATCTACCGGATCTGGCGGATCTGCCCTGATGATGGACACTGCAACGATGTCCGAAACGTTGGCTAAAGAAGGAGGTAGCGCAACACGGCATAACACCACAAAAACAAATAACGAAAATGCTTTCGGCCGTGAAAATCTTAAAACGTACCATAATTGTAGGTCACCTCAAGTGATTCGCTACGTTTGGTGATTTAGCAGGGGTGCGCGGATTCATAGGGTGAGATTTGTCTAAGTGTTAGCGGTGGATGCATGTGCCCACCTACTGCGTGGCGGGCCGAATCGGTAGAGACTTAAGGGAGAACTTTTGACCTCTCTAGACACACTCCGGGATGCATTGACCACCACGAGTTACCAGTTTGAAATAGAGTAATTTTAAGATACTTCGCGTATCCTATAAATTATTTTTTTCTCAATGCTCATTCTGTTTTTGTACCATTTTATATTTCCTGCCTTCTGTATGTTGCAATACAACTTTTTTTGTTTTAATTTCTGCCAAAATTTGAAAGCGAAAGTTTCTCAGAGTGCCCTCCAAAAAGTTCTGAAAATAACCAATTAATTTCACGGACCACAAGAAATCCCGCATTTCGCCGCTCTGCATCGTTCCCTATTGAAAAAGGTGGACAATATTTTTTTATGAAAAGCCCTCATAAATCCCCCTGGTTATTTATCTTCCCCGGTGACACACTACAATGAACATGTTTTTTTTTTCAGTGTTTCATTTTTTAAACATTCTTCTATGATAATTTCAACAAATTTATGTGTTTTTAGTACTGGTTTCACGGCCAGGAACTCTGAAATATTTCGATTTAATTTACAGGCGTAATATGAGCGCATTTTCCGTGGTGTGAAATTCCGTTGTGAAATTTTGACAATTAGTAAGATTTATTCGCTTTTAAGAATGTTTATATTGTTTTGGGAGCATTTCCGAACCCTATTTGGTCCCATTTTTATGAACACATTCTATAAAAATTCTGTTATTTTTCGTTCATTTTTGAATTAGGTGGGTAGTTAATCGTATAGGTGTAAAATGTATCACATTTTCATGGTTCGAAAATAAATCTTAAAATTTTAACAAACAAATAGCTGTCTTCTGTTTCGTGTTGTCCATCGCTGTCTAATATCTCACCAGCAGAACGGTTGGTCGACATTGATTTTTCCTCCCTCCTTTTCTTAGTTGTCTGTAAGAACCTATCTCCGGTTCAATCATTCGTCTCATTAAAACGAATAACCAGCCATACAGCTTCCCCAAAATTTACTAGGATATCTGTATGAACAAAGTCATATCATTTTATTGTTAACAATCTTACCACAAGTTTGGGAATAATCCTGAATGTATAGCTGACCAGTGGCTTATTTGTCAATAGAATCAATGTTAAAGAAATAAAAAAGTTTTTATTTTGTAAAATTCCATTGACAAATAAATGTTTCTGTTATTAAGTTCATACACAAAATAAGATGAATATTTACTGGCATCAGAAACCTACAGGTGAAATCAATCCTCTAAAAAATTTCCCAAGGTCCCCTCTGGTTAAATTTTTACTAATTTTATGTTCGTATCTATAATCACAACTGTGGAATGCATTTTGATATTCTGTTACTTGCAAATTGCAAATCGCGGATATGAGAATGTTTTTCCTACACTATGAGTCAGTTTATGACTATTTAAATTACTTTTTTGTGAACGTGAAGAGTTACAATTGGAACAGGGGAGAGGTTTTACTCCACTGTGAGTCAGCATGTGCCTCTTTGAACCGGGCTTTTATGAATATAAATAGCTACAGTCGGGACACAAGAATGATTTTCTTCATTATGAGTCAGTTTGTGAATATTTCAACTAGACTTTTGTGAACATGAATAGTTGTAGTTGGAACAAGAGGGTGGTTTTTCTCCACTCTTAGTTACGAAGTGCCTCTTTAAACTGGGCTTTTCTAAATATGAATAGCTACATTCAAGACACGAAAACGGTTTTCACCAGTACTAGTCGTGTATGATATATTATTCTATAAATCTTGTAAAGTGGAAAGATGGATTTTCAGTACCTTATTTCATGAAATGCGGGGTCGGACAGGGAGGATGTATGTCCCCAGTATTGTTTAACATACACATGGATGAACTAACCCACAGGCTAAACAATGCTGGAGTGGGCTGCCACATCGGAGGTCAATGTATCAACAACATGAGCTACGCAGACGATATGGTTCTGATGGCACCGTTAATAAGGGGATTACGAATCCTCCTGAAGATCTGTGAAGAATTCGCACACGAAACCAACATGATCTATAATGCGAAAAAAACAGCACTGTTGGTCATAAAACACGGGGAAGGCCCAAAAAATATCCCCCCCGCCTTTTTGAACGGCGAACTCCTAAAACAGTAGAATCTACCAAATATCTAGGACATATCATCAACAATAAATTAACAGATGATGAAGATATTGACAGGCAGAGGCGCGTACTGAGCATAAAATGCAACATGCTCAGTAGAAGATTTCGGTTATGCAGTCCACGGGCTATTCCTAGCCTTCTGCACCACCCTGTACACATGCGAGCTTTGGGCAACCTTCAAAAAAAGAACCATGGAAAGGCTTCGGGTGCAATATAACAATGCTTACCGTCTGATTTTTGGACTCCCCAGGCTCTGCAGTGCCTGCAGGATTGCAGGACTGAGGGGAAGGATAAACCACTCCAGAAACATTCTCATAATAGAATTCCGTTTGACTTCAGGATCGAGCTTGGAAGAACATTGAAGGAAAACACTGGCTCCCATAACCCCAGACTGATTTTTAATTTATTTTTTTACTCATATTTTTTATTTTATTTTCTTCTTATTACCATATTTTATAAATATCTGTGTTTTAGTATGTACTTACACACTATATAGGATGTGTGGGATTGCACTCACTTCCTCACATTCTGGAATAAAGACCTTTATTTATTTATTTATTATTTATATATTTAAGTTATACTTTTATGAACATGCGCAGTTTCATTTTCTGTAATTGTACAGGTATTCTAATGATCGCGGCCTCCCCGTAAGGATACAGGTTGGCTTGCTCTGTTCTAATCTCTTTTAGCATATTTCAGTAAGTCAAAAACATCCAATTTGGCATTTCTTGATCCAAGTATGAGTATCTATATGATAATAATAGTGACGGCATTTGTTTATTAGCCCAGCTAAAGTCACGTACTGTCACTTAAGTGAACAACAGAGATCCCAATAATATTAAGCTCTCCTACCTAGGAAAAATAAAATTGCGCCTTGATATAGTTTTATCATAATATTATGAAACGCAGACAAAACGCTTCCGTCAATCAAAATCAATAAAAAAAACTGAAATTCACCGCCTTTATTAAAATAACGCAATATTAGCGAAGCGGTCTTCTTTGTTTAAAATAATAGGGCATTGTTAATAGAACAAAGGGCCGATCCGTTAATTACGATATCGACCAAAGGCACTACTTGGAAACAACGCAGGTAAATTAAACGAACTTATCTCTTTGTAGAATATATTCCTTGGGTTCATACGAGGTATGGTGGTGAATAAATTATTAGGTCGCTATTTTATATCTGAATATTTCGTGGTTTATGTCAACTGAAATTAGGGATACGCGTGCCGTTATTAATAAACTGGATACCTACAGGAATTTCAGATATTTAATATTAATCCACAATTTCACACAGCCTTAATTACAACTTCCAAAAAATCCGGGTTCCTGTACACGTGTGAATCTAATATTATGATTGCGTGTTTTTAATAAACTGGTGGCAAATACTTCAAATATAGAAAATCTACACTTGATGTGTGAAGGTTAGTTGGTGGAGATCAAATTATGAGGTTATACAGCTGGTCGATATCATCGGGAGTGCCTTCTTCCTTCTTTAGCCAATGTTTAGGACAGAGTTACGGTGTCCATCATTAAAGCAGATGTGTGACAAGTCGAACGATGAAATCCTTTTGCTGTGACATGTCCCACCGGTCACTCAATAGATTTGGTGCGTTTTGGCGCGCCTTAAAAAATTATACTTTGAAAATTATCTAACTGGGAAAACAAACTTAAAAAATTTTTGGTATTTAAGAGGTAAGAAATATTAAGTTTCGATATTTGAAAGGTAAGTTAAAACATATATTATTTATTAATTTTATTTATTTATCAGCATAAAGTTTGATTACAGGGGCTTTTTCCATACTAGGATGTATTTCTGTCGAGACAGACGCAGAGATACATAAATTTGTACAAAAACGGTTACATGAATATGTAATTTACAATAAAATTGCAGTTAACACGCTGTAGAAGTGAAACTTTGCCAAAACAATCTCAACCAATGAAGAACCAAGGAACCTTGAAACAGCGCAGACCTAGCGTAATTTCCATTTTATATCTCAACGAATAGGAGTTTGATAGGAGTTTGATGCTTCGCAGGTGATGTATGCATCATTTCAGTTTCATTCGAATTCCAAATCACAACGGGGCAATAGAAGTTTCACATCAAAAAGGTAATTAAAAGTGTGGGTTCAGAGTGGTTAAAGAGTTCAATTTTACAAATAATTTAGGAAAAAGTGTAAAATGGATATTGTATTAATTATTATGTACGTTAGATTTCACAGGATTATATTATTTTATTTGGGTAACGTCGTATGTAAATTGATATTCCTGCCTAAGTGCAATTTATTTTACCGATGTTTGCAATAATTTTACAAAAGTTTGACTTCCCATACCATACCAAAATTAAGACTAGAGTATATGAGAGCTAACCATTTTATTGGGGGTGTGGCGGTTATTTAAACAAAAACCGGCGACATAGACTTTGTTCCCGAAAAGGAAACATTGAATTATGTGGTTTGGGCAGGAATAATTGAGCCAGTAGGTACGTGTCGGGATGGAATCCTTCGTAAATAGTTTACAGTAGGTACACGTCCTGACGGTCACTTACCCGCAAGGATTTTTCTGTACGTTTCCTTTTACGGGATATTATCTGACACTATCGGGACACTTTTCGGATTTGTCGCTATTCATTTATGTACGTTTTCCATCGATGAATTTCGGCTTTCATGTTTTATCGTATTCTTGAAATGTGAACAAAAATATTCTGAGATCTTTTTATTTTAAATAATATTAAATCAATTTGGGACGCGGTTATGGAACTGATCTTATGTACGCTTGACCCAGATGTTGAGGTTAGGTGCAGAACTGAAGCAGCAAGAACTGCATTCAGTAAAATGAAATCCCTCTTCTGCAATGACAATTATCAATTTAAAACTAAGGCAGAGAATGTTAAAATGTTATGTGTGGTCGGTCTTGCTGTATGGATGTGAGACATGGACCTTGAAAGTAAATACCTTGAACAGGTTAGAGGCTTTTGAAATGTGGCTTCACTGGAGAATACTCAATAGCGTGTGTCGCTCTCCATAGAGAGAGAAAAAATGGCCTTATATTTAAACGCCCGGGGTCTCAAAAGTTTCGTATGATCTGTAGCTATTCGAAAACGTAAAAAAAAAGAAATTATTGTACATTATTAGCCCGCTAAAATGGCCGGAAGTTTTGAAAAAATAGATTTCGTGATTTGGAAAAAAAATAAAACAAACGGTTCATATTTTATATTTTGTACCAAACTTATTTTTCATTACATAACTGCAGTACAAAGAACCAAAAAAAAAATTTTTTTTTAAACATATGTGATGTGTTGGTTAAAAAAAATAAAAGGGGAAAATAACACTTTTTCTTGATAAAATCAGAATTCTATTTGACTTACTTGTATTCATAAAGTTGAACTTTTTTTTCATTTTTGTCAGTTATACGCATTTTTTAATAATAAACAAACGTTAAAAGGTTAGATTACTGAAAAAAAAAATTATTAAAAATTAAAAAAAAAAATTTTAGGTTTGTTTTCTGATTTTCAATGCATTTTAGCGGGCTAATAACCATTTAAAAAAAAAAAAATTTAAATGCAGTTCTCATTTTCGTCGCAAGACGCAACTTTTGAGACCCCGGGCGTTTCTATTCAAAAGTTGAAATAATTGACACACGCTAATACTCAAGGTCCTATGGACCGACATGATCACCAACATAGAAACTCTCAGGCGGGCAAGAGCAGATAGAGAACTGCTTACATTGATAAAAGTCAGGAAGTTTTTTTTATCTGGGTCACGTACTTCGAGAGGAGAAATATCACTTGCTCCAATTAATATTGAAAGGCAAGATAGAGAGTCGCCGAGGGCGTGGTAGGAGACAAAGGTCTTGGTTATGGGCGAGTGGACCGGCATTAGAAATGTGGAGTAGCTATTTCGGGCAGCGCAAGATAGAGAGACATTTTCCAGAGTGATCGCCAACGTCGGGGGACCTGATAGGGCACACCAGAAAGAAGAAGTATGGAACTGGACTGGAACCCCGGGAACTATTTATTGGATAATAAGTACCTCTGCCATAGGTCATCCCAAGGGTTCGCTACCTTTGGCGACTTATCAGGGGTGCCCGGGTTCATGGGATGAGGATTGCATATGTCTTGACGGATGCATCTGCCACTCTACTATGTGGTGGCCGGATTTGATGAGACTGGTTGGGGGAGATATTTTTATCTCACCATCTCTCGACCCGTCGGTCGTCTTGCACCGCAATTCACCATCCTCAATGATGACATAGGCCGTGAAGGAGTTAATGCAAACAAATCCACTTACATACCTTTAGGACCTAGAGATTGTGAGCTGAAACCTCGGTACGGCATTTACAACGCTGAGGTAATAAAAGTTGCATTAAAAAAATAAAATAATGTCCCAACCATCTGGGGCGAGTGAGTTTATGGCATCCTCAATTGGCAAATTGGTTTTGAAGCTGAACGTAGCAAGAATAAGAAGGAGATGGGAAATAGGAAGGTGTGAAGATGCCTTCCTATTCGAATCTGGTCACCAAACACGGCTAAAGCCATTTCACGCGACGTTTCAATTCCGAACGGTGAGATCTTCCGTACCACAAAAAAAATTCTATAAAGGATGCATCATTTTTAAGGTGATGCATTATTTTTGAAGGATGCATCATCACTTTATTCGCCAATTATACTTATAGGTATATTAAACAACTATTTCTTTAAAAATACTAACAGCCCTTATGTTTATTATTATTAGCTGATAAAAGATATTACTTTTATTTTCTAAGAATACTAAAGTATCAAAGTAATTCACAATTACGTATATCTTGGTATACAGAAAAAGAGAAATAAATTGACAATCAAAAAATTCCGAAAATCCCCCTTTTAAAAGTTTGAGAAAATAACACTAATTTCTACGTAGAAGTAAAAATGTAGATTAATTTTTAATTAACAAAATAAGCCAACGAAACAAAAACTTGTTTTCGATTTTCTGTCGAGAGGATTTCTCCGAAGAGATAAAAAGTTTCTTTTGCAATCACTCTCGCCTTTTTAAATATTCATGGAGATTTTCAGGATTCTCATTCTGTAACACCTTCCAGCCAACCCCTTTTGCAGATAAGGTTTATTCGTGGTTTTCAATAAACAATACAGGAGCCGTCTGAAGTTAGTTTTTATTTATTAATGTGAAATATAAATATTCGGTCCTTCGATCAATTCCCTGATACGACCGTATCCTTTTCTGATGTTTCTATATTCATTTTCGTTTGAGAATCGTTAATATTGCCTTCAATGATTCAATATTATAAATTGACGTTGTACTCATTAAGTTATTCCAAAAATAAATATTCATCGTAGACTTGTACAAAAGCCAATAGATGTCTCACATTAAAATTAAAATGGATAGATTTGTAAAAGACACTATTAAGATTGCGTTTAGTTTGAGCAGAATCTTGTAATTATGTATAAAAAAATATTGAGGATATAAAAATAAAGGTTAAAAAAATGACGAATATGTTGATAGATCGTAATTGAAGTATGCTTGAATTAAATATGACCGTAGAAAATAGGGTCGAATTAGCATTTATCAAATCGATCATCTTTAATTAATATCAAATTGCTCATCATTTTATATCCCTGGTTATATCCATCAGCCTTTTTGTCCAGCATGCTGGGTATTAACAGCCTCGCCGATAGAAGAAAAACTGCTTTGCCGACAACAGCATATAAACTTCTAAACGGTAACATCTACATATATTCCCGATATAATACTAAAATTTGAGTTTTATGTCCCTGACAACTTCACAAGAGCGCGCAACACAGATATTTTGTTGTTCCGAGATGTATGTAGAACTAACTTACCATTAGTAATGCTGCTCGGAAAAATGATTCTGTTACTAAATTACCTGTCCCCTGATATGGATATTTTTCAGCTAAATATTGACAATTCAAAAACGCTTTTATTACTTAATTAAATAAAATGTATGTTTATTATTAGTTATATACAACTGTTAATATGCATTTAAAATAAAATATATATGTAAATAAATAAATAATTAACTACCAAAAAACCTTTTGATTTGACTACTTGCTATTCTCCCCTTTCCATTCCTTTATGTTGTATCCCTTAGAGATCCTTAGCTCCCCCATCTACTTACTGCTTATACGAAGTAATACCCCATCCCGTACAATGTAGGTAACTTTAGCAAAAATGTCAAACAGATAACTAATTCTATACAATTAAAGCACCCTAAAATAAAGCAAGTATTAACTGCCAAAACTTAATCCAGTCGCTAACTAGACGAAAACTAAGCGAGTTATATTCATCTTAGTAACAACCCCACGAAGGTATGATGGAAAACCGAGGGGTTGAAGACATATTATTATTTATTATTAGTCTTTGTACTAACTTGTAACGATTCTAAATTTGCAAAGGCTAATTATTTACCTTTGAGCTGCTAGGTACAATGGCTTGAAATAATTGAAAGTCTTTCATATGTACTGTTTTCATATCGTAGAGCATAAAATCGTCTAAATTAATCGTGACTTCATCGAAAAAAAAATAATACTGCATTTAATATCAAAACAAAACTGAAACGTAAAATTTTTAAAGCAAAACCCAAATGAATCTTATCATTCTGTTTATAGTGATGTCAGATGCCGGTAATAATCAACACATCTGCCACAGGTCACATCAAGTGTTCGCTACTGAGTGAAGTCTTGGCGGTGATGCGTCTGCCATCTGTGGCTGGCCGGATCGGGAGAGACTGATAGAGGGAGACCTTTTGATCTCTCCAGCAGAACTCTCTCGGAACATCGCCTTGCACCGCAGTGGGAGGGTTGGATTCATACGTCCGTTACTTTTGGACACACTGACTCCCAGATTCCAACCCACCCTTCATACCGCTTTCCTTCGCAGAACTTTTTCTGCTTCCTTTTCTAAAGAGACCCTCCCCGAAGATGACATCCGCCTTGAGGGAAACGATTTTCCTAAATGCGGCTTTTCCTAAGTAAGATGGTGTTTTATTAATTTCAAAATAATTCATTCATTTATTCTGCACATAATTAAATATAATAAAACTCTTATATTCAGAGTCAGCTTTTGTTGATGCTTGTTGTCATAATATTATGTATGAACAATATAATCTTTAAGCAGTATTTTTTTTTTCTCAAGAGTTCCTCATTGTTAGATCATTTTAGTTTTAACATTTCCACAATCAAGTGTTTAATCTTCTGCTTGTGTTGTCGTTTTCTGAAGTAGAAAACCTCTCTCCCGGCCTCAACATTTCCCAGCCGTCGACCGTAGTTTCTATATCTGTCCATCTTGCAGAGCGAGGCGCTCTTGTCAGGTGTCACACATTTTTTTTAAGTCCTCGGTGAATTTCAGAACCATAAAAAATAAACGGCGTATTCTATTATTTAATATCTAGGTTACCTTACTAAGCCATCGCAAATATAAATATTTAAAAAAATTAAGTCAATATTATTATCAAGTATTTCTATTAGTTTTGACGAAACCTGCGGAACTTGCTAGCGTAAAAGGAACCATTTGTGAACTTGTACATACTTCACCCCAGGAACCAGGTTCGTGGGGTGAAGTTTGTCTAGGTCTTGGCACCGCAGTGGGATTCTTACGTCCGTCACTTCTGAATACGTTTACCCCCAGACTTATCCACCCCTCATACATTTTCCGTCCCAGAACTTCCGCTCCTTCTTTTCAAAAATACAACCTCCACACAGCATCCCAAAATATGACATTGGCCCTGTAGTCTTTTCCTCAAGGCGTCCCGTGTGGAGCCAATTAAAAAATAACAGTTAAACAAAACGGTGATTATAAAAAACGATATGTTCTAAAATATGGTCTAATACTTCTGAACAATTTTTTGGCGACTTAGCAGGGAGGCCGGGTTCATGGGGTGAGGCTTGTCCGGGTCTTGGGGGCGGATGTGTATGCCCACCAGCTGCGTGGCAGGCCGGATCGGGAAAGACTGATTAAGGGAGACCTTGTGACCTTTCAAGCGAAACTCTTTGGAAACATCGCCTTGCACGGTATTGGGACCTTTCTTACGTCCGTCACTCCTGGATCCACTGACTCCTTATCCTTCCCAGAATTTCCTCTACTTCCTTTCCTGTAAAAGACCCTCCAGACAGCATCCTCATAGATGACATAGGTACTGAGGGAAATTCTTTCTTCAGGGCCTCCTGTGTGAATTTTATAATAAAACAATACGAAAATCAAATAATTTTCACATCAAACAGTTACTGCAAGAAATACATTTGAATTCACGTATATAATATGATGGACCTACGATCTGAATTTGACGCACGCATTAAGGATGGTGAATCCAACATCACCATAAAATACATCAACTCAGTTCCGAGGATAATAGCTAAAAGTATAGCAAAAAACTAATAAACAACTCCTCTAAACAGCAAATTCCGATATATTATCAAAATGTAAGGGGAATGCGCACCAAACTACAGAACTTCAGATTATCCAGACCTACTATTCATCATAGCATCATAATATTGACAGAAACCTGGCTTGATCCCGACATAAACACTGCAGAGTTAGGCATGTCTAACTACAACGTATATCGCCTTGATAGAAATTCGTCCACCAGTAAGAAGATGCGAGGAGGTGGAGTACTCATCGCCATAAATAAAAAAATGTGTTCTAAAATTATTAAACATAAACATCATGATGTTGAACAACTTTTTGTGATGCTTCAAAGTAAAAACGGCGGTAAGTTTATAATAGGATGCGTATATTTCCCGCCATCCTCTGCGCCACAACAGTATATAAATCATGTTGAAGATGTGGAAATTTTAAGATTTAAGTACCCCAGTGCCAAACTTATTGTAATTGGAGACTATAACTTGCCAAATGTATCTTGGAACCATGATGATCCTCAATTATCTGGTATTAATATGTCTACTGCTAATCCTAGTGAGAGGGAGATACTGGGTATGTCTAATTTCTTATCAATCCCACAACTAAACACTGTCACTAACGTGAATAAGCGTCTTCTTGATTTAGTTTTCTGCAGTACTTCTGCTACGGTATGTAAGTCTTTAGAAGAGCTATTACCTGTAAATGCTTATCATCCCCCTCTGGATATAATTATCTCTCTTCTTAACGACAATGATCAAAAAAATGTCAAGTCATGTTATAACTTCTTTAAAGCAAATTTTCCAAATATTTCTCCAATATTTGGAAAATTAATAAATACAACTGATTGGTCCTTTCTGGAAAACACAGATATTAATAACAACGTTAATAAATTTTATGCAATTCTAAATGATGCCATTGCAAATTTTGTGCCCCTTCGAAAAGATAAAATTGTAAATTTTCCAAATTGGTTTAGTACTGAATTGATCACTTTAACATACAACAAAAAAAATGCTCATAAAAATTACAAGTGATCGAGATTATCAAGTGATTATAATGAATTTCAATTATTAAGAAAAGAGTGTCATAAAATGTCTAAAATGTGTTATAAAAATTACATTGATAAAATTGAAAATGATATTCATGTAAACATAAAACAATTTTGGAACTACACTAATTCTCAAAAAAGTAATAATTCGGGTATTCCAGCTTCCATGAATTTCAATGGAAAAATTGGTTGTAGTGTTCAAAATATTGTAAATTTATTCGCTGATTATTTTAAGTCTGTTTATGAAAAGGATATACCTGATAAAGAAATTCCCAAATTCTCGACGAAACTTAGTCTGAACATATCTGAAATTCACATTGAAATTAATGATATTAAAAAGCATGTAAATTTGTTAGATGCTAGGAAAAGTGCTGGACCTGACAACATTCCTCCTGTGTTAATTAAAGAATGTCTAAACAGCTTATCTGTTCCTCTTTGTCTAATTTTTAACCAATCATTAATGACAGGCTGTTTCCCTAATATATGGAAACATAGTTTTCTAACACCTATTTTTAAAAAGGGAGACAAAACTGATGTTACAAATTACAGACCGATATGCATCCAATCATCGATACCTAAACTTTTTGAAAAAATAGTACTTGATAAAATATCTACAAACATAAAAAAAATTATAACTCCCCACCAACATGGCTTTTGTTCAAATAAATCAACCTTAACTAATTTACTAATATACGAAAACTTTATATCTAAATCCTTAGCAAATAGATGCCAGGTAGACTCAGTATACACTGACTTCAGCAAGGCATTTGACAAGGTGTGTCATAAAATATTAGTCAATAAATTAGCAAAACTTGGAATTTACGGTAATTTACTAAATTGGCTTGCTAGTTATTTGTTCGAAATAATTCTTAGTGTAAAAATAAATGGCGCAAATTCATACGAATTTATAGCGACAAGTGGAGTGCCTCAAGGCTCTCATTTAGGGCCCATTTTCTTTATAATATTCATAAATGATATTGTTGATGTATTTACTGATATAAACGTTCTACTGTTTGCAGATGACATGAAACTATATAAAGAAATTTATTTATTTATTTATTTATTTATTTATTTATTAACGCCCTTTTTCGGGGCTTTTACATTACATATGAATAATAAGAAAATACAAAGCATTCAATGTACATAACTGAACTGTTTCAGTAACAATATTTTATATTTGTTTAAACATAAATTGAAGATGTCCACTGACTTGGTATAATTGTTTCCCTCCATTAGTATTCTGGGCAAAGAAGAATACATATGGTAGTTAGTTCCAGAATTTCTACACTGAAATAAATCTTGACTTCTAGTATTACGTTGTGGAATCCGGAAGCTTATCAATTCTAGCAATACCGGACTATCAACTAAATCATTTAGAATTTTATATAGAAATACCAAGTCAGAGAAAATTCTTCTGTCGGACAATTTGAGCATATTCAAATCATTTAAAATAGTGTTGTAGTTCAACATATTAGCTGGAATACCCATTTTAAAATTTAGAAAACGTAAGAATTTGTTTTGAATTCTTTCAATAGCTTGAACATGTATACTATAATGTGGATTTCAGACGGGAGAATTGTACTCAAGTTGACTTCTAACATAGGCAAAATATAACAGTTTAATACACTTTATATTGTTAAAATTTCTAGTAAGCCTAGTTATAAATCCCAACATTTTTAAGCCCTTATTAGAGATTTCTGTTATGTGGTTAACAAATGAAAGATTTGATTGAAAAGTGATGCCTAAGTCTTTAATTTGTGTTAATGTCTGAAGGGCATTGTTATCAATGTTGTAATTGTAAATCACTGGATTTTTTATTCGAAAAAATCTAACTATTTGACATTTTGAGATATTTAGGTAAAGTCTATTTTCATTACACCAAATTAATAATTTATTGATATTATCTTGAAGAATGTTGCAATGGTGAATATTTTGAATAATTCTAAAAATTTTGAGGTCATCAGCAAAAAGTAAAATGATTACATCATAAAATATTTTTGTAAGATCATTTATAAACAAGATAAATAAGATTGGACCAAGGTGTGAACCCTGTGGAACTCCACTTGTTGCATAAATTATTTCCGACAGAGAGGATTTTATTCTAACAATTTGTTGTCTTCCAGTAAGATAGCTTTCAAACCAGGCTAATATATTGCCACGTATACCAAGTTTTTCTAATTTCCAAATGAGAATTTTATGAGAAACTGTGTCAAAGGCTTTACTAAAATCAGTATAAATTGAGTCTACTTGTTTTTTTTCTTTGAAAGCATTGGTTATAAAATTTTCATAAATAATTAAGTTGGACAAAGTACTTCTACCTGGCATAAATCCAAACTGGTGAGGTGATATTATAGGTTTTATTTGTGATAAAAGTTTGTCAAGTATCAGACTTTCAAAGAGTTTCGGTATGGTGGATTGAATGCATATTGGTCTGTAATTACAAACATCACTTTTATCACCTTTTTTGAAAATTTGAGTTAAATAACTAATTTTCCACCTATCGGGAAAAATTCCACTGGATAAAGATAGGTTAAAAAGTTTGGTTAATGGAAGAGCAATTACTTTGATACATTCTTTGATAAATATTGTTGGGATATTATCTGGCCCAGCAGATTTGTGGATATCTAAGGATTTCACTTTAGTAATTACATCAGAGATACTTATGGTACACTGTGAAATATCAAGAGTTTCATCTAGAGTTGTTGTTGGATTAGGAGCATTATTTGAGTCTGTTGTATAAACACTTTTAAAAAATTTTGCAAATAAGTTAACAATACCATTAGTATTATTGCTGTGGTTGCCATTTAGGTGCATAATGCTCGGGAAATCAGAATCATCTTCTTTAAGAGATTTCGAGTATTTCCAAAAATAACTAACATTATTTATTATGGAATTTTGAATTTCATTTATATAGTTACGGTAGCAGGTCATAGACATTTTTTTACACGAAGTTCTTAAATCTTTAAATTCAATGTAATCAGAATATTTTTGAAATAATTTATATTCTTTATGTTTAAGTTTTTTGGTGACAAGTAGATTTATAAGTTCTTTGGAGTACCATTTTGGATAGGTATTTGGCTTACATTTCATGGTTGGTATATACATGCTAATAGCATTTTCCAAAACAGAATAAAATTTATTGGTAGCTGTGTTGATATCATCATATTGCACAGATGACCAATCAAAAGAGACAAGATAATTACAAATTTGCTCATAATCAGTTCTGAAAAAATTTTTGTAACTGAAAGACAGTTTACAAGTATTAACATGTACATTAGAAATAATAACTTCCAGTGGAGGATGATAAGTGTCAATTGGCACCAGCGGCTCACTACATTCTTCAATTACTAGTGACTCTAAATTAGAAAAACATAAGTCTAGAGTACGATTATTTTCATTTGGTATAGTATTTGCCTGATTCAGACCTAAGAATAACGCCATGTCTAGAATAATGCGTTCCGACTCACTAACACAGATATTATTGTCACTGTTCACCCAGTTCACTTTTGGAAGGTTATAATCACCAGCAAGCAAAAATGTTGCACTAGGATTCCTTTTTAAAATAGTTTCCACTTCCTCACTATGACACCTGTATACTTCATTGCTTGAATTTGGTGGGATATAAATACAGCCCACAATAATCTTTTTATTCCTGGCAACATTCACTTGAAGGAAGATTTGCTCAAGTTGTTTGTGTTTAGTTGTAATTAAGTTTGCTTTATATTTCTTGCTGATAGCGATTAAAACACCACCACCTCTGCTTTTAGCACTTGTCAATGTATTTCTATCTAATCTGTGTACATTATGATTTATGAAGCCTAATTCACTAGAATGAATATTTGGCTCTAACCACGTTTCAGAGAGTAGTACAAAGTCATGCTCTAACATTGGTATTGTAGACTGAAGAAAATTCAATTTTGTTTTAAGGCCTCTGACATTCTGGTAGTATATTTTCATTTTGTTTAGTTTTATCCTATTACTTCTGTTTTTCTGATTTGACCTCTGCTTTACTGATTTGATGACGTTGTGTGAGAAAGTAGGGGAGTGTGAATGTTTATTGGTGGAGCTTATTAATGGCATAAAAAATCGATTTTCTTTTTTTCTGCTTCAATTTTTCTCAAATGTACTGAACATTCATCACTCCAAGCAAAATGGTCAGTTGGCAATTTTAATTTTAGTTTTTCATTAATTTTTTTTTAGTTTTTCATAAATTAACCACATTAATGATTGCATTACACTACAAACTAACTTGAGATATCTTTTTGAATGGTGCTCTGTCAACAAACTAGCATTGAACATAAATAAATGTCAGTTCATTCATTTTTCCAAAATAAATAATCCAATATTATTTCAGTATACATTAAATGGTGAAAATTTAAATTGTGTTAGTGAAATTATTGATCTAGGCATTATATTCGACAGTAAACTCACCTTTGTACGTCATATTAATAATATTATCAATAAGGCTCTTAAGACTCTTGGTTTTGTGTTGAGAGCTGCAAAAGACTTCAATAATTTGGGCACATTTATCATGTTATATAAAACCCTTGTCAGATGCCAACTTGAGTATAACTCTACTTTATGGTCTCCCTTTTACAATATTCATTCAGAAAACATTGAAAAGATTCAACGTAAGTTTCTAAGGTTTATTAACTATAAATTGCATATTCCTATACAAAATATTGATTACAATTACCTCCTCGATAAAATATCACTATTGAAACTTTCGGAAAGAAGAATTAGCACAGATTTGATACTATTACATAAAATACTGCATTACAAAATTGACTGTCCTGAATTACTTCAATTTACCAATATCCATGTTCCCAAAAAATCATGCCGACATTTATTACCCTTTTACTTCAATAACACCAAGACACTAGCTTATCAAAATTCTCCTATTCCGAGACTTCACAGTCTCGGAAATAAATATTCTAATTTGGGCGATATATTCCATATTAAAACTAATCGGTATAAATATTGTATATTTTCTCACTTTTATTCTTTAAGACACAAATAGACCTATGTACCTACCAAATAACTTCTGTGCTACTACTGTATTGTTTGGAAGAATCTCTTAAATTCAATTATATGCATGAGGATTCTTAGTTTCTGTTTATATTTTTATCTATGTATTTTGTTTTGTGTTTTGTTTTGTGTTGTGTTGCAACGTTTTCTGTCATTATCTTCATATTTTCTTTATTGTTTAAATTTTTAAGTATTTACTTTGATACAAATAGTTTGTAAAAAATTTATAAGAAAAGCCCACTAGGGCGTGTAATAAATAATAAATAAATAATAAATAAATAAATAACTTATAGTGATAGCTCTCGTGATATTCCAGTTCAAAAATCAAACCCTTGAGTGTTGTAATTTGATACTCTCCCAACACACGGTCGAAATTACATTTCTGCACATAGAAAGAATGCAGTTGCATAAAGATGCATTTAATACGAGTCTTACGGCGCCATCGAGAGCCGTGCTTTATTGATTTGCGCAGTGCCAAGGAGGTGGCATTTAAATAACGAGAATATCTCTGCTAAAATGCATTGTCTTTATCAGCTCTTTCGGATCAAATGGAAGCTTTTCGATTTAAAATAAAGCTCTCGTTTTCAAAGGTGTATTGAACAAAGTTAAAAAGGGAATCTTAGGTTACTTTGGCATGTAGAGTAGTTAGACGAAGAAACGAAAATCAAAATAATACGTGAATGGAAAGATATACTCGACATACTCGTATAGACTAGATTTGAATAAAATTCCCTCAGAGCCTATTGCGTAGATCCCCAGGTCTGGTCTCCAGATAGTCTGCAGTCAGGATGTAATTTGAGCTGCTTTGGTGGCTTCCATCGTTTCCACACCAAGGGAACGTACAGTGAGATAGAGAGGTGTTTTGACGATTTGAGGTTATCCTTTTGTAGTAAAAAACACTTGTGTTTTATACTGGATATTGTTGTCTGTTTATTATGTTTAATAAATTTACAAAGAGATTGGTTCCAGAATGAAAACTTGACTAGCGACAAGAATTGAGAGTATTTCGTAAAAGTCTAGAAGAAGCGAAAAGAAGAATTGAGATCAAGAGAATGTCCGGCTAAATAGCAACACGCCGTTTGTAAGAAAAAGAGAAAGTTTGATGCGGCCACAGACAAAAGAGAGCATAGACATAGAAATTAAGGTAACGTTTGAATAAAAGGTGGCATAGACAGGAAAGTTTAAGGAAAGAGGCTCTACACATCGAGATTAGCGAAACGAGGAATTAAAAGTGTTCAGTGCTAAAAGAAATTAAATATGAAATAGGACAATCACAACACAACAACATCCAACACCTATGTCATCTTTGATGATTTTGGATGGTGTGTAAAGGGTTTTTTTAGCTAAAGGAAGGAGAGGAAGTTCTGGGAAGAAAAAAGGAATGAGGGATGGGTATCTAGGGATCAATGTGTTCAGGAGAGACGAACATGTGAATCCATCCCTCCCAATGGGGTGCAAGGCGATGGGGTCGAGAGAATACCGCTGGAGAGATCAAATGGTCCCTCCACGCAAAAGGTGGGCAAAAGTATCCGCCCCCAAGAACTTGACAAACCTCACCCCATGAACCCGGGCACCCCTGCTAAATGACCAAATGTAGCAAACTACTTAAGGTGACCTAAAAATGGCGTTGGTTATTCAATACGTAATTCCTGGGATGGCGGAATCCATACCCGCCTTCCAAATTGAACCTATAACTGAAGCAACGCATGCTATGATGTATGAACGTGAATGGAGCAATAAGTGTTTTTGTTTAACGTGAATACCAAACAAATCCCAACTACTACCTGCTAACCTTTGTCTTTGGGACTGTGGCATTCCCTATCAAGGTATGTTATAAGGCTGCAGGGTGCGAGGAAGGGAAGGAATAGGTTTACAGAAGTTGTGGAAGAAGCTGGGTTTTCAAATTTAGTCTCCGAACAGTTAAAGCCATTTTAATAATTTTGAATGCGATGGAAGTAAGATGCGACGAAATTCGAGGGGTAGATGCATTATGAAATTACTCAAAATTACAACCACTTTTGGATTGTAATTAGGTATGGGAGGGATAATCTGTACTTAAAATATCGACGTCAATATCTAATAATTTCTACTAACACGGTTCGATACTGTTTCTTTACATAATATGTGAGTATTTTGAAAGCTTTAATATTTACTTTCTGAAGCTAAATTCGAGATTTAACAAAATCTAGTATACATATTACCTGCTCACATTAAAAATACTGAAAACTGCAGCAACATTTTTTTTTTTGCTTTTCAGAAGTATTCCAGTTTAAAATGCTTTTCCCCCACATTGCAGCGCATGAAGCTTTCGAGCTTTAAAATAGTTCGATTCGTTTGCTAGTTTTTATGTGCTTTCGTTTGGTATTTATTTTGCGTCCCTGCAGAATTTTGACTCAGCGGTGTTTGGAAAAAACTTCATAACGAAACCATTTGAATATTATATTTTGGTGGGCGTTATTTGTAAAAAAGGAATAAGGCGCTTTGGGCCTGGTGCATAGGTTCTCGATTCCCTTGCGAATTGTGCATACATAATTTAATTTGTACATTTCATGTGGGTTTAACCTCCAATTGCAAAATCATGGTTAAAATTCATAGTTATAGAGATAGCGACTTTTAGGCCCCAGATAGACTAAGGTTGGATTTGAGATTTTCACCGCCAAAAGTATTATCGCGATTTATTTTCGGGGTGTTATGCCGTGTTGGGCTACTTCCTATTTTAGCAATATTTTAGCCAACATTTCGGACAGCATTACAGTGCCCATCATCAGGGCACTATCATTATATGTCTGCCCTGATGATGGAGAGTGCAATGTGCTGAAAAATTGGCTAAAGGTAGCGCAACACGGCATGATACCCCAAAAATAAATCACCTTACGGACGGGTTGCTTCACATCGTTTGTTTTACAAATCCATCAAATATCAAAGTAAATTTTAAACTTCAGTTGAAGTTCTTTTCAATTTATGTTATTATTACAGTTTTGGGAACTTTACGGAACTTGAAAATTAATTTTGAAATTTGATTAAATGTTCAAATTCTGTGAAACAACCCGTCCTTAATTAGATAGATTAGTTGAATTTCTGTTCAAGAAAAAAATCGAAATACGACAATGTTTTTTCAAATTTACCAGATACGGGGAATTTTAACTTAACAAATTACCATTGGTTTAATCCCTTTAATGACGGCCTTGACTTCAGAGTGCCTATGGTTACGGTTTATTAACTGGTCAGTGGCTGTGTTGGCATCGCGTTTGGGTCCCACCCAGGCGTTGCGAGTTCGATTCCTCTGCTGGCAAGTCCTCCATTACAATGTTGTCAGGTAATTCGTAACCGGGGAACGTTTGTCTTTCTTTTAAAAAAATAATTAATTCATGAATATAGTTTTAAAACAACTCTGTGTACGCATGCTAGCAGCAAGCGAAGGGTGGTCTACCATCGAGGCTTGTTGCGATTGACGCGGTTTGTTGTGCGGTTGGCCGTCCTCGCGGATAGCCGCAAATAGAACCGGGACACTTCGGAATACCACGCTACAACGTAATGTTTGAGTTCTGCTTCCGAAATACTAAAGGCAACCCACCTCAGCATGTAACAATTCGGTGTAATCACATACTTCTTAGATATATGGCAAAGGTTGGAATTCCCGGCCGGTTTTTACGACACTTGCAAAATAGATAATGATAGTGTCAGGTTGGCGGGCGAGCGGAGAAGATTTAATTTTAATGCAAATCCCTAGTTAGATTTTGAAAAACCACTCCATCCCCTTTTACCATAAAAAGCAGAATTTTGATACATTGGGATGAAATTTTAAAAACTTGACATTCAAAATAAGAGAATCGTTACTGTCTTCATCTGTATTCGATAAACTCTCCTTGAAGCCCGAACAACGCTGCGAAGTTCAGCTAGTTATTTATTTATTTATTTATTTATTATGTGCATCTATATAAAAAGGTTTACATATATTTATTGTGTCGAGACTGACTAGTTTACAAATATTTTATAAATATTAAATAAAGTATATTTTTCAATAAAGCAACAATATTTGAAAAAAATTTCAGGTTGGTTAGTGGTAACAATAATGAGATAGAGGATTATATTTGGGTGAGGTGACTTGCACGACCTTTTTCGATGATCCATTGATCCATCAGGATTTTGTATTTGTTAGTAATATTCGATTGTCTTGTTTTGTCAGGTAGGTTATTGTATATTTTAGGCGCAATGTATTTGAAATTTCTTTGACCAAATGTTGTGTTTGTTTTAATAATAATAATAATATAAGTTTACTCCAGAATGTATGCAGGGGAAGTGCAATGCAATACATTCCATAATGTAAAATAACAAAAAAAGATAAATAATAAGTTAAGGTAAAAAGTAAATAACAACACATAAATTAAATTAAATAAATGAATAAGCATGAAAAATGAAACTGAGAAAAAAATTAGGTATTTATCAAACACTAAAATGAATGTAAATAGCCGTTTACGGAGGGTATTTCATCGTCTCCCGTCTCCAGAGGGTCATCAGGGGAGATTCCATCCAGGCAGTCATGGCGGTGATGATCGCATTCTTCGAATGGCGCAGTCTGCGCCATAAACTTCCCATGCGGTGGCGGAGAAGTGCACGGAAAGTATGTACTCGTCCCTCCAGGAACATTTCCGTAGCACTGCAGTATCTCGGTAGGCGGAAAAGTTGGCGATAAGCGTTATTGTAAGCAACCTTAACTTATGCCATTGGGTTGCAATGTAGTCAACCCATAGTTCTGATGTGTACAACGAGGTACAGAAAGCGTCGAACAGTATTCTATTTACTATGGGGCTGCAGGAGTAAAAACGTCTTGACAGCATATCCGCTCTAACTGATATTGCTCTTCTTTGCCTTTCCATGTCCTCGATATCCTTAAGGTCGTCTGTGATGACATGTCCCAGGTATTTAACGCTGTGCTTAACATTCATTTTCCTTTCACCTAGCCATACTGAGGGTGTTTGGACGATTTCGTTTTTCGGTTTGAAAACCATAACTATTGACTTGGTGGTATTATACAAAAGGTTATGGTTTTTTGCAAAGTCTTCACAAATTTTTAGTAATTTTTCTAATGCGCTTAGTGACGGTGCAAGAAGAACCATGTCATCTGCGTAATTAATGTTATTTACACATACTCCATTTACATGGCAGCCTATTTTCGTGGCATTCAGTCTTTGAATAAGCTCATCGGTGTATAGATTGAACAGAACCGGAGACATGCTTCCTCCTTGCCTTACGCCACTTTTCAAAAATAATGGGTTGGAAAATTCCCCAGACCATTTTACAATATTTTCTTGTTGCATGTGCCAAATTGAAAGAATAGCTATTACATCTTCTGAAACTGCTCTTTTCCTTAGTTTTTCCCACAGTTTATTTTGACATACACGGTCAAATGCTTTGCTTAAATCTAGAAAGCAGGTATAGATTGGCGTTTTTCTTAGTTTATAATAACTGATGGTTTCTTTTAGCGAATATATTGCCATAGATGTTGACAGTGCAGGTTTGAATCCGAACTGGTTATCCTCTGTTTTTAGCTGATCAATTACGACAGCAGATAAAATTTTTTCAAATAATCTTGCCACTGTGGTTGAGAGTGAAATTGGTCGGTAGTTATTGATCACGGATGGATCAAGATTTGTTGATTTAATTATGGGAATAATTACCGTTTTCGTCATTTCATTCGGGATGTGCCTGTAACGTACAATATTTGAAAATAGTTTTGCTAGGATAATATAAATCGCTGATCCAGCATACTTAATGTGCTCGAGAGCTATTGAGTCATGTCCTGTAGCTTTTCCTGTTGCCATTTCTCTGACAGCTCTTATATGCGAAGTAATGCTGAGAGCGGTAGTATTACCTACGGTTTTCAAACTAAAATTTATATTCTGAGATTTTTCTGCTTCTTCTTCACCCGCCATAGAGAGGAAGTTACGAAACTCATTGGCGATATTTTCCTTGCCTCTTACTCCATTGACACAGAGAGGAGTTTTCATATTAGTTTTCAATTCTGAGGAGGTTTTTTGCCAAAATTTATGGAAATCTTTATTTATCAGTGATGCGGCGATACTATCCATTCGTTGCTGAATTTCTGACTGTTGACATTTTTTCAGAGCTACTTTGAAGATCGTTCGGTATTTCTTCCTGTCTTCGGCAACCGGCCCTGAGAGTGGTTTTCCGGCTTGAAGCCATGAGAGAAAGGCGCTTCTTGATTGTGCGTATTTGGCTGCAACCATGTGATTCCATTCCGGAATGTTTCTGTTTTTTCGATTCTTGTTATTAAATGTGGTGGAGGCAGCACTTCGCAGTGCTTCCACAACATTTTTGTGCAGGGAATTTATTTGGTTTTCGTTTGAATTTGCAGATTTTTTGTCGGGTTCTAATTCGGAGAAATCTTGAATTATCTTTAGAAGTTTGTTGTTGATAGTTTCAACGTATTTCATTATTTCAATATTAGATTTCGGATTCCATCTAGAAGAATCAAATATGTTGTCATTACACAATTCCACAAAGGCTGGCAAAAATTTAAGGTTGAGATTTACAATCATTGGCAAGTGATCAGACCATACTGCGCCATATTGAACACCTACGCTGGTAATAGCATTTTCCAGTACTTTTGTGATGACACAATGATCTAACCAACTTGTGGTACTATGGGCATCGTTTTAGGTGTTTGTATGAGTTCTTTGGTTTTGTGCCGTGTGTTTACAATATTTTGGGTATTTTCATAAAATGTACGTGTTTTATTTTTAAACAGATGAGTTTAAGATTGTTTTTGAGTAAATTTGTCGAATATCTAATATTGGGAATTTTTTCAATATGCCTACAGTACTTGTTATAATGGGAACTTTAAGAATTATACAATAATATCGAATGCGAAAAGAAGATAAGTGGGAGATTTCAAGTATTTTTTATAGGCCTGACAATTTTATTTATTTCTAAGATAAAAAAATATATTCTGTTTTATGAAGGTCCAGATGCAGTATTTCCGTATAGAAAATTTTGAAAAAACAAAAACACATGATTTTGCAAAATTTTGGATTTCGTTAGAAAAAATGCGATTAGAACAACCAGTCGGAAGAGATAAATTGTTATAGGTACATATGTCTACTGGTGTACCCAAAAACTTGTATTTTCCACTAGTTTGGGTGATAATGAAACAAAATTACAAATACCAACTTACCGAATATTTTTCTCAGATTCCTTAGCCTGACCGAAATCAAACGGTCTTACAAAATAATATGTGATCTGGTTTCTTTCAAATCAGCTATTCTGTTAAATGGATACGACAGACATACCTATTGTGATAACTTTTGTTTTAAAGATTTTTGTCCCATCGCACAAAACTTCTTCCCCATAATTAAAAAGTTTTGCATGGTGAACGTACACAAATCGTTCATATTGAAAATAAGACCAATTTCCATATACGCACAAATTATTTGTTTTTCCATGTCCACTGACATGTGGCAATCCACTGCAAATCAGTACTGGCTTTAGTGGCTTTATTCATTAAATGATTTTCTTTAAACGATTTAATTGATAAATATATATTTTTTTAAGTTTTCCATATGCCATATTAACTGTAAAAATATTTTATGTTTAAAAATGGATGTTTTCTTCCCATGATCTATATTCCTTACCACATACCTATTCAAAGTGAACTAATCGTTCTTAAACTTTTCTTGTTAAAGTTAACTGATTTTTATCAAACTAAACATTCTGTAGCACCGGATGACCGGGGGAGCAGAAAGTCGTGGGTGTTTTCTTCACATAATTTATTTTCCTCACATATTCCTTCTCACATACCTATTCACGGTGAACATGATCGTTCTTAAACATTTCTTGTTAAAGATATATTATCCGATTTTTATCAAACTAAACATTCTGTACCACCGGATGACAAGGAGAGCAGAAAGTCATGGGTATTTTCCTCCCATAATTTATATTCCTTTACTTATTCCTTCTCACATACCTACTAATAGTGAATATGATCGTTGTCAAACTTTTCTAATTAAAGAAAGATATCTGATTTTTATCATACTAAACATTCTGTACCAGCAGACGACCAGGAGAGCAGAAAGTAAAGGCGTCGAAAAGAATTTAAGTGCAACTGTTACGGAAACAGTGTCTACCTTAACGACCCCTGTTAATTCGAAAGTCGAAAGTTTAATAGTTGCGGAACTGCTGTTACAAGAGCGCCGAACTTTTCGAATGACCTCCGCCGAGATTAAATATTCCCACAGGGATAAGTTGGACTGCGAGGGTTCACCTAATGGTTGGGCTAGAACGATTTCAATTGCTTTCGATTATAATTTAATAAGTGTGAAAAGTTCGACTATCATTTCAATGTGAAAGGATTATTGTATGGAATCATTGTAGACCATCAAGTATTTGAAATTGTAATAATTCTCCTTTCCGCTCTGATTTTGATTTAACTCGGTTTAATATCAAATATATAAAACTCTCCTCGTCATCGGCAAGACAGTTGATATTTCTATCTTTTGATGCTGATTTATTTTATTTTTGGAATTCTTTCATCCCTTCAAGTTTTCTTGAACTTTTCTTTTGGCTCTGATCGATATTTAAATTTTTAAGGCTTTGCATGTGTGTAGTAGGGATGAAAAATTCCTTCCCTACGTCACACAAGCCTTCATGAAAATTGGACCCTTATTTTCTTTGATAACTACAGAAAGCTACTTAAAGCTCCCTTGCACTATATACCTTTAGAGATATATGTACTTAACTAATTAATACGTTATTTACGACCTTGAACGTAAATATTTTCGTATTTATGTTGTAATTAAACTCCATCAAACGTTGTGTAATTTTTTTGATTTATGATATGGGACTTTAATTACTTTCATTCTTTGTGGTAACTTCTTGATTCTAGTCAGAGCGTTGAGTTTCAAACTGTATTGGTCTCTCTCTTGCAAATCTAACTTTAAATAGTTTCTCTAAATGAACTAACTTTCCTCCGTCGCTTAATATGTTTTCCTACATCCTAACGAACTCGTAATTAACCTGTACTAATCGAATTACGCATGTTTAATTGAACAAATAATTAAGTATGACTCAAATGGTTAATTGTTAGTAAATTTGATTATGATTGTTTTGTATCTGCTTGTCATCTCTCCAATCCGATTCAGCTGCTATAAGGTACATGTAAGGATGGGTTTAGTAGGTTAATGTAATTAATAGATTGCATATTAGACGAACTCAGAATACCCTTTTTCTGCCGAAAATTTGGCGCCTTCCTCCTACAAGTAAACAGGATGGTCAAAGATCAACTAGAACTTCGTACAGTCAGCCGACGCGATTTTCCAGAGGGTCTTAGTACCTTGTTCTGTCAATCTTCCATGTCGTCGTGTACTCTATTCAGGCTTTTCCTCGAGTCCCGAAACCCCCAAATTCCATCTCCTCCAAGGTCTACTATTTACTTAGGGCGAACCGGTTTCGTCCTATATGCAATCATATACTCACGGTGTTGTGTAGAGTTACGGGTCGTGAATCCTCGCTCTACGTACAAGAAATGATGTGAGAGTAACTCTGTCGAGTCTAAAACGCTAATTGTAAGCGGGTCCACATCATCCAATGTACAGTACATAGAAATATATATATGTAAACATACGTTTGGGTAGGATTATAACTCGCAATTTTGAGTCTAGCCAGTCTCAAATCCCGAGCTCGGATTTCGTGAGAAGGAATTCTCCACAAAACCTTAACCGATGACCGAATATATACATACCAAAAGTGGGAAATATTAATAAATACTAGTATAATAAGCAATTATCTCGGTTTGTTCTGGAGTGCCGAAAATTCCAAGCTTTTGATTGATTTGGTTGACAATTTTCTTTAAGAGATTGCCATCTCTATTATGTGTTTGGTTAATGGTCCTTGATTTTTTTTTGGAGCGACCACTGCCTCCTATTGTTGAACTGTTTCTAAATTTTCCCCACTGGTTCAACTTTTGGTAAAATTTTTACTCTCCCGTGATTTTTCAACTGCTTCACGTAAATTATTTATACCTATAAGAGCAATTATTTCATAATTTTTCCCCGATTTTTCATGTAGTTCTTCAATAATCTTTTATCTGACTATCCCGTGATCTTCAAATGTTCGATGTACCTATTAGCTACCTAGGAGAGTAGTTAATCCATAAAATTTTCCTCAAATGTTCAATGATACTCTTCAAGTTCTTTTATTTGACTATGCCGTGATTTTTCAAATGTTTGATGTGCCTTTCATTTGTTTAGCTTATAATAAATCTAATTATTTTCAAATTGTTCAACCCTAAAATTTATCTCTTCATGTTCAAGTTAAAGATTGTGTTTACAACCTT
The DNA here is from genome assembly GCA_917880885.1 of Limnephilus marmoratus. Lineage (NCBI taxonomy): Eukaryota > Metazoa > Arthropoda > Insecta > Trichoptera > Limnephilidae > Limnephilus > Limnephilus marmoratus. Next base: position 49,463,594 of record OU862918.1, on the reverse strand, counting down.
TTCTATAATTGTGCAATTTCTTGGCTTTGTCCCATTGTCAAGTTAATATTAATACCTGTCAACTACCTAACAAATATACTATAACCTATATAATAACCTAACTTACTATAATACTAATACCTATCAACCACCTATTAAAGACCCAGGTACATCTTCCTTTAAAAGCATCTGACCCAGTGCCCCAATGACCGAGTTGTTTTATAAACCATTTCAATCATGTAAACATTCCCACTGGCTTCGTGACCTAGATTCCAAACATGAGATGTTTGTTTTTTAAAACATTCTCGAATGTGAGATTAATGGTCCTAAATTTTTCTTCTGAATTTAATAGTGATAATTTCCTTTTCGCCGAGGTCTAACCTGTTCCCCCGATAAATATAATTATAATGCATACATATACTTTGTCTCGATACATAAATACACAGATATATATATAATTTTATTATAGTTGAGGTAAATTCTAATATCATAACTCATTTTTTTGATCATTTTATATTAGCTGAAGTTATAATAAATAGTATATATATACTAAATAAATACAAAACTTTGACTTGGAAATTTGTCAAACACCTAACTATTTTAAATAGTTACGGATAAATGCAAAGATAGGCATTCGAAATCGGAACCTTTACTTTTGATATAAGTGTTTTTCTTTTTGATTAAACTTTCTTGGAATATATATATATACATATATATATAAATATATCTATTTTATATATATAATATTTTAATATAGGTACATATCACATATTAAGCAAATAATATTTTGTTATAATAATATAAAATTTTATACCGACGATCAGCTGCCCTCTGCCTCGTTCATGTCTCTAGAAATTTTTATACTTTGTAAGGACTTACCCCAAAAGGTCCACTCCTGTCGGGTTCAACACGACAAACCTTTTATATATTTTTTTTCTACCTAATTCAGCTATTGTCTAACTACCTAGATTAATCATCTTTATTCATTATTTCATTATTGCGTTGACTCTAAACTGAATTAATTGATGACTAATCTTTATCAATCAAAATGTATTATATTTTCAAAACCCGTTGGTTAACTTAACAAATTTATTTTATTATTTTTTTATTTATTTTTATTATTTAATTCTTGTATCACCGAACTCTTTTATTTTGCAGTAAGATAACGTATTTCACTATTTATTCAAACTTTCCGAAATAATAATTATTATCAAGTTATCACAATCTCATTTAACAACACTTAATAATTTGTATTATTTATTCCAAAGTCCATATTTATTATTATTACTTTATCTAACACTAGATTAATCCTGTGATAAATTATTACGTTCGATTTTCACTTTATTTAAGGAACTATTACTGATATGTTTTTTTTTTTTTTTTTTCCAGTATTAAGTCCTAAAATTTAACTAAACACTGCTTTTAAATTTGCCAAATACAACACCACACTTTTCACTAACACAATTTAAATTTATGATTTAATCACTTCACTGAATCTAATTAATTATTATTAATGGTACTAATCTCTTACACTGAATTTAATACCAAACTTTGGACACTTAGAACTTTCTGTTAAAATGCATTTTATCTAACACTAGATTATACTAAGTCCGAAATCACTTCTATTGCCTTGACTCCAATTATTTCAGAGTCATAAAATTTTTTAACACTTAGACAATTTTTCAATTAATAACCGCTTTAAACGTCACGTCACGTCTCACAAACTTCCGCTTTTCAAAACCCCCGATGACTAACGAAAATTCACTAAGTCCTGTCTTTTAAACCCCTCTCAGGATTAGAATGGCCTATCTAAGCTATCTTTGATCCACGAATTTAACCTATAACAACTCGAGATTTCATATATCGATTCTGCCTTTTTTTGTTTAACTGCTGTTAGCTCCACCTTTCATGATTTTCTTCATGCCCTCTCTCGTTTAAACATTTTTCCAGGATCGGACCGGCGATATTACGTCAAAATGCCCCTCAACCCTTTGTCTGTTGGTTATACAAAATTAGCTCGAATTTCATAATTTTTTAGTTATTTTTTTTTTCTCAATTCGTAAGAGGTCCGTCTTCAATAAACTGTATATAATTCTCAATTTTGTTTATCGCTACCAGAACATGAAAAACTCAAGCCAAAAACCTTTAATGTGCGTTTTCCAGTTTTCTTTTTTCTAAATTCCTTCTTATTCTCACGCCACCTATATGGATCAATTCAATTTTGAACTGTATTGTCTCTAATTATGTCGTAGACTTGAATTTTCATATTTTCCCTTATTTCCCTTTTATTCACGATGTTCTTCCTTTGCTCTTCCTCATTCATTCTCATGTAGCTTTCCACAATTATATGATTTTTTATATTTACAGCCGTATTTATTTTATTAATTGTTAATTTAAGATTTTCTTTGCTTTCTTTGGCCGTATCAATTCACCCATAGTTTCACCGTACATTACTCTGATATACGTATCGTTTTTCGATGTTTGCTGCCTCAATAGAAAATTTCATTTTCTATTTGTTACTAATTAATATATCGTTTACCACATTTTTATAGGAGATACTTCCACTTCGGCCCTTAAATATATGTCAATTTTTATTACTTCATATGGATCTTCCCCCAACTTCCGTCCCTTTCTTCCCTGAATTCACATTAATTTAAAATTTGACATGTGTTTATGTCTGGACTTCGATGTACCGACCGATAACTCAGCGTTTATTCGAGAGTCGTAAAATCTAATCGTTTTTAGTTTGAATAAACAGTCCCTATGCCCAATGATAATTTTTATCGTCCAAAAAGCCATTAAAATGGGTTTAATCGCCTAAAACCGTGTTCGTTTTCTGATTGTTTTAATAACAAAATCACGTGTGGGGTCGTCAACTCAAATAATGTTTACGTCTATCATCAAACTTTCCTATCTTCCATAGTACTTTCGTCAAACAATTGACGGAAAACAATTCCTTTTTGTTTGATTTACCTAACGCAATGTAACCAGTATGACCTCCCTATTCCAAATATATAACGATATCTATTTAAACTCGTCTGAAAACGCAAAATTAAGTCGAAATCTTATATTGTTCAATAAACACTTCCGTTTAAACGTCCAGTTTTTCCATTAGATTCCCTTTTCAAATTGTTTTCCCTGACGTTACAAGAGTGACATCCCTAATTTCCAGCGTTTTTCTTCCTTTTAAATGTAAAATGTACACTTTCCTTTCAATCTGGTCTCCCTGACTTTCTATGTACTCGTTATACGGCTGAATAACCCTACAGTAGCTTTTCTTACGTTTTACACGTCTTTTCTTTAACCTTCCTCTGATCATAATTTTCTTGCTATTTTCTTGCCTAGTTTTTCCAACATAATGTGGATTAATTTGCTCGTTAACGGCGGTTGCCAACCCCTTCATTGTACTGATTGTATATCTTAAATTTGGGGTCATCGAATCTAATGCACCGAGCGTGAGACCCTGTTTACATTATAGTGTATTGATCTTTCGGTTGATGACGATATTTTTTCCAATAAATCTCAGGTTAATCGCTTAGTTCAAAGTCCATTTCTTTGTTCAAAATCTGAACACGCCCTCCATTCTGTGATTGGTTTCATTAGTTATTTATAGCTTTCTGCTCAGACCTGATTGGCTGTTGATTTCAACTATTTATTATTACGCTGATTAATGATGATTTCTAGCACCCTCTGTGTTCTTTTCATCAATACTTATCTCAATCTACTTAATTGTAGATCCCTATCGTCAACAAGAATTCAATTTACTTTGAACCGGTAGATGTCGCAGGTGTGTCTGTTTTATAATTAATTGGTATTTTCTTTTTGAATTAAAGTGGGAAGCTACAATATTTTCTTATTTTCACTGTTGGTTAATGCAATTCATCACAGTTCCCTCCTCTGAACTCAATTTGCTGTGGCTAACGTTGTATTTTATTTAGGCGTCTTCTTCTTTTTTTTTTTTTTTTTTTTTTTTTTTTTTTTTTTTTTTTTTTTTTTTTTTTTTTTTTTTTTTTTTTCGTTAGACACCGAAATTGTGTTCAAATTTAGGCTAGCTACCTTTCCCTCCCCATGTCGTTATTCCTTATCTATTCTTCGTATACTATTGCTCCCTATCTCCCCTCCTCATTTTGTTATCCCCTATCTCTTCTTCGTATCTTATTGCTCCCTATCTCCCCTCCTCATTTTGTTATCCCCTATCTCTTCTTCGTATCCTATTACTCCCTATCTCCCCTCCTCATTCTGTTATCCCCTATCTCTTCTCCGTATCCTATTGCTCCCTATCTCCCCTCCTCATTTTGTTATCCCCTATCTCTTCTTCGTATCCTATTGCTCCCTATCTCCCCTCCTCTGTTTTATCGGATTGTTAACAATCTTGAATTGAATCTCATTGTATTTTCTATTTTCTTTTCGCGTAGATTTTATTTTATGGAATTTTCTGTAATTTTGATAGACTCAAAATTAATCTCTTTTTGCTGGAACACGCCCCTCGACTCGCGTGTTTTGGTGGTCCCCAACCAAATTGGACTAAGACCTCCCTTACAATGATTTAAGTAAAGATTGTTTACAATCTCGCGGCCTTTCGACCAACTGAAAAGCGGGTGGTCTCTTGGTGTGCAAATAATTGTTTTTGTTTGTAAGTATAAGTTTTTGTGAAATGTATATGTTTTCGCACGACCTCACCCAATCCGACAATCAGTGGTATACATGTTCTATATAAATTTTCCAGCATTTTTTTTTTTTTTTCTTTATTTAAACTTTATTGTCTAATCCTTAATTTCTAATTGTTATTTCATAGTTCATTCAAAATTGTCCTAACCTAAGTGTTACCCACTCTAATTTGTAATTTTCATAAATGTTCTTAATTATCCTCAATTGGTTCAGCGTTCCCGTTTTTCTCCGTTTTTTTTTCGAAATCTAACTATTTATATCGTAATTCAAACGTTACCTTTTTATATTTACCTAATTTCTACCACATCTCTACAGATAAACATTTTTATTTCAAGATTTCAAAACATTTTTTTTTTCTAACTCCTAAGCAATGTTTATTTAAAACTCTATTCTATAAAACGTACCATTATGTGTGTCATATAATATCTCTAATTCTTTTCCTCTTAAGTGTCCTTAATTACCTAACAATTTTTTTTTTTTTTTTTCTATTCACTAGCACATCAAAAAACCCCCCCCTTTTTTTTTTCTAAATAATAAAATCAAAATGAACGAATATTTTTACCTTACTCTATTTCTATATTTAACCATGATTGTCGCTTATTAAGAAACTTGTCCACTCACTCTTATAGACTCGACGACGACCCGCCCCTCGCAAGCAACTGATAGCCTAACATTTTAGTAAAGTTTCTTTCTTCCCCTACCCCAAGACGTATCCTAACATATTTTTATTTGTATTTCTCAGTCGTTTATTTATTTATTTATAAATATTTTCAAATATTTGCAAATTTCGCATTCTATTCGTTGACTTCCACTAACTTTAATCCTGATTGTTGTTCCTTGTTACTCGTGTAATATCTCGCTAAATGTATGGCGCTATAATCTCCTTTTATTTTCCGAGTTACCGGATCAATTAGGGTATACGTGTTACTGTAAACTACTGATCCGATGACGTACGGCCCTTCGTAAAGTAAGTTGAATTTCTTAATTTGTTTTCGCAATAAATTTGACTGTGTAATCTTTTTCAACTTGACCATGGCTCCGATTTCATAGGTCACTAGTCTTTTATTGAGATTATAATATTTTTGTCGATTCGTAGCGCTTTTCTCCAAATTTTTTTGCGCCACCATTCTAATTTCATCTATTGTTTTCGTAGGTTTTCCACACCCTTGAGTATACTTGTCTAAACTATAAGTTGGTGGTTTCCCGAAAGCTATCTCATTTGGTGAAAATCCTGTTGAACAGTGTATTGAATTATTGTAAGTCTGCTCTATTTCTTTAAGGAAAGCTGTCCATTTTGTATGTTTTTCGTGACAATAAATACGAAAAATTCTTCCTAGTTCTTTATTTACACGCTCAGTTATATTCGGTCCAGGATTTCGCACTGAAGTATGTACAATTCGGATGCCGATCCTATTCATGTGACTTTCCCATTTTTTTGACGTAAATTGAGATCCGTTGTCAGTTAACAAAGCATCTTTTTGTATGATCTTATTAAAATCCTCTACACAATTTAACACGGTCTTAGTACTTGCTATCCTTAATTTATATAATTTTACAAATCGGCTGAAAGAATCCTGGATAACAAATATGAATTTTACGCCACCCATTCCTCTCGGTAATGGTCCGTATAGATCTGCCATAGCTAATTGTCCTACTTCTTTGGTCATAATTGATTTACTTGGCCCTACGGTTGGTCGAATTTCGCGCTTCGCCATCTGACAAAGGTGACATCCTCTTACTATGCGTTTTATGTCCCGGCTCATACCTGGCCAGTAATACCTGTCTCCCATAGCTGATCCTGTTTTGAAAATTCCCCCGTGCCCAATTTCTAAATGTATCATTTTTATTAACTCCTCAGTCAATTCCTGTGGTACTGCTAAAACCGTTTTGTTTAGCCCTGTGGTGTAATACAAAGTTTTACCTATTTTCTTGTAATTTTTTAAATACCTATTAACATTTTTTGTCGGTGGTCCGAATTTTCCCTTGCGCAAGTACCCGAAAATTTCTCCCAAAAATGTGTCCTGTTTCTGTAGTTCTGTTATATTTTCTAAGTGTTTTCGAATGTGTTGTCTACCTTTAACCGCAAAAGCTGCTATTTCTGGGCATGTGTTTTTCTCCTCCTGCACGTTTTCCGCATCACAAGAGTAACGAGATAAAATGTCAGGTCCTATATTTTCTTTTCCTTTAACGTACTCTACAGTGAAGTTAAATTGATTTAAATACAAAATCCACCGAGTTAGGCGACTACTGTACATCTTCCATGTCTTCAAAAACGTCAACGCTTGATGATCTGTTCTTATTATCAAATGTACTCCTCTTAAATACGTCTCAAATTTATGTAGAGCATATATTATCGCCCACAACTCTTGCTCCGATGTGGTCCACTTTAACTCTGGTCCCCTTAAAGCTTTGCTAATAAATCCAATAACGTGGTGGTTTCCTTCGTTATCTAGCTGGTATAACTCCCCCCCTATTGCAAATCCCGAACTGTCTGTCTGTAAATAATATGTACTATTTGGATCATGATGATGTAAAATAACTGTTTCTAAAAATAATGTTTTCACCTTCTCGAATGCACGCTGTTCTAAGTCACCCCACCTCCAAGTTCGATTTTTCTGAAGTAAATCACATAAAACACGTGTTGATTCCCCATATTTATTCGCGAATCTACGGTAATAATTGCAAAGTCCAAGGAAAGCTCTAACTTGTTTGATTTTCTTGGGTACCGGAAAATTTTTAATCGCGTCTATTTTTTCCGGATCCATTTGAACTCCCAAAGGCGTTATAATATGTCCCAACATACGCACTTCTGTGAATAAAAATTGACATTTTTCGAGTTTACAAGTCATGTTTGCTGCCTCTAACCTCCCAAGTACCGCGTCTACATGTTCGAAATGATCTTCTTGGCTCCCACACGTATATATTATTAGATCATCCAAGTAATTAGCGCAGAATTCTCTCAGTCCTGGGCCGAGGATTTTGTCCATTCCCCTTGAGAAACTCCCAACTGATGTCTTTAACCCCTGCGGCAATACCTTGTATACATACGATTTCCCATTGTACACAAACCCGGTATATTTACGACTCTCTGGACTGATAGGTATCTGGAAGTAGGCTGAATTTAGATCTATCGTGGTGATGAATTTTACGCCATGAAAACGCTGTATTATCTCAGAAGTTAATGGTGGTTTCTCTACTTCGGCGTGCATTCTAGTATTTAAAAACCTGGCATCCAAAAGAATCCTAACGGTTCCGTCCTTTTTTAAAGTAAACGTTAGAGGACTAGAAAACTGTGTGGCCTCCCTACTGATGATTCCTAGTAATTCCAATTCTCTAATTTTTTCGTCAACTTTATCTCTATAAGCAAAAGGTACAGGATAAGATCTCTTAACGAAGGGCGTCTCGTCCGTCATCTTTATTTCGTGAGTGTACAAAGTTGTGAGACCCGGCCTGTCTCTAAATACATTCTTATGTTTGATTAAAATCTTTTCCAACCCTTCTTTCCCTTTTAACTCCAAATCTAGCCCGGACACAAATGTCGTTATTCTACGCTCGAGACACGCCGTATCATTTATTTCGGGGTTTACTTCGATACTAATTATTTTTCCACTTGTGCAATTTTGATTGCTAATCTCACCTTTAGGTTTCCTATAAGTTATCGATGAATTTACCAATTCTATTTCCCTTTTACCAACTTCTGTTTTTATTTTCAACTTCCTATTTTCCCCACATTTAAACTCAGCTGTGTATTCGTCCAACCAATTGATACCTAATATAACGGGCCTAATCAACTTGGGTATTATTAAACATGGCGTATTTATTGTAACATTTTCAAATCGTAGTGGGACTAAAACCAACCTAGATATTCTCTGACTTTTGTGTCCTATAGCTACCTTAATCTGTATTGCTGTTACTGGCATAATCGGATAAAGCGTTTCATCAGTCAAATAGTTTTCGTAGAATTCTTGTGCTACACACGTGATCTAACACAATGAACTTCCGTGTTATCTATATATGCTTTGGCTTCCGGTAATAACGGTAAAGTGCTACCCTTTTCTACTTCCTCATAATCTCGGTCCTCAAAAATGTTGTTAAAACCCCTAACTTCCCTACCCAATTTTTCTTCAATCATTTCCAATTTATTCCATTCGTCAGTTATATGTTGCAGTGAATTGACGCATACTTCCACACGCATTTCCTCCTCTGTTCTCGTTTCTTCCGCTCCATCCTTCCGTCTTTTTACGTACTTTTCAGCTTTTACTGGGGCAGTCATTCCTTGTTCATCCTTTCCTAATCCTTTCGTCGGATTCCACCCCCATTTCATCATAATCTTCAATGCAGTGTTGTGTCTTGGCGCCGGCGTCCCTCCTCCTGTGTGAGTCGTATCCATGGAGACTAATGAATCAACCCCCGTCCGTTTCCCGAATTATCTGCGACCACTAGCTCCTTCCCGGTTGTAGGTATTGTAGGATTTCCTTTTGGTGAACTGCTAACTTCGGTGCATTTGCTGCAACTAACGCCTTGGCCCACACTTTCTATCGCGTGTATCCTCCTTTTTATGGCGTGGTAACGGTCACGGTATTTGTCCTTCTTGCTAACTTCCTCCCCACTCCTCTTCTTTAAGTTCCGTTCTTCTGGCGTACATACCATTGTATCTAGTTTTCGAAGAAACTCAGCGGCGACAATCTCGTCTCCTGATTGTCCCGAAAACCATAGCGATTGAATTTCCTTCGGATAATGCCTCATAATTTCGTCGACTATGCCCAACGGAGTGTCAGTAATCTTCAAAGCCTTAGCAAGTTCCCAATAGTTTGCGAAATGAGTGAGCATGGATATATTTTTCTTGGCATCATATACCCCCTCTGCAAGTCGGCGGCGAACTTCATTTTTCTTAATGTCTCCCCAATAGGTAGCTAAAAAATCTCGTTCGAAATCTAACATAGTCTCCCATCGCTTATTGTACAATTTCGCCCACGATTTGGCTTCCCCTTTTAAATTCTCTCGTACGACAATTAAAGGATCCGTACGTTTCACTTTTCTAGTGTACTCTTTTAAATCCTCGAGGAAACTAATTGGATTTTGATTTCCGCCGGAGAATGATGGTCGCTCCTGCTGCGGTAACATTTCCACGACTTGGAGAACGTTTTTCTGCGCATTATCCTCTCCTATCACCGCCACTGTTGCTGGTTTTTCCAACTGCTTCTCGAGCTCCTGCATCTTATTGACGAGCGGTGCTAAAGCTGCCTGAATAATTGTAGTTACATCTCCAATGTTCACTGTTGAAGTCTCGGCTGAGATATTCTCCCCGATTGCTGTCACTAAAGCCTGTGTTTTCCTTCCTGTTCCACGTTTCCCCACCATCTTCTTAAATTTTCCGAGTTTCGTCGGCTAATGTTTATATTTTCCTTACTAAGCGACAACCTTACAATCTCTATTTTAATATTCTTAATTATTTATGTAAATGTTGCCTTTCTTATTCTATATATTTTTTTTTTTTTTTTCAATTTTCTCGTTTTTCTTATTTTTCTTAAATTTTTATTCTTTTTTATTTTTATTTTCCTTTACTTCGTTAATCTTATCTTCGATTTTTTGTTCCTTTTCCTCGGGTTTTTCCTGTGAAATTATTGGTTTATCATTTTCATGTGGAAAATCTATTTTTCCACACTCCCTCTCAACCTTGCCTTGTTCCCCTTCTGGCTGAGCTCCCTTGTCTCCTCCCATATTCTCCACACGCAATGTAGAATATTTGGAACGCTTGAATATGTTTCTAAGCTCATCTTCCGTTGATATTTCTCCAACATCTCTTTCTGTCGCCTCCGCCTTCCTCTTTTCGGCCATTCTCGTTTTAATGAATTTAAATTATCGAATTAAATATCGACTATATGTAATTGAAAAGTTTTTTTTTTTTTTTTTTGGAACCTGCCCCCCTATAGACACATTATTTTCAATTATATCATTTTTATTTGCACAACGATTGCAACCCGAATTAATCCAACTCTAAAACGCACACTTTATTTCAATTGAATGTAGGTAGTTGTTAAAAAAAACGGAACGAATATTGCAACCCTATTGTTAATAAATATCCCGTGATTTTCGTTCAAACAATAATTATTCATTGTTTAGAATGTCAACCACTCCTTCATGGTTTGCAGTACCTATTGATATTCTCGCAAAATCTGCCCTGAATTCGCAATACCCATCAAAACAGACTTTCGCACATCAATTTGCAATATCTACTGATATTTTCGCAAAATCTTGCCTTGAATTAGCAATACCTATCAAAACAGATTTTCGCACATCAATTTGCAATACCTACTGATATTTTCGCAAAATCTTGTTTTGAATTAGCAATACCTATGAAAACAGATTTTCGCACATCAACTTGCAAACACCTATCGCAAAATCTTGTTTAGAATTCGCAATACCTATCAAAACAGATGTTCGCACATCAATCTGCAAATACCTATCGCAAAATCTTGTTTAGAATTCGCAATACCTATCAAAACAGATGTTCGCACATCAATTTGCAAATACCTATCGCAAAATCTTGTTTAGAATTCGCAATACCTATCAAAACAGATGTTCGCACATCAATTTGCAAATACCTATCGCAAAATCTTGTTTAGAATTCGCAATACCTATCAAAACAGATGTTCGCACATCAATTTGCAAATACCTATCGCAAAATCTTGTTTAGGATTTCGCAATATCCACTGATATTTTCGCAAAATCTTTTTGAATTCGCACTTTTAGAGTTAAACCTCTTTTTTTTTTTTTTCGAAGTCCGAATAATCAAATGTTCATTTAAATAGGTTATATACCTATCATAAACCTTTGTCTACGATATTAGAAGTTCTCAATTCGACGCTATCCCCAATCAAGTATTTAGGTATGTTATTCTATCTTTTTTTTTTTTCAATATTTACATTAAATTTGCAAAATCTATTTCGTTGTTCATAACAACCGTCATAGATCCCTTTGTATTCGTTGATTTCTACCCTCCTCAAAATAAACATATTTACTGCAATTTTAATAATCGAGTATTTTCAAATCGGTAAATACCTATTGACAACTGTTTAACACCGCCATATCTGATTTCAACTTCTCATTTCGATCCGATTGAATGAATGTATTTTATTTTTATGTGTTCATATTTTATGTTATTATTTAACGATAATCACATAAAATCATTGCCATAACAAAGTCATTTAATGTTAGCTCTTTATTCAATCATATTTGTTTGTTCTATCTGAAGTGCGTTTCCTTTTTATCGAAACTCGAATGTTGATATAACGTTAATGGTTGTTTGTCTTAAAATGCCTCAAAGTGGTGCGTGTTGTTTTCGATGTGCCCCACCTTTAAATTCTCGATGTTTTTTTTTTTTTTTTTTTTTTTTTGTTATCAGTATTTCGATGTTTATTTTTATCAATCTTTTCGATGCTTACGAACACCGCGCGTTATCTCGAATCACATTGTTTACATTACGGTCGTTAACATTCCTGACCCAGATATGTCAATTCTTAACTCATTATATTTGTTATTTATGGCCTGTCTTGACTATTTGTTTACATAGAGCATATTTGACCTAAATTCTTTTGTATACAATAACAAATGAAAGGGGTCTTTATTAACAAGTTCACGGTCACTCGATTTAACACTTTATATTGACACTTTTATTTATTTTAAACTGTAGAGTTTATTCGTTAGCACTTTTTTTTTTTTTTTTTTTGTATTGTATATTTATGTTTATTTATTTATTTATAAATATTTTTTTTTTGTTGTGTTTATTTAACGTCGCACTATTCTGATTTTATTTTTAAATTATTTTCACTTCAATTAACATCACTTTTTTTTATTTTTTTTATGATACGTCATACTTTTATTATTATTATTTTTTCCAGTTTTTGCAATAGATTAACCAATAAAGTTTTTCCACCAAAACTTGTATAACTCTGACTCCTGGTCCACGGCTTTGCAGTGTAATAATTCTCCTTTCCGCTCTGATTTTGATTTAACTCGGTTTAATATCAAATATATAAAACTCTCCTCGTCATCGGCAAGACAGTTGATATTTCTATCTTTTGATGCTGATTTATTTTATTTTTGGAATTCTTTCATCCCTTCAAGTTTTCTTGAACTTTTCTTTTGGCTCTGATCGATATTTAAATTTTTAAGGCTTTGCATGTGTGTAGTAGGGATGAAAAATTCCTTCCCTACGTCACACAAGCCTTCATGAAAATTGGACCCTTATTTTCTTTGATAACTACAGAAAGCTACTTAAAGCTCCCTTGCACTATATACCTTTAGAGATATATGTACTTAACTAATTAATACGTTATTTACGACCTTGAACGTAAATATTTTCGTATTTATGTTGTAATTAAACTCCATCAAACGTTGTGTAATTTTTTTGATTTATGATATGGGACTTTAATTACTTTCATTCTTTGTGGTAACTTCTTGATTCTAGTCAGAGCGTTGAGTTTCAAACTGTATTGGTCTCTCTCTTGCAAATCTAACTTTAAATAGTTTCTCTAAATGAACTAACTTTCCTCCGTCGCTTATTATGTTTTCCTACATCCTAACGAACTCGTAATTAACCTGTACTAATCGAATTACGCATGTTTAATTGAACAAATAATTAAGTATGACTCAAATGGTTAATTGTTAGTAAATTTGATTATGATTGTTTTGTATCTGCTTGTCATCTCTCCAATCCGATTCAGCTGCTATAAGGTACATGTAAGGATGGGTTTAGTAGGTTAATGTAATTAATAGATTGCATATTAGACGAACTCAGAATACCCTTTTTCTGCCGAAAATTTGGCGCCTTCCTCCTACAAGTAAACAGGATGGTCAAAGATCAACTAGAACTTCGTACAGTCAGCCGACGCGATTTTCCAGAGGGTCTTAGTACCTTGTTCTGTCAATCTTCCATGTCGTCGTGTACTCTATTCAGGCTTTTCCTCGAGTCCCGAAACCCCCAAATTCCATCTCCTCCAAGGTCTACTATTTACTTAGGGCGAACCGGTTTCGTCCTATATGCAATCATATACTCACGGTGTTGTGTAGAGTTACGGGTCGTGAATCCTCGCTCTACGTACAAGAAATGATGTGAGAGTAACTCTGTCGAGTCTAAAACGCTAATTGTAAGCGGGTCCACATCATCCAATGTACAGTACATAGAAAGATATATATGTAAACATACGTTTGGGTAGGATTATAACTCGCAATTTTGAGTCTAGCCAGTCTCAAATCCCGAGCTCGGATTTCGTGAGAAGGAATTCTCCACAAAACCTTAACCGATGACCGAATATATACATACCAAAAGTGGGAAATATTAATAAATACTAGTATAATAAGCAATTATCTCGGTTTGTTCTGGAGTGCCGAAAATTCCAAGCTTTTGATTGATTTGGTTGACAATTTTCTTTAAGAGATTGCCATCTCTATTATGTGTTTGGTTAATGGTCCTTGATTTTTTTTTGGAGCGACCACTGCCTCCTATTGTTGAACTGTTTCTAAATTTTCCCCACTGGTTCAACTTTTGGTAAAATTTTTACTCTCCCGTGATTTTTCAACTGCTTCACGTAAATTATTTATACCTATAAGAGCAATTATTTCATAATTTTTCCCCGATTTTTCATGTAGTTCTTCAATAATCTTTTATCTGACTATCCCGTGATCTTCAAATGTTCGATGTACCTATTAGCTACCTAGGAGAGTAGTTAATCCATAAAATTTTCCTCAAATGTTCAATGATACTCTTCAAGTTCTTTTATTTGACTATGCCGTGATTTTTCAAATGTTTGATGTGCCTTTCATTTGTTTAGCTTATAATAAATCTAATTATTTTCAAATTGTTCAACCCTAAAATTTATCTCTTCATGTTCAAGTTAAAGATTGTGTTTACAACCTTTTCTATAATTGTGCAATTTCTTGGCTTTGTCCCATTGTCAAGTTAATATTAATACCTGTCAACTACCTAATAAATATACTATAACCTATATAATAACCTAACTTACTATAATACTAATACCTATCAACCACCTATTAAAGACCCAGGTACATCTTCCTTTAAAAGCATCTGACCCAGTGCCCCAATGACCGAGTTGTTTTATAAACCATTTCAATCATGTAAACATTCCCACTGGCTTCGTGACCTAGATTCCAAACATGAGATGTTTGTTTTTTAAAACATTCTCGAATGTGAGATTAATGGTCCTAAATTTTTCTTCTGAATTTAATAGTGATAATTTCCTTTTCGCCGAGGTCTAACCTGTTCCCCCGATAAATATAATTATAATGCATACATATACTTTGTCTCGATACATAAATACACAGATATATATATAATTTTATTATAGTTGAGGTAAATTCTAATATCATAACTCATTTTTTTTGATCATTTTATATTAGCTGAAGTTATAATAAATAGTATATATATACTAAATAAATACAAAACTTTGACTTGGAAATTTGTCAAACACCTAACTATTTTAAATAGTTACGGATAAATGCAAAGATAGGCATTCGAAATCGGAACCTTTACTTTTGATATAAGTGTTTTTCTTTTTGATTAAACTTTCTTGGAATATATATATATACATATATATATAAATATATCTATTTTATATATATAATATTTTAATATAGGTACATATCACATATTAAGCAAATAATATTTTGTTATAATAATATAAAATTTTATACCGACGATCAGCTGCCCTCTGCCTCGTTCATGTCTCTAGAAATTTTTATACTTTGTAAGGACTTACCCCAAAAGGTCCACTCCTGTCGGGTTCAACACGACAAACCTTTTATATATTTTTTTTCTACCTAATTCAGCTATTGTCTAACTACCTAGATTAATCATCTTTATTCATTATTTCATTATTGCGTTGACTCTAAACTGAATTAATTGATGACTAATCTTTATCAATCAAAATGTATTATATTTTCAAAACCCGTTGGTTAACTTAACAAATTTATTTTATTATTTTTTTATTTATTTTTATTATTTAATTCTTGTATCACCGAACTCTTTTATTTTGCAGTAAGATAACGTATTTCACTATTTATTCAAACTTTCCGAAATAATAATTATTATCAAGTTATCACAATCTCATTTAACAACACTTAATAATTTGTATTATTTATTCCAAAGTCCATATTTATTATTATTACTTTATCTAACACTAGATTAATCCTGTGATAAATTATTACGTTCGATTTTCACTTTATTTAAGGAACTATTACTGATATGTTTTTTTTTTTTTTTTTCCAGTATTAAGTCCTAAAATTTAACTAAACACTGCTTTTAAATTTGCCAAATACAACACCACACTTTTCACTAACACAATTTAAATTTATGATTTAATCACTTCACTGAATCTAATTAATTATTATTAATGGTACTAATCTCTTACACTGAATTTAATACCAAACTTTGGACACTTAGAACTTTCTGTTAAAATGCATTTTATCTAACACTAGATTATACTAAGTCCGAAATCACTTCTATTGCCTTGACTCCAATTATTTCAGAGTCATAAAATTTTTTAACACTTAGACAATTTTTCAATTAATAACCGCTTTAAACGTCACGTCACGTCTCACAAACTTCCGCTTTTCAAAACCCCCGATGACTAACGAAAATTCACTAAGTCCTGTCTTTTAAACCCCTCTCAGGATTAGAATGGCCTATCTAAGCTATCTTTGATCCACGAATTTAACCTATAACAACTCGAGATTTCATATATCGATTCTGCCTTTTTTTGTTTAACTGCTGTTAGCTCCACCTTTCATGATTTTCTTCATGCCCTCTCTCGTTTAAACATTTTTCCAGGATCGGACCGGCGATATTACGTCAAAATGCCCCTCAACCCTTTGTCTGTTGGTTATACAAAATTAGCTCGAATTTCATAATTTTTTAGTTATTTTTTTTTTCTCAATTCGTAAGAGGTCCGTCTTCAATAAACTGTATATAATTCTCAATTTTGTTTATCGCTACCAGAACATGAAAAACTCAAGCCAAAAACCTTTAATGTGCGTTTTCCAGTTTTCTTTTTTCTAAATTCCTTCTTATTCTCACGCCACCTATATGGATCAATTCAATTTTGAACTGTATTGTCTCTAATTATGTCGTAGACTTGAATTTTCATATTTTCCCTTATTTCCCTTTTATTCACGATGTTCTTCCTTTGCTCTTCCTCATTCATTCTCATGTAGCTTTCCACAATTATATGATTTTTTATATTTCCAGCCGTATTTATTTTATTAATTGTTAATTTAAGATTTTCTTTGCTTTCTTTGGCCGTATCAATTCACCCATAGTTTCACCGTACATTACTCTGATATACGTATCGTTTTTCGATGTTTGCTGCCTCAATAGAAAATTTCATTTTCTATTTGTTACTAATTAATATATCGTTTACCACATTTTTATAGGAGATACTTCCACTTCGGCCCTTAAATATATGTCAATTTTTATTACTTCATATGGATCTTCCCCCAACTTCCGTCCCTTTCTTCCCTGAATTCACATTAATTTAAAATTTGACATGTGTTTATGTCTGGACTTCGATGTACCGACCGATAACTCAGCGTTTATTCGAGAGTCGTAAAATCTAATCGTTTTTAGTTTGAATAAACAGTCCCTATGCCCAATGATAATTTTTATCGTCCAAAAAGCCATTAAAATGGGTTTAATCGCCTAAAACCGTGTTCGTTTTCTGATTGTTTTAATAACAAAATCACGTGTGGGGTCGTCAACTCAAATAATGTTTACGTCTATCATCAAACTTTCCTATCTTCCATAGTACTTTCGTCAAACAATTGACGGAAAACAATTCCTTTTTGTTTGATTTACCTAACGCAATGTAACCAGTATGACCTCCCTATTCCAAATATATAACGATATCTATTTAAACTCGTCTGAAAACGCAAAATTAAGTCGAAATCTTATATTGTTCAATAAACACTTCCGTTTAAACGTCCAGTTTTTCCATTAGATTCCCTTTTCAAATTGTTTTCCCTGACGTTACAAGAGTGACATCCCTAATTTCCAGCGTTTTTCTTCCTTTTAAATGTAAAATGTACACTTTCCTTTCAATCTGGTCTCCCTGACTTTCTATGTACTCGTTATACGGCTGAATAACCCTACAGTAGCTTTTCTTACGTTTTACACGTCTTTTCTTTAACCTTCCTCTGATCATAATTTTCTTGCTATTTTCTTGCCTAGTTTTTCCAACATAATGTGGATTAATTTGCTCGTTAACGGCGGTTGCCAACCCCTTCATTGTACTGATTGTATATCTTAAATTTGGGGTCATCGAATCTAATGCACCGAGCGTGAGACCCTGTTTACATTATAGTGTATTGATCTTTCGGTTGATGACGATATTTTTTCCAATAAATCTCAGGTTAATCGCTTAGTTCAAAGTCCATTTCTTTGTTCAAAATCTGAACACGCCCTCCATTCTGTGATTGGTTTCATTAGTTATTTATAGCTTTCTGCTCAGACCTGATTGGCTGTTGATTTCAACTATTTATTATTACGCTGATTAATGATGATTTCTAGCACCCTCTGTGTTCTTTTCATCAATACTTATCTCAATCTACTTAATTGTAGATCCCTATCGTCAACAAGAATTCAATTTACTTTGAACCGGTAGATGTCGCAGGTGTGTCTGTTTTATAATTAATTGGTATTTTCTTTTTGAATTAAAGTGGGAAGCTACAATATTTTCTTATTTTCACTGTTGGTTAATGCAATTCATCACAAAATGCTGCAGATTTTTGCTTAGTTTATCATTAAAAAAAATACGAAAGTCACTATCTACAGATTCTTGTTTATTTTCGATATTTATATTTTTCATATATATACGAGTCCGGATGGTAAAAAAAAATCCCCAGTGAAAGACCACCATTAGAAATTGAAGCGTTTTCAATTTGGGAGGCAGGCGTGGGTAACGCCGCCCCTGGAACCATTTATTGGATAACAACACCCCTGCCATAGGCCACCACAAGTGATTCGCTACGTTTGGTGACTTAGCAAGGGTGCCCGGGATCATGGGGTGAGGTTACACCTACTGCATTGCAGGCTGGATCCTAACCTAGACCTCTCCAGCTGGTCTCTCTCAACCCATCGCCTTGCACCGCAGTTAGAGGGATAAACCCGTCACTCCTTGACATATTGATCCCCAGAATTTTGTCTGGGCGTCAATATGTCTAGGAGTGATCTTTGGTGATCAGTTCTAAATAGCCAGCCACTTTCCCATCTCCTTCCCCTCCCCTCTACCGTCAGCCTTACAACTTATCCTTATTTGAATGCCCATGGGAAACCTGGGCGGGATTTTATAATTTCATAATATTATACCGATTGAACCACCCCGAACTCCGTAGGTGACATTTGAACAAAATTCGGGGGTTATAAAATCAAACAATAATCGCATTTTTTCACTAGGAAATAATTCAAATTTTAATTAAATTCATCAAAATAGGTTTATTAGTTACGTAAACGTATGATTTGAGGTTCCAACCATCGTATTTATATAAGAAAACTTCACTGAAATTAACACGGATTTCAATTAGTATTATGGATGAAGTGATTTACTTTAACGTCTTTTCTTTTTCAATTTTCGGGGTTTGTTTCACGCTTGCGAGCATTAGTGATCTCCATTTCATTGTATTTTGGTCAATATGATGCTGAAAAACTTTAATAAACCTGAAATTTCGTCCTAAAACTGTCAACCCACTATCAAATTCGGCGGTTGTTGCCTGATTGTCAAAATAACAGCCGCCATGACACTTTTTGTGACGCTTTTGTATTGTATGTCCGAGTTTGTTGCATGTTTGCATGGATTACTTGTCGTGAGCCTTACCCCTCGGCCACAGAGGTCATCATCCAAAAGTCAACCATCTTACAAAATAAAGGGTTGATGTTATTTTAACGGATCCATGATAAGAAAAACTTCCGAAAGAAGAAAAGTTCTATTTTGATTTTTCCACAATAAGTTTAAAAAACTTTTTTCTGTGTTATTTCTAATTATTTCACTTCACTCGTTCCAACACGAGTTCTAAAAGAAAATTTTCCTTCCAAAAAGCTGTTAACTAAAATAAACTGAAAAAAACCACGTCTAAAATAATTTTGTGGAAATCTTATAGTGAGAAAATTAAGGTGATAAATTCAAAATAAAACAGCTTCGCTCTCGAGCCCACATTTGTCACTTTTCTAATTTGAGATGAAAGCCACTTTAACGTGACTGAACTTAAAGGCCATAATAGTTTATCCAAGTTGGCTGAACTTTGGACTTATTTGTAGTCAGGATAGGTTCACTACAGACATGGAGTCGATTTCCAATGTGGAAATTAGAAAAATTAATCATTGCAATATAGCAGAGACGTTTATGTATTTGTATTTGATGCATATTTGTATGTATATTTATACTTTGTCAGAGCTTTTACTCGTAAGTGCTATGTATGCTTCGATTGAGAAAACACCAAAAGAGCGTAATTTATTTTTATGACTATTTAAAATCTTTAATACATAAAACTAAGTCGGGTTACTTACACCATTTCTAACTCAAGAAGGGCTGGACCGATTTTTATGATCCTTGATTCGTTGGATTTGTCTCTGCCCCCAATAGCAGAATAGCTATTAAAACATTGGAAAAATGCACGGAAAAAATAATGAAGAAAATTTTTTCCCCATAAATTTTTTATGGAACGAATTCTCATCTTTTGAAAGAGCTGCAGCAATATTGTGATAAATATAATATTGAATAGTGAGTGAACTCGACAAATTCAAAAACGTGAATTGTCAATGCGCTGATTGGTTTGCTTTTGTTCTAAAACATAAAATGCTGCCCCTCTTTCTTACACACTAAATGTCATAGTCGAAAATGAGACGAAGGGTTAATGTATGTCTGCACCCCTCCAAAGGAAAAATACAATAATTATAATAAACTACATCACAACACCATCTCTCTGATACTGACAAAAACAAAAACCGGGACAGTTGCGTATCGATAATTGCTTTATTGTGTTATTTTTAGCTTAATAAAAAACTGAAATTAATTCAGCTAATTAGAGTTATTGATTCTGAGGTGGTAAGAAGTTCGCCAGGTCAGCTAGTAGTAAATGTAATCAACCATCCTCTTTTTTATTTGCCAACAATTGTATGTAAAGCTGTACATGAAAGAATAAATAGTGCATTATTTATCAATTTCAAATCTACAAACAAATTCAGAAATTGTACTTACCCAGTATAAATGCAAGCAGTTTTTTCCCTAACGCCTTTAATGAAAATATTTTTTACTCTTTGTAATCATCAGTACCTACATCCCTTTTTCACACCCCTTCGTTATATTTTGGGTAAGTTGGTGTTCTGTATTTTCTCTTAACCGACCACATGCCGAGGGATCTACTGCCATGAAACCGTATTTATGTGAGTGAAAAATAGTTCGCACGCAGGCGAATTCTCCAGTTAATGTTATTTATATTGTTTTGGTAGATTTAAATTGTGTTTTGCAATCTTAGAGTATATGGTTCGCAAATTGATGAGAGCCCTCGACTGTATCTGTATTTTGTCCTTAAATAATAATAAAAATAAACAAATAAAAACCAAAGAAAATACCTAGAAAATAGGAATAGACCCTTGCCACAAAATAAACTACTAAGATTGCTGTAAATAAATGTCTTTAATCTACATAAACCAATTTTTAGTAAATGGTATAAATTCTTAGTAAAGTGATAATTTCCTGCTAAATAATATGAAGCCGTTATGTTGCGTCATGCACATCTCTGTCAAAACGTGCCAGAACACAACTTAATCAATATTAATTAGTTGTTCAAATAGTTGGTTATTGGTTTAAGATCAACTATTTGGAGACTGGGTTTTAGGAGGTTTGCATTCGCAAACAGCGGAGTACGTCGGTGAATCGATCCAAAATGTTTTGCTTTGCGGAATATACAGTACACAGCACAAGTAACTCTAGTGGCATTGTTTATGTTAATTAAGGAAGCTGCTTATTCACCGACACAAGGCATCGAACCCCGTGAACTGGCGTACAAACATGTCGTGTATAGCCATTGAACTAATATCGGTAACTAACGTGGTTTTGACTGCCGGAAGCTTTGAATAGTTTGAATAAAGGTATTTTGAATGACCAGCTCTTAAGGCGGAATTATGCTATTTCAAGCTAAGGCGTACCTTAGCATACAACTAATTATTGAAAATTGGTATTAAACGGTGGTTAAACTGGACTATTATTAAATCCAGGTTAAGACAGATTTCTGCTTAGTACAAAATTACATTCTCTAGATTCTTTTTAAAATCATCTCCAATAAAATAATTGCACTCAGGTTCTTTGTAACCTCAGGATCATTTTAGGAAATTAAGAAGAGAAAGTTAACTTAACGTAATATTAGATCCTTACATATGAAATTGGCGTTGTGTATGGGAGGAACATAAAGTCGATTTTTATTTAATATAATATATTTATTTAATCAAAGTATGTACCATTGCTATCTATGCACTTATGCCATCTCATAGGTAGTTCATCGATCCCTTTACTAAAAAAAAACATTCGGTCGGGAATCAATAAAATCTTTGAAAGCGGTTTGGACTGCCCAATCGGAGTTGAAATTTTTCCCTTGCAAGAAGTTATCCAAATTTCGAAAAAAATGGTAATCTGTTGGGGCAAGGTGCGGAGAGTATAGTGGATGTCTTAGACATTTCAATTGAAGCTCCTCTAATTTGGTAGCCGTCTGTTGAACAGTGTGTGGTCTAGCGTTCTAACGCGCGTTTGTTGATTTGCTTCACTCAGTTCGTGAGTTACCCACCTTCTAAGCTTTTTCACCTTCCCAATTTGCTTCTAGTGGATTAAAACAGTTTTATCACTAACACCGCAGCTTGCAGCTAACTCGGACGTGGTTTGCGATGGATCCGCTTCCACAATAGCCTTCAATTCTTCATTATCAACTTTGGTCTCCGGCCGCCCACGGGGCTTGTTCTGCAGGTCGAAATTTCCAGAACGAAAACGTTGGAACCCAAAACGCACTGTGTTTTCTTTTGCGGCACCTTCACCATACCCATCATTAATCCTTTGAGCCGTTTCTGCAGCACTGGTGCCACGGTGGAACTCATACTCGTAAATAACGCGATATTTCAAGTTTTCCATTTTGTAAACTAGGTGACGCAAAGAAAAAAAAACAATTAACGAAAAAACAAATGAATTATAATTTTCGAAACACAAATACATGAGTAAATAGATGTATAAATTTGAATTTAGAATTCTTAACCAAAGAGAAGATATTTGAGGTCAATGTTGTCATTACGGCAAAACGCCAATTTCATATGTAAAGACCTAATAATCTAATTATTGAAAAATGGTATCAAATGAACGGTGGTTAAACGGGACTATTCTTGAATCCAGATTAAGTCAGATTTCTGCTTAGTATAATATTAAATACTGAAGATTCTTTTTTATATAAGCTTCAATAGTTAATTGCACTCAGGTCCTATGTCATCTTTAAGGAATATTTTAGGAAAGGAAGGAAAGGCAGTTCTGGGAAGGAAAAAGCTCCAAGGTGAGAGGGGTTTGTAAGTATTCAGAGTCAGTACGTCCTCGAGAGATGGACGTATGAATCCATCCCTCCCACTGCTGTACAAGGCGATACTCCGAGAGAATCCTGCTCGAGAGGTTGAAAGGTGTCCCTTAACGAGTCTCTCCCGATCCGGCCAACAAATACCCGGACAAACCTCATCCCATGAACCCGGATATTTCCTGAAAAGTCGTCAAATGTAGCAAACCTATTGCAGATGTGTTGGTTATCTAAGAAATGATCCCCAAAATGGCGGTACCCATACTCGCCTCCCAAATTGTATGTTAGCTAAACACTGCAAAGAAACTCTTGAACCCATGCAAAAATAGGTTGAGTACTATTTAGTAGATTCTCCTACCTCAGCGAAATGAAAGCAAGCTTTAGTACAGAGTAGCGTGTGTCAATTATTTCAACTTTTGAATTCAGAAACGCCCGGGGTCTCAAAAGTTGCGTCTTGCAAAGAAAATGATAACTGCATTTAAATTTATTTTTTTAAAAATGGTTTTTAGCCCGCTAAAATGCATTGAAAATCAGAAAAAAAACCTAAAACCGTTTTTTTTTTAATTTTTAATAAAAATTTTTTTCAGTAATCTAACCTTTTAACGATTGTTTATTATTAAAAAATGCGTATAACTGACAAAAATGAAAAAAAAGTTCAACTTTATGAATACAAGTAAGTCAACAAGAATTCTGATTTTATCCAGAAAAAGTGTTATTTTCCCCTTTTATATTTTTAACCAACACGTCACATATGTTTAAAAAAAATTTTTTTTGGATCTTGGTACTGCAGTTATGTAATGAAAAATAAGTTTGGTACAAAATATAAAATATGAACCCTTTGTTTTATTTTTTTTCCAAATCACGAAATCTATTTTTTTTTCGAAACTTCCGGCCATTTTAGCGGGCTAATAGTGAAAAATATTTTTTTTTTTTACGTTTTCGAATAGCTACAGATCATACGAAACTTTTGAGACCCCGGGCGTTTAAATATAAGGCCATTTGTTTACTCTCTATGGAGAGCGACACACGCTAGTATAGAGTCAATAAAACTAGTTTGGACATTTTTGAAATCGAAGTGATCCAATTTATTTTTAATACGGCGTTTACAGTAGTATAAAAAGTTAGTGACCTCCTGCTTGCTTTTCGCATAAAAAATCGAATTAAAAAAATATCCACTAAGTCAGTGCTGTCAACGAGAGTAGAATTCTTTGAAGCCTCCACCAACAAAACATTTCATTCAAAAGCGATAATAAAAATCAATCGATATTGAATCAAAGTCACCATAAAGTCGGATAAATTAATTGCAGGGCCGGCAATAATCCGTTCGACTGCTCCCTCTGATGTGCCCAATGAAGCTTACCAATACATGACGTCACGAGTGATAGCGAGTGTATGGCAAAAGGATGAATGACGTATTTAATCCAGTGACGGCTTTGTTACGATACCGTCAATCATAAAGCACTGTGTCGGTAATTAAGCATGACTTCACTTTTACAAAATTGACCTATTTGATTAGAATTATGATAAAATGTAATACCAACGAAATTTCTGTCAGCAAATATGGCATTAGACTTTACGTGAGTGTATTATTCAAGTTTAGTAGACCAAACACTTTTTGTTTATTCTTGAAAAACTATTATTATTATTTTAACATACTTAATTTTCTTTGCAAATAAGTTGCATGCGGTCTGGGAAAGTCCCATGCTTTCTGCGATTTCTGTAAGCAACGAATTAGGTAATGGAATATTATGAAAGCTAACAGGGAAAAAAGATATATTATTTTAAGAAAAGCAAACATTCCCGGGTTACGAATAACCCAGCAATGTTAGAAAATCTCCCACTACCACCACACCAAGCAGAAAATGTTGCTTGTGTCGTGATTGAAGACTTAGCCAGCCGAGGAATCGAGCACGCGATGCCCGGGTGGTACCCAAACGCGGTGCCCACTTAGCCACTGACAATGAAAGTTAGAATTGAAATAATCACATAAAACTATTATTACTTTTCTATCATTTTTTGTTAAAAGGTAAAATCTAATCAAACCTAAAACTAGTATTCGTCATATATTTTAACATCATTACACTATAATAATATGGAAATTTAATTCCAAAATTTAATGGAAAAAATTCGTTAACATTTACAAATGAAAAGCATTAACAAAAAGAATCTATTTTTAGCCTAGATGAAATGGTTGCCGAGTCTTGACGATTTTGCATGCTTTTTTCATTACTTACGCACCAGATTTAAATGTCCGGGTTAAATTTTCCCCCAAAAAAAAAAAAAGAAGGAAAAATTAAACCCTTTCATACACTTCCCCAAATGATCATCTAGTGAATCCACGCTATGCAATTGCATTATATAAGTATTATAAATACAAAACAATACAAGAACAACATGTCAACCTACTAGAGACCAAATGGGAATATAATTCACCGACTCCAGATATTTTCATATCAGAGGGTTCGGCTATGTGGCATTTCTAATTGAACCTATAAATCCTACTGATCCCTCAATATAAATATTTAAAAAATCTTTTGTAATCCTACATGTATTTAAAATTACTGATTTTTGCATTTTTATATACAAATTCTTTGACAAATCTAAAATGCTTAAATTTTGAATCAGATTCCTAGGTATTATGCCAGTGGCCGAAATAACAAATGGTAATATTTTTATAGTCCGAGAATGCCAAATTCTTTTAATCTCATTTCCTAAATCTGTGTATTTTCTAATTTTTTCAGAAACAGTTTTTTGAATATTACATGAATTTGGAATATAATATAATATAATTATATATTTTTTAATTAATGACTATTTAAAAAGTATAGCAGTTTATTCAAAGTCCTCCTCACCAGAAATTCCTGTTCTAAAGCGGACTGTATGGAGGATTACATCATGATCTTCATGTACGATGATTTTTAACAAAATGAAGCATAAATAAAATAAAAAATCTTTCGAGTTTGTTAGTGACTGTAGGTAGTGTTGGTGTCACTTCATTTTTTGAATGATTTCCTCATCTTTGGGTATAGTTAGTATTTATTTCGTTTTTAAACTTTCTTTATCTTCATAGCGTTTTGAATTTTCATTTGGAAGGGCGTTATAATTACCTTCACTTAATAATTACTTCATTATAATTACTTCATTTGGAAGGGCATAAAATTACGTAGCATAAAATTTATGGTTTGTTTTTCCAAAAGATGTGTTTAATTTTGGGATGTTTAATAGATTTGAGATTTTCATCCTTGTAGTTTATGTGTGTTGAAGTAATGTACTCATTTTGTCCTTTAAATTTTAGTGGAGCATTATTTTAATATAGTTTTATTATATCAAAAACATTAAAGTGTTAAAAAAAATTTAGGATAGATTTCTAATGGGTACTTTCAGGATTATTTTTATTATTATTTTTTGTGTTTTAACGAGCTGCTTCAAGTGGGTGCTTGAGGCAGATCCCCATACAATAATCCCAATTTCTATGTGATTGGCAGCGAGATTCTTAGTTTAACGCGTATGTTTCTAAAGCTTTGTGAGTTTCTTGTAATGCTATTTATACAGAAGTCTCATCGAAGATTTTCATCATTTCTATACCAAGATATTTTATGCTTCCAGAGTGGTATAGTGGGACATTGGCGTGATTGTGTAAAGTTTTTCCCGTTACACTCATGGAATTTAAGAAGCAATGTTTGGTATAATATATACAAATTATTTTTACCTGTTATCCGCTGTACTTATAAAGAAGAAAAAGCCTTTCCTCACCATGATGGGTCAAGGCTCTTGTTTTTGGTGGGCGAATCTAAATTCAAATAATCTTATATATAAAAATCTCGTGTCACGGTGTTTGTGTTCACACTCCTCCGAAACGACTTAACCGATTTTTATGATTTTTTTAAATGTATATTTGGTAGGTATAAGAAAAAGGTTTTAAAGTATATTACCACACCGCTAGATGATTAGAGTGTTCCTATCCAGAGAAAAAAATGATTTTTTTTTTTTTAAATTTTTTTTGTATTTTTTTTTATTTAGCACAAAATCACCTATATCGCCAAATTTTAACTTTCCTACCCCCACCCTTCGATTGCGATTTGTATGAACAAATTTAACCGTCTTTCGTATTTCAAACATAACGAAATTATTTATGTTGTTGAATGACAGATTGCGCTACGTCCGCCTCATCGAACTTTCAATCTCACATGCGCAAGACATTCACGAGAAGCGTCGCGTCATTTTTATATTTTATTCGGCATAATGTTCTCGCATGGGCAAACCATCGAGCTTATTTGTGTTGGCTAAAGACGGACTGATAAAAAATACCGTACACTCAATTGCTCTTCGAAATTCACATTGATTTGCTTTATTTCATTTATCTACTTTAGTTGGTGTTTTTCGGTTTTTATCGGCGGTCATCGTCTACAGCGCTCCATTCCTCTTTCTGTCATAGATCTCAACCCCGCACACTTACAATACATTCTTTATTTTTTATTTAACAACCAAAATATTCTATTTTTTTTATTTTAACTTTATGAGTAAAACCTCAAATTGTAATATTTAAATAAATGAAGACAATATAAGCGAAACTCAATCGTTATATTGTCTTGTCTTCATTTATACCAAAATATTCTTTGAAATAATTTATTATGGCAGAACAACGTTTGTCGGGTCAGCTAGTATAATGTTAATAAAATAAAATATTGTAAATAATAACAACAATATGCATTATGTATAAATATACTATATTATATTGTGGGTAGGTACTATCGAGACAATTAAATGTCGTCTTTCCTGCATACATAACTCAAGGAGAGGACAAAGTTTTAATGGTTTCGGACCCAGTAAGCTGTGAAATGGGCGCACTGAGTTACTGCAAATTATTTTGACGGGAAATTCTCATTTGGATTTCACACGAGGTACAGACAGTTTGTATTAGGGAGTTTGGATCGGAGTTATGCCCGCCTCAATTTTATTAACCGAGGATTCGCGTAAGCAACGCGCTCTAACTTGGAATTATGTGGCGCGGGAGGGTGGTTCAAGGAATATTTGCAAGAGAATGTTTATAATACGCGGAATTGTTATTAGTACATATTATTAGTGAAATTACTATTATAATAAATTTAGAGAATTTGTAGGCGTACAGCAATAACCCGTAACTACTTAAAAGGCGGTACACAACCCTAATAAGTTTTGTGTGCTCAAAACTCACATTTTAATCATTTCCGGCGAATTCATAACTATAATAACTTTTTTTTTTATTTCAATGCCGCACAAGGAATGCGAGTTATTTATATTTTAGATAAATAAAAACAGTACCTTACGATTAATATATTTTACGTACAACGATTTTAAACTTTATAACCCGTTTTTTTCAACTATAAATTTAGCGGTAAGCATAAGATTTTATTTTTCTAGACGATTAATTAATACCTCCGGGATGAAAATATGGAGACACATTTTAAATATTTGTAACACGTTTTTCAGAATTAATTAAAATGAACCCGTCAGAAAGGTCTAATCTCCAGGCTTGGCTTGGGTGAATTCGACCGTACGTTCGTACAATTCGCCATGCCGCGGCGTATATTTGTTCACACGCTTTCTTCACCTACGACGTTAAGATTCCCACATTATTTTTCTTCTTCTTCTTTTCTATGATACGGCAAATTTGACAGTAGATCCGTCCAATACACGGGTCGGGTGTCGCAATTTGTATAAACGGCTTCTTTACTTAGGTCGTTAAGATGATTGAATATATATTGAGGTATATTGTCGTCTTAATTAAATTTACTGTTATATTTATTTATTTAAACACCATAGAATGGCTTTTACATTCAAGTAGTACATAAGGTTATAAGTATACAGTGGTCAGTATTACAATAATAACAATAACAAAAAACAACAACAATAAGTGTTAGTAAAATACTGTTTATATATTAAAAAAATAATATCGATGTTATAATATCAGAGAACATATTATTTAAATTGGATTATTTAGAATAAAAAATATGTAAACAGAGGGGGCTCAGTAAAAAAGTTGTCAATAGTATTTATAGACACTAAATAGAGTAATTTTGTATTGAGTTTATTGTTATCTTCAAAGTTATCTTTGTTTGGAATTACTAAGCAGGTATTGCTAATTAGCTCTGCAGCCTTGCCAATACAAAAACATACTTCCCATCTGTTAAATGGTGTTTTAGTAAGAGTTGAACAAAATCTGAACTGTCAGATTCGATTAGGTAAAAAAATTGTGCTCAGAAAGAGCTGGTAACCTTGCATTTTGGCAAACTGAAACTCGAAATTCCCGTCTTGAAAAAGTGAGGTTGTTTGGGAATTTCAATTTCAAGCAACAGAACATTATTTTATGGCAGTTTTTATTTTAAATTCCTGCTTTAGTAAGGTTTTTTCGCACACAGTTGTATAGGTATCAGCTGCATACAATGTTCACAACGTTTATTAGCAAGGCACTCATTGTATTGTTATAATATTTTCTTGTCTATAACCTACTTGATAATTATCCAAGTTTATTATATTGTATTTCTTTTTTCAAATACATGGTATCCGGGGGTAAAGTGCACTAACTTCGGGAGGCAGTTCTACATGATGGTAGGAGTAAAGAAGATTAACAACTTTTTCCGAAATTCCAACTTTTTTTTTTCCCATACAAAAAGAAGTACCCACTAAAAATCTTTAATAGTGTGAGGTACGATGTTACTTGCTGAGAACCTGCCGGCACGATTGTGGCAATAATTATACTTGGTTGTGTTTGGCCCGTATCGTAACAGCGGAAAATATTAATGCCGCCCGCATACGCCGGTCTAATTTTGTCTTTTTACCACAAAACTACCCCTCAAAGTTGAAAATTCGAAAAAAGTTATTTATCTTTTTTACATATAATATCGAGTAGAATCACCTCCCGAAGTTATTAATTTTTAATGTGCATCTTTATGAAACTAGTATCTAGGTTTCATTAAGATGCACATAAAAAAATTTCCATGGTTAAGTACTTGGTTTGAATATAAAGCGTGGAATTTTCTCTTTCTAACACCGTTTAGATCACATTTCTCTCCATGATGATAAAGGTTACACAAAGATTTATATGAGACCTGAATGAGAACTGGAAAAATTTGATCTCCTGTGATTAAACGGTTTAACAAAGACATTTTTCAAAATATAAAATCGCTATTTGCCCAGAAAGACAGCGTGTTTCACCTCTGCGGTAGGTGTAAGAATAAGAGAAACGCCATCTCCAGATTATTCTTCAGTGAATACATTTCTCAGAGAGTCGAGCAGGGGAGGACTATTACCAGGGAGTTATCTTCGCATTATACAGGAAAGACAGATGACCAGGGGAGGAATATAATACTATCACTTACCGCCCCCAAACACGCGTTCTTCCTGCCGAGATAAGCCGGCCAGACCAAAGCGACTCCTGTCTTTAAAGCAGGAATAAGGAATAAATAATATATACATTTCAAACGGTAATCTTCAAAGTAGTCAAATGGGAGTCTAAGCGATTAGGGCTGATTGCTGTGTTATTAGCATACCTCAAATTACCTATTTTGTTTGCAGGCATGAAATTAATCTGACGGTTGTCAACGAAGGAAGGTATATCTACCTATCTATCTATATAAACAAAAATTAATCGCCAAAATGTATGTACGCGCATAACTTCCGAACGACTGCACCAAATGGATAATTCTTTTTTTTTGTGTAATAATGTGACAATAATGTCAGGACAAGGTTTGTATAAAACTAATGGTGAGCTCTGGCTTGGCTCTGGCATTATGAAATTTGTATTAAAAATTTGCAATAGGTGGCACGCGAGCTGTTTGAAAACTGAATGTACCGGGAATGAATGTATGGAATACGGGTGGGGGGAGTGGGGAGGGGAATTCTGGAAGGGGGTTCGCGGGAGGGGAAGAGGGGAACCGGGAGGGGGAAGGGGAACTCGGGAGGGGTGTTTGCGGGACGGCGGAAGGGGGGGGAAGTGGAGTGGGGAGAGGAAAGGTGGAAGAGGTGGAGTGGGAACGCGAGTGGGGAAGGGGATGCGGGAGAGGAAGGGGAGGCGGAAGGGGAACGAGACGAATGGGAACGGATACGCAGGGAGAAACAATTTCTTTAGTAAATGGCATAGCAACGCACGACGGGTACCAGCTAGTATTAATATAATAATGAAACTGTGCCTGTACGGTTGCTCAATCAAAAATTTAATAAAATATTTCAAAATAAACATTATCCAAGCCTGCTATTTCGCGTTAGTTGCCACTACATTAAATATCCACTTTATTTAAAAAAAGCCTTCCTTACATATCCAAATTAGCGGGCGGGGATGGTTATCGCCATCGTGAGAATCATTTATTATATAACCATTATCCCAGCCATAGGTCACCCAAGTGCTAAGTTTCGCTACGTTTGGTGACGTAGCAGCGATGCCCGGATTTATGGGGTGAAGTTTGTCTAGGTCCTGGCGGCTGATATGTTTGCTCATCTAGTGATCGGGAGAGACTGGTTGAGGGAGACCTTTGTTATCTCCAGCAGGACTATCTCGACTTATCGACTTGCACCGCAGTGGGATTTAAATGTCCTTCACTATGGACACGCTAACTCTTAGTCTCCTACACGCACTTCATTTCTTTTTTCTTCCCAGAACTTCATCTTGTTCGTTTTCTAAAAAGACCCTCCACACAGTATTCCCAAACATGTTGAGGCCCTATTTTCTCAGGGCCTCCAATATGGAGCAATATAAAAAAGTAAGATAATCTTGCTGATGATGTTCGTGGAGTTTAAGAAAGCAGATATTATTGGATATCTGCTCTTGTACGTAACTATATTACAGAAAAAGGTTGCATGTTTATAAATAAATTCATAAAAATCATTTACCTATAGCTACCAAAATTTGAGTATGTAATGTTCAAAGCTATTAGCCGTACTACCCACCCAAATGTGTGGAATATTTGCACAGTAATCACTGGAGTGGTTACTACAAAAGAAAATGATTATTTCACTATATAATTTTCTAAATTATCTTTTACATTTGCGTACAAAGAAAATTTTGATTAAAACTCGACCATTCTTTACGTAAATAATAACATATAGGTAGAAGATTGTAGCGAAATAACAAAAAAAGTGATAAGCCACACTTTACCCTCGAAAAGACTACAATACAATACTACGAAAAAATATATAAGAAGGCTGTATTACATTTCGTCACACTCAATTATAAAGAAATAATCACTTTTTTCGGCATCATAATTTGGCAATGTTTGCAAAATATCGTAACCATGGTTAAAGTGAACAAATGTCACACATACTATTTCATTATAAGTTTGTGGTGTTAATGAGAAACGCATTTTTTTGGGACTAAATTTCTTTGCCTATACATATTTCCGACATTGTTATTTTTTTTACCCTGAAAGTTAAGCGTCTTTGTGGTGATTTTTTTCATTTTCGTGCTTTAAATATCATCATATTATTCAGAATTTTTTTCAATAGGCTAAAGAATTCGTAGGTTTTGAAGATTGTTGGTCGATGGTTTGAAGTGAAGTAGTTGTCAATTGTTATTTAAAGACTAACATCATTATTAATGGAGACCTATCTTGTTTGATAGAGTACAGAAAAAGTAAAAATCTGATGAAAACATTCGAGAACAGAGCTCCTGGAAGTTAGTAGTTAGATACCAATCTCCCCATGAGCTGTACAAATGGTTCAAGTTGCCCCCATTGCTTTATTTCCTTGGATAAACTAAAAGAAGTATTTTTCAACCATTTTACATGTCATAGAAAACTACCATACACAAACATTTACAGTTCATTAAATATACTAGTTTCGATGGCGGGTCTGTCTGAGAGTGATTGTAAATCTGGTTCAATGAACTCAGATTTGTTTGACTGTGTTATTTTCGAAATCGGAACTGATCGTGTTAAGAATAATTCAAAGAAGCGATAAAATACCTATCTGTGATAGTACATTTAATTTTGTTTTTAGACCAATTCATCATTAGACCATTTACAAAAGTGGCAAACATACAGATGAACAAAATTAAAAGCAAATTAGCTTAATACCTATCTGTGATAGTATATTTAATTTGTCTTTAGACCAATTCATCATAAGACCATTTACAAAAGTGGCAAACATACAGATGAACAAAATTAAAAGCAAATTAGCTTAATACCTATCTGTGATAGTATATTTAATTTGTCTTTAGACCAATTCATCATTAGACCATTTACAAAAGTTGCAAACATACAGATGAACAAAATTAAAAGCAAATTAACTTAAATACCTGTCTGTGATAGTATATTTAATTTTGTCTTTAGACCGATTAATCATCACTAGACCATTTACAAAAGTGGCAAATATACAGATGAACAAAATTAAAAGCAAATTAGCTTATAGCCAGCCCTAGAAAAAATACTTGATAAATACATTTTCATAAAACTTTACAAATACTTAGAATTCTTATCTTTTTTAGATCCCAAACAGTTTGGATTTCAAAAGAAAAAAAAGAACGAATATGCTACTTAATTTTTTTAATTTTATTTTTCAAGTAAAGTTTCTTTACGCACGCTTGACTTGGGGAGTAAGCTGGTGAATGCGTGACGAGGGCGTTATGAAAAGTGTAATCGGGCGAGGCGAACGGTCGGGCGAGGCGAACGTAAGTTGAGAGGGAGATATAAGTTAGTGAAGTTTTACTTCAGTCGTGTGGTCTAAAGCACACTCGTTTTTTTTTAATTAATGACAATATAAAATAAAGTAAAATTATGAAATAGGTAAAAATACAGAGCAAAGTGGTTTGCTCACATACGAAATAAGTTTTTAAAAACAATGTGTTGGTTTTGTATTTTGATAACTAAAAAGATATTTGCTACCTTAGGTAAACTATTAGGAATAATGGAGGTAATAGGAATTAGATAAGAGCTGTTAGTTTTATTTTTAAAAATTACTGACTGCTAGACACACGACAGTATATTTTTTTTAAATGCAGCAAAATAAAATTTGTCTCAAAGGATCACACAGGGGAGAATTTTAGAGCTAACCCTTCATCTATATTTCAATTATGAGTAAATTGTTATCATTTGTTAGTAATTTTGCGCATGGTACTAGTAATGTCACATGAAGGCTTGATTACTGCGATGAACCTCATGCGACATGATTTTATTGCCCTACTAAAATGGTCTCATGATGCAGGCCACACATAATAAATGCAAAGAAAACTAAAATTATCCACAAAGGATCTCTACACGCTATAATATGTAATGTTCTGCCTTCACTATATACATAAAATTGTTGCACAGTCCCGTTCATACGGAACCATCGAGTTTGTCAAATATTATGTATATTTGGGTGTAACTATTGAATGCTACATGAAAAGGTGTCCATGATACTAATGTTTGTAAACGTCTGCGGACTATTGTGGAAAAGACCTATAAAATAAAATATTTCGTGCCCGGCTGAATCCACTATTCGATTTGAAATTACTTCTTGGGGATATTCTTGTAAAACTAATACAAGTCACATCCAAGCATTACTTACATACAAGTCTCTGGATGTTTTTTTCTGATAAAGGATTATTATTACTGTATAATATTGTAAGTCATGTTACATTGTCTGATTCCTCCTTGTACGTGGAATAGTTTACAATAAACATGATACAAGATTCACTCAAAATTAAGGATTGGAGGTTCCGAAATATACCCACAAAATGTTTAATTGTGCAAACAATTAGTTTTATTTATTTATTTATATTTATTTATACATGCATATATATTACAAAACATTACACGATGAAACTTTGCCTGTCCAACTGGGAAGGATACCCGTTTCAGGACAGCCAAATTGTATATTTAGTTCATAATATTACAAAGGAATGGAAATAGAAGTATATAAATGAAATAAAAATATAAGCAACAAGAATTTAGTATAAAAATACAACCAACGAAAATTTAAAAGTAAATGGTCAGAGGTTTGCAAAATTGCAACATTAACCATATTATTGTCTTTAACACCTAAGTACATTGACGTTAAGTATGTTTCGCTTAGTGTCAAACCGATGTATCGATGGTACCTACCTCTTGTACCTCACTCTGCCAGTTGCAGGAGTACGGAACCATCCAATTTTGAATTAAATATTTTAGGTAAAAAAAATTAACAATTTTTTTTAATGAAATTGCAAAGGCCTTACATTTAATTACATTAATAGTTTTCC
This sequence comes from Limnephilus marmoratus, assembly GCA_917880885.1. NCBI lineage: Eukaryota > Metazoa > Arthropoda > Insecta > Trichoptera > Limnephilidae > Limnephilus > Limnephilus marmoratus. Next base: position 49,428,148 of record OU862918.1, on the reverse strand, counting down.
AGGTTATTTTGGGGAACATTTGCAATTGCATAATTAGAATTTACACTTTTATACACCAACATATGACATAAGAATTCGAAATGCATTTATGACTATTTAATTTTTAATCAATGTACTATAATTTTTTTAGAATTTCCTAAGTAATAGAAATTACCCATTTATAAACCAGAATATATGAACATAAATTTCCAATCAATTAAATTTCAAAACTTATTTTTAATATGTCTAGTCGTTATTTTTCAAGAATGAAAAAAACCGTCGTTATTTTACACGGATCAAAAAAACAGAGCAAAAGGATATATTTTTTTTATGCAATAACATAAACTTTTTAGTACATATTAGGTATGTGAGATTGTGTTAACATATGTTCGCTCTCGACTCTCCCCATGTCCAGAAGCCAATTGCTAACCCATTTCCGTAAAGTGCTTGCACTTTTCAGTTTCCATGCTTCAGGTATGATGTTGAACAATTTGGGCCCTAAGTAGGAGTATTGTCTTTGGGCATGTGATGTGTTTGTAGTAGGTGGAACTGCTGGATTCCTCCCTGCATGGCGGGTGTTGTGGAGATGATCAATGGATGAATAGATGAATAATTTCACATGGTATTGTCAGTGTACATGCCAGTATGGGTACAGATCGAGGGTTAAAAAACTTCCCAAAATACTATTGCCTTGCAAACTAAAATTCTAACATATTTATGGATAAACCCTTATCATAATATTATTAAAAGTCGCAAGGGTATGTGCGCTGAAATCATTTACGCAACAAAATTATTAAATGCTTCGCTCCAATTTAACCAGGCGTTATATTTCAACCGTCGAATTAACCCCCAAACTTTCAGACACGTACACGTATTCATGTACGAGACACAGTGAAATATATCACAAGGCCCATCGCTCATATAATGGAAGAGGCTTAGCGAGATTACGCCGATTAATACAATACAATGCGGCTCTTTAATTAATGATAAATGGCGTCTGCCACATGTTCGCATCATCGATCTGATGCCAAAGATGAAAGGGAATAAATTAAACGGGTGGAGATGAATATATTACAGTGCGCAGTGGTGTTGTTTTTGAGGTTATTGGTTTTTGGAAGTAGTGAAGACTTGTGAGAATTTTGGGCTAGAATTGAATATAAATAAAACAAAACACATGCTCATAAGCAAAAATAACGCATTGAATGAAAATCTTTATTTGCTGGAACAAAACTAGAGAAGGTACAGAGTATTGTGTACTTGGGCTACAATGTAAATGATAGATTAGATCCTTCGGTTGAAATCAAATTCCGTATTGAGCAAACTCATACAAACTTTATCCGCATGAAAAAGATGTTCTGCTGTCATGATCTTAACCTTGGATTACAAATGCGAATGGTCAGGGTTATAAATAAAGATATTATGGTTCGGATGAATAAAGAAAAAATTTGAAATTTAATTAAAATTAAATTTGAAAATATTATTATTTAGTTTAATTTTAAGGGCCCGCAACCCGGATTCGTACCGATTTATTACATATTTCCCACGGTAAGTTTTAAAGCTCTTAAAAAATATATGTTATTCTTGAAAATAATATCTAGACTTTGCCCGCGCCAAAACGCAAATTATATAAAATTCCCTCGGAAGAAAAAAATCGCAAATTATGCTCCAAAAATTATTATAAACACGTTTGTTTCAGTTATTTTACAAGTTATATGTATGAAAAATCACAGTGTTTCTTTAAATGCTGTTTAAGACAATTCCCGCGAGATTTTTGCTCTATTTTAAACGAATCGTGTTTTATTAAACATTTTCGCAATTTTCGCATCGGTTTTGTCGCTGTCAATGTTAGCGCTCTCCTCTAACATTCGTAATTTCGTATCTCTCCATCTTCTTCTTTTCGGGCCCGGTTGCAGAGCCTTAATTAAATTTAAAAAAATTAAAATGGAGTTCTACGAATTAAACCCAAAAATAATTATTAATAAAGAAAAATAAGTTATTAAAACTATAAAAATCCGAAAACTTTAATATCTTGGACATGTGATGAGACATCCAGAAGAAAGGTCTTGCATTTCATTATACAGGTAAAGATTACAAGAAGGCGGAGCCCTGGAAGAAGGAGAACTTCCTGGCTGAAAAACCTGTGACAGTGGTTTGGCCAGTCGACTAGAGCTGTTTCGGGCCGCAGTAAACAAAGTCCGCATAGCCAACATGATAGCCAACATCCGTTGAACGGACAGGGCACAAGAAGAAGAAGGTTTTTGGAAAAGAAGCAAGTATTAACATAAAAGAGGCAGTTTGAGTGCAGAAGAGTTAAAGTCTCGGGTTTGCAAATTACGCATCGGACGGATCTCCACGAATGGATTTTAGAATTCCACTGATCCGCACCGAACGGACTGCACGCATCAGCTCATCACCTAAGCAAATTATCCGAGTGACAACTTTTCCGATGCGTGCCGATGACGAAACGAAAATTCGAATTCAATGGATGCATTACCACCAAGAGCAGTCTGTAGTGAACATATTTGAATAAATAACTTGTTTAATAGGTTGTAAGATAATTTGGTGGTGGCGCCACCTTGTAGTCACAGGGGAAGCGTGAGTCCTATCTGAGCGTTTGACTGCCTACGGTCGACAACAAATTGCACGCCCCAAACCAAGGGCAAAGTAATTTAACAATGGTACTTATGCCTGGTTATCTTGCGATGTTTATGTTGACGCTCGAACTCACTTTGTACTTGGATGATTAGGATTTGACCACAGGTACACGAAGTTTTATAGGAGACAGATTGTAGTGGTGGTTGATTTATAGAACGCGATTGATTACTATAATTTACACTTTTTAAAGTGATACACGAATATAACATGACGTTGTCGAGACCAGGTAATGATGGTACTCAACAACTGTGATAATAATCGTCGATCGTCGAGAAGTAGCTGCTTCAAAACTGGCGTGGGCGACGATCGGTAATGCAGCCGATAACATCGCCGATTGCGCGTTACCAATTGCGCAGATTCAAACCTCACTAGTTGAATCCTGGCTTTGCCATTGGCGGAAAGCATAACGAACCCATCAAGAACCAATTTTCGATACGAAACACAGGTACTTCTCCAACTCCTTTCCCCATCAATAACTTTAACCTTAACTACATACCATGCCGCCGTGGTCGAGGGATAAGGCTCTTGACTCATAATCCGAAGGTCGCGGGATCGAAGCCCGGCGTGGGCAAATAATTTTTTTTGGAATAATTTGTGTTATTTCACAGTTAATTCAATTAAAATAATATACAGGGTGTAACTTGACTTACTTTTACCAATGATTCCTGACATTATTTGGAGTAAAAAATTTAAATGAAATTTTGGTCTCCGGTGAAACTTTTGACATTTATTTATCTAATATATAAAATTCTCGTGTCACGGTGTTTGTTACCATACTCCTCCGAAACGGCTGGACCAATTTTGATGAAATTTTGTGTGCTTATCTGGTAGGTCTGAGAATCGACCAACATCTATTTTTCATACTCCTAAAAGTAAAGGGTGTTCCACTCCGAAGAAAATTATTTTCCCCATACATTTGTATGGAACGAATTCTCCTATTTTGAAAGAACTGCAGCAATATTTTAAGGGGTATAATATTGAACTGGGAACCGGGGGAGGGGGGGGGGAGGGGGGAAAGGAACTCAGGAAGGGGGGTTAGCGGGACGGGGGAAGGGGAGAAGTGGAATGGGGAGAGGGAGAGGGAGAGGGAACGTGAGAGGGGAAAGGATACGCAGGGAGAAACAATTTAGATCAAGGTATGGTATACGCAGGGAGAAACAATTTAGATCAATTCAGCTAATAAGTTGACAACAGTTTTTGATTCTGAGGCGGTACGAAGTTCGCCAGATCAGCTAGTTTTTCTATAAAAATGCAAAGAAATTATAGGTGTTGGACAGTTGGAGGTGGGGTTAGGGGTTTGTCGGTTACTCGGTTGAGTTACTAGTGACGACATGCGGAAAAAAATTGTTCTATTTTGTAAACCAAAATTTAATTTACATTTCTTACTCCAAATAATATCAGAAATCACTGGTTAAAGTGAGTCAAGTATGTCGCTGAATAGTACATTTGCTGTACGTTCCAGAGTGGAAGATACTCAATGATACTTAGTATTGTCCTGTTGTAAGACCACCATTCAGAATTTAAATGTTGCTTGAAATGGCTTAAGTCGTGTTTGTTGACCAGATCTTAATAGCCAGGTACTTCACACCTTCCTCTTCCCATTTTTTCCCCTCACTACCTTCGGCCTCACAACATAACCCAATTGGGGATGCCATAGTCTCACTGGCTCCAGACGGGAACAGCTGGGACTCTTGTGAGTTGTTGTTCACGTAAAATAAAAATAAAATACCCCAATTGGGGAATCCATAGTCTCACAGCGGTTTCCAGCAGTTGGGACTCTTGTGCGGTATCCACATAAACACAAAAGCCGTTTACTCATAACACTTCACTAACTCAACTTGATTTATGAAGCCAATTAAATCGGTTTAATGTTTTAATTATCATTGTTGACCAATATCACCCCGTGTTTCTACCAAAATTATTAAGACATTAAAAGTGTTGTTTATTGCTTGTTTTTTACCAGTTTTATTTTTATGTGTAGTAAAAGTCATCAAATTGCACAACAGCTGAAGAGATTTATAGTTTTATGGTTGAATCTACATAATTTTATGGGACTTTTATAGACTATTTATCATAACGAAGAGGGGAAAACTATTGGCTTGTCTAATAAGAGCAACACGATTTAACTGAGAATTACTTTATTTTCAAATCTAGATAAATGTATTGTTTCACAGTTGGAGAAGGAAGTTTTCTAGGTCTGGGTTTGACGGTGCTAATTTTTTATGTATTTATTGAATCTAATGAGGCACGGTAAGTGGGACACACTTAAGCTAATATTATACTGAAATCAAATAAGTCAAGCTGATAATAATGGTTAATAGATCCTTCATAAGCGATAACCGTGACAAACGAGCTTGCATAGGGTTCGTTACAGATATTAATCACACTTAGTAGAAATTTAGGGATTTTAAATAACTTACTTATACCCAATAGGCGCTTTTATATTCTCACGTTCACGAAACGGCGACAATTCCAAAAAAACAATAAACATACGTTCATCACAATAATACTGAGGCTCTTTCTTGCATATTAAATAATGGTGACACAAAGGATGAGACACATAATGTACGTAAGTCTGTTTCCTCCAATTTCTTTTTTCTTTAGACATGCAATGTACGTACGTCTGTTTCCTCGAAGGTACTATTTTTTTTAAACTTTTCTTGGACGAAACAGACCAACTTGCGTTGTGTGTTTCATCTTTTGTCTCACCATTATTTTATGTGTAAGAAAGAGATGCAGCATTAAGGAACGTATGTTTGATGCCTTTTTGTACCGTCGCCGTTCCGTAAATGTAGGAATCTTAAAATTAATATTTAATCCTTAATCTTCTATAACCCTTTCTATCTAAAAAAATAAAAGAAAAAAGGGTTGGTGTAAGGTTAATAATTATATGTACGAAAGAATTAACCGTCATATTGCTCGGATCTGCCAGCGCTCAAATATTAAGATGTTTTTTTTTCACAACTTTCCAACTATAAGCCAAATGAATGAATACGCCACGAAGGCCACATTGTGAACAACTATGTGTATTTAATCTTCCTTTCATTTGCATGTACAAATATTGTTCCCAGGATTTATCGCCGGACATTATTATTCAAAAGAGGCTTACGTCTTTGTATGCATTGTCTCCGACGGCCACGAGCCGTGCGGTTGCATACAATCCTCCTTTACTACTAGCTACCCCGCTTCCTTCTCTCACACTACTGTGGCACCCCTATCGGCAACTTTCACAAGTACACACAAGTAATACGGGCTGTCTGACTTGTGTGTCGTAAAAATAGATTTCGGGTGCAAGATAAAAATTTCCTTCGTTCCAGTGGTGAACCGTGATTTTCGCAATTTTCCGGACCGAAGAGTTTTTACTTGGTGTTTTCGCCGCTGAAAAGAATCTTTTACTCGAATACTCGCTACTACATCATGACGTCAACGTGTTATATATTTCCTCAAATAGTTATCTCACATACAAAGTTGTCACGTGTACAGAGCAGTTTTGTGTTATTTGAGATTGAACATGAATCGTTTGGCCTTTCTCCTTAATTTATAACTTTTAATAAAATTTTACGTGTTATTCATACGACATTTGCAATGAATAAAATAATAGTGCCAAACAAATAATAATCATACTACACAATGTATTCCAACCAACCCTACCGCGTTATTCCAGTAACAAAAACCTCAATGGCTCAGTCGCAGTTTAACTTTCTTGCTCCTAAAATCTTCAATAGTTTAAAAATCGCAATATAATCGATATATATCACACTTTCAGGAACTTGGGGACTTTTTAATTAGTGGATGTGGTAGAGCTAGCTGCCTGTTTCTCGTACTCAGATGGAATTGCATATATGTTTATATATGTGTTAATTTATTTTTATTTATTTATTGAAAAATAAGAAATACATGAAAAACATAAGCTGCATATCTCACTAGGGCATTCCTGTATCGAGATATGCAGTTTTACAATGTAATTATAAAAAAAAACATACATATAAACTTGATGAAAATATAATTATAAACCTACAAAAGAAGCACTGAGAACAATTATTCAGACATGGATTATTAATAATTTAATTACAGCTGGGCAGTATGCTCATCGTTGGCAACAATAACATTATACTGTACCTAAACTAAAAATACAAGGTACCTGTTAATTGTGGTTTACCGGATGCATTCATAGTGTGACCATACCACAGTAGCATTTAATTATTAAAAAAAATAAAGATTTGTAAATAACAACAGCTAAATAATATCAGGTAAATAATAATAATAAACAATTATGTTTATTAAAATTAATAATAATTAAGTAATAAATTTATATAGTTTATGTAATAAATATAGTATATTAAGTAAATAAATATAAATAAATTAAGTAGATAATATATGTGTAATATAATTATCAGTCAGCAATAATAAACAATTTATTAATAATAAGTAAATAAACATAAGTAAATTAAGAACATTATAATTATGAGTAAAAACTAATAAACAATTATATAGTACAGTAAGTAAATTATGATACGAAAGAAGTAGATAATAATAAGTAAATACTTATAACAATAAGCAAAGTAAAAAGTACATAATAATATATAAGTTAAGTACATACACAGTTATTAAATGTGGATTGTATGAAATATAGCTTAATTCCAGAGTGATTTATGATATAAGCGAAAACATGGGTAATCCAAAACCATCACTCTCAGTTAGTATACATATTTTGACCATTTTCTTGAATAAATGTAATGTAATTTGTATGTATGTATATGCAAATGTATGTATGTGTTTATGTATGTATATGTCTGAATTGTGTGTACGCCTATGAGTGCGTGTGTATGCGTACATATATAAATGTACGTGTGTGTACATATTCACACATGTAGATATGCATTCACACATATAAAATTATTTAAAAAAATTAAGTATGCGTATTGATCTGATCCTTATGCGTGTATTTTTTTTATTTTCTGTTATCTACTTTCTATTATGACTTTTCCAATTTGCTTTGTAATTTTCCAATTTTTTGCATGTTTGTATATTTTATCCATATCTTTAAACTAGACTTCACAAAATAACAACATTCCATTGGTCACCATGAAACAGACAGTCACCTAATACGGGTTTACATATTGTATGTATGAACATATTTTAAAATAAAACATGTGTTTTTTTTAAATAAATAAAATTAATAATAATAATAAATTCTACTGAAAATAAAGGTAAAGGGAGTATAAGATAAAATTTTGAAGCTCTGCACGAGATGACTTATAATAGATTGGTATAGGTATAACTACAAGTTCTTTTATCTATTGCTATTTCGTTGATTTTTTTTATTATTTTGAATTCAGTCTCTTTAAAAATGTACGCCGCCATGAATATCTTTCACTTTGATGCTGCGCCAAGCCATGGACTGAAGTGCAACAAAATTAATGATCCCTATAATTTTTTTCTGCTCTCTTTTCTCCAGCATCCCCACAGTGCAGCGCCGCCGTACACGTTCTTTCCGTAGTTTCTTTTTGAGTGATTTATATCTCTCTTTGACAGGTTTTGTTTATTTTCTCAAAGTTTCGAGACAATCTCCAAGTTGGACGCCAAAAATTGGCTTTTTTCCCGCGCTTGGCAAATTGCGAGTTTGTTCTCTTGTTCCCTTAGTTTTTTTCTCTTCTACGAAGAGTTTTGTTTCTTGATTTTTTATGACCGATACGTGAGCGCCCGACAGCCCAATGTGCGGTGATGTATAAGGGAAAGTTGAAGATGAGAAATGAGTTATGACGATAGTGTGAACGTGAATTATGGCCGATGATTTTTTTTATTCGGGGCCGACAGGAGTTGTGCCGTTTCGGGTAACACCACCTTAGTTTCGCTGAATTATTGGCGCTAACTTTTATGAGTTAACTTTTCGTGTACAATTTGTGAGATGCTACTTTTTCAATTGAAATAAAAATACGACTTTGTAAGAACTGCGGGAGAGAATGATAATGTGACGGAGATGAAGAATGGAAGAAGTTTTATTTTCTATTACTCAAACACGTATTTGCATATTGTAAACACTTGCCATCAATTTCTTTACTGCTTTCGTTTTTTTCAATTTCTACATTCTACATACATAACCTATAGTAGATAACATTACGGCCTAGGATATTTACACTCTCTCCCACACATTATTCTCCGTTTGAATAATATCACTACGACAAATATGAAAATTTCTAATTGCCGAGAAGCGGTTAGGTCCTTGGATCTAGAACCAGGTTTTAGCTGGTTTGAGAACCGGCAAAATTCATGTTGTTAGGTTATCCGATAAACTTTATTAAACGATTACTTACCTTATTTGGAAGTAAAAAATGTAAAGATATTTTGATCGCCACTTTAAATTACGTTTGTTAAATTTGTTCCCATTGTAAATTATGCCCTTTTCTTTTAACAACCCCCCCTCTTGCCACTTCCGCTCATTCATTTTCTTTCCTCTTTAAGTGTATTTAAAAAATTCATTTTTTTTTACATTTACTCCACACAGGAGGCCCTGAGGAAAATAATTTCCCTCAGGGCCTTTGTCATCTGGGATGCTGTGTAGAAGGTCTTTTCGAGGAGAGGAAGGAATGAACATTGGTCTTGAAGAGACCCATGTTGTAGGAAGGAGGAAACACAGAGGCCGGCAAATCATTCCACAGCCGAGCTGTTGAACACAAGAACGAGTCGAAGAAATGACCCGTTCTCATGTGATAAATGTCAACTGTGTACAAATGTTGGGCACGCGTTTGGCGTGTTTCCCGACTATGCACCGGTGCCGAAGGGATCAATGATGCTAGGTCCTCGGAGCATCTTCCATTGTAATACCGGTAGAACAAGGATAGCATTCCCACCCGACGCCTGTGCTCTAAAGATTGCAATCCGTCTATTAAGATGGGAGAATCTATCAAACGGACCGCCCGTTTCTGCACAGAGTCGAGGGTATTTTTCAGGTATTTTGGAGCTCCACACCAGAGATTCTTATCAATAAAAGTAGTTAAAACTAAGTTTTGATTTATTTTTAATTATGACGTGCATGACGTACGACGTACATGACTTATTATAAAACTCACCGGAAACCAAAATTCAATATTTTTTACATTAATTCTACATAATTTCTGGGTAAAAAAATTTCCCTCAGGGTCTACGTCATCTTTGAGAATGGTGTGCGTAGGGTGTTTTAAACCAAAGGGTGGAGTGGAAGACTGCGGCTCGTGACTTTTGGGTGTGCTAGGGTGCTAATATAAAAAATGGCATCATGGATATTGTCGTAGGCGATTAAAACTTTTTTTTTTCAAAAAGCGGTGTTTTGAATGAAGATTTTTCAGGAAATCTGTGCGGCACACCGCTAAACTCAAACATCCTGAAATTTTTCATACAAAAAATTGATTTACAAAAAAAAAAAAAAAATTTTGCAGCTACAACAACATCAATAATGCCATTTTTTTTAAATATCAGCACACTAGCACACGCAAATATCACGAGCCGCCACTGAGTGTAAGTAATGGGAATGAATAGGGTATGAGGGGTATAATTTAGGAGTGATTTGCGTATGAGTCCATCTTTGCCACTGCGTTACAAGGTGATGGGCCAATAGAGTTCAGCTGGAGAAGTCAAAGGGTCTCCTTCAATCCGGCCCTTTCTATCCGGCCCTCCATGCAATTGACCGGCATCAGCCACCAAGACCTGAACAATCCTCATCCCACGCGGGGACCCTTGCTGAGTCACAAACGCACCAAACCACTAGGGGTGACCTAAGCAATCAATATATACTTTTAGTCCAAATAAGTTGAGGAAACACTTCTTAAAGTAAATCAGATATGTAAGAGTACGTCCCTGTATATTGTCCCTGTGTTTGCACCTCATTCCACAGTGAAAACTTTAAATAATTCGTACAAATAATTAAGCTTTACTTTGAATGGACTTGAATAGACCACTTATTCCAGACCTTTATCTTTCAGTTCTCATACACCACTTATTCCAGACCTTTATCTTTCAGTTCTAATATCTTTCATTTCTCATATACCACTTATTCCAGACCTTTATCTTTCAGTTCTCATATCTTTCATTTCTCTTATACCACTTATTCCAGACCTTTATCTTTCAGTTCTCATATTATATAACATCCACTGAACAATGGTAATATAGATTCGCTGGTTCCACGCAGTTGGAAGTAAAAAGTAAAGCCAAACTTAATTTTTAATTAAATGACCACAATATTAGCGAAACTCAATCGAAAATCTGGAGACAGAAAAATCAGAAAAAGATATTGGCACCTTTGGGACTCGAACCCAGGACCATTTGCTTACATGGTAAGTACTCTACCAACTGAGTTAAGGTGTCTATATTCAATTCGGTTAATTTTAACTATATCATACTTCGACTAAGAACTACCAACATAATAGTCATTTTCTTAACGCACATATTAATTTATCCAGACGCTATCTAGATAGCATTTAGTTCGAGTTGAATCTTGCAATCATATATAAAGATAGCAGCCAATAATATGTGCCTTAAGAAAATGAAGATACTGTTGGTAGAGTCACGTGGGGTAACCGTACGCAGTTTTTACATTGGGATTTTTGTATAAACGCTTTAGGTATTTTGCTCATTGATGTGATTGTTTATTAAGGCATCTCAAACAAACATAAAAACCTTATGTAATTCATAAATCAAAAAGTTATATAAAAATATTTACATGCATGTCGATTACGAACACTTACCCCAAGTGCGGGGTAAGTATTTGCATACCGTAGAGAAGTGTTCAAATCAGATTAGTGGTTAACTTCAATAGAATTATCACTTTGCACCCGTGTAACTACAATATTTTACCAAAAATTATTTATCATAGACCACATCGCTCAGTTGGTTACACAATAGCACACATCGGTAAGCAAACATGTCGATAGCAGATGACAAAATTTAAGAAAAAGCACGAAAAATAGTAATTTACCTACAAATTTTTATTTTCAAATTAGGATTCATTGTACTCATATCCTGCTTCAATGCGACCCAAAACGCTACTGAATTAACCCTCCGCCCGTCGCGGCTTTTTTGTAACGCGAGGTGTCGCGTGGGGTCGCTTAGGACCCCAAAAATAAATATGATTAAATTGTTGTTGTAGCATACATTTTATATGTTTTTTTAACTGATTACAGTCAGGTGATAATGATTGCTTTGAAATAAAAAGAAATGTTAAGAATTAGTCATTTATTTTCAATGCAAGAGCTTAAAAATCAACAAGGAACATTTTTTTGAAATTTTGAATCATATTTTTTTAATAGAAAACAAAAAAAAAAATCTAACCAATTTCCATCAAACTCATAACTATTTGAGGTTGATATAGACTTATTATTATTACAACAAAAAATCAACAAAATACAATAAAAAAAAACATATAAACTTGATTTTTATGGTGTTTTGTTGATTTTTTTAGCCTCACGCCGAAACACAAGTCTGTATCTCACATCGCACATGCACAAACTAAATTTTCTCGGCGCTTGCGTCAAGTATACTCCCTTTTAGGAAGCAACCTAAAGTAAGAAATCAGTGGGAACATTTAAAATGAACATAATTAGCATTTCTGTAAAACCTTGTCTTTTAAAGACCCTACGCGACGGGTCAAGGGTTAAGGAACGTGCGGGCGCGAAACAGGCACGACCACCTCGGAAACATCATTGCGTACACTTACACTCTGCGTACGGTTACCCCACGTGACTCTTGTTGTTAATCGAAGTACTTAAAGTATTAAATATTATAATTTAAATTTTACTCATAGAGTTAAATTTTTTTTTTAAATTATTTTCTCAATCGCAATACCGATCAAAACAGAAATGAATATATAATACAATAAATAAGGTATTCGCAAACAAAAATCAGTTGATTTTCGCAAGAAACACAAAATTACCAAGATACTATATTAGCTGGGAAACACGCTAAGCAATGAAAATTTAATTAGAATTTTTCCCACGGAAATGTGTTTCAGCACAGCGAGAGGCATGCGTTGCCTACTAATGAGCTTCCCCAGAATAATATACGTAGATTTATTTTCGCCTATATTTAAACTCTAATAACAATATTCTAATATGCTAGCCGCATAGCACGCGCTCCGGTGGCGGTCCGGGGGAATTTAACGCCCGACAAAGCATGCTAACCGCACGACCACAGAACACCACTATGAACGGTTCTCCTAAAATAATTTATCAATAAATCTCGACTTGTCACTTGCTTCTTTGTATTCCGAGCTCTCCCAATCCCCTGTCTAGGAAAATAGGAACAAAGTTCGAGTTATCTGTTTTGCAAGGGAAATACATTTGCGTAATGAAAAAAATACGTTTTCGCTGTCCGCTTCGTTTTGTATTGATTTTAGGTACGTCATTTGGCTTGCTACAATTTTATTTGAATCATCTAAAAGCGTGAAATAACGCATTGTTGCATACGGAAAAATCTGCAATTGCTGAGCACTTAATTAATGCTGGCCATTATTTTGGATTTGTTCCTGAAGGAAAAACTCAAAACGCGAAATATTTATTCGCCTCTGCATACATAAACAAATACTTTACTTTTACAATTAGCATTGCATTTAGCATTCTCGGTAAATGAAGAAACCCAATGTACCTTATTTTCCAGTCGCTATTGACGGGAGCTGTCTATTTTACCTGACACTTTTCAACCCTCCTTAATTTTTTGATTCTATTATCTGTCCATTTTTGTCAGTTGTATTTGAAAAATCACATCTCACGCATTAACGATAGGTACAAAGAGTCTTAGTAGACTCTCTTTAGAAATCAGCAAACTTCCATATCATGTTCAGTTCATGGAATATTGAGGTCATCCGTGAATGTTACTCAAATATGTGGGTAAATCAAATAAGCGTCTATCTTCGTTGTATAAAGATGTTTTCATTACGTAGAATACATTCCATAGATATTTAAACATAATGTGCCAAAGCGCAAACTTCTTATCATTTGGTGCGAAGATAGGAAGTTCTGAACACTCTGTATAAACAAGATAATATGTTTCCCATCCCTCACATCCATCATCTCCTCAAAGGCTCCGTTCTACTACCCACTACCTGCCCAGTATCCTCCCACAACCACCCCCAACCCTCCAGCATTACCAGGCTGGCAGGTATTCCAGGGGATGAGAAACCTCCAAGAAAAGCACGCAAAAAAATATTTGATCAAACTCACTCCAATTCTCACAAACCCAACTTTCACAGTTACCTGTATGATCTCTTGTCAGATATATGTCATCTACGCGCAGGTTGTGGGTTTTATTACGTTTTGAGAGAGATTTTTCCAACTGTGTATTTTGATTGAAAGGAGGAAGGTTTTTACTGGTTCATAAATAAATATAACGTTTTTCTTGTCATTATTTACTCGCATAAACTAACTTATCATTGTTTTGTTTTTTCAACATACTCGGTAAGTCATCGATGAAGTTTCTGTTTACGAGAGTATTGATAAAATTTCAGGCACTGAAATACTTCGACGCGTCAAAAAAATTTAAGCAAAGTCGGTTACATGTCAAACACTTTTATAATTCCATCATTGTGTTGTTTATCAAAAAGTATTGGTATAAATTTATTTATTTATTTATTTACGCCCTTGGAGCATTTACATCAATCGTGTAACATAATAATAATAGAAATAGAAACAATAAAATACCAATTATTATTTCTCTTCCTTTACACTAAAGAAAGGAAGCAGAATTAAAAAGACAAATGACAACAAAAACAATATTCGAAGAATAATATTAAAATTTCGATAAATTCCGATTTTAAATAAATTTTGAAATTTCTGATATAAATTTAGGTAAGGAATAAATGAAAATGTCAACGGAACTGAATTTATTTCCAAGCCTATGTAGTCTTTGGATTGGGGAGTTAATGACATAGTTAGTTTTAAATGGATAAACTAAGAACACATTTGGAACTCGGAATGTTATTAGTTTTATTAAGTCAGGTGCGTCAAGTGATCCATTAACCAATTTGAATAAAATAACTAAATCGCTCTTGGTTCTTCTACACGATAGGCCAGTTAAATTAAGTATTTTCATTAAGTTAACATAATTAATTTGTTCAATGTGTATGGAGAGTTTGAAATTAATGAACCATAAAAATTTATGTTGAACTTTTTCAATTTGTTTTTGATGTGCTTTGTATAGAGACCAAATATTGGAATTGTTTTCTAAATTACTTCTTACTTAAGCAGTGATCAATATTTTAAGCAATGATTTTTATTTTTTATTTAAATACCACTGAAAAGGCTTTTAAGGTAATTTAAATTTCAGCGAAAATTATTTAAATGTTTACTTAAAAAATAATAAAATGTGTTGTTAGTTATAAGTAAATATTACTATTATTTTATGTGAATAACTCACAAGAGTCCCAGCTGCTCCCTATTGGAGCCAGTAAGACTATGGCATCCCAAATAAGGGTATGTTGTAGGGCTGAAGGTTGTGGGAGAGGAAGAAGATGAGGAAGAGGAGGGTGGGAAGGTACCTGGCTATTCAAATCTGGTCACCAAATACGGCTGAAGCCATTTCAAGCAACATTTCAATTCTGAATGGTGGCCTTACACCATGGCAATAGTAAGATACAGATTTTATATACTATTTTAAATGAATTAATTGTGAAATAACACAATTAATCAAATCAAATTTATTTGCCCACGCCGGAATTTGATCCGGCGACCTTCGGATTTAGAGCCTTAACCCTCGACCACGGAGGCCATCAAAATTTAATACCTAAATACTTTTTTACATCAAAAAGCTTATCACGTATGATTTTATCAGTTTTCGTGCAAATCTATTAAATTTAACAATTAAATAACACTCACAATCTTTGATGTTTTCAACACGATAATCTTACATTCGATGCCAATTTTTCATTCCAAAACCAGAAAAAAAAGCTTTTTTCTCAAATCACAGCTTTTGCACAAACGCCCTTATGCTTTTGGGGCAGCGATTTGTAGCTTTATGGACAAATAAAACTGCCTAGTGGAACATGGATAAAGTGCTTACTGCCCAATCATGATGTCACGGGTGCAATTCCCATTGATGGATGGATGTAAAAAGTTTTCCCTGATTAAAAAAAATGTGTTTGCGATCCGGACCGGATATTTATATTGTCGCAGTTAGGCCCGAATCGCTCAGATATGAAGGAAATCCGTGTAAAACCGATGAGTGGACAGGTCCGCTGAAAATGATTTTGGAAAAAATATTTCAAGGTACCAAAGTTTGAGGCGGTCGGTAAACCGTTTGGTGGGAAGTTCGGATTTGTTTAGAGAATGGATTAATTTCTGATATACCTACAATGTTTATCTACGTAACCACTAGTCATTTATGTTAAAAAATGATATGTCTGAGTAATGAACTCTTTCAGTTTAACCCTTAGCAAAACTCGTTATTTTCAGCCTACAAGTCAAGTGGAAGTCATTTGTGGTGGACTTAGGTCCCCTAAGGTTTAAAATTAATGAAAGATATATAATAAATCCAAGAAAACTAGCTAATTACATATAGGAATTTCATTTTTCTATCGAGCAAGATTTTAAGGCCAGGCAAATGCACAATAATGTAATGCGCTCGAGTTCGTAACCGCGATGGCGGTGTTTTTCCCCATTCCTACCAGTTTTTGCCATAAAATGCATTAAAGCTACTGTCACTCAGATTTGCATTATCTAGGCTACCGTTTTCCGAGTCACCAATGCATTAAAATGTAATCAAGAAATTTTAGAAATATGTAACTACACTCGTGGGGGACCTAGGTCCCAGATCCTTGGTCCTGGGTCCTAGGTCCCAGGTCAGCCCGGGCGGTATTCTAAGTATCGACCACTCGGGCGATACTAAGAATACACGGAGCCGCAAGCGCGTAAGGCTTAAAATAAAAGAAGTATTTTATAACCTGCTTGGTGGGGGACTCCGCGAGTGGTATTACGGGTTAAGTTTGCAATGCTTGCGGAATTATGGGATTATCAATAAGGGGCTACTATAACATCCGCTTGAAATAATATGGAAATCCCTTGAATAAAATCGACCGATCGGTTGGCTACACTTTTGGGTCCCACAGAAGGATTGTGAGTCTTCAAGTCCTCCATCACGACCCAATCATCATTTTCGGCTTACTGTAGTGGAAGTAAGAGATTTTTCAATATTGTCAGGATATTCTTAACCCAAAAATGTTTCTATCTTTAAAAAAAAAATATATATATTTTATTTTTTTATACAGTTATGTGGCTTTTATATATAACCAACACTAAATAATTGTTGTCACCCAGAAACAAGTCAATAAAACATACTTTTGTCTACCAGCACCGTTCGAAACAGACTTTACTTGAATGAAAATAAACCATAGGTTTTTTTGCTTCCTTGTGTGTTCTGGAATCCGCGCTGGGCCAGGCTGCGTATTTACAAAACCTATACCCTTTCAGTCGCTTTAAATTTTCAACATCAAAATTTAAATATTTAGAAATAAAATTATTAATTTGTAATATACATATTGGAAAGGTTATTTTATCTAGATTTTAGAACAATTTTTGTTTTTGCAAAGTGATAAAAAATTATCAATATAGAGGTGTATTTACAATATATGGGAAAAATTTTAAATTTAAATATTTAGAAATAAAATTATTAATTTCTAATATACACATCACAAAGATTATTTTATTGAAATTTTAGAACAATTTTTGTTTTTGCAATGTGATAAAAATAACCAATATAGAGGTAAGGTATAGGTATTTAAAATATAAATTGTCGCTACCGCGACTGAATCGGTATAGGCTAAGAGTATGGATAATAGGTTTTGTAAATACGCGGCCGGGCTTTCCATGATGGATTTTTTTTTACTTTAATGTTGTGGTGGTATATTCATTTATACGGGTGGATTTTTTTAACTAAGTAATCGCACTTCGTTCAAACTGTAGTAATAGTCATATAATCAAAGTTAGCCATAGTTATTCTCTGAGGGTTCACTGCACCTCTGCACATTAGAGAAAACCACCGATGATACCTTTAGTTATATACATAAAAGAAGAGTGTATGTATGGGAATGGCTGTGTTTTACATACAAATCAACAGTTAAAACTTGCTCTCTTTTGCACCTTTAATAAAGATGAAGGTCGCTTGATTGTCTTCATTGAACTTTCAAAAAACTACCCCGATTCTATTTTTCCACCCCTTCCGCCGCTACCCGAATTTCTACTGATTTATTACATATCTCCCTAAAACATTCGAAGTTTTTAAAAAAATATATGTTATTTTTGAAGATAATATCTAGACGTTTTCCATACCGAAACGCAAATTATATGAAATTCCCTCGATAGAAAAAAATCGCAAAGTATTCTCCGAAAATTATTATAAACACGTTCATTTCACTTATTTTAGAAATTATATGTATAAAAAAAAACTCACAGTGTTTCTTTAAATGCTATTTTAGATTTCCCAGTGAGATTTTTACTCTATTTTAGACGAGTCGTGTTTTATCAAACATTTTCACAATTTTCGCTTCAATTTTATCGTTTTAAATATTAGAGCGCTTTCTCCAATGTTCGTAATTACATATCTCTCCTTCGTCTTCTTTTTGAGCGGGCTACGACGCCTTAAGGCAGATTTTTTATGCTTCCTGATGAAATTTTGCACATTTTGCACGTTCGAAATAAGAGAAAACATCTGATTTAAAAAAATTCTGCGTATATCCCGGACAACACTGGGAACTTTAATTATTTAATATAAATTTCATGCAATAAGTCAGTCATTTGTACCTATATAACATTTTTGAAGTTTCAAAATAATATATTTTTTTAAATATTATAGTTTCTGGTGTGGGAATATTTTATAGTGATCTGTTGAAGGTGTGGTTGTGCACAACACTAGTGGTTTGAAAACTCAAAAACGTAGTATCGATGCAAATGTAAATTATTGTGCAACTTCAGTTAGCAAGTTATATCACAACAACGTTTCCGGTAAATGCTTGTCAGAAGAACAAGCTAAACAACCCCGCAATAAAATAAAACAGTCTTACAGATTACACAACCCCAAACCTAACCCAAGTAGCATCTCCTCTCCACTGCGGGTAGGTAGAGGTACGAACTTGCTCCTAGGTACAATACAACACTATTGGGGAAGTGGATCACGTCCGTCCCGTCCGAGAGGTGGTTATCTCATACGTCGTTCTAGTTTCTCCAACATTCAAGAAACGTTAACTTTCCCCATCGCCGGGAATTGACGTCAAAATAATATGTCAACTGTTCGCCAATTTGCGCTGGCTGGATAGGGGAATACTACCTACGGTTTATGTCTTGCCAGTTAAATCAACTTCGTTGTTTTGCACTAACGTAAATAGTTACGTAATCGCCTAATCAAATTAAAATATATTATTTATTGACGATCTATTTATTGGCTTTTACATGAGAAATGAACTGCATCAGTAACAATCAGTATTTTTTTACTGATAAATTGAAGATGTTCAGTTTATCACTCGGTATGAATATTTCTCTCCTTTAGTATTCTGGGAAATGAGGAAAACATATTATATGGAAGTTATTCCTAGAATTTCTGCACTGAAATAAATTCCGACTTCTAGTATTACGTGGAGGAATCCGAAAGCTTATCAATGCATGTAATTCTGATATATCAAATGCTTCATTTAGAATTTTATCCAGAAATACCAAGTCAGTGAAAACCCTTCTGTCCGACAATATAAGCAAATACATATCATCAAAAGTAATGTAGTTTGTAAAACTTGCTGGAATTCTTTTAATCGCTTGTATATGAATATTGTAATGTTGGTTCTGGAGGGTAGAATTACAAGTTATCTTCTAAAAAAGAAAAAAATACAAAAAATGCTTAATATACTTAATATACTTAATTTTGTTGAAATTTCCCGTCAACCTAATTATAAATCCCAACATTTGTAAGTCCTTTTCAGAGATCTCTGTTATGTGGTTAACAAATGAAAGGTTTGATTGAGGTGTTGGTTAAGTTTTTAATTTGTGTTAATGTCTTAAGAGCACTGTTAAAAATATTGTGATTAGAGATCACTGGATTTTTCGAACATACTAATTTCGGTTGTGTCTGTGGACTGTGAGTGATTGTGACTCTGGTTTGTTTCGAATTTAAAGATGGGTTTTTTCAGAAAATTTTAACAATTCAATTTATGTTAAGTTAATTTTCTCGTTTTGTGAAAATTCTACTCACGTTCTGTAGTTATTTCAGTTTTATGAAGCAAGCGACCTATAATTTTTTAATAATAGAACTTGAATTGAACTCACACAGAACGGGGAAAATGATCTTAAAATATTTGATGAAATGTTAAAATTTTTTTGAAACAACCCAGACATTTCAGACAATCCCGTGAATTTCATAGGCCTGCTCTACTCAACGGCAAATACGTAAAAAGTAGGAACCTACTCTAAAGAACGTGCATATATCGCAATGTACGATCCACAATTCGGAAAAGAAACCAATAGATAAGGTTCAAATAAAGGTAACTGACATAATTCAGTAAAATGCCGAGACAGCAGACGACATTAGGCAGGTCACATGGCCCAGGGAATGGACAACTGATGAACAAATAATACCGTCATTCGATCCCAATTCCCCAAGCCGCCAGATCGACGAAATGAACAAGTTCGGTGGAAATATATAATACGTGTCAGCACAAAACCAAGAAACGAGAAGATTGAGAACACAGTCGTCTTCCAATAACCAACAGACGTGATAGTTTATTTATACTATGAGTAAAAAAAATTACTAGTTTTGTCGTACGGTTCAGACCGAGGTTTTCTGTTAAATTATTTTCATGGTAATTTCATTATTTCTTATTAGGCACTTAAAAAACATGAAACAATTTTTTATGATTTTATGGGGTAGAATTTTTTTCTTTATGTTAGTTCCGCTTAACCGTTTGAAGCCAGTGAGACTATGACATCCCTAATTAGGATATATTGTGAGACTAAAGGTACTTGGATAAGTAAATGGGGAGGAGGAAGTTGTGGAAATACCTAGTTTTTCAAATATACATAAGTAAACATCACATGAATGGAAGGTATAAAGATACATTTTAGTAAAAATAATGCATTACAAAACAAGGGAAAGTTTTTAAAGTTGCAGATGGCATAAAATAGTAGATATATACAGGGTGTTAAGGGACGTACTTGACTTACTTTAACCAGTGATTCCTGACATTATTTGGAGTAAAAAATGTAAATGAAATTTTGGTCTCCGGTGACATTTTTGATGTTTTTTTTTTTTCTACAAAAACATAAAAAAATGGTAGTTGTTGAACAGCTGGAGGCGGGGTAAGGGGTTCGTTGGACACCCGGCTGAGTGAACAGTGACGACATGCGGAAGAATTTTTTTTTTGTTTGATTTTGAAGAAAAATTTTTTGAAAAAAAAAAGTCGTCAAAAAAAGTCACCGGAGACCAACATTTCATTTACATTTTTTACTCCAAATAATGTCAGGAATCACTGGTTAAAGTAAGTCAAGTACGTCCCTTAACACCCTGTATATTGTGTATTACCAACTTGTTTAAAAATTGGTAAAAATCATAACTATCGCACTGGCGGATTACCATCATTCGGAAACGGTATATTACTAGAAATAATGGTTTAGCCAAGTTTGGTTACCAGATCTGAACAACCAGATACTCTCCCGCCTTCATCTAACCCGTCTCCATCCTCTCCACATCCTTCAACCTCACAATATATTCCCTATTTTTAATGAAGCAATAGTTCTATTGCCTCCAAATGGAAGGAATTCTTGTCTGAAAATTAGTAACTATGACGTTTTCGTAATCTGAAAGTAGTTTCGAAATAAAAAAAAAACATTAGCTCCATACAGAAGTATGTATGAATTCCTAAATACATCCCTCCCACCGCGGTGCAGGGCGATGTTCCGATAGACTCTTGCTGGAGAGGTCAATAGGTCTTCCTCAACCAGTCTCTCCCGATCCGGCCTTCTACGCCTTGGTGCCGCCAAGATCCGGACAAACCTCACCCAATAAACGCAGCCACCCCTGCTAAGTCACCAAATGTAGCAATCCACTTGGGGTGACCTACTTTGGCAGAGGTGTTGGTAATCCAATAAATGATTCCCGGGGCGGCCGTACCCACACCCTTTTCCAAATTTAGGATGGATAACTTAGAAAATGCAAATTCAAAACGGAGACTCTTGACCATGTCTTTTTTAATTGTAAAAAACATTCTTCCTTCAAAAGCATATATCGTTTGCTAATTAAATTCTCCCCTCAATATTCCTTATTTACTATCTCTCAACAATTCTCGCGTATTTTAAGTTTTATTCAAGTTCATCGACTTGAATGACTTCAATATTTGATTTGTCCTACTCTTTTATAGATTATCCTCAAAATTATAACTATCTTCCTTAATTTTTTCGGCACAAAGTACTCTTTTTAGGGTAAATTGCCTAATTCAAAAGAAAAAAACAAAAACAACGCACATTTCTTGATAGCGACTTGGTTTACTGTTCCAATAATTTCCCTGCTTCAAAAATCTACTTTGCACATATATATAAGATCTGGCGTCTCCTGAAAATGCTTAACCCGGGAAAAAGAGGCTTGTTGCAGATAGCATTGCCCAGTTGTATATAGGTACATATAACATTAGTAAATTTTATTAATTAAATTCACGTTTCTCATTTAGTTCGATATGAATCTAGAGTAAAATTACAAAGAGTATTGATTTATAACTCCAGCGTTACTCCACTAAAATTCTGTGGTTTTTCCATAGTTTCTGCATCAAGAGTTCCAAAACTCGAATAACCTAGAATCTACTCATAGAATTTACTCCGCTATGCAAATACGGAATGATTTGTTGCCCGTGGATTCTTCACTTTACGATATGCCTGGTTGTAGGTACGATGATTAAAACTGGTTGAATAATTTCCAGAAAATAATAATTCAATTTCTGTTGAAACTGAAAATGTTAATTTAAAAAAAATTATGAATGAGTAAAGCTTAGAATGATCCATGAGTATTCTGTCTTCCTTTAATAATTTGTTTTTCTTCTGTTCAAGACTTTTGTATGTAAGGTGAAGTAGATATTAAATTGTTGTTTACTTGTTCTACCGGTATTACAATGGAAGATGCTCCGAGGAACTAGCATCATTGATCCCTTCGGCACCGGTGCATAGTCGGGAAACACGCCAAACACGTGCCCAACATTTGTACACGGTTGACATTTGTCACATGAGAACGGGTCGTTTCTTCTACTCGTTCTTGTGTTCAACAGCTCGGCTGTGGAATGATTTGCCGGTCTCTGTGTTTCCTCCTTCCTACAACATGGGTCTCTTCAAGACCCTCCTCTCCTCTAAAAGACCCTCCACACAGCATCTCAGATGACATAGGCCCTGAGGGAAATTATTTTCCTCAGGGCCTCCTGTGTGGAGTAAATGTAAAAAAAAAAATAAAAATAAAAATAAAACTGTATGACTTTGCGTCAACCATATACCAGTAGCTCTATTTTGGATATACTTATACCTAGGGATAAACTCCTTCGCTCTGGACTCACAGGTCTTGGGTTCTAACTTTCTTCTTAAGTCGGTTCCTCTTTGATCTTGACCTCTACTCCAATTTACATGGTTGACAAGGCTTTTCCTCTCATCCTGCGTAGAGAGAGAGCTACAGACATCAATGTAACGGACACCGGTGATACTTGGTTACTCCAGAGCATTGGGGACCTTTCTCCGCTTCTTCTGCCTTCAACTTTGCCAGTGCCTATGAGTTTTTCCATTTTGGAGTCCGTAGTTTGACGAGCAACGTAGGAGCAAAGTATCTGAAAATATATTGTAGGCAGATACTTGAATGCCCAAGTTTCCACGGTGAAAACGTGGGTTCTAACCTAGGTGAGGGAAAACGAAGATAGGTTAACATTAAAGATTTGAAAAAATGTTTGATATGATTAGAGATTTTCATAAAAATTACTTCTACAAACCCACACTTCGCCACAATCTCCACATCTGTTCTGCTCAATGAATTTGAAAGGCTGTCCGAATGTATTTATTAGCTCCCTCTTTCAATTAGTATCGTTTAGTGAGATACTAGCACTGGGCATCTAAATATTGTTTGAAAAAATTGGTATTGGCAATATTTATTAGATCAGATCAGAGGTGCCAGGTACTTCTTCCTTCCCCTTTGCCATTTGCTGGCCTTTAAACCAACTTTGGCCTTCCAAAGAACATGAAATTTCGAATGCTAGAGTCCCTAGTCCCTAAGTGGCTTTCTAAAGTTGAGACCATTGTAGCTATACTCATTTGAAAAAAGGAATGGATGTGGATATTATTAGTAACCAGAACTCATACCCATTTCCGCTTCGTTCAGTCCCAATTCAGCGATGTCGTAGTCACATTGGCTTCAGTTTTGACTCTTATGCGGCATCACATACATAAAATAATAAAAAAATATTTAAAGACCTCGCAAAAGCACATATTTATAAGTATACCCTGCAAAAAGATATCATTGTAGAATCGTCATAATACGACAAAGAAGCCGTAACAATTCTTTTATACCTTTTTCCGTTTTATAGACCTTTTAAGTATCAAAACAAAGAAAGTAGGTCATATACATAGGCACGCATAAACGTTTATCATGGTGTCCTCAAAAACTGCTAGAATTGATAGGGTGCTCCTGTGTCAGATGGGAATTTATTGGGCTTTCGTGTAATTACTCCTAAAGTGCCACCATCCCTTATTTATGGACACCCCTTTGCGGGGCTGGGCTGCTGTGGAGCTAGACGCCATTCTTCCTGGGCCTATTTGATTCGAGGTAATGTAATGTGTATCGTAAAAGGTTACTGGATGTTAAATTTCATTTAGCTTGGGATAATCGTAACTTAAATACTTACGTAAGCTACCATTTTCTTACTTTCTTGAGATAGTGCCCCTTTATTTTATTTTGGCTTGGAAGAATTATCACTGCTCTCTAAGTTTTAGATTACGAACTTTGAAATAAGGGCGTTCTTCTCTTATCATAAATTGTGATAATAATAACTAACTGGTATTTGTTACATTAATCAGTGGGATAATATAAAAGAGTGGTACAATGCTTCACTATCCTGAAAACCACGACAAAGATATCCACGCCGAGGATATTATGATGTCTTTAACGAGCTTTACAACTACACTTTGTGATTGGTGACCAGATCTAAATAGCCAGGTACTTTCCCACCTTTCTCTCTCCCATCTCCTTCCCTTTCTCACAACCTTCAGCCTCTCAACATACCCCAATTGGGGATTTCATAGTCTCACTGGCTCAGGCGGGAGCAGCTGGGATTCTTGTGAGCTATTCATGTAAAAAAAACCCTTATAAAAAAACTTTTTTAGACAAAAATATTTAACATGGAATCTTTATTGACACGATCCTTAAGGTTCAAATCCGGCGTGCTCAAGTTAATTTTATTTCATTACTTTGATTTATTTCACCATGTTTTAATTAAAATGAATCTATCGATATCTTCTACCTATCTTCTATCTATCGATATCTTCTACCTATCGATATATCTTATACTTCATTCTGTTTATTAAGAAGATTGTAAGTAGGTTGGAATTTTTAATTTTACTCAAATCTGCAGTTTTATTGCGAGATTGGTAATTTTTTTACAATTTACCTTCAAAGTAAGAGAAAGATCCACAATACACAAGAGATTTCAAAAAACAACACCATTCTCTTTTTTCACTGTTTTTCACTCCATAAAACAGATTTGTGATAATATTTTGCACTCTTGACGTTCAAAATATTTTCCTCGTCTGATTTCCAAAAACTACGTTAAACCAGAGCAATGTCAGAGACTTCAGCTAGTATAAAAAACTTTAAAAAATAATATTCACCCAGATCTATGTTTCTAAACGACAAAATCCTAATGTTTTGAAATTTATGCTTACGTAAAAGGCATTACACCAACATCTCATCTAAAAAGCATAGTGGTTAAGTTAGGTCAGACCAGGTTCAATTTAGTTGCAGTTGGGTTGTAAATGACGAAAATGTTCATACTACTTATTTGTTACTTCATTTGGGATTTCAGCTTTCTGGAACTAGGTTTTCGGAAAACCCATTCAGGAAGTTGGTTATTCGGGATTACGGAGCTTTGGATGAAAGCTTTCGCAAAGTTAGCCTTCAGGATCATAACCAAAACACAAAATTAACATAATTATGTTAATATAAGCAATCAAGCAACTTAGTAGAAAGTAAACCATTTCATGCTCTAACACCGGGAAAATTAAAAATAATTGTAATAAAGTGTGACTATTGTTGAAGGCTTGTATGAATGATAGTGCACGAAATAGATTCAATTCAAATTAAACCAATTTTTATTATTATTAAAAAAAATACAAAATTTCCACTAAAACGCAACGTATTATTCAAAAATTCATTACGTCACACAAAAGAATAAGTATTAAATAACTAAGGCTTGCCGTTTAAAAGCAATATCACTAATGCTAAATATATTGATATCCAAATAGATTCTGTTCAAAAGCAAGATGACATTGACCGGCATGACCATTGGCAAGTTAGTTGAATAAAATTAAAATTAAAATTGAAGAGAGCCAAGCCAAATTATGAATTGTACACAGGGCCCTTGAGGCGATTTTTCACAATAACGGCGCCCTACAAATTATCCAATTATCTTCAGATTTTATGTCCGGGTTATATCTTCCCCACAGAAAAAACTAAACCCTTTCACACACTTTTCCACAAATGATCATCTAGTCAATTCACGCTGTGCAATTGCACTATATAAGTATAATAAATACAAAACAATACAAGAATAACATGTCAACCTGCCGGAGACCAAATGGGAAAATAATTCACTGACTCTAGATATTTTCATATCAGAGGGTTCGGCTCGGTAGAACTCCTAATTGGACCTATAAATCCTACTCATCCCTCCATATAAATATTTAAAAAATCTTTTATTATTATTATTATTAGTCCTGCAGGCTGGGAGATAAATCAGTCTATGATGTCGGTGACGCAGATAACCAACGGAAACAAAGAAATAAGTGCTCTCCAACTTAGCCGAATTTTGAAACCATCCACGAATCAGTTTGAAGAAAAGTGCAGCAATGTGCACATCCCTTATGACGCGTAGATGGTTAAATCCAAACACACCCAAGAGAAAGTCGGTAGGAGAAAACTATGGGTTGTAGCCATACTCCCTCTGGTAGAGAAATCTCAGAAATTTGTTCTGAACTTTCTCCAACATGAGGGAATACTTCATTCCATATAACTGTGGATATGTAAGGAGTATGCACGGTTGTTCTGTATCTCATAATTCTCGTGTCTTTGAAGATAAAACAGCTTAATAATTATAGTATATTGCCTATTTTACCGTCATCCAAACATCACAATAAAAACTTTATTTTAAGAACAAAAGGATTATTGATTAATTTTCTGGAACTATTAGAGATGAACAAAAACAAAGTATCATACAAATATAACCCTAATGAATAAAGTATTCACCACTCTTTAGAATTTTAAATTAACCGAAAATGCATGTACTAATTCTTAAAATACTTTATAATTCATTTTCATAACAGAGTAACAGCAAATGGTTAATATTGACCAAAACTTTATTCACTTAGTAATAAACAAAGAGAAACCTTCTATCGATTAAAGAGTCTGCCCACTACACCGTTCCATACCATGACCGTACTATGAACGTATCAGCCACGAAATAAACACGCTACGCCCTACTACGCCCACTAGAACGTGCTAACACCGTATGATACCCGTACGTAACGGGTTTAGTGACC
The DNA here is from genome assembly GCA_917880885.1 of Limnephilus marmoratus. NCBI lineage: Eukaryota > Metazoa > Arthropoda > Insecta > Trichoptera > Limnephilidae > Limnephilus > Limnephilus marmoratus. The sequence continues at coordinate 49,400,747 of OU862918.1, read as the reverse complement.
GTATGATACCTGTATACACCGGGGTTAGTGTCCGTACCATCCCCGTTCAATAGGCGTACTCGCTGACGCACGTCTCATACAACTGAACACAAATCACGAACTGACGGAGTGGCAACGCGGTTAGAACGGGGTTAGAACGGGCATCATACGCGTCATGCATAGAGCGGACCGGCACCTGCAAAATATTGTCATCGAGAATTCGCCGTCAGTCCGGTCATGGTATGCGACGGTGTTGGTCGGTGACGGGACGGGCTAGTGGGCAGCGTTTCATACTCATCGATACAAAGATTTTTTTTTTGCATGCGCCGCTACGGCTACGGTCATGGTATGGAACGGTGTAGTGGGCAGAGACCTTTAATAAAAAAAAAAATATTTTTAAGGTCAATGCCTCAAACAATTTTGAATTTGGGTGGCGGGTATGGGTACGTTCCCCGGGAAACGTTCAATGGATACCAACACCTCTGGAATTGGTAACCCCAGATGGTTCGATACGTTTGGTGACTTAACAGGGGTGCCTGGGTATTCATGGAGTGAGGATTGTCTAGGTCTTGGTGGCGAATGTTCCTGCCCCCCTACTGTGTGGCGGGACGGATTTGGAGTCTGCCTAGCCATATTTTTTGTGAGATAACGGACGTTATCTTCTGTCAGATTTGTGTGATTTTTACGTCACATGCTTTAGTTTAGATCGATTTAAACATGAATTCCTGCAAGTACGCATGATTATTTACTCATGTAATGTACAAATAAAAACCATAAAAATCACACAAATCTGACAGGAGATTACGTCCGTTATCCAATAACGATCTCGCAAAAATACGGAATCGCTAGGCAGGTTGAGGAATACTATTTTTATTTTTATCGTTACCTCTCCAGCTTGATGCTCTTGTCACATCGCTTTGCACCACAGAGGGGAGGGATGGATTCCAACGTCCCTCTCTTGGACACACTTAACCCCAAAAACCTTCCACACAGACGACGTGAATGAAATTATTTTCCTCAGAGCTTTCTGTATGGTGCTACTGTCAAAGATTTTTTAAAGGAAATTGGTTTTTATCGGAAATATTAATAGGTTACATAAAACACCACACAAATAAAAATTGGGTAAGGTTAATTTAATATTGCATAAATCGTTGTCTCAATATGGCATAGTTAAATATGAATTCTTTTTAATTAAAAAAAAAATGACCGCATTAGGCCATTGTACAAAAGGAACAGAGTTTGCCCTAAGAATAATAATGGCAACACATAATTTAGAACCGGTTAAGTGACTTACTTATCAAGGATATTGCAGGAACCTACAAGAACCATTTGATCAATGGAGCCCACTCACGTTCCGCGACGTCACCCCCTGACGTTTCTACTACGTTCTACGGAAATGATCAATGCCTTCTCCACTAACCTTATCTAGATCCAGACTATCGTTAACGTTGGATGCTCACACTATTTTATTTGGAATGCAAATTGAAGACTTGCATCTCAAGTTTTGTACTTCTTCAAAAACCAATATCACGAAAACAATTCTAACTGTGATAGATTTTGTTCGAAATGGTTCAAATGAAATATTGGAAAAAGGTGTTTAATCTAAAAAGTTCGTATTATTTGAACACTATTATTTCATTGATCTATTTTCTACTTAATAATAATAACCATAATAATTTCCGACAAATTTATTTAAATTTCAAAAATCAAAATGGATATTGGTGATAAAATTAAAAACCATTTAATTTTGATTATGACTACCTATACAGAAGTAATATTATTAAGTCGAATATAACTGGCCTCACCACAGTTTGGTAATGCAAAATAGTTGCCACGCATAATACTAACTAGACAGCAGAAGTTTTTTTTACAAACAAACCGTTTTTTATTTAGTAAATTGAAATAACTATTAATCGGGTCAATTAAGTTAAATCTAAATACGTACTCGTATTCGTACATACAGAAAGGTTGTCAGTTCATCAAACAAGAATTCGTAAGAAAATATCTATTTTGGACCAATGGAGGCAAAAAAAACGCAACATTGTTTGCAAATAATACTTTCTTAATTTAAAATAAAACAATAACTTTGTAAACAGCACTTTTATTTTATATACTTTACGCCGACCGGGTTTCGCTACAACCGTAGCGTCTTCAGGGCAGTATAATACTCTACTATTATAATGCCCTGAAGAATCTACGGTTGTAGCGAAACCCTGTCGGCGTAAAGTATATATATATAATAAAAACGGTGTTTACAAAATTATTGTTTTATTTTAAATTATAATATCACATCACAAAGTATCTGCTTCGCATAACATATGAACAAAACTTATCTTAATATATTATTAAATCATATACAAGTTATATTAAAAATGTATGACAAAAGGTGATAAAAAATGCATAAAATTTGTCGTATTGTAAAGGAATTCCACCACGCATTAAAGACAATTTTTCAAAGAAACTGTTCTTCAAAAGGTAGGTTTTTACTTTATTGTACGACTCATCCTGATAAATAGGAGTTGTTCTCGAAATAGGTAGATTTTGTATTTAAAGATGTGCATAAACAAAGTTATTTGGCTTTAATTTATGACATAATGGTTTTAAAATTAGAAATAATTAAGGGAGTAAATTATTACAAAACTAAGGTGAGGTAGCATTGAAAATGAAGATAACAATAATAATCTAAACAAAAAAATTAAAAAGAACAACTCACAGAAAAATAAAAAAAGATAATGGTCGGAACTGGGACTCGAACCCAGAACCTTTTGTCTAAAAGGGATGTGCGCGTTCACCAATTTCGCCGTGCTTTCTTCTGCGAAACCGTAAAATTTTTCAATTTCATCTTTCAAATTTTAGAATTAACAATATTATCTTCAACAATTTTTTTTCCGTATGATAGGCAACTACCCTTTTTGTTGGAAACAATCATTCTAAGTATTGGTTTGTAACCTAGATAGCGCCTTGGCTAAATATATCCGATTTTATTCATATGGAACTATTGACTTTTTATAAAAGTCTAAATGAACATTAAATTTTTTATAAGGTTACGTAGGTTTCAAAATCGTACTATCAGAAACTGATTATAATAAATAAATACTTACTTAGTAATCCCGAAAATAAAAACCGACCTGATAGGAAGGTCCAACTGGTCCATAAAATAGTTTGTGGGCTCAGGAGATGGCAAGAGGGTGGGTTTGCACCCTTAGATATCGCGCCTGGGGCAGTACCGGCGCCATATCTAAGGGTGCAAAAATTGGTCGGCAAAAAAGGTAACCACGAAGCAAAGAATATCCCCAGGGCAGCAAATATGTGTGAATTAGGGTAAAGGAAATGGGACAACATGTGCTGGACTATGGTTGTCACACCAGTCGATGGTTGATGGCACCTAATTCATAAGTTATATATTTAACTAAAAACGATGTGGAAGACAAATAAACTGTAATAAAACAATTTTAGTCCGCCTTGGCACAGGAACCCCTAGCGAGAAAACCCCTAAGAAATACAATATCTTTACCTAACATAACCATTATACTTTTTTTTATTTTTTTATTTAATACATGAATTATCGAAAGTACATACAGTTTTTTTGTGATATTTCACCCTCCATGCTAGGGAAGACCCTGTGTTATGGCGGGTGAAGTTTACAGTTTGCGGATATACATTCATTAGTATAGGTTGAAATTTTTCACTAATTGATACTATGCACACAAATTCTTCTACAATAAGAGAGTATATGTAATTATATTGGATTACAAGAATAAGGTGAAGAAGTTAAAGAATTATTTGAAAAGATAAATGATTATTAGTATATTTAGGAATTATTGATATATAGTTCACAGTAATCAGTCTTATAGATATAATGCTGCTTAGATAGTAAATAAAGATATATTATGTTTTGCCTGCTCTTAATACTATGCACACTGCACACAGATCTTCTATAATAAGAAAATGATATACTTATAGTTAGATTGGGTTACAAGAAGAAGATGGAGAAGTTAGAGAATTATTAGAAAATGAAAAATTTGAGGAGTTGTTAGCTATAGATCACACTAATTAATCTTGTACATACAATGCCGCTAATTTAGAAAATAGAGATATATTATGTTTTGTCTGAAAGGTGATTAAATTGATAGAGTGTAAAGTGAGTGGGTGTTAAAATTGTAATGTATTCCATGTGTAAGGATTATGTAATATATTAAATATTATTACTTTGTATGCTTATAGAATCATTTTATATAGTCGCTTAAATAAAAAAAATAAAAATACTGTACGCTTTACAAATTATCCAAAAAACAATATTATTACAAGTACCTACTTAATATTTTTTGGAATTATGTTTGTTGATGAAATATCTAGAGTCATATTTGTTCAGTAAAAGTATTTACTCCTCCGAACAAAATCCCCCAGGCAGCATATTGTGTTCTGGCAAAAAATCCATGGAAAATATTTATTTATTATTTAAACGCCCGTACATAGGGCTCTCTCTCTCTGGTTTCAATCCTGGGATTGGTTTGCAGCAATTTCATCTATTCGTTTCTTCCACTCTTCCCTGTCTTGTGCGGCTCTTTTGAAGTCTGCATATGATAAGCAGCGCACGTCCACCAGCAGGTCCTCCAGGTACTCTCGGCGTGGGCGTCCCCTAGCGTTTGTCCCCTCGGTCAAACCCTCCATTATGGCATGCAAGAGGCCTTCTTGCCTTATTGCATGGCCGATCCATCTTGCGCGCCTTTCGGACAAGGTCCTGAGCAGGTGCCTTCCTCCTTCGATTCTTTGAAGAACCTCCTCATTTGTGATATGGTCTCTCCAGGAAATTCCTAGTAGTCTTCTATAGGACCACATCTCAAAAGCCTCTAGTCTCCGTTTATCTCTTTCGGATAGGCACCATGTTTCGCAGCCGTACATCAAGATACTCCATACATAGGTCTTGATGAGGAGTATTCTCAGTTTCAGGTCTATATTATTCGATTCTATTATTTTCGACCTTTTATTGAATGCAACCCTGGCCTGGTGTATACGGCTGTCGACCTCGCTCTTAGACCGACCGTCCCATGTTATTTTGCTCCCGAGGTAGACAAACTCCTTGGTGTTCTTTAGTGGAACTCCTGACATCTCTACTCTCATCTGATGTTGCGTTCGGCCTACAGTCAGCAGCTTTGTTTTGTCTTTATTTAACTTCATGTTGTAATTGTTTTGAAGAATGCTTTGCATGTTTGTTAAGGCCTCTTGCAGTTCTTCTTCGCTTTCAGCAACCAAAGCAATATCGTCAGCAAACCTTATCATATCCACCTTTTGCCCGTGTATCTTTACACCTTTTCTGTGACTCATTCTCTCTCTCAAGTCATCAATCGCACTTTGTATATAAGCGTTAAAAAGAACAGGTGACAGAGAGCATCCCTGTCTCACCCCTTGTCTTATACTGGCTTCTTTTGTATCATTGTCACATCTAGGGCTATTACATACATAATACAGGTGTATCGAACATTTACAAACATTATATATATAGAATAACATACAGTACATACATACGATGCATATTAGTACAACAAATATTTATCATTTTACAAACATATCAGTTACATAAATAACTAGTTATTTTTGCTTTGATGCAACGGTGAGGTTTTGAAAATATCGAAAAGGTCTGTATACGTATTGGCAGTTCGGTGAAAACGCGCTAGCGGTGAATGATAGGAATAGTTAATAGTTAGTGCTATGATTGTCACTGTGGAAAAGGTGGTGGAGTCGAGTTGGTCGAAATAATATGTTTATTATTTCGACCCACGATAGAGAAAATCAGTTATTTCTATATCAATCAAGAAATTCTTGAAATCTGAATCTGAAACATAAACCATATATTGGGAACATTGCTAAAAAAGGCAGGTACGTGGTTTGCAAATAGGGGCAAAAATATTATTAAATAGCCAAGAAAAAGCAACTCGGAAGGAAAGAGAAGGCATGCACAATGTGCATCGAGCACGCCTAATCACGGTATCAGTTGAATTCCACAAAAACCTCATTAATGTATGTATGACTGGCTGGTTCCCGGCAGCGTATTTACAATCCCTAACGCGTTTGAGTCGCTTTAAATTTTCAATATCAAAATTTAAATATTTAGAAATAAAATTATTAATTTCTAATATACACATTGGAAAGATTATTTTATCTAGATTTTAGAACATTTTTTTGTTTTTACAAAGTGATAAAAATTATCAATATAGAGGTGTATTTACAATATATGGGAATAATATTAAAATTTAAATATTTAGAAATAAAATTATTAATTTCTAATTCAAACATCAGAAAGATTATTTTATCTAGATTTTAGAACATTTTTTGTTTTTGAAATGTGATAAAAAATAACCAATATAGAGGTATATTTATAATGTAAATTGTCGTTACCGCGACTGAATCGGTATAGGTTTTGTAAATTCGCTTCCCGGCATGCGTTTATATGCCATTTAATAAAGAAATTGTTTCTCCCTGCGTGTCCATTCCCATTCGTTCCGTTCCCTTTTCGCCTAGACTTCATCTCCCGCGTCCCCTTCACCTCTCGCTTTCTCACTCCGATTCCTCCACCTTCCCTCTCCCCACTCCACTCCCCCCTTTCCACCTTCCCGCGAACCCCCCTCCCCAGTTTCCCTCCCCCCTTCCGTATTCGCCTCCCTCCTCCCGCGAATTCTTCTCCCGAGTTCCCCTCCCCCCTCCCGCATTCCTACATTCTTTCCCGGTGCATTCAGTTTTCAAACAGTTATAGCGTGCCACCTATTACAATTTTTTTATACAGATTTCATAATCCCAGAGCTCTTATATGTTATTCTGATGTGTCGGCTATATTTTTGTACAGTTTCATTAAAATCCATTTAGTAGTTTTTGCGTGAAAGAGTAACAAACATATATCCATACGAACTTTCGCCTTTATAATATAAGTAAGATTTTGTTGCCAGTTTAGTTTTTTTAGCGTTACAAAAATACTAATAGAGATAACGGGGCCAGTAGCTCTTGGTTTCCGGTACTTACCTGCTACACAAAAACTAAACGTCGAAAAACACGCCAATTTAACTATTTTTCATACTGAAATACCGGACCTAAGAAGATTGACTCGCATCTCTTCACCAAATACATAAAAACACTTCACCACTACCGAAAATTCTACACAAAAATAAATCACGATTTTAAAACTTTAAAATGATTTTCATTTTTACCAATCTTTCTCCGTTGTTTCCCATTTACTACCTAACCTAACCTATCGTTTAAATAAAGCCCCCATAGAACCATAGAGTAAAGAATATAACATTAGAAGTGCCTGCCATATCAATTTGAATGGACACAAATTTTCCACTAAACCCTCAACGTTCCTTCTCACTTACACTGCATTAAATCGTAGATCTCCGTTCCATTTGAATTTCGAAAGCACATTTTTGTGCGGAATTAGATATAGGCCAAAATTGGACAGATAATTGGATAACGAAAAATGCCCGCAAGGCACTTCTCGTGTTATTCTTTTTCTATGGATAGTTCCCAAATTTCAGTGGCGAATCTATATTTTTTTATTATCGCTTTTAGTAAAAAAAATATAAAACAGTTCATTTCAAAAAAGTAAATTAATTTCACCAGAAATAATAGTCGCTGCTTCACAAATGGATGAATCCATATCAATTCTGATGAACGCTGGAATCCCTAGTGAATGGAAAAAAATCCAATATAATATTTTCGCTTGTAAATTGTGATAAATTCAAATCACCGGTGCAAATGAGAATATTTCAATTGGAAATCAGAATGCATTCATCGAAATCTCCAAAGAAAAAATGTTAATTTCAGCATATTTTTCAATATTCTTTTAGTCCGTCAGACGTGAAACTTAATTATATCAAGTCAAATATTTTACCTTTGTTGGCAAGTATTTATTGTTTTACCTTTCTGTGCATTCTTTACTTAATTTTCCTATGATGTTTGACAGAGAGTAATGGATAAATAACTTCAAGAGAATAATGGAAAATCACTTGCTTCGACTGAACATGAGTATTAATGTAATATTATCATTTAAGCAGGAGTGAAACCGTTTACTTTATATGCTGTGATAAAAACTCTCAGTCATTGAGAAGTTTGCGTTTGCATACCTAGCTTTTCGGTTTCTGGATTTTGTAGAATTACAGGGCCATTAAGTCTTAGCCTCACATCCTCACGGAATACGAAATTATTAACTATAATAAACTACTTTATTGTTTGTACTAAATTTAAATATTTTTTAACACTATAAAGAATAAGTTAATTAATTAAAGCGAGTAACTAATAGTTGTAATTTGTTTTTCTGAAAACTACTAGAAAAAATATGACTCGTTTCCTAAAGTTTAACCCTATTCAGGAGGCCCTGAAGAAAATAATTTCCTTCAGGACGTGTTGAGTGTATTTTTAAGGAAAGAAAGGAAGTTCCCAGAAGGAAAAAGGTTCGAAGGGTAGGTGGGAATCTGGGGTCAGTATGTCCACGAGTAATTGACGTATGAATCAATTCCTCCCGCTGCAGTACAAGACAATGGATCGAAAGAGACCAATCGAAAGAGAGGTTTAAGGTCTCCCGAATCCAGCCTCTCCCGATCCGGCCCGTCACCTAAATGACAGGCCAAAAACCAGCCAAACCTCACCTCATCAACCCAGACAGTCACTAAATTGCTAAGTCACCAAACGTAGCGAACTATGTACGTAGATGCCACTCTCGATTGGAATATGGAGTAATAGAATGGAGCTTAGCAGCATCTAATCACATAAAACAACTTAAGGCAACTCAGAATTACATCATAAAGACTGTATCGAACGTGTCATAGGAATACGTGTGCATTGAACGAGTGCGCGAAAGCATATGACAACCCTGGAAATTCAAGATTGGAATTTACGCTCTCACAGAGTACCATGCCGCTAGCACGACAATCTGAGTGCTGCTATTGGCTAGCGGAATAATGTGCATGTGGTGCCCCTTCCAAATGATTTGTCTACAACGCAATTATGTCCTTTAACTAACTAATCAATTGAAAACATAAATGAAATTGATAATGAATACATGCGGCAGCCTCATTGGACTGGAAAACACATCTGAATAACCACCTAATACTTCCACAAGGGACTCCAGACAGCAATGATCAACGCCAAGGAATTGGCTGACTATTTACGTCACCCCCACCATGCGACCAGCCGAGCCACTATTGGTCAATTCTGAACAAAGGAAAAATCTGAATCGTAAATATTTACGACAGCGAATTCATGTTCCGAAAAATTTGGAGCTAAATTTCGAGAAACTGGGAATAATTTGGATCAAGAAATAAACATCATCACCTAAAAATAAGTATTTGCTACAAAAACAACCCAAAAAACTGACGTCTATCAGTGATTGTTGCACTTTAAGAAAAATATTTACTGTTTAAAATTGTACCTTATATCACATATGTATACTTGTACCTTTTCTTGTAAACACAATAAAAATGATGTGAGGCTTTGGTATCCTGAGTTGGTAAAATCATGGCAAAAACTATCACACATAATTTTGACACAGCTGGCTTGCAATCGTAGCGACCAGGGAAATTACCTAAAACAAGTACCTTAGAAAAATTAAGGAGGTTCTGTCCTCCAAAAGTCCGACCTGAGTTTGCCCTATAAAAATAGAAATCAAACCGGTAGGAAGTCAGTTCAAAACTATCAGCCAAGTAGAAACAATACTCTGATACCAACAGTCTCCAAGTTCAAACCTCTTTTCAAGTGTTTTAATCAGTCTTAGATTCAGTTTACCTCTCCCAGTATCCCAGTAACCTAAAATCCTAAAAACCCCAGTCTCCCACAGTCTCCAAAGTGAAAAATATTTATTTTAATCCAGTATAAAATCAGTTGTGCCATTATACCTAGAAGCATTTTTTGTCAAAATAGTAAATTCATTTAAAAGACCAGTGGCGTTCCAAAATCCACTGGTGTACCAAACTCCATTGGCGTGTCATTGTGGCCAGCTCCCTATTATATTTAGTTTATGTACAAACGTCTAGTACAAAGACCATACTAAAGGTTCCCATAAGGACGTCAACAACAGTAATTTTTAAACAGTTTGATGTTCCAAGCATACGGAAAATCTATGCCAAAAACATTCTAATACACCACAAAAATGATTCAGAGGCAGACACCTCACATGCTCATAAAACCAGTGCCAATCAAACAGACATACTTAATATACCAAAGTGTAACTCTTCATTTGGACAAAAAATTTCTGAATTTTTAGCAGTACGGTTATATAACAAACTCACACTTAGTATCAAGCAAATTAAAACAATAAATAGCTACATTAAGGGCATTAAATGTTGACTGAAGGAACTATCGGAAAATGAACTTACTAGTAAACTTAAAACATCGTCGTAGAAGTTTCTGGAAAACCTTATCCAAACCATGAAGTTAAACGGTAGAATTCGCTGAAAACTTATCCAAAGCATAGTCCCCCTCAGCACAGGACCTCCTAGTGAGGAGGACTACGAACATATTTTTTCTGTTTTATATATATATATATCTAACATGTTTCATATAAAAATGTGAAAAAATATTAAATTTATAGTTACTAAATAAAAAAAGCTTGTGGTGACCTATGGTAGAGGTATTAGTTATCCAATAAATGGTTCCCGGGGCGGCGGTATACTTATCTGCCTCCAAAATTGAAATATATCTAAATCTAAAGGAATAAATACATGACACATTTGATCGGGCTTCAAATGGCTAAGATTGATTTTTATAATGCCAGGCAGGGGTGTTTAATTTGTTACAGATATTGAAGTAAAGCGATAAGTTCATATAAAAAATAAAGCATTTATTCCTTCTGCCTTTCACCGTCCTCTATAAATTTGATTTTATGTGTCCAACTATAAATACGACAACATTTCCCTTTGTTTATTCTAGTCCCAGATATTATTCTCCCTGTTGGCGATTGTAAGTTATTGGTTTCCGCTGAAATTCATGTAACTTCTGAGCATAGTAATTAGGTACTATCGTATAGCACACATTGGAATCTTAAAATTTGCATACTAAAAGACGAGAAGCATTCTGGGCTTTGCCAATTTGAATAATAAATTCTCCCCGCTTTAACAACTTAAGTGTAAGTTATTGCACGAAACAAAATAGAAACAATATGTAAAGGCAAATAATGAGTAAAACACAACTCCATTCCGGCAATTAAATCTGCTTTGTGTTGGATCGTTTGTGTTATATTTCTTATTCTACAGACTACTCCACTCTGAAGTTTTTTGTACCGAGAAGCCGGAAACGGAGAATTCACCGAAAGTAACATTCGTACTTTGCATTGTTTGTAATATTATATTATACAACGTGATTAGATATTAAAAACGCTTCCCTTCATTCTCCGTAATGGCAACTATTAAAAAAAATATATTCTTGTAATATTCTATATCAAGTCGATTATAATGAGTATAACTCTCCTATTTGGTCTCCTCATTTTAAAACCCACGCCGATTCCATTGAAAAAAATCAGCTTAAATTGCAAAGACATATTTATTAATTATAAACTCCGTCTATCTATAATCTATAGGAACAATAAATTACAACTACTTGATAAAAAAAAAAAAAAAAAAACTCGCAGATATTTAGACTTAAATAATAGACTTTCTTCCGACTTGAATTTTATTTTTAAATTTGTTAATGGTATTATAGACAGTCCTGATTTATTATGCTAATTACATTCTATATACCAACGAGAAACATTCATTGTAAAATTCTTATTAAATGCAACAACAATCAGGACTCGGCCATTCAGATATTCGCTTCTACCTAGATTTATTGGAGTTGCAACGCTTTCTCAGATGTATTAGATGTGTTCAACTATACGGAATGTACTTACGAATAGACTTTAACAACGCACCCCAATAATTATAATCATAATTAGCATAATCGAACAGTATTAATAGGGTAGCGTCTGCGTGGTTGAATTTCAGAACCTGGCTTCGAGTGCATATCTGACGCCACGCCGACGGAGCAGGTTTTGAAAAGTTAGTACCTACTATTTTTTGGCACAAACTCTATAGAATTTAATAAGCATGTTAAGATTATTATGATTACTGCTCCACTTTATTATGTATTATCATTGCTTCATTCTTCTACAAATTTTTGAACTATAAAATAGGGAATAATATAAATAGGTATTATTAATTCGTATCTAGATCTATAAATATATACGAAATCATATCTACTAGATAGGATTGCATTTCGTTGCCCGAACGCCACTCCAGATCGATATAATTTATTCAGTAAACCACATTCTAAATCTAAGTATGCTAAAGATTTAGGTACATGTCTGCAAAATAATCAGCATCCTTTAGAAATTTTCAACTGTACCTTTGAAACATAAGTTTTTACTATTCTTATCGTTTATTTGATATATCATTTATTTTTATTTTGTTTTTGTTTACCCTTTAGTACCTACATTCATCGAGATAATACCGACGAGAACCTAAGTATAATTTGTTTATTTTGGTGTAAGAAATAATATTCATTTACCAATGTAATTATATTGAAAATTGATTGATTCCTAATCATAATAGAGTAAATAAAATACAAAATCTGAGCTATTTAGAAGCATTCATTGGGACATAAACGAAGTTTTCTTTAGCTAAGATTAGACTTGGATTAAAATGTCGGACTTCTGACAAAAGTCGAGTTCAGAGAACGATGACTATTATGTTTTGAGAGGAATCCAGCCAAAGAGCTGAAGGAATGAGGAACTCGGAGATTAAGAGAGTCGTCAACAGAGAGGATTCTGAGCTTAATTCGCACTCGAAGAACTTTCCACGGCCATCGACGAAGATAGCGAAGTAATAAATCAATATCTTTCTTATAAATTTGAATAAAAATAACGTTAAATTAATGTTCCCGTAGGAAGTAAAGCGTTTTAATCAGGAAAACACGTCTGAGGGGAGTCTTTACAAAACTGGGGTATGCTCTGCTTGATAAAATGTTAAAGTGACTTATTTTTAACATAGAAAAGTCACTTAAACATTTATTACGGGTGTTTTAAATTAGATTTTGAATTTTATCTACTGTGACGCAAAAACATGTAACATCGAAATTATTATTTTTTAATTGATAAACTAATGTTTAAGACAACATTTTTATGCATAGCACAAAGGGTAACAATTATTATAAGCAATAATTAAAAGCCTGAAACACTCATCTACATTGAAAAAATACTCCGAGAAAAGATACAATAAAGTTGGTTGTTTGCAGGTGAAAAAATGCTATAAGCAGTAATTGTTGAATGAAACACTAGTATAAATTGAATAATTCGGCGGGAAGGAGATAAGCCGACGTAGCTAAGTAGTTAAAGAGCAGCTGACCGGAAATCAGAAGAACGCGGGTTCGATTCCCGTCGGCGGCATGTGTCTTTTCTCGGGAGATTTTTTCAATGTATGTTGAGTGTTTCAGGCTAATAATTATTGCTTGTTATAAGTGTTACATCACACAAGAAAACAAATATTATTATACTGAGTTTTCAAAATTAGATACTAATTTGTGTACTATTGTGAATTTTACTAAATACAAACCTTTTAAAATAAGACTAGTAACTACATTTGTTTAAAAAAACCACCCCTTTTATGCTTCAGGCCGATTTTTTGCTATAGTAGAAAACAATTTCTTCTCGGCTTATTTGCATATTATTATGCAAAATAAACCACTTCTAAACAGTTAAAAAAATAGTTTTAGCATCGGATTTCAATGTTATTTTTTGTTATTGTTACTAAAATAATATTGCTTAAAATTACAGTGCAATTCTCAGACAGAATTGTTTCAAGTTTATTGTTATTGCGCGACCTGTTGTACTTGAAACATTCATAATAAAATAACTCATAATTATAAAAAAGGGGTAAAAGAGACGTTGCTTAATTAAAGTCTCGCAACCAAACTCACAGCGGAATCTGTCTTCATTCTGCCCCGTCTGTTGTTTCTCCTCGTCGTACTTTTTCTCAATTTTTTTCATCCCTTTGCTACGAGACAATAAATCAAGACCTTCGCGAAATCTTTGAGAAGCGGAGAGAAGCGGAGAGACACGAGCTCGCGGAGGCGTCGGCGTCGGAATAAGAGTCCTGTTTTTCTCTAAACGAAACGGAACAATACGCCGCTAAGAGGAGCGGAAACGTCTAATTCAAGCCTTTCTCGGAAAATCGATTATTTATTTCCCGGACGATCAAAGAAACTGGAGTTTTTTTTATAGCGTCATTTTTCAATTCCTCTTTCACCGTTGCCTACGACTGATTATCTGAAAACCTTGTTTATTAAACCTTGGCGCATTGTTTATTTTCTCGTTAATTTCGCTTGGATGGCTTAACTTGGTAATACATAATTGGACATTTATTATTATTAATATTTTTTATTGAAGGGAAACATCTTTAGCGCCTTTAGTGATTTGAAATTCGGATGAGACAGAAATGCGTCACAACTTAGTTCTACACAAATACTCGGTTCCAATATAATGCGATAAATTCACGCTTTGGCGCGTGCATTTGGTAGCACAGTGGGCAAGGTGCCTGATAAGTCTCAGCGGCCAGAGCGACAGGCATCAAGCGAACTTAGGTTCAAATCCTTCGAAATCAAAAAAAAACTTTTTTTATTTGTGGAATCAATATCCAATCTTCAAACCACTTTAAAAAACAGACAAAAGAAAATAAAGCGCCATCTAGCAACTTTCTAGCTTCACTTCTACCGCGTGTGAATTACACTCTGATTTTTTCGGGGGTCTCAAATGCTCCCAAACATTTGGAGCCAGTGAAACTACGACATGCCTAATTGGGTATGTTGTGAGGCTGAAGGTGGTGGGTAGGAGATGGAGATGAGGGTGATGAAGTTGGAGAGTACCTGGCTATTCAGATCTGGTCACTAAACACGGCTAAAGCCATTTCAAGCAACATTTCAATTCACAATGGTGGTCTTACACCAGGGCGATACACTTCGATTTGTTTCTTGGAACTTGCCCCAAATATATCTTAAACATTATTTTAAATTACGAAATTGTAAAATGACACAAATCAATCTGATAAAATTTTACTTGAGCACGCAGGGATTTGAATCCACGACCTTCGGATTGCTAGTTGAGAGCTTTATCCCTTCACTACGGGGGCAGTCAGATTGTTTTAGTTGTAGTAATGAACGTTCGATCAAGATCTAGAAAGTATGTAAGTTTTAAATCTTCTTATGTATACATAAAAATCTCGTGTCACAGTGTTTGTGATCGCACTCCTCCGAAACGGCTTCACCGATTTTCTTGAAATTTTTTATGGATATTTGGTAGGTATAAAAATAGGTTTTGAAGTATATTCCGTACCGCTAGGTGATTAGGGTGTCCCTATGCAGGAAAAAATATTTTTTTTAACTTTTTTTTTTGTATTTTTTTTTATTTGGCATCAAAAATACCTATAACCACAAATTTTAACTTTCTTACCCCCACCCTCTCATTTTTGATCGCGATTTTAGTACTTTTGTGTGAACAAATTTAACCGTCTTTCGTATTTCAAACAGTACGAAATTATTTATATTGTTGAATGACAGATGGCGCTACGTCCGCCTCATCGAACTTTCATCCACACATGCGCAAGACATTCACGAGAAGCGTCCCATCATTTTGATATTTCATTCGGCATCATGTTCTCGCGTGGGCAAACCATCAAGCTTATTTGTGTTGGGTAAAGACGGAGTGCCCAAAAATATCGTTCACTCAATTGGTCTTTGAAATTCATATTGATTTTCTTTATTTCATTTTCCTACTTTAGTTGGTGTTTTTGTTTTTATCGGCGGTCATCGTCTATAGCGCATCATTCCTCTTTCTGTCATAGATCCCTTTCCCACACACTTGCAATACATTCGTTATTTTTTATTAAACAACCAAAATATTCACTAGAAATAATTTATATGGCAAAACAACGTTTGTTAGATTAGAAGATTTCATCAAAGTATTAATTTTCCAGTTCTGTGAAAGTTTTATTTAGGTTCTGTTATTATTTCAGTTCTGGTCCATAATAATATAATAACGCATCTTGAGTAGAACTTTGGAGAATTATTCAAATTCTGTGAAACAACCCATCCGTGTAATCATGAATTGCTCATGCTAATAATAAATTTGTTATCTGCTTTGAATGTTTTAAATTAAAAATATTACCTTTGTCTTCTGAAAATGTCACATGAAAATCAATCATTTTACTTCAAAGTATTGAAAACCAATTTTGAAACAGTAATGCTTTGAAATTTCTATCAAAC
The DNA here is from genome assembly GCA_917880885.1 of Limnephilus marmoratus. Classification (NCBI taxonomy): domain Eukaryota; kingdom Metazoa; phylum Arthropoda; class Insecta; order Trichoptera; family Limnephilidae; genus Limnephilus; species Limnephilus marmoratus. Next base: position 49,384,496 of record OU862918.1, on the reverse strand, counting down.
AAAATTAAATCAGTTTTATACAACTATTTAATCGTATTCATTCGACATTTTCAAATATTTTAGTTCAAAAACTAATTCTGAGAATTATATTTAAATGTCAACCTACTCATCCCTCAAATGAACTCTTTGCAAAAATCAGGGTCTTAGATATTCGACAGCTATTTACTAAAACAAGCATTTGTTATATACGAAAAAATAATCTACTAATCGCTCCACAACATCAAGTACACACCCGCTTTTCATCAAACCTGGGTTGCGTGATCCCAAAACTAAAACCTCATTCGCTCAACGACAATTCTGGTTCATCGCTCCTAAAATATATAATGCTTTGAGTACTGACATAAAGTCTCTTCTTCTTCAATGGCGCTACAGCCCATTTCGAGCCTTGGCCTCCTTCAAAATAAGCCTCCACCGCCCTCTGTCCTCGGCCGTCTTCTTCCAATCTGCAACATGGAGTAATCCTCTTGCATCCTTCCTGACATCATCCTCCCATCTCAGTCTAGGTCTGCCCGCCTTTCGTTTACCTCCCGGGTGTCCTGTCAGAACCTTCTTCGGTACTCGTGTGCTTGGCATTCGGTGCACATGTCCGGCCCATCTTAATCTTTGGAGTCTTAATTGGGTGGAGAGTCTGGGAGCTTGGTAAATATCATAGAGCTCATTATTGTGGCGGATTCTCCATGCCTCTCCCTCTCGCACCGCTCCTAAGATTCTTCGAAGTACCTTTCTTTCGAAGATGTCCAGCCGTTCCGCTGACTTTGCTGTCAGTGTTCCCGCCTCACATCCATAGGCCAAGACCGTTCTGATAATTGTTTTATATAAGGTTATTTTGGTTTTCCTATGGACGTTTCGGGATTTGAACACTGGCAGCAACCCGACGTAAGTTTTGTTAGCGGCTGTAATGCGCTTTCTTACTTCTACTGGGTCTTCATTGTCCTGCGTTATGATGGAGCCCAGGTAGGTAAACTCTTCGACCACTTCGAAATTATACTGACATAAAGTCAAGTAATTCTAATTCTCTTTTTATAACACGTGTACAACATTGGATTTTCGAAAGTGGACGAGCGTACTTTAAAGAATTCCTGAGATCTTAACACTACATTTTAATTATTAATTTTTTCAAAATTTTAATTTCCATTTCCATTTTTATTTCTATTTTTCTTTGAAATGTTGTTATTTTTTTTCTCTTAATTTTTTCACTAAATTTTATTTATTTTTTAATTTTAATTTATTTACTTATATGTTTTAATTTATATATTTGTATAGAACACTTGAGTTCTTAACATTTAATCTTTATTATTAATTTTTGTATTTCAAAATTTGAATTTTCATTTTTATTTCTACTTTTCTTTAAAATATGATCTTTTTTTCTCTTAACGTTTCACTTACTTTTAAATATTTCTTAATTTTTATTTAGTATATTTAATCATCTGTTTTAATAAAATAGTATTTGTATTAATTTAAATCAATATTAAATATACGACTACCATAACACGGGTATGAGCCCAGTGTGGTAGCCAAAAAATAACAAATAAATGTAACTAATGAAAAATTTATGAAATAAAACAAAAAAAATTTAATTGAATGTTCAAAAAATAAAATGTATTTTGTATTATGATTTTTTTCAATTTTACTTGTTTCTTTATTTATAATTTGCTGTGAAAATGTGTATAACTATATGGCACTTGTCGGAATGCACTACCTCCCCACATCCTGGAATAAAACATTGTTATGAAAATAATAGAATTTGTCCATCTTTCATGAAACAAATGACGCAAGTCATTCTCACATACATAACCCGCAACTTGTCATTAGGCCCAATCTTAAAAATTTTAATATACTTTTTAATCATTAAACTCCCCCCACGTTATAATATCTTAACAACGTTATTACAATTATTTATTGAAATCAAGTTTATTTGAAAAACTCCATTTTAGTTACTCTTCTTTTACACTTCAGATTTTTTGTCCGGGTTAAATCGTTCCCGCAGGAAAAACTTAACCCTTTCACACACTTTTCCACAAATGATCACCTAGTCAATCCACGTTATGCACTTGCATATATGTATAATAAATACAAAATAATACAAGAACAACATGTCAAAGAGACCAAATGGGAAAATAATTCCCCGACTCCAGATATTTTCATATCAGAGGGTTCGGCTCGGTGGAACTCCTAATTGGACCTATAAATCCTACTGATCCGTCATTATAAATATTTAAAAAATCTTTTGTAATCCTACATATATTTAAAATGACTGATTTTTGCATTTTTATATATGTAAACTAGCTGGTACACGGCATGCGTTGCTATGCCATTCAAAGAAATAAATTGGTTCTCCCTGCGTGTCCTTTCCCATTCGTCCCGTTCACCTTCCGCCTCCCCTTCCCCTCCCGTGTCCCCTACCCCTCTCGCGTTCCCACTCCGCCTCCTCCACCTTCCCTCTCCCAACTCCACTCCTCTTCCCCCATCCCGCCAACTCCCCTCCCGAATTCCCTTCCCCCCTCCCAGGTTCCCCTCCCTCTCCCTGATCCCCGTCCCTTTCCTCCCGCGGAACCATTACCCGAGGTCCTCTCACCCATCCCGCATCCCATACATTCAGTTTTTACAGCTCACGTACCTATGGCAATTTTTGTACACAAATTTTATAATGCTAGAGCTTACCAGTAGTTATGTACAAACCTTGTCCTGACAATAACGAATACAATAAAAAAGAATTATCCAATTTGTTGCAGTCGTTCGGAAGTTATGCGCGTACATACATTTCGGCGATTCATTTTTATTTATAGAGAAGATTCTTTGACAAATCTAATATGCCTAAATTTTGAATGAGAGACCTAGGTATAATGCCAGTAGCCGAAATAACAAATGGTAATATTTTTATAGTCTGAGAATGCCAAATTCTTTTAATCTCATTTCCTAAAATAATCAATAATAATATTATTCAATTAATAACAAAAAGTTAATTCAAAAATAAGTTCTGCTGAGTAATCATTATTATGCGCGACAGTTGTTTCACCTTCCGAAGGTATTATCAAACCCTTTGTTAATTTATCAGATAGTTTGATAATGCCTTCAGAAGGCGAAACAGTAAGATAGCTATTACAGAGCAGAACTTAATCACAAATAAACTATTTTACTTTAATCTAAGTATAATTTTTACTTCAAGTGAGGTTGATTTACGTAAAAATACGGAATTTGATATTAAATTAGGTTTTTGAAATATCGTTTTACTATCCTTCAACCATTACAACAGCCCCACAAACTCCTCTTTTCGAGGAAAACATTTTGATTTTCAAAGAAAATACAATCGGTTTTCACGCAAAAACGGGTATTAGCATCGGTTTTAAAATCGCCCCTGAACAGTGGACATTCAAGGTCGATAACCAGTATGGCGAATTTTTTTGTAACATTATCGTATATAACATTAGTAAATTTGTACTAATAAATAAATGGTTTTATTGGAACTCATTTGTTGTATGTATTGGTACTTAAACCATGGACAATGTATTAATGACTCTTGCTAAAAATTCTTCCTCAATTCAGGTTCGCCTCGTGAGGCATATTACGTCCAACTCAAATATACTATTTTCTCTTTATATTATACCTTGATTTAAACAAATACTTTTTTTTCATCATTTTTGGGGTTCATGGGGTGAGGTTTGTCTGGGATTGGGAGGCGGATGACCAAGACACATTGAACCCCGGATTCCTACCCACCCCTTAAACCCTTTTCCTTCCCATAACTCTCCTTTCTTTCCTTAAAAAACCCTCCACACATCAACCCCAAAGATGACATAGGCCCTGAGGGGAATTATTTTCCTCAGGGCCTCCTGTGTGGAGGTAAAAAAAAAATATTGTTTGGTCCGGACTTGTCGCCAATGACCTGATATGTCCGGACTTGTCGCCAATGGCTTGACACGTGCGGACTTTTTGCAAGTAGCCTGACATGTCCGGACTTGTCGCCAATGGCCTAACATGTCGGACTTGTCGCCAATGGATTTGTTTGCAATAATAGTTTGTAATGTCTTTGACCGGTAGTGTACGGTTAGGTAGCGAAACGGTAAAACGTTTTTTAATATGAATAACGCACAAGAGTCCCAACTACTCCCGTCTGGAGCCAGTAAGACTATGGCATCCCCAAAACGGGGTATGTTGTGAGGCTGAAGGGAGTATACTATATATTATTGAAAATGAATTGATTGTGAAATAACACAAATTAATCAAATAAAATTCATTTGCCAAGGCCGGGTTGGAACCCGCGACCTTCGGATTGGAAATCGAGAGTCCTACCCCTCAACCACGGAGGCTGTCGTTGTGGCAGCTTTCTCTCCTGAATCAATCATTCGCATACTTTAGGATTTAATGCTCCTTTTTATGTCTGCAATTCATCCGGTAACACATTTTGGTAAATAGTTTTGGCAGAATCCTTGTCAAAATATAAGAAGTCTAATCAGGAGATCTCTCGTTCGTGGGACAAACTAATTAGATACTCATTACTCTGCGTGCATAAATTATTCCTAAACGTTTGGGCTCTGCTGTAGCTATGCGTGTTCTGTTAAATAATTAGGCATTCTCATGTTAATTAACAAGGCCATCGTTCGCTGTGTGTGCCTAGAATACGTTCGAGTTCGTTTTGGTTTCGAACATTTTTATAACAACCGTACATCGCAATCCAAGTTGAAATATCCCTTGCAACTCTGTTGTGAAGTACAATATATCGCTGTGAAGTCGTTCGTTTTGCTATTTGGCGCTAAGAGTTGGTCGGCGCTCGGCGCTTGGTTTTAGTGCGGGCGTCCGCCGGGCATCCGCCGCGGCGCTGAGGTAAATCACTCGGGCGCCGAAAGCGGCCATATTTGTTATTTTGTCACGTAGCCTGCGAGCTTTTTTCCAACCGCACCACCGCTATTTCCACGGGGCGTACCTACTATATACTGGCTGCTACCTACTACGAGTATCTACGAGGCTGCGCCGGGACGCGAGTGATTCTTCCACTGAGGAAAGGGGAATTCGAAACCGTCACGACTAAATGAACAACGCTGCAGACTGAATGATTGATTCGCTTTTAATTGTTTCGGGCTTTATAACAACTTGTTTTTGTTAATATATTGCAGTAAATTAAAGTAGATCTGGCATGTTATCGCGGAGGAAACTGCACACAGGGTTAGTAGATTTAGAATATCATATTACGCATTTGGGGGTATTGCCATGTTCTCGCACCCCTTTTGTAGCAAATGCAAAAATATCTGTAAAGAAAATTATCGTCACCGTTAGACGGCCTCCGTGGTCAAGGATAATGCTCTCGACTAAAATCCAAAGGTTGCGGACTTAAATCCGGGCGTGCGCAAATAAACTTAATTTATGAAACGTTGCTAGAAACGGTTTTGCCGTATTTGGTGACCAGGTCTGAACAGTCAGGTACTTCCCCACTTTTCCAACTCCTTCCCCTTCCCACTACTCTCAACCTCATAACTCATTCATCCTCAATTGGGAATACCATAGTTTCACTAGCTCCAAATGGTTGGGAGCAGTTAAGACTCGTGTCGCTTAAAAATTAAATTGAAAACTTAATCATAAATTTATTAAAATAGAAAAACCAATCAATTAAAAATCTTTCTTCAAAAGGATGTATGTTATGGGTTTTCCTTTATATACATAGAATTAAGATCGTTTAACCAGCCAGCGGACTAAAATCCACATTTCGTCGAAAGTTGTTCTTCCGATCGTGCAGGGCGGTTACAATGAGAAGGATTAATTATTCTCCGTACCAGCTTTTTAAAATTATAATTCAATATCGAATTTATTTCAATCCAAATTAGCTTTAATTTATACCTTCATCCAAAAATGCTGAAAGGCGTGATGATAAAACTATTAAAATAGTGTACTTTTTGTAGTTATTTTTTGATTATAAGTATTTATCATTTTTCAATAATGTCTAAATTTAATAAGAATGTTACAAAAATCTGAAATATATTAGTTTGTAAGTGCGCAAATAAATACACAAGTGGACCAATTTTCGTCAAGAAACACATGTACGTACACATTTTTTAATGGTTTTATTGAAACTAAAATTAAAATTCTAATCCATAACTCTGCTAGATAATGTATTGATTTATTTTACTGCATGATTACATTATTTGAAATGGGTGTGGTATAATACAAAAACTTTTTTGAAAATTTAACAAATCTGCCAACGACCTATGGAATAACCTTATTATACTAAAAATTTAAAAAAAATTCTAAAAATTTATTACATAAGAATGCTAGATAAAAGAACAATCTTTCGAAATCCATTTATAATTTTTTGTGGAAAAGAGTCAATACGTCTAAAAACTTTTTTGAAAATGACGTATTTCCGGCTTTCTCTGGTAATGCCCTCGAACGAGATAAACGGAAAGTGGTTGGACCTGTTTCTTAATGAATCTGACAATTGTTTGCAGATATTTCGAATGCAGAAATTTGTTAATTATCACCATGAAATTTAAATAGACTTCTGATAAACTTCCCGCCCTAAGGCTTTCATATTGCTTAATAAGATACAACTTTTCATAAGAGACGTTAGGAATTAGATCACTGAGTTCTCTCGCAGTACAGATTTACTGTACATATGTAATTCAGTTTGCATACAAGGCAGCAACATTGACCAAGCGTCAGCGAGACATGACGTCTTGCCTTGTATTTATGTTCCCTGTCACATCTGTCATGTTCATTTCATAATTATATCATTGGTGATAATGAGAAAACAGCACCGTTGGTACAATTTGCAACTCACTATGTTACTAATAATAGTATTCATAGAAAGCATTTTTCCCTCTTGACTTTGTTTATCGTTTTGTGGACTAAAAGTGAAAATCAAATGAAAACACACTTTTTATTCCGGGGTAAAAAGCCAATAGCCCACCGTATGTCGGCTGATACAATTTTCGGTAATTATCGGTTCGGATTGGCCACGCTTATTACGAATAATTTTTAGAAAAAAACTTTAGATTCGCCTTAAGTACTATAAAAGGAAACTTTTTGGCTTTGGGGCGGCGGAAAATAATGCATTTTAATTTTCAATTGCATAAAACCAAAATTCACTTCGCGAATCGACACAGCGAAAATTCGCGGCCGTAGCTGTCACTGTTATGGACTGTAGCTGACTTCGTGGGATACCTGCATGAAATACCGCGAATCACAAACCATGTTGCACAAACCTAGCGTAGCCGCTAAACCACTTGAAAACTGGGATGTTTTTCTTGCGTTGACGCGAGTAGGCGTTATACAGGGGCACATTCTTTGGTATCACAAACCATGTTACACAAACAAGCCCGCTAGAGAAATTTCATAATTACGCGCTTTATCCCACGAAGTCAGCTACAGTCCATAACAGTGACAGCTACGGCTGCGGATTTTCGCTGCGTCGTCGGTTCGCGAAGTGAATTTTGGTTTTATGCAATTGAAAATTAAAATGCATTATTTTCCGCCGCCCCAAAGCCAAAAAGTTTCCTTTTATAGTAATTAAGGCGAATCTAAAGTTTTTTTCTAAAAATTATTCGTAATAAGCGTGGCCAATCCGAACCGATATTTACCCAATTTTCATAATAACTTGCTTGTTTTTGTGCACAATGTCGTCTTATTGAACAACGTTTTACTAAATAAAAATAATAGACGTAGTGTTTAGGGAATAACTTGACTTACTTCATTTAACCGGTGATTCCTAACATTACTTGAAGCAAAAAATGTAAATGCAATTTGGGTCTCGGGTGACTTTTTGATATTTTTTTCAACTTAAATCAAATTGAAATTATGACGTTTGGCAGATAATTTTGCAACGAGCTTTCTCAAATATAAAATAAAAATATTTGCAAGTGGCAAAACGATAAGTGGAATAATATTTAAAAAAAAAAAAAAAGAAATAATTTAACTTTGTATAAACCACTTATTTGATGCACAAATCCGACCGGTTTCGGAACAAACGTTCCTTCGTCAGGGAAAACTTATACTAATTTGACAGTTTGGAATAATATTTAGTTACATTATTTCCTTTCCAAGCGAATAAAATATATTTAAGTTTGCTAGGAGCATTATTTAAAGTTCAAAGTGCCCTACAATCAAGGCAAGTGGATTTCTTGGGAAACTAGGGGTTAATTCTAGATCCACTGTGTCAACTACTTTAACCTAGGACCTAGACCTTGACCTTATGCTTCATCAATTAGGGTTACAAGTTACAAGTTACAAACATAAATTCGAAAAACTTGTTTTTATCAGGGATAAACATAAAACTAAAAAGACATTCTTAGCTCTCTGAAGTGAATGTAAAAAGATTTGAAAAAGACAATGACGTTATATATATAATACATAGACTCGCCATTGTCTCACAAACTCAAGATGGAATCTGGCAAGACACACTCTTGCAAATGCTCAAATCAAAAGCGATTTAAGTTTGATAAAGATAGACTTTCTAAGAATATGTGTGTACAAATGATACAAATATAGACTGGAGGCGTTTGCGTTTTTCCGCCAAATACTACATTCTACATCACGGGTGTCTAAGATGCTGAGATACGCTTACTCACTAACATTAAGACGAATACGGAATCCTATACGAGATGACTTCCTGTCAAAAGTTATCTTTCTTATACTTTGCTATTATTATTATTGTTTGCTATCTCACTTTCTCTAAGGGCGCTTAAAATCTTCCGGAAACATTTGAAATAGATTAATAATAATCAATAATTTGCGTGTATTTATGAAAAAATATTTAGTTATTTCTTGGCTTTTACTAGTGCTTGCCGTTTAATGAAAACAATTTCTCATCACACACGAGGGCATTTTGGCGCGTTTTGCAATTTACTTACTAGTAAAATACGACCTTACGCGACCAGTGGGCATCGCGTTTGGGTCCCACCCGGGAGTCGCGTGATCGATTCATTGGCAGGCTAAGTCCTCCATCACAACACAAGCAACATTTTTCGCTTAGTGTGGTGATAGTAGAAGTTTTTCAAACATTGTTGGGTTATTCGTATCGCGGAAATGGTTTCTTTCTTTAAAAAAAAATTCTGAAATCGAAGACAAATACAAATGCCTTGGTTTTGGCTTGCCACTTTTGAGTTTTCTACAATGCGTCTATAGATTATATAACATCATTGGAAAAAGAGAATCATTTATAGAATAAAGTCTGTCTGTAAATTCGTTTGTGCGTTCCGTTTCCCCTTCAAGATGATTGCCGTGTTGGATACTGCGTTTAACCCTGTCAGGGTTTGCATGAGCGTGGAAAATAGAAAGCCGCCTGAAGAAATTTTATACAAAAGGATTTTCGTTGAGATATAGTGACGATTTTTGGACAAATTGCAAACCTTCTTATTTAAAAAAAAAATTATATATAAAAAGCTGGTAGGTATTTAAGTACCTACTTATAAATCATACGCTTTCAGAGGAAATTTTGGTTATGTTTTTTTAGATAAGCGAAAAATAAAAACATGATAATCTGGATGCGAGGTCTATTAACCACAGAAATAGTCATAATAATAAATAGGTGGCATTACTTTTAAAATAAATAAATTCATAGAATTTTCAGGTCCAGCAATTTCATAATTTTATACTAACACATTTTTTTTTCCTTTGTTCCAGGTATGTCAGCAATAACGGATATCACCGCAAGCCAGAAAATGTTTTTTAAAGAAGGTAATTTTACGATTCTGCTTTCTATTCATTAGCAAATAAAACACACCAAATCACTTCTCCCTGGTGTAAAACGAAATTAACCGACATAAATAATAATATGTTAATTTCGAAAGATTTTTAAATTTAGCTTTCGGTCACTTGACAAACAATAAAGCAAGGTTCTTTTATCCAGTTAAACCGGATCGGACTTAAATAATACCTTAAATACAGGCGACCTTTTCTGAAAAAAATAATGAAACAGCCGCATTTTTTATAACCCCGCGCACATAACGGGGTAAGGATAGCTTAATTCAAACGAAGGGAAAAATTTAATTGGGTCACGCAAAGTGTTTACATTTTTTGAGTGCCTCATTTAATTAGTCTTTAATATTTTCCTACTCATTAAAGTACGCTTGTTTGGTTTTTGTAAGGTTATTTTTTTAAATTAATAGTTTCCATTTGTCGACCCCGTAGGGGCCGTCAAGAACCTTCAACAAATAAAAATACATGTTTGATAAAGGCAACACGTTGACAATAATACCTCACAAACTTGATAGGGTGAATTTTTTATTTAATTTATTTTATTTTATTTATAAACAGAAACAAACAGTACATAAGATACTTTAGTTAAAAAAATAACAATTAATTAGTATATTTCATGGTGGGTACCTATAATGTGTTTCATTGTGGTGTCTTATTTATTGTATACATATTAAGTAATTACCGGGTGATGTATGTAGTGGGAAGGTGTGTGAGGGTGTGTGTGTATGTGTGTGAGGGAGGGTGAGGGTGTGTGTGTGTGTGTGTGTTTGTGTGTATGTATGTATGTATGCGCAATGAACAAATTTATATTATTGACATGATGCTCTTTTTAAACTTAGGCAGTGAATCAGAGAAAATGTCGGTGTTAGAATTTAGACCAATAATATTGAACATATGAAGAGCACTATTGATTAGCGAATAAGATTCTGCATTTGTCTTGTAATTAAGCGTGTGGGATAGTTCTGTATGGCGTGTACGTCTTAATGATATGTTTAACTAGGGAAAATTTACTAGGACTAATTTACTAGAACTAATTTACTAGGAAAAGGAGTTCGGTACAGTCAATGTTATTATTCATAATTTTGGGTATAAATGTCAAATCAGTTATTGCTCGCCTTTGTTGCAAAGTTTGAAATGGGCGTTCAAAGTTATTGTTGAATTTGAAGGTAAATGTTTTATAAATTTGTTTTCGATATGTTCCATACTATCTATGTATACTTTGTATTGCGGGTTCCAAATTGGCGAAGCATATTCCAGTGTACTTCTGACTAATGCAGAATATAACATTTACTGTACGCGGTAACTAATACAATATAGGTCATATCCGAAGGTACAATGAAAAATACGGTCGGCACTGCAATTGCAGTTCTTCGTGCAAAGCGTGGGTACGATTTTTCAACACTGCAAATGCAGGGGTCCGGCCCCTAGAGGACCGGCTTTAATGGTACGAGGATGTTTTCTTCTCTACATACATATTTCTTTAATTGGATATCTCTCATATTACAACAAAAAACTCTGAAGAGGGTTTGCCGACCACAAACATGGTGGAATAATAGTACACAACTGCTAACCCTGTACAAATCACAAGTGCGCGCCACGATTGAATTTGGCAGCCACCTCTGGTCTGGAGCCCTAAAATACCAAAAAAAAAAAACTCGATTTTTTGCAGAAACGGGCGATCTGTCTGATAGATTCTCCTAATTTAACGAACGGATTGCAATCTTTAGAGCACTGGCGTCCGGTGGGAATGATGCCCTTGTTCTACCGGTATTTCAATGGAAGGTTAATCCCTTCGGTACTAAGCGCATAGTCAAGAAACACGCCAAACGCATGCGCAACATATGTGCACGGTTGATATATGTTACATGAGAACGGGTCGCTTCTTCGACTCGTTCTTGTGTTCAACAGCTCGGCTGTGGGACGATTTTCCGGCCTTCGTGTTTCCTCCTTCCTACAACATGGCCAACGTTCATTCCTTCCTCTCCTCAAAAAGACCCTGCACACAGCATCACAGATGACATAGGCCTTCAGGGAAATTATTTTCCTCAGGGCTTTCTGTGCGGAGTTAACGTAAAAAAAATTATCCGAATAAAACCATGCAACTATTGTTATCAATTGAAAATTAAGTACTAAAATCAAACTCACTGTCACCCTCGTAAGCGACTAAAATTCGAATAGTCAACCAGCACCTTGTTAGAATATTATTATTTTTTTACATATCTTTGTCAAAAATAGTACGAAAACCAATGCATTGCAAAATCTGCTAAAATTAAAAAAAAATATTAGGAAAGGTAATGTAGGGTATTTGAGTACAAATAATTAAAAGTTAAAGGACATGGAAAATTGGATCCCTGTGGCAAATCAAACTTTGTAGAAGGAATAATTTCGGTTTACGGAAGGTCTTCCAAAATAATTTTTTTTTTTTTTTATACTAATTATGGGCCGGAAAATCCAAAACTGAAAGAATTTTTTTTCGGAAAGCAATATTAACAAAGTTACACGACTTTAAAATTTTCTATAGGCACACATGAAAATCGACATATTGGAAGTATTATGACAGTTTAAAGTCATAGATAAACTAGAAAAATGTTTTACCACACAAAATTAAATGTTACCATGCAATAATATCATCAAACATACCTTATAAATCGACGAAGTATGAAAATTCGTAGTCTTAAAAATGCGTAACCTAACCTAACGCTAGGTTTGTGTAACATGGTTTGTGCCCCTTTATACCGCCTGCTCGCGTCCCTAACCTAACCTAACCTAACCTAACGCTAGGTTTGTGTAACATGGTTTGTGCCCCTTTATACCGCCTGCTCGCGTCACGGCAAAAAAACATCCCTGTTTTCAAGTAGTTTAGCGGCTACGCTAGGTTTGTGTAACATGATTTGTGCCCCTTTATACCGCCTGCTCGCGTCACGGCAAAAACATCCCTGTTTTCAAGTAGTTTAGCGGCTACGCTAGGTTTGTGTAACATGGTTTGTGCCCCTTTATACCGCCTGCTCGCGTCAATTTTAAAAAACAGCCTACGTTTTCAAGTAGTTTAACGGCTACGCTAGGTTTGTGTCACATGGTTTGTGCCCCTTTATACCGCCTGCTCGCGTCAATTTAAAAAAATATCCCTGTTTTCAAGTAGTTTAGCGTTTACGCCTAAAGTGAGTAAAATTTATAAAAAATAATTACTTAAGTTAGTTATTGATATGGCAACACTTAATTTTATGTGGCTGTTTCTATGACTTTAAACTGTCATAATACTTCCAATATGTCGATTTTCATGTATGCGTATAGAAAATTTTAAAGTCGTGTAACTTTGTTAATATTGCTTTCCGAAAAAAAATTCTTTCGGATTCGGATTCTCCAGCCAATAGTTAGTATAAAAAAAAAAGTTTTATTATTTTGGAAGACCTTCCGTAAACCGAAATTAAGCCTTGTAGAATATACGCCGGAGATGAAGGCACATATCTACAATAGAACATGAAAAATTATTGTTCACTTCAGATGTTAACTACGAGTACCTTTATCCAATCTTCGCTTTCTTTGCTCTCCAAAATCTTTAAAAAGCTACATTTTGTCTGATTAGGAGCTTATAATCTAGGCTGGCATCGTAGCTCTAAAATTTATTTACAATGTACGTGTTTAAGAAATCAAAAAACCTGGTATAAATAAAAAAATGAGGCAACGTAATGTAGTATGTAGAAGCATCCACGAGGTGATTTATTTCCAAATAATGCTCTAAAAAGTTTGCCAAATAATATTATTATTGTGGATTATGAATAATTCTCACGAAAATCAACAATATTATACTTGAAACCTCGTTGAAATATCGAACATCAAAACCATATCAGTAGGGTAAGGGAACTTATGTATAAATACGGGGTTGTTTGAACTGCTCGAAACGAAACCGGAATCCTCTTCCGGTGGCATCTTACGGGAGGGAAACGGAAGGGGGAGGCTGCGCTCTGAGAGACGAAGGAATAGCCTTCCCGACCCCACTCAGCCTTATTCTGCCTCACGAAGGCCACGACATATCAACCGCTGATCATAATATATTCCATTTGGTTCATTACTCTATTCGTGAAGTCTGAATCAACTTGAAATTGTGGAATATATTAATGCCAAGTTGGTATTTTTGCTTTATTACTTTTCTTACGAGGAATATTTCATAATACTGGTTTCAGACATTAGAGTGTCAAGACAAATAATGCTTCTCCGAAAAATTATAAAAAATGTTATGTTTAATGAACCTACGTCACATTAAACGCATTATTTTAATAAACGCTTACATTATAACGTCATAGTACTAACACCGTATTCGACCATAAATCTTACCTAGGATTAAGAAAAAAATATCAAATGTTATTTTCTGTCACTGTCACAAGAGTGGTCGACATTTTTGCTCCACTCTTACAGTAAAGTTAAGCCTGCGAAGGTTCATCTTCTCTAAGCTTTCAACTGAGTAAAGTTTATTTTTTTATGTAGACATGTGGTAAAACTACGATACTTTTTAATTTTCTTTTACCGTAATATTATTTTTTATCAATAGTGGGTACATAATATTATAATCTTGGACTGTGTGTGACACATGCACAAAGGCATAGAAAAATGATTTGGGTTATCTATGAATACGTTAACAAAATGAAACCTGAATTTTTTGGGATCATTTTCACGAGAAATACAATTATTTTATTGTCAGTATGAAAAATCAGAGGACGACCCTTTTTCAATGGCCTCATTTTCAAATATCCAAATATTTGGTCACTCAATTGGGAATTCACCCAACCTACATTCTTTTCATTCCTGTAAAAAATCTAACAGAAAAATATTCCAGATTATTTGATTACGTGAAAAGCGGCCATTCTAGAAACGTCTTCACGTATGATCTCGTAAAATGGGAACCTTCGAAATTTTGGTTTACTTTGTGGGTTTTTTTTATCACATTATTACTCTATTTTGTGAAAATATCATGTCTAAGTTTCAGAGACTTTCTGTCGCTGAGTGTAATTGGCACCGTGTCAAGCTTTTATAGGTTTCCGAATTGTCATTGAGTTGTCTTAAGAAGGCCTCATTAGAGTTTATCCGAGGAGCCTCAAAACCACGTTCTTGTAAAAGATTTAGGGGTCGTAAAAAGTATCACTTGTGCAAAGTTTTTTTGATGTCTTCAACTTTCGATACGAGAGTAAACTATTAATAAAAATTATACGTTTTATCTGTGGCATCTAAAACGTGTTGCTGGCCAAAGTTTTTTGGAGGGAGCCCCTGTTATTTATGTGAGTTTATATTATGTTACAATGAGTGGTCGATAATTCTGTGGGTTTGGCGTAGAGTTCCACAAGGTACGTACTTTTTATCTACGTTAATATGATATCGTGCAAGTGGATCAGCTTCCGGAAACCAGTGAGGGACTGTAGTACGAATATGTTATATTAATGAATGGTTAATTTGTTTCTATTTAAATTCTCTATATGACAGATTTATCTTCCAGTTACCGTAAAATTCAGCATTCTTCATTTAGAAAGATTAGTATTCAAAAAAGTTTTAAGACTATAAATCGTAAAATATGTATTATTTTGTAAATATCATTTCAATGCACCATACTTCTTGTCACGCTATGCTTGCTGAACGTCTGTTCTGAAGTGTTGTATCTTGAACTGGTCATTGTGACGGCTACGAAGTTTCTCAGGCACGTGCAAGTTATAGCATACCAAGAGGAATGAGCTGTCAATAGATTAGCATTAGGTGTATTAAAACTAAGCATTGCAAGATTTGCATAACGTCTAGATTCTAGGCTAAATCTATTTACAGCCTTCAATAAGTCCATATTGTGCAGGAACCTCGGATAAGTTCAAAGCGTTCGCATTACATATAACGTAGTATTTGGTTCGATGGCTATCATTGCATTATGTTGCTATCATTGCGTAAGGATTGTGCATTATGTTGCTATCATTGCGTAAGGATTGTGCATTATGTTGCTATCATTGCGTATGGCTATCATTGCGTAAGGAAAATGATAAGGAAAAATAAGAGATGAAGTCTAAGATTGATCGCTGGGCTTTTCAGATCTGGTCACTAAACAGATTTAAGGATAGTTCAAGAAACGTTTCATTGCTAAAGGTTTCTTTTACACCTGGAGCCAAAAGCATCTTCCAACATGCGCCTAATATTCGAGTACATAATCAATGAATATGAATCCATGACCACTGGTTTCAGCTTTAAGGAATTTACGCCACAGATGTCTTAAATAGTCGTATCTATTTTCAAATCTTTGTCAATTTTTTTAATGCAACTAACCAACTAAAATATAATTTTTGACTGTTGGAAAAATCCAGCAGTTCAACAAATACGTGCCTAAAACAATAATAAAAGAAATTAGGTAGGCTTTCGTAAAAAAAAAAGCAAAAACATTGAGCAATTTGAGTCATTAATTACAACAAATTACCGTAGCACTTGTAGCTTTTAACGATGCCAGACAACATAAAAACTCCCGAGTCAGAACTTAGCTCAGTTTCCAGTGCGAACGAAATTCAGGCGGCGAGCGTCGGCCGAAGGCTTTGAAAGAGATCCGTGATTGAAGGCTGCCGTTAGTGTACGGAAGACGAACATTGGAGGCGTTATTGGCCCTGGGGGTAAGCAACCGGCAGCTCGTAACGGCGCAAATTAGTAAGGTTGTGTTCTGGGCAATTCCAAATGGAAGCGGACTAAAAGTTAGGTGCGAAAAGAAATTTCTTTAAAAAAACAGTTTTTTAGAAAAAAAATAATTTAATTTTATGCATTTTCTTAGCTACATCCATTTTGCTTACAATAGCTCCGTACCCTTAGATTGCTTGAATTTGATACTTTTTTAATGTAATTAAAAGATGTTCATCTTATTTAATTAAATGAAGACAATATTAGCGAAACTCAATCGAAAATCTGAAGACAGAAAAATCAGAAAAAAGATATTGGCACCTCTGGGACTCGAACCCAGGACCTTTGCTTACATGGCAACAGCTCTACCAACAGCTAAGGTGTCTATATCCAATTCGGTCACTTTTAACTGTATCATACTTCGACTAAGAACTACCAATATTATCTTAATTTTCTTAACCCATACATTTTTATACATGATTGCAAAATTCAAACCCGAACTAAATGCTTTCTAGATAATTATTAGTATTCTATATATTATTAATATCTAATATTAGATATTATATTAATATTCTAAAAATAAAAATGGAGATTCATCTTGTTAAAAAGCTATAGCAACCAGTAACGGATTTGCTTAACCCTTCGTACCTTTATATTAAATGATGATCGGAGAACTCGAAATGAGTAAGTATAAGTCATTTAGAAGGAAAAAGAAATATAAATTATAAATTGGTTAAATAGGTTACGTTAGGTTAGGGTTATCGGCCAATTTAAACTTATTTTTTTCATAGCTTTTCAAGCTGGTGTTGAGTTGACTTTATTCTCAGTTGGCATGGAACCAAATTAAATATAATATACCTCCCTGAAAGTATCATTCTTGTACTACCTATAATAGACCATAATCATACTTTTCTTATTGGGTTAACAATATGCGCGCCTTGCCATACAATTTTATACGATTTAATACATTTATATACTTTTTTTTTTTTTCATAAGAAGCAATTACTTTGTGGTTAGACATTATATTATTATAACATTTATATACGATTTGAGGTTGTATTCATAAATTTAAAAAAATGTATATGTGTTCATCCCAGACTTGCAGAAAAGTCAATAGATGTCGTATATTAAAAATAAAATTGATACAAATTCATCCAGACACTATCTAGATAGCATTTAATTCGGGTTCGGGTTGCAATCATACATAAAGATAGCAGCCAATAAAATATGCGTCAGGAAAATGAAGATAATATTGGCAGTTCTTAGTCGAAGTATGATACAGTTAAAAATGACCGAATCGGACAGGTATACCTTAGCTCAGTTGGTAGAGTCGCGGCGCGGAAAGCCGAAGGTCCTGGGTTCGAGTCCCAGAGGTGTCAATAAATTTTTCTGATTTATCTTTTTATAGATTTTCAATTGAGTTTCGCAAATATTGCCTTCATTGAATAAACCCGTCTGCTTGTTTAGGAATAAATAGATCCCAAAACACGTAATCACGTTATACTTTCATAAGACCAGATTCATTAGATTTGAAAAGCTATATATCTCTCTTCCTCTCATGCAAACATATTTATTTTTCTTTTAACCAGAAAGAGAACGAAATAATGCTTCTTATTGTCTTTGAAATATGAAAGCTGTCTTGCATAGATATTTTACAATCTCGATCCAAAGTGACGTATTCTGATTTTTCGCGCGAAACTGAGGCTTCCAGATCCAGGTGCGAATATATTGAAACAAGCAGACGGGTTAAATATTATTTAAGTAGTCTGTGTCTATCAGTGAAAATAAGCGAAAAGCGTTTACATTCAGTTTCGTTTCAATAATTATTGTTGTGAACGCAAAATAATATGTTATCATGCACACTGTAAATGAGAAATGCATAATTACTGCATACGGTGAATTAATTACTAATCCTTCAATATTGTAAGGCACTTAATGTGTAATTTATTCGAATGTTTTGTTTCCAGTCAGTGATTTCTTCTCAGTGAATAGGGAACGGTAACACAGTAACAGATTCAACCCCCCCACATTCACTCTTTACAAGTCAGTCTTGCTCGTTTTCTAGCTTTTAATACCCCAACTGGGAGAGGAGAGGAGGAGAGAGGAGGGGTGGGTGAGAGCGGAAGAGGGTGGCACTCCACCCCATTGATGACGTGTCGGCAATTATCGGCCCACTTTCTATATCCTCAGTTTCGATTGGCGTAAAGAGAAATAACGCAAAGTGAATCGTTAGCTCCGTCGCTTCTATTATGTTACCAGCCCCTTAACGCTTCTGCTGGCCTGGTAGCACCGGTGACCTTTTCAACAAATTCACTCAGCGGGATTGCTTTGATCAATACTTTATAATGGGTTATCAATGTTATTAGTTTTCACTATCGTAATCACGCGAGAGTGGTGAGAAAATTCGCTTTGAAAATGTAATTATTTCCGTCCTAAGTGTGCCTGTTCTCCATTGGAAAAAAAACCTGTTTGCATGAATCAAAATCTCTGCCCTCATATAAACTGTGGTTCGCTGCTTTGTTTCCGTGATAAACTAAAACTACAGTGCTTCGAAATATAAATTAACCTAACAAAACTAAGATAAATTGGTCTAGGGTGCTTTTTTTTGCTCTTAGTACTAAAACAGCCTTTACCCTTTACCTACTTTGACATAGCCGGATAGCAAAACTACTCGCCTGTTTGGCACAATTAAAAACAGAAACTTCCCTCTCGGCCTACCTCGTCTTTGGGGACGCTGCGTAGAGGGTCTTTTTATGTAAAGGAAAACGGAAAATTCTGGCATTCAGGGCAGATGTGTAACATTACACATCTTCACATCTGCCCTGATTTTAGACACTGTAATGCTGTCCGAAACGTTTGCTGAAGAAGGACAAAGCGCAACGCGGCATAATAACCCAAAAATTAATCACGATAATATTTTGACCGTAAAAATCTCAAATTTCAAAATTCGCCTCGCATTAGGTGGGCAAACGCATTTTAACCGCCAAGATAACAACAAACCTTAGCCCATAAACCCGGGCACCCCTTCTAAGTCACCAAACGCAGCGAACCACTTGGGGTGACACATACCGAAATTCTAATTAATTTTAACTATATGTAGACAGAATGAAACTGAAAATGTTAACAAGAAATTAAGTAAAAGGTTTTGCCAATTCATCTATAGAAGGTCCAAGTTAATTTTCTAGTTACTTCCAACTTCTAGGAATATTTTTTGTAAAATTGATCAAATAATCCCAATTACATGCCACCAGAACTGTTTGTTGTTTTAGGTAATCGCTTACTGATACTTCCACCTTTCTGTTGCGTTAATATTACCCGCAAATAAACATTAAATTCTTTTCAAGCATTTGTACTCATATAAACGTAAAAGTTCAGGAAACACCCACTTATATTTCAAGTGCACTTTTCCACTGTTGATCTTGTAACGGTTGTTCCAGAGAAGTCGTAAAAAGCTCCCAGTTATTATATTTCCCTTATTTATAGCCGTAGGAATCGCGAAAGTTGGTCGAAACCGACCGATTGCAGAAATTGCAAACTATCGACTCACGAAAAAAAAACCCACCGGCAAAAGTTAAGTTATAATTCACGGTTTATGGAAGGTATTACAAGTTTCCAGATTTATCTCCATCTCTCGGGTACGATTTTCACTTGTTTGAAATGTTTTATTTGCGGAATAAGGGTGGGGGCAAGAGGTGCCTCCGCTGGCCGGGATTAATTTTATTTGCGGCAATTTATTAATTGTGGAGGCGTAGAACCGCGAAGCCTTTACGCGGGGCGTTTGTCAAATAAAATGCCATGATCGTTGTGATAATAATTTATGACTGGCACACTGTGTGTTCCTAGATTATAATATTTTATCCCCGGAACAGAACCTCTCGTAGGCTGTACATCAGAATAACAATTGTCCCGGACATGTCTTCAGTGAGATTTAAATTATCTTTTAAAATCTGCGTGGGATAAAAGCATAAAATATTATTTGATGTTTTTGATTTGACTTATTCAACATTACAATTTTGTTACATCTCTGATAAATTATTATTTAATGAACGAAAACGCTTTCTGAAAATATTAAATTTTAAAATAAATTTCTTTTAGCCAATAGAAATAATTTCTAATCACTGAAGGCAATAATTGCGACTCTCAAAAAAAATATGAAACAGAAAATTCATAAAAAGATTTGTTCGCTTCTAGGAACTGAACCCAGGATGCCTTGCCGGTGCTCTGTTCTAATTACTGGGCTAATTCGACCCTAGCACCTTGAGTCATATTTAACTGTATCACACTTCGACTAAGAGCTACTACCGACATTATTTTCATTTTCTTAACGTGTATTATCGATCAGTGGCTTAGTTGGGATCGCGTTTGGGTCCCACCCAGGCGTCCCGTGTTCGATTCCTCGGCTGGCTAAGTCCTCCATCACGACTCAAGCAATATTTTCGGCTTACTGTGGTGGTAGTTGAAGATTTGCAAATATTTTCGGGTTATTCGTCACCCGGGAAGGTTTGTCTTAAAAAAAATAATGGCTGCCATCTTTGTATACGATTGCAAGATTCTTCCCGTCATACCGTTAATCCGATTGCAATGAAATTTTGAGATTTTTTGTGTGCATGCTTGCGAAGGTCTCTATATATAATGGTATATAGAAGGGGTAGGTTATGAAATTTATAAATTAAAAAATTACTAAATGTGGTGAGATGTGGTTTGAAAATATGTGTATTTCAAATATTTTAGGACAGGCAGAAGGGGGAAGGTAACGAAGGGGTGAGGTTCGCGGGAGGGTGACGAGGGACGGAGAAGGCGGGGAAGGTGGAAGGGGAACGCTGGAGGGGTAGGGGATACTTGAGGAGAACGGGTACGCATGGGAAAGGACAAGCAGTGAGAAAAAAATCTTTGAATGCATTGCAACGCATGCCGGTACCCGCTAGTGTATGATAAAATCATGTAAGATTTTGTGAGAAATGTGGAGATCCGCAAAGAATGCAAGGCCGATGTAAGCGTAATGTGTAAATGAACGAAGACTGGAATTTAACGAGAATGTATGACGCAAATGTGAATGGTAGATGTCGGGGAAACCGGAGCAAGACATGGCCCTTTCAAGTGAATCAAAAACTTGAGTCAGGCCAAGTCAAGAATCAGAATAATGGAAGATTATGTATGATGCTATGTGTGAATGTGAATAAGGCAAAGAGGGTGTGCCAAGACATACAGATATGCCAAGACACTGTCAAGCGCCAGAATAATTGAAGATTATGTGTGAAGCGATGTTGGAATGTGAATAAGGCAAAATGTGTGTGCAAAGACACCCAGAGTGTGTGTTTGTGATAGTAAATTCAGACAATTTTGGTAACCTCGCAGAAATTAATAATTAAGTAACTTAAAATATCATTAATTCTTAGAATTACATGATGAGTTGAACAAACTTAACACAAACCTAGAATACTATTATAAACGCTACATCAAGTGAACATAAATACAATTTCAAGTGAATCCTGTATTTGATTGCCAATTAAAAAGTTTCTTGATGCGTACGATTAAGGCAAGTGACGTTCGGAAGAATTTTTTCGGCAATGATTTTATAAAGATTCAATCAAGTAAAAATGTTTCTCGGTCATATGTTGATGTTCTACAGTTGATAAATTAGATGATTTTATTTTGATTTATTTTGAAAACATTACATATTACATCTTTATAATGATCTTTGCCTGTCCAACTAGGCAATTTGTCCGTTTTAGAAAAGTCAAAATGAACAGACTTTGTACATGTAATTAGTGTGTTGACTATAATATTGTCTTATACTTTAATATAACACTTCACAAATAATATTAAGGTCTTGATGGTAGATTCAAGAAATTATTTATAAGTGTAAATTATATATTTAACAATAAAAAACAAAAAAAATATATAGAGAAGAGAAATGAAAAGAACATTCCAAAAAAAAGTGTTTTTTTTTTTTTTTTATTAGCACGTATGCTTTTCAACCATTCCAAGAAATTTTAGTATTAATTTTGATGAATTAATCAACTCGAGAATCAAAAAACGGATAAGAAAAAAATAATGGATTAAAATAGAAAGTAGAGAAAAGAAAATGCAAAGAAAAAAATTTAAGCAGTTTTTGAACTTAAATTGAATAAAAATAATATTAAGGTAATACCAATATAATACCAGTATATATGAATGTCACAAAAATGAAAATTTAATGACTGTTGTTTAACATATTTTAGCATTCAGCTCTCCCCAAGACCAGAAGCCAATTATTTACCAGATTACGCAGAATGCTATCACTTTTTGATTTCCAAGCATCGGGTATAAGATTAAGCAATTTAGGACCTAAGTACGAAAATTGTCCTTGAGCTAGATGTTTATGTATTAAATAATTTAGCGTTATTGAAACTTTACAATATTATTAATTTTACACAGCATTTTTTATAACTTTTAGCTATCTACATAATTAAAGTTTAATAATACGGATATTTTTCATCTCAAATTTTTGCTACTCTTTTAATAGAAGCATTTTCTCGCATAAACTATATTGATTGTTTTAAGTATGAGTCGTTTCCAGTGAAAAGATAAACCAATAGAATTATGTTGAATGCGTGTCCGTGCTTTTTTAGGCCCTCAGGATAATAAATTCCCTCAGGACCTATGTCATCTGAAGATGCTGTGTGGAGGGTCTTTTTGGGGAGAGGAAGGAGTGAACATGGGTCTTGAACAAGATATCCATGTTGTAGGAGGGACGAAACACAGAGGCCGGCAAATCGTTCCATTGCCGAGCTGTTGAACTCAAGAACGAGTCATAGAAACATGTTAAATTTCTCTTGTGACTAATGGCAACTGTGTACAAATGTTGGGCGCGTGTTTAGCGTGTTTCCCGACTATGCACCGATACCGAGGGGATCAACGACGCTAGTTCCTCGGAGCATATTCCATTGTAATACCGAGGATTGTAGAATAACGACAGCAATCCATTGTAGAACCAGAACAGCATTCCCGCCTGACTAGATTGTAGAACATTGACAGCATTCCATCGTAGAACAAGGAAAGCATTCCCACTCTGTGCTCTAAAGGTGCCCAAAGAAAGCTAATTTTTCCTTACTACTGGTGAAATTGATCGAACATTTTACAAAGATCGAAAATCGTTCTCGTACAACTAATTAATTCCGGCTCAAAAACACATTCATAGACCAGCGAAATCATTTGTCCATCAAATCGGCATAATTCACACCTTACGGAATTACCTATGAAAAACTGTGTTATTTCTGAAATTGTTTTTCTTCTATCGATTTTCCACAAATAATTGAACGACTTTTGGAGTTCACGGATTATTGAAGGTAACTCACATGTTTAAAAACGAAAGTACTAGAGAAAAAGACTTATAAGGAAAAGGTTTGAGATTGGTTAGACTCAAGAGTAATGTGTTGTGGAAATGTACTAATTACAGGATAATAAACCGGCGAGAAAGAGAACACTCGGAATTATTATTTTTAACAAAAGGATCGTGTACTCTCAACACGCAGCAATATAAAAATGTAATTAAGGCTAATTAATTTAGTGCCATAAAGAACTAATTCGTAGGTTTAAGTGATTTTAAAGAGCTTTTTCGACCCTCAGCGGTTGTAAGTCGGGAAATTAATCACTACTTTCTCATTGCTTCCACTTTGCTTTCAACTACGTTTTCTTAAATAGCACTTTTCGACTTCTGTACTTGTAGTTTCTATTTAAGTTATTCTAGAACAACGCTCTTATTAATCAACTATCAGTATTATTACATTTTCTTCGTCTTGTAAAAAAGGTAGGCTAAGCATATTACTTTTTTTTTTTTTTTTTTTATTTAGTAACTATATAATATTTTTTACATTTTTATATGAAACATGTTAGTTAGATGTATATGTAAAATATAAATATATTCGAAGTCCTCCTCACTAGGAGATCCTGTGCTGAGGGGGACTATGCTTTGGATAAGTTTTTCAGCGACTTCTATGGTTTAACTTGTTTGGATAGAGTTTTCCAGAAACTTCTATGATGTTTTAAGTATACTAGTAAGGTCATTTTCCGGTAGTTCCTTCAGCCAACATTTAATGTCCATAATGTAGCTATTTTTTGTTTTAAATTGTTTGATACTAAGTGGGAGTTTGTTATATAACTTTACTGCTAAAAATTCAGAACTTCTTTGACCAAATGAGGAGTTACACTTTGGTATATTAAGTGTGTCTGTTTGTTTGGCTCTGGTTTTATGAGCATGTGAGGTTTCTTTCTCTGGGTCGTTTTTGTGGTGATGTACTAGAATGTTTTTGGCATAGATTTTCTGTATGCTTGGAACATCAAACTGTTTAAAAATTTCTGTTGTTGACGTCCTTATAGGGACCTTTAGAATGGTCTTTATGATGCAATTCTGAGTTATCTTAAGTTGTTTTAAGTGATTAGATGCTGCTGAGCCCCATCCTATTACTCCATATTCCAATCGAGAGTGGCATAAAGCATAATATACTCTCTTTAGATCCCTCATCGACAAGATGTTTCTTAATTTTTTGAAGAAGTAGATGAGTTTTATTAGCTTTTTTGAGGTAAGATCAATGTGTGAATTCCACTGTAGATTTTCATCAATTTCAATCCCAAGATATTTAATACTTTTTGTTTGGGATATAGACGGGCAGGAACATTGTGGAAAAGTATTTTGACATTCATGTAATTTGAGGGTATGCACATTCATTGGTTGTCCTCTTTTGTTTTTGGAGAAAGTGAGATATTTAGTTTTATTTACATTTAATGTAAGGGAGTTTACTTTTAGCCAGTTTTGAAGTACAGCCAGGCCATGTTCCGCCTCTTTGTAAGTTCTTGTCCAATCTTGTTCGTGGAATATAATAACAGTGTCATCTGCAAAGCTCATTATGTTTCCATTTATGGGAAGATTCATAAGGTCATTTATATATATGAGAAATAGTATTGGTCCTAATACGCTTCCCTGGGGGACCCCGAATTTAATTGGAAGAGATTTGCTCTTTCTTTTACCAATTTGTACAATTTGTTCTCTTCCTGTTAAATAACTTCTAAGTAGGTTTAGAGTTGTTTCAGTTATTCCATTTTTTTTTAGTTTTAAGTACAGTATTTTATGATCAATTGTATCGAAAGCTTTTTGAAGATCAATGAAAACTGCTAAGCATTTTTTGCCTTCATCCAGCTTTCTAATAATTGTATTAGTTACATTAGCTATAGCATCACCAGTACCCAGGTTTTTCCTAAAACCATACTGCGTAGGTGATAATACTTTATTGGTATCCAAAAATGTAAGAACTTGTTTTTTTATTACTTTTTCCAATATTTTCGATAGAGGAGTTAAAATACTAATTGGTCGATAATTTGAAATATCATTTTTGGGACCATTTTTATATAATGGTATGATCGTAGCAATTTTAAGACAAGCGGGAAAAACACCTTTAGATATTGATAGATTTACAAGGTATGTCAGTGGTTGAATTAACTCATTTTGTAGGTATTTAATTGATTTGCTTGATATCAGTTCATTTCCCGATGAGGTATTTGTGTTTAAGGAGGTTATAATATTTCTTATTTCGTCACTTGTTATCTTGACTATATTGAGGCTGTTTTCATGATTTACATCATCATTTCTCATTGTGTTTTCAACAGTAGTAGAATTTTGTTTAATTTTATTTGCAAGGTTAGAGCCTATATTGCAAAAGTAGTTGTTTATAAAGTCAAGAAGTTTGTCTGGGTGTTTCGTAAAAGATGTGGGAATCTCATCAATGTTTAATTCTTTAATGTTTTTGTCTTTATGCGATGCTTTAGTATTTAGTATGCATTAGATACTTACAGTGATTAAACAACTGAGATCTTTCATGAACTCTGATGCTTTACTACAAAATTATTCTGAAAATGTATTACCTCATCTCCTTCTACTCCCCTCTAACTTCTCAATTAAAGGTACCATAGTTTCAATGGTGACCGGACAACTCAGAATGAAACCAACTCAGAAGCACCTCATAAAAGTCATTAAGAGTGATGATAAAAAAAATAAAAAATTGGTTAAATAGGTTAAGGTAGGATAGGGTTACCGGCTACTTTAAAATTATTTTTTCATAGCTTTTAATGACCTTTCTGAGGTGTTTCTGAGTTGGTTTCATTCTGAGTTGTCGTGGAACCAGTCTCAATATGGCTCAATATGGGAACAGCTTTTTGTGAATACTCTTGTGCAGTATTTACATTTAAAAAAATGGGAAAACAAATACACACTGAGAACGCGCGTACACGCAACATTGTATATAATAATAACCAACATTGCTACATTTGATGACTTGGTGTGCATGGGTAGAAGAATTGTCTAGGTCTTGGCGGTAAGTGTAACCCTGTACAAATCACAAGTGCGCCCCACGGTTGAATTTGGCAGCCACCTCTGGTCTGGAGCTCCAAAATACCTGAAAAATACCCTCGACTCTGTGCAGACACGGGCGGTCCGTTTGATAGATTCTCCCATCTTAACAGACGGATTGCAATCTTTAGAGCACAGGCGTCGGGTGGGAATGCTTTCCTTGTTCTACCGGTATTACAATGGAAGATGCTCCGAGAAACTAGCATCATTGATCCCTTCGGCACCGGTGCATAGTCGGGAAACACGCCAAACGCGTGCCCAACATTTGTACACGGTTGACATTTGCCACATGAGAACGGGTCGTTTCTTCGACTCGTTCTTGTGTTCAACAGCTCGGCTGTGGAATGATTTGCCGGCCTCTGTGTTTCCTCCTTCCTACAACATGGATCTCTTCAAGACCAATGTTCATTCCTTCCTCTCCTCAAAAAGACCCTCCACACAAAAAAAAAAAAAAGTCCGTCTGCCCGCATATTGTGAAGCCGGCCAGATTTAGGGAGACTGGTCCCACTTTTTATACCCCTTTCCTTCCGTGATCTCCCACTCCTTAAAAAAACCTCCCCACTACATCCGCAAAACTGTCATAGGCCCTGATGAAAATTATTTTCTTCAGGGTTTTTTGTGTACATAGATCTAATGTAGAAAAGAATCCATCCAACCGTAATATGTACGTGCTAGACTAAAATATTTTATATTACCATATTAAACTTTTCGGGATATGTATTGCAATATCAGGTTAATCGGTAATAATGTGGTTTGCCATATTTAGAATTGAATAACAATTTCATTAATAAATTCAATTATTACAGCCGTTGTGTCCAACATTTTCGGATGATTAATCCGAGTGAAGCTGAGCCTAGCGCCTTGCGCCGCTAAGCTAAGGTATGTTAGAAAAATGCTCCATTTTAGCTGTGTCCAACAACTTGATCGTAGCGCTCGGTGTGTAGCCCCATTTGCTTTCGTACACCAAAAAATGACGTCAAGTTAGGAACTTTACATGTTAAATTAATACCGAAACGATAATTAATTTTATTTATTATTAATACAGATATTTTATTTTAAATAGTGTAATACATAAACCGACATTTTACATTTTTAAAACAAACGTATTTAATATGTTAAAAATAAGGTGTTAATTGACTTACTTTTTTGTTTACGTGCGTTTGAAGTTTGACATTAGAATCAGTTGAAATTTTGTATTCAAAATGGACAAGGCGAAGCGTTCGAAAAATTTTACGCCAAACGAAAAAATGAGACTTGTAGACCTAGTTACCTCGTCGCAGGTCATTTTGTCGAAAGCGACAGGTGGCCCAAACTACGCTGCGCTTGTAAAATCAAAAGAAGCTGCTTGGAATGACATTGTCCTCGACAAGTGCTAATTATATTCCACATATTATTACAAAAATGACACTCGAATAAGTCAAAACTTTACCTTTCGCTTGCGTAAGTTAAATTATCTTCTACTTAGCTCAAAACATATAAAAAACACGCTTTTGTCATCCTAAAGCGGTTATAAAATTCGCCGTCATTTAATACTTTCATAAAATTTATATCGGCATCTTGCCGCCGCCTATATAATCCAATATTATCGTCAAGCATATCTGCCCATTCAACCATATTCACTATATTCAATATAGGATTCATATTTCAAATTGAAAAACCAAATAAAAAAGCCGACAAAAGAGTGAACTGATGACAGATAATTACGATAATTACGATAATTAATTGACATTGACAGATTGACAGCTCGATTGTTTTCGCGGATTTTTGTTCACTCTGTTGTCAGTTTTTATAAGTAGGTCTTCCTTAGCAACTTTAATCCACCCGGCTACCTTCCTTACATTTGAGTGTGGTGGGACGAACATTGTGTTTCGACACAGCGTATTTGGGCATTTGAGCAGGGCTGAGCGGAGATCTCGGCTGAGCATAGGTTGGACACAACGGCTGTTAGAGTGCAAAATGTTTGGCGTTTTGCTGAGTAAGTACATATATTTACCATAATGATATGAATTTATATGGAAAATACAGCTCTCCGTAGTGAGGTTTTGATGTACGTGGATTAGTTCTGTGACTCCAAGAGATGCCCAAGCACGTAATTGTATTTTCATTTCTTTCAAATCAAAATTCAAACCTGAAAATTAGCGTATTCCCTACCGGAATTACCCTAGCGTATTCCCTATCGGAAACCGAAAAATGAAATGGTATTTATTACTTCTTTAAGCGAAACAATCTTATTTTGTGGCACCATTTTAATTTTAAAGTAATACACAATTTGTTTTAACAACTTTTTATTTTTATTGACGCTTACGTGGTCGGGGGGTAACGCTCTCAACTAGCGATCTGGACGTCGCAAGTTCTAACCCTTGCACGCGCAAGTGAATTTTATTTTACTGATTCGTGATTTCCACAATTTAATAAATTCAAACATAATATAAGGTATATTTGTGGAAATGGCTTTAGCCGTGTTTAGTGACTAAATCTTAATCAGGACTTCACCTCCTTCCTCCTTTCCATCTCTTTTGCCTCCCCACATTACCTTCAGCGACACAACATACCCCGATTGGGGATGCCATAGCGGCTGGGAACAGTTGGGACTACGGTTCGGTTTTAACATAAAAAAGGATATTACCGACATGCTTCATGAGCTATGCTGACTTTGAATCGTTACAAATCATTAAACTATTGTACACATCACTTGTTAGAAGCCTAATAGAACATAACTCCACAGTCTGGTCGCCCTTCTACAAAATTCATTTTCATACTATTGAAAGAATTCAAAGAAAATTTCTACGTTTCGTAAATTTTAAACTTAACATCCCTTTAGAGCACACAAATTACCCGTCGTCAATGAATATTTTAAATATTCTAACTTTAAAAAACAGATGAAAAATAAACGACCTATTCTTTTTATTCAATTCATTAAACTCTAAATTCGACTGTTGTGAACTTCTGCAATTAATTAATCTACATGTACCTACACGAACAACTAGACAAACATCAACATTTTATCTACGTACATCTCATTCCAACCATGATTTGCATTCTCCAATACAACGTTTACATAGTCTTGGTAACAAATACTTAAACAATATGGATGTATTTGACAATATTTTGAACTTAACAAACTTTAAACGCCGTATGTGCCAACTATGTATTTCTCCTTATTCCATAAACTAATATGAACAACAATTTTAAACATTAGGTACCTACGAGTACTTTATGTCAACTCCTATATATTGGACTATATTTTGTTTCTTATATTTTACGTTACCTGTATTTTCACTGTAATTAAAAAAAATGTACTGCATTCTATTTAAAAGCCCTTTGGGCGTTTAATAAATACATAAATAAAAATAAAATAAATAAAATCATATTATAAAATTACAAATTTAGACCTACCATTACCTTCCCAGAACAACTTCTCATTCGTTACCTTAAAAATACCGTCCACACCGCATCCCTTAAGATTTGATCCTGGGGACCCTGAGGGAAATAATTTTCTTGTTAATAAAAAAAATTGTTATTCGTGAAAAGGTACATCCAGCAAGAAAATGAAAGAAAAACAGTGTTATTAACCGTTATACTGAGAACAAGTGGGTAGCAAGTAGCAGTGCCAGTGTCAGCATGATATTTGACTGCGTATTTGGTTTAGCTCAAGAATGAGAAATGATTTACGTTTTAGCAAATTTCTCCGAGCTTATTTGATTAAATAGGCAAGGGAAGTACGAGGGAAATCCACCCACATCCCTCGCCGAGCGTGCGTCGAATAAGAGATGGCACATCATGCAAAATAGGTATATAACAAAACAAAAATTATTGTATAAGAAATCCGTCAAAAGTTGCCTTCATAAATCACCCAGGCACAAACGTGCCGCCTTATTCCTGGCCGTATAAATCTTTGTTAAAACGGACGGAGGAAAAAAATAATAAAACAAAACGTAAAAAAAGAAAAAAACCAAATGTAGAATGGAATCCTTCGTCTAACCTACAGGTTCTCAACCTTATTTTGTCCACCGCCCCTTTTGTGAATATATTTTTTTCTAGAGCCCCTCATTTTTTTTACTTATGGGGGGGCAAAAATTCGATTAAAATATATTAAACTAGCTGATCCCCGGCATGCGTTGCAATACTATTCAAAGAAATAAATTGATTCTCCCTGCATGTCCTTTCCGTGCGTCCCCGTTTCCTTCCACCTTCCCCGCCTTACCACTTCCTCATCTTTTTCCTCTCCGCGAATCCCACCTCCCCGTTCCCCGTTCCCCTTCTCACTGCTTTCCTTTCCTGCCGCTAAAATATATGAAATGCACACATTTTCATTTATACAAATTTAATAACGCCAGAGCTTACCATTATGTATTCTGATGTATGAGCTATATTATTGTAAAGTTTCATAAAAATCCATTTAGTAGTTTTTGCGTGAAAGAGTAACAAACAAACATACATCCATACAAACCTTCGCGTTTGTAATATTAATAAGATTATTGAAGAAGAAGATAACACTAATTATCTAAACGGAAATACGAAAGATAACAAGACGCTGAAAAATAGAAAAATATTATGGTCGCAACTGGGACTTGTTCTAAATGTCTTATTTTCTACTTTTCAGTGTCTTGTTCTCTTTCATATTTTCGTTCAGATTTTTTACTTTAATGATACATTACATTGATGGGAATAACCCCCATAAGTTATAAAAAGAGAGTTGTCCTTAAAAAGAAATACATTAAATTATTTGTTATACCTTTTTGTTTAGCAAGTTAAAAAAGCAATATTTTTTTATTAAGTACTGGGTTGTTACCTCCTTACATCATGTGTTCGTGATACAGTGTCAATGCTTAATAATAATAAGACACGTAAGATGATAATAATATAAAATAAGATGATGATATTCTATAAAAAATAAAAATAAAATTTCATATCATCCAATTAAATGTAGATCTGAACGTAATGGAATCTTTCAGTTCAATTTTCATCTTCTTCAAGAACTACCGAAATATGTGAATTTTCATACACGTGATATAAAAATGATCACAAAAATCAATATATGTGATTAATACAATAACAAAAATTTACCAATATTAAAGCTTATTTGCTTTTTTATTACGTGATTAGCGTTTTTTTTATCGTCTTTTTAGACCATTTTTTTTACCTGCCCACACCCTCACTGTGCCATCTCAACGCCCCCTAATTTGACCCCCTGGACGTTATCGCCCACGTTGAGAACCTAAGGTCTAACCTTCGCACACACAAGCCGAGTTCTTTTCATCCGTTCATTTGAGCAAAACGAAGCTTAATTTTCATTTTTCAGGCTCCTGTATCTCTCGCACTCTCGCTTTCTCCTGCTGTAATTTGATAAATGCCTCCCACTCGCTTGGCTTTCGGCAATTTAAAACTCATTCAATTTGAAATTTGCCAGGGGGCATGATATTCAAATGACTCGTTGTTTTCCCTTTTATTTGCCATTCTTTTCTATAAGGATCAATGGAGATAACACGTTTTTTGTTATTCAAATAACTACACTTTTAAAGCACAAAGCTTTTAATAAACGCTTCACAGTGACGTTTGCTTAAATTTATTTCACTAATAAAAAATAATGGGACTTTTCTATAGTATCACTTAAAATGAAAAAAATAAAACAACCAATGTACAATCTGTCAAATAAGAGTAGAAAACATGGAGTAGAAAAATGTTTATCAAATAGCAAAACTAAAAATACAACACATGGTGGCAATCTAAAGCTGTGTAACCTACATTTTTTGTAAAAAATCAAAAACACTTAAAAGCGGGAAAAATATTTTTTTTTTGGCAATTTTGATACCTAATGATCTCATAAAGGTGTATTATACCTTTGCAATTTTTGTTAATACAATGAGGAATAACGATATTATAGTAAAATAAAAAGCACAGTTTGAAATTGCTCACATTTATTTAATACTAGCTTAAGTACCCAGCGTTGCCCGGTTTTTAGATCATGTCTCTAATTTTAGATCTGAATGTATTTAACTCATTCAGACCTAAAAGTAGTGTAACTAAACTCACCATTTTAGTGTTTCTTTCTTTTTACCTACTGTTAAATTCAAATTTATATTATATTAAATGAAAGCAAATCACTTTATAAATCACAATTTAATCAAATTTATAACATACCTTAACAACTTGTTTGACTTGTTTTTTTTCTTTAAGAACAAAAAAAAAGTTTTTTAAATGAGACTTACAGTGTTTTATACATTCAGTATTATTGCGATTTGAAAGAATATTTGACAATTAAATTG
Source organism: Limnephilus marmoratus (assembly GCA_917880885.1). NCBI lineage: Eukaryota > Metazoa > Arthropoda > Insecta > Trichoptera > Limnephilidae > Limnephilus > Limnephilus marmoratus. The sequence continues at coordinate 49,351,538 of OU862918.1, read as the reverse complement.
GTGTTGCCAGCCTATAAATTTTGTAGTTCAATTTTTAACATTTTCTACTCTTAATTGATAGACTCTACCATCAGCATTTCAAATTAAGAAGATTGCACTATTTATACGTAACACATTTTATTAAACAATCAAAACATGTTCTTTTGCCGAGGTTAACGCCTTTTTTATTTTTATTGTTATGAAAATTTATAATACAAAAACTGACCCGCCTACGCGTTGTTGTGGACGACGAAACACAACGCCAGCAACTGGATCAAACCTAGATAACCAAGTGTTGTATCGATAAATTAACTCACACCGCCATCTGTGGAAACTTATGGATCTTACAAATAATTACAAAATGACCACTATAATACAAATGATGAAACCATAACATGTAATGAATAAAGAAAAATTTAAAAAAAAAATTGTCCTATAACAAACATTTAATTCGCAACAATAAATATTGATGTCAACAATCGAGATAAAGTCGAGATAAAATCCTATCTTTAAGGATGGACTAATTACAAGGCAAAACATTAACAAAATCGGTTAAGTAGTTTCGGAGTTTATCTCAAACAAATATCCGGATGCGAGATTTTTATATATGAAGAAGATATTTAAAAATATCTATTAAAATTCCTTTGTGTTTGGTGTGAATGGTTCTTGTGACAAACTGACTCAAGCCCTTTATTGAAAATACCGAAGATTTAGTTTTTCGATATAGTTTCGAGATTTCAAAGTAAACATTGGTAAAATGTATGCAATTGTATCTCTTGACGTCACACGCGACACAATAATAATTCATAATAATAATGACAATGCTGCAGTACAATGCCGCGCGTGTATCGTGATGTCATAAGCTTTCCGGCCGGCCGCAAATATCAACGTGTTGACGGCATATATCTTCGTTACTTACTATTCGGTAATTCCTAAGAAATTTTAAGCGTTCTCTCCTTAGCATGGTCTAATTAAACTTTACATTTTGCAAATGACATACCCATTGGTTTAACATCGGCTCTGGATTAACAATCCGGAGATCGCGGATTCAAATACCGCCATGCGCATGTAAATTTTATTTGATTTGTTTTCACAATTCAATTATTTGAAATAATATCAGGTACATTTGCGGCACGTTCGAGAGTTGAAGATACTTGAAGGTATCGTAAGATCACAATTCAGATATGAAGGGTTGCTTGAAATGGCTTCAGCCGTGTTTGATGACCAGATCTGAATAGCCAGGTACTTCCCCGTCTCCCTCTTCCCCTTTTTTCCCTCCCCACTTACCTTTAGCCTCACGTCGTACCCCAATTGTATTCACATTAAAAAATAAGTTTATTAAGATGAAGTCATAGTAAATAATGCAAAATCATATGTTTTTGTTTTGAAAATTTGATCGCTTAGAAGTATTGTAGATGCTTCAATTAAATACTGCGTGTAGAACATACCTTGGTCCTTAAAAATATCGGTCATTTTTTTTTTAAGTTTTTTAATAAGCCTTTAAAAAAATAAAGTAAAAGGTCTAAAAAACACACTTTCAAGTCCAAACTCTCCTATTTATAAACCCCTTTTCGGATATGGTTTTATTGTGTAATGTGGCAAATTCAGTTTATTTTATAATAATCGCAAAAAAAGTTGATATTTACACCAAATCTTCCCAAAATAAAATAAAATATGCATTTTCGCGTTGATATTTTACAATACGACCGCTAGTCGACGAATTCGGTTATTCAAAGTGACCCCTATGGCGTCCACCGAAGAACTACTGTCCACGGCACAGTAGTGATGGATCGCCTGTTTTTTTTTAACGGTTTTTTACAAAATTTTAACAATAATTCATCATTTTTTAATTTTTTTTTAAATGAGCTCCACACAGGAGGCCCTAAGGAAAATAATTTTTCTCATCTTTGGGGATGCTGTGTGGAGGGTTTTTTTTATGAAAGGAAGGAGAGATGAGTTCTGGGAAGGAAAAGGGTTTAAGGGGTGGGTAGATCTGGGGTTCAGTGTGTCCTGGTCATCCACCTCCAAGACCTAGACAAACCTCACCCCATGAACCCGGGCACCCCTGCTAAATCCCCAAACGTAGCGAACCACTTGGGGTGACCTATGGCAGAGGCGTTGGTTATCCAATAAAGGTTCCCGAGGCGGCGGTACCCATTCCCGCCTCCCAAATTGATCCTATCATGTTCCAAAGATTAGGTACATTCAAGTTCTGTGAAAGACCTGATCAAATTATGTTACTATCCAAGTACTGTCAAGCATTTAAGGACGAAAAATTTATTAAAGTTCAGGTTCAAATATAGTTAACAGCAGTGACCTATTGTGTTATGGCAAAACTATAACTTTAAACCGTAAACATATTTCCATATTTTTAACGAAAAGTCGCAGTCGTGTGAAATAATAAGTGTCAGAAGAAATCTTAGTTGCAACACGTATCTTGTTTACAGTTCATAACAGTTACATGTGTGAGAGTGGTGAAGGCACGATCCTTATGTCTACTGTTTGAATCTCCAAAGCGGCGATGACCACTTGTAATCGACTGGAGCCTTTATGAGGTTATTGTTGGCGCCCTCTGGCCTGGAGCGAAACCTCACTGACACGTTCCTCAACTTGGTTCCTCAACACAGCTTAGGGGAGGAATCCGAGTCTTGGCACAGCCCTCTAACTCTCTCCTACAGGATAGAACAACTACGAAGCATTTGTGAAAATGATATATCAAATCTTTACCATTTTAATCCGCTATCAAGAACTGGTATTTTTTTATTTGGGTTGAATAAGATTCCTATGTTATTTTCACAATATATAAAAGAAATCCCTGTTTCCCTTGGTCACGCCAGTGGGTAGAAATTTGTGGGTTAGTGTGTCCAGAAGTGACGAACGTATGAATCTTTTTTTTTCTTATATGAATACCGCACAAGAGTCCCAACTGCTCCCGTCTGAAGCCAGTGAGACTATGGCATCCCCAATTGGGGTATGTTGTGAGGCTGAAGGTAGTGGGGAGGGGAAGGAGATAGGGAAGAGGAAGGTGGGAAAAGAATCTATCTATTCCTAGGAAAAAATCTATCCCTCCAACTGTGGTGAAGAGGTCAAAAGGTCTCTCTCAAAGGGCCAGCAACAAAGTTGGTGGGCAGACGTATCCGTCGCACAGATTCGGACAAACGTGAACCCGGACACCCCTATTAATTCACCAAACGTAGCAAGCCACTTGGGGTGACTTATGGCAGAAGTGTTGGTTATCCAATAAATGGTTTCCGGGGCGGTGGTACCCAAACACGCTTTCCAAATTCTAGTACGTGAATTTCCTAAATAAAAATTGAAAACAAAGGAAAAACTCTAAAAAGCTAAAGTAATTCGCTTCCAGCTATTCTCAGTCAAGATTATAACGAATCACATTTCTTCCATTGTATTAAAGAAACTAAAAGCAAAGCTTAAAAATGATTCGTGAAAAAAACTTGAAAAATGCCCAAATTATAATACAAAATCTTTTGTTCATTTCAACAACTGTCGCATTAATATTTATTTCCAGCGAAAGAAAATCCACTCCACCTTGTAGCTAAATTCGGTTTTGATTGTTAAATAATAAATTGAAAAAGTAAGATTTGAAAATTATTCATCCATTTCTCTATTTCAAAGAGATAATGAAATGATGAAAAATTAAATGGATTACTTTCGTCTTATTTGAAGTGGGCCTTAAATGATTTTTGATCGAAGAGTTTCGAGTGTTGATATTTTTAAATAAAGACTCATTTGGGAGCAAACTAGAACTTATTAAATATTTTTTGTAGTGTAATAAATTATTTGATGAATCGTCAAATTATAATATTTAATCACTGAAGACGATTTTCATTACTTTTTATTTATTGAAGATGATTTAAACCACTTTCAATACCTTTCTGTTTCACTTTTAAGAAACAGAAAAATCTGGGAATTGATCCCAGGACCTCTGTTTTGCGGGGGTAGTGCTCTGACCGTTCAGTTAATTCGATTATATCAACTTTCGTTATTATTTAACTGTATCATACTTCGACTGAGAGTTTCCATCATTATCTTATTTTTCTTAGGGCATATTTTTTGGTTGCTATCTTTGTGTATGATTGCAAGAATCTAGCATTGAATTGTCTTTTTTACAAGTTTAACCCTTAAAATGTAAAATCCACTACTTACAAACTTTACAGATACCATGATGTTGCGTCAAAATATTAACCCTTATAAAAAATGGTGACCCGACAATTCGTCCTGCGACAATTCATCCGGCGACAGTTCATCCTGCGACAGTTCATCCTGCCGACAGTTCATCCTGCCGACAGTTCATCCTGCCGACAGTTCATCCCGCCGCCAATTCATCCGGCGACAATTCATCCTGCCTGATAATTTAGAAGATTTTTATTAAGTAAGTATGCAAAGAGGATATACCGCCGTACAAGGAAAATCGATATACTTATATCTGAAGGCATCTTGAGTGGAAATCCGCTGTAAAAATATTTTTACTAAATAGGTTAGGTTAGGTTAGGTTAGGCTAGGTTAGATTTTTATTAAGTAAGTATGCAAAGAGGATATACGGCCGTACAACCAAAATCGATATACTTTTATCTGAAGGCATCTTGAGTGGAAATCTGCTGTAAAAATATTTTTACTAAATAGGTTAGGTTAGGTTAGGTTAGGTTAGGTTGTACGGCCGTATATCCTCTTTGCATACTTACTTGAAGAAAAAATCTTCTAAATGATCAGGCAGGATGAATTGTCGCCGGATGAATTGTCGGTGGGATGAACTGTCGGCAGGATGAACTGTCGGCAGGATGAATTGTCGGCCGGATGAACTGTCGCAGGATGAACTGTCGCCGGATGAATTGTCGCAGGATGAACTGTCATGGAACCTTAAAAAATAAATGAAATCTTGGCAAAAATTGAGATGAGATGAATTTTTCTTTTATGTTTTAATATTAAACATAAATAACTTTTTTCTATAATATTATCTTTTACTACTAGAAAGCCTAGAATTTAGCCTTTTTTCGTTTTGTTTATATTTCATCTCAGTTTTTACCCTAATTCACAAAAAATTTATCGAAAACTAAGACTATATGTTATACACATTTTTTTTATATTTCCTTTCATTAATTTTTGTTCCTTTTTCATTACCGCATATTTTATTACTGATCCACAGCAATAAACAATTTCAATTCAAAAATATATATATTTATGTATTAAATCAGTTGTTACAGCACTATCCGGCAAGGCAAAGCGACCGAATGTTTTCCTGCTTTCTGTTTCATATCTTCCTTTGAGAATGTTAACATACTTTTGTATTTAACGATTAAATATAATTTAATTTTGAATTACTCCTCATGGCATTTTTATAAATACTAAATATATATCTATTAGTAGAAGTAGACGGCCTCCGAGGTCGAGGGATAAGGTTCTCGACTAGCGTTCCAGAGGTCACGGGTTCAAATCCCGGTGTGCGCAAGTATATTTTATTTGATTAATTTGTGATTTCACAAATTAAACTTTAAAAATAATATATTGTATATTTACGGCACGTTCCGGAATTCTGAGTAATTCTCAATAAAAACAAATTGAAGAAATTATCCACGACTATTTGTGTCTGGATGTATAAAAGAATTGGAATAAACAATGTTTATACTTTTTCGTTATTTGTTTTTGGGGTATTATGCCGTGTGCGCTACCTCCTTCTTTAGCCAACGTTTCGGACATCGTTGCAGTGTCCATCATCAGGGCAGATCCGGTAGATGTGACGATAATGTTTATACCGGTTATTCTTAAGGTGAGATATATCTCCTAGATCAGAATATTTGTTTCCGAGATTGTGAAGTCTTGGAATCGGGGAATTTTAGTAAGAGAGTGTCCTGGTGTTGTTAAAGTAAAAGGGTGGTAAATGTCGGCAAGATCTTTTGGGAATATGGATGTCGACTAATTGAAGTAATTCAGGACAGTCAATTTTTTTATGCAGTACTTTATGTAATAATATTAAATCTGTGGCAATTCTTCTTTCTGAAAGTTTTAATAGGGGCATTTTATCCAGTAGGTAATTATAATCAATATTTAGTACAGGAATATGCAATTTATTGTTTATAAACCTCAGAAATTTATGTTAAATCTTTTCTATGCTGTCGGAATAAATATTGTAAAATGGAGACCATAACATAGAGTTATACTATTATTATGATTTATATTATATCCCCATCAATCGTTATAGATATAATTTTTCTACATATTTGCCTTCCAAGTAAGTGATAGAATGTGGAATAATAATATGAAGTTTGTAAGTTTAAAAAAATATCACGAGAAAATTGCACAAGGGTTCCTAAGAAATCCCCAACTGAAGTATGGTGTATGAAAAGGAAGTGAAAAAGAGGAAGGTTTGGAAGAAACGTGCTACTATCTGGTCACTACACTCGACTAAAGCCTATTTGTTTCCAAATTGTCGTCTTTCTACTGAACGATAATGGCAGAATCTACCTCTTTAAATTATTTGCTTGTGGTTTGTCAATAAACTATATTTCTTACATATTTTATTTGAAGATTTTCATAACAACAAAAAATTTGGAAAAAGACTCGAGCAATATTCGCAAACAAATAAAAACACTAGCCGTGCACCGTTAATAATTTTTTAAAGCCTTCACACGCTGCCATAAATATGAAACGTAATACAAGTGGAAAATACGAACAATTTTCCGATATAAGAGGACATAAAAGTGTGTACCTATGAATATAGTTTTGTAGTCAAAGCGTATCTCTCATTACGAACCATAAAACGGGACAGAAAGAATGTGGATTAAGGGAGTAAGGGGGAAGATGCCATCTCCCACGCAATGTGAAAAATGTCTCCAAGGGGCACATAATTTCAAGGAGCGTATTCCTTTGTGTCGTCTGCACTTCATTTCTGTTCATTTTCAGAATCACGATATTACGTGATGGGAAAGGGAAAAATTACCTTTAGAATTTCTGCGCTCCTGATGCCAAAATTATGTTGGTATTTCATTTTGTATCTGGTCGAAGGTTTTCTAAAATATTTGAAGTAAATTAAGTCCTTTTTTGGTGATGTTTTTTATTGCATCAGTAGATGTCATCTTTGGGGATGCTGTGTGGAGTGCCTTTTAATGAAAAGGAAGGAGTGAACTGCGTCTTGTAGAGACTCTTGTTGTTGGAGGGAAGAAACACAGGTGCCGGCAAATCATTCTACGGCCGAGCTGTTGAACTATGTTACTAAAAGTATTCTAAAATACCTTAAAAAAAAAGAGTTTTTTAAGGCATTTTGGGGTTCCAAACAAGAGGTGAAAAATGAATCAGTAACTTTTTATTTGGTTTGTTAATACCGCACAAGAGATATATGTAAATGTCAGGAGTCAATGGAACTATGGCAACCCAAATTTGAGAAATTTTTCGTCGTAGGTATGTAATGTAGGTACTACTGGGGGATCTACTATTCTGAAAAATTACTGTGCATTTAAAGATCTTCAATTTAAATTGCATCCGTAGGGGAGACCTGTCCAAAACCGTATACTCAAGGTAGACGCTCTGTAGTTTAGTATATTAAAATAAAATTCGGTGTATAATTATTATTTTTATTAATGAATTTACTAAGGAATAAATCTTAGACACAAATTTACGAAAAGAATTCAAGACCATTTTGCCCCGGGAGTGGGTAAAACCGTATACCTTATAAAAATGGTGAAAATGCAGGCTTAAAACGGCTTAGGCCTATTGTCGTAGATGAGCGTTTTTCAACCTTTTTCATGGCACGACCCCCTTATTATGTAAAAAATATTTCGCGACCCCCTACCCTTCGCCTGCAATTTACCTTTGACGACTATGGTTCCTGGCGGGGGGGGGGGGGTGGTTAGAGAAATTCAGGAATCACAAATTGAATGAAATGAAAAAAGAATGACACCCAGTGTACACCAACAGGAGGGTGGGTAGAGAATTTCAGGTTGTGAATTTTTCAGGGCAATTTCGCCTGTATAATCATGTTTTGGCATTCTATTTGATTCTGCCAGGAAATCCGTAATCCTGTAAATTCCGTTGCCCACAAAATTCTATAATTTTTTTTTAATATTTTTCAAAATTCCTGACTATTTCCAATTTCTCTGACAGACCACTAAATTTTCGAACATATCAGGGAAATTGCTGTCAAACTAATTCGCCAAACGTCTCCAAGGAATAGTAGGTAGAGCTATCGCCCATTCGTACAACGTACAGGCCGGGCCGATGTCGACTCAAGACTGAGGTAAGGCGAGCGAGGCCGCGCCGTGCCAACGAATGTGGTTGAGTTAAAGAGCGAGACACAATGAGCGTTGCGGGGTTGTCCAAGGGTACAGGAGTACAGGGCGACGCGGGCTATGACTGACGTCGGACGGCGGGAATAACGTGACCCTGTCAATCGGTAACTTTTGGTTAAAAAGAAAATTAGAATACCCAGAATTGACCACAGAAGCTTTGAAGTGCTTGATTCCATTTGCCACCTCTTACTTGTGCGAGTTGACGTTTTCGTCAATGGCTCAAATAAAAAACAAACAGAGGAATCGATTAAATTTAGAAAACGACTTAATTCTAAATGTTGCAAAAACAGATCCGCGATGGCAGAAATTGATTGACGAAAAACAGGCGCAACCTTCACATATGTATGAGACTTAACGGATTTTCGACCCATAGAAAATTTATAATTTAAATTTCATGTTAACTTCACAATGTCCTTTAATTAATATTTTCATAATAAAAATATTTTTGAGCTTTATTGTTTTTTTTTATATTTTACTTTGGACCCCCTGCGACCCCCTTGTAGAGGCTTCGCGACCCCCCAGGGGGTCGCGACCCACAGGTTGAAAAACACTGTCGTAGATAAACCAAAACCTTGATTGTCCTCGTATTTATTGACATGGTCATGTAATGTGAATTTCGGCACTAGGTTTACGGAGTAGGTTTCTGCTGCTTTTAAGTATCCCATTGCTCCTTCGACTACATTGTTGCAAAATTGCTGACCTCATTTTTTTTGAATCCGAATCTTGTCTATTAGTTTTTTCTTTGGTATTATGTGGCATGTTTGTAACACTTGTGAACAAATAAAAAAGTATCTAATAAAAATATTTCGATTCAAAATCGTATGCTGGCCGGTTTTACCCCCATACGGTTGTTTCCCAAGAAAAAAAATCAGATATTCTTTCACAAATGTAAAAAATTATACGCCAAATTATCACGCAAAAGTGATACGCAATAAAAGTTAAAACATTAATATGTACAGTATTTGACATTTCACTCACCTGTAAATTATAAAAAAAAACTTCACTACTAAATCAATTCAACATACGTAAAAATTACATCATGACACCGAAAAACTTAAAACATGTAGTATCTCTCCAGCGCAGCGGGCAGACATCTACCGACAAGTTTCTGCTGACTTGCGTTGGTTTCGGAGTCGTACACAGGGCGCAGTGAGGGGCGGTAAAAAGGCTATTTTAGAGTAATACGGTTTTACCCCGATATACGGTTTTGTATAGGTCTTCCCTCCATGTTTTCTTCTACATGTCTACAATGCTCTCTTTGAGGCAAGTATGTAGTGAACCCGGGTCTTGAAAGAATCAATGTTGTAGACGCGGGAAAACCTTGAGATAATAAAAACAGTATAAAATAATCTTTCTAGAGCCGAACTGTGTTGTAGAAACGACCCGATCTCTCGCGGCTAAAATAAATCAAGTAAAAATGTTAGACGCCGATTTTGAAAACCACAATGAGGTGAGAGACAATGTTTTATTTAGTGTCAAATATATTAATTTTATTAAATAACACAATGTTTGCACGATCTTTTGAATAATATCAGAAATATCACATATTCCAAATTCATTGATTCCAACGACATAATGTTACCTTCATAATACGGTATTTTCAATGATTGTTTTTATTTTCGAAAAAATTAAAGTTAAGTTATTTAATTTTTATGTTGATGAGTACATTTTCAATAACGATTTTAAAAGTGCCATTTTGTATTTGCCGCCAAAACGCCATACGTTTTTATTCGCGATTCGGCGGCATTGCACCATGTCAGGCAACGTCGTGGCGTCGATGACTTTTTAAATTTATTTAATTTAAATTTTAAAAAAATAAACGGTTTTCTACATATTGAGCACAAAAAAACAATCAATAATGTCGATGACAGCCGTTTTACCATTCAGCCCGTTTATTAATGTCATAATGACGTTACAGCCAGTTGAAACCGTTTCAGAAATTGCTGTTATTCTAATCACTAATTATGGATGACAATATTTAAATTACACATTTTTAGTACAATGATCAGAATCTGAAAAATACTCTTTAAATCTTTCACATATTTTTTAAGATATTCATAGTTTGTGAAAACACCTCACTCAAGGAAATAAAAAAAACTGTAATTAAATAAGTTTTTTTTTTTCACCTTTCGTTCATAATTATTTGGCTTAATGGGTACATAAAAATGAATAATGATTATGGCCGAGTGGCTTCTGAAAAAATTTAAATAAATCTTACTGCCGTTAACCTTTTCTGAGGGTTAATTTATTTTTTCCAAACTGACAATCGAAATGAAGAAAAGTAAACTTTTATTTTAAAAAGTTTGTTTCGAGTAGATAGCTACGCTGCAAAGATAAACCGATATAAGTTTTGAGTTATAGATGTGATGAATTTCTGGTAACTGTGTGCGGATTTATGTAAATAATTGACGAAACATTTTTTTAACAAAGTCATGAATTAGATGGTCACTAATAATAATAATAATAATAATATTTGGCTGATTTATAAAGCGCCGTTTTCATGAAAAATCATCTCAAGGGCGCTGTACATATAATAAGCATACAATAAAATAAAATGCATACGATAGGCTTACAACTAGGATTCAAACTTATAACTAGGAACCTACATTTAAGACTTATATGTAGCTAGTGACTTACAACTAAGACTTATTCTCTGCTGAATAACCACCCTGCTGAATAACCACCCAACTAGTTTCGCCGATCCTAACTGTCCAAACTTACTGATTTTTTTTAATGTTTTTAATTAAAAACAATAATAAAAATGGGAACGGAGACCAAAATTCCACTAATTTGAATTTTTTCTCCAAATAATGTCAGTGCTCACTGATTAAAGTAAGTCATATACGTCCCTTAACATCTTGCATTAATTAACTGTATTACAAATTGATTTAAATGATCGCATTACAAAAATTAACCGCATCACAAGTTGATTTCAAAGATAACGTAATACAGGTGAATCACATTACACATTTATTTCACAGAAAAGATATAATATAAGTGAACCGCATTATAAACTTATTTCAAACGTTACATAATACAAATGAACCACTTCAAAAGACGTCAAAGATAACATAATATAAGTGAAACGCATTACAAATTTATTTCAAACGTTACATATATAATATAAATTAACCACTTCACAAGACGTCAAAGATAACATCATATAAGTGAAACGCATTACAAATTTATTTCAAACGTTACATATATAATATAAATTAACCACTTCACAAGACGTCAAAGATAACATAATATAAGTGAAACGCATTACAAATTTATTTCAAATGTCACATAATATAAATGAACCACTTTACAAGACGTCAAAGAAAACAGAATATAAGTGAAACGCATTATAAATTTATTTCAAAGGTAACGTAATAATAAATTATCAATTTTACAAGACGTCAAAGGAAACAAATTATAAGGGTAACGTATTACAATTTTATTTTAAACTAACTGGCTCCCGGCATGCGTTGCTATGCCATTTAATAAATAGGTTAGAGGTTTCCCTCCCCGTCCGGTTCTCCTCCCCCCCTATTCCATACATTCAGTCCCGGTATATTCAGATTTCAAACATCTCGCGTGCCACCTACAGCATTTTTAATACAAATTTCATAATGCCAGAACTCACCAGTAGTATTATACCAACCTTGTCCTGACAATAAAGAACACAAAAAAAAGAATTATCCAATTTGGTGCAGTCGTTCGGAAGTTATGCGCGTACATACATTTCGGCGATTCGTTTTTATTTATATACTAGCTGGTACCCGGCATGCGTTGCAATGGCATTTAATAAATAAATTGTTTCTCCCTGCGTGTCCTTTCCCATTCGTCCCGTTCCCCTTCCTTTCCCCGCATCCTCTTCCCCTCTCGCCTCCTCCACCTTCCCTCTCCCAACTCCATTCCCCCCTTCCCCCGTTCCGCGAACCCCCCCCTCCCGAGTTCCCCTCCCCCCTCCCGGGTTCCCCTTCCCCTCCCTGGTTCCCCTTTCCCCACCCCTTCCGCGAACCCCCTACCGCCCCTAACTGTTGCAATTTTTTTATACAAATTTCATAATGCCAGAGCTCACCAGTAGTTTTATACAAACCTTCTCCTAACAATAACGAACACAACAAAAAAAGAATAATCCAATTTGGTGCAGTCGTTCGGAAGTTATGCGCGTACATACATTTCGGCGATTCATTTTTATATATATAGATCGAAGATAGATAGATAGATGCAATATATCTGTACATTAAAGAATAAGCAACACATAGCTTTAGACATAGCTATGGACTTACATGGTTCATCCTTTAGGGTACAGGTATTATAAATGAACCACTTTTCAAGGCATCATGGGTAGCAGAATATAAGTGAAACGCATTACAAATTGATTTCAAAGGTAACATAATATAAGTGAACCGCTTTCCAAATCAACCACCGAACGTCGCACCACACTTTAAAATAACATCAGACCAAACCTCTTGAGGAACCCTCGCAAACTGACCAAGGGAGAACTCCGTAGACTCATGCTTGCAACAGTCGTTCCTAATGTGTGTGAACAAAAAACTTCCATCGTTTGTAAGCCTCAGGGGTAACAGTCGAATATTTGTTTAGGGGACGCTTAAAATTAACTGAAAAGTTCCCAAGCTACGGCCATTTAGACGACGGAAATAAATACAACGAGGATTTGCATAGCGCTCGGGAATATTACTCCCTATTTCGGCTAATTCTCTTCATGGTACTAAGTGTTAAATAAGTCTGACAATAATACGTCAGCACTTTTGGGATGGCTAATTATTTCAAGTCCTGGGGCTAATTTAGCACCGTATTATTTTTTACGTAATAATGTAAATTAGTATTGCACAATTGTTTTTAGCATTGAAACGCAAACGTTAATTTTCTTTGTGCGGAGAAAAAGTTCATGTGATTAAGTTTGTCATAGCCGCGGCGGCATTTATCGTTCGAGTAAGACCAAAATCGAGTGAGGTCTGTTATAATACTATTCTCTGCCTCACGTGTAAAGTCAGCGTAGGCCTTACCAATTAACTGCTTGATTAATTTTCGTGATTTTTGAAATTTTGTTAAGGCATGTTCGGATTTAGTTTTTTTCAAAAAATAGTGCATTTTATTTCTCTCTCGTATGCGATGAATAATCTCTCCAGTAAACCATTTTGGATATTGTTCATCATCTCTGAGCATACGTTTGGATCTTCTCTTTAAACATAAGTCGAAAATATTATAGAGCTGCTTATAAAACATTTTAGCAGCTAGGTTTACATGGAAGCAGTCATAATGATTCCATCTATGTTGTTCTAAGGCATTTATAAGTGTATGATCTGAGCTTTTGTTGAAAATTCAACCCATATTTATGTCCGGAGGCAAAACGTCTAATTTTTTATGTGATTTTGTTATGTAATCGGGTGTGAATGATAGTGAAGGGTGATAAAGGTCTTCTTTGACTAGTGGAGAATCATGGCGACAGACAACAGTATTTTTGTAATTTATGTTACTTAATACTAAGTCTAACATGTGTGCATTTATGTTATAAATACTGTTTAATTGTGTTAAATTATAAAAAGAACAAAAATAATCGAAAAAATCACTCGGGGCTACCCTGACGAAAAGTTAAAATCACCGAAGATAATAAATTTTTTTGATTGTAATTTTGCACTTTCACTTATGGATTTGTCGTAAAAAATTGATATTGTTCCGATTTTGTATTTGGAGGAAAATATACTACACATAATATACATTATGACATTTATGTGTGATACTTTCACCCACAAGTCTTCACCTTGGGTTTCCATGTAGTCCAGTCTTTCGGCGTGTGAGTGGCTATCAGCTCGGAGGGCCAGGAGTGTCCCTCCTCCGCGACTGCCTCTATCCTTCTGTGGACGTAGTACAGATTTCCGAAAAGCTCGGCGGAATAGGTGCTCGAAGCTAGCCATGTCTCAGTAAGAGCAACCAGAAGTGGTTAGTCATAAACACATTATGTTAGTCGTAAAATCTAAAATTTTGTTATTTACCTAAACTTCTGACGTTTTGATAGATTGCACTAATGTTGGTTTTCGTGTGTGTTGGTGTCGGCTGCTAGTTGACTAGTGTGTCCATAACATGAGATTTTTTTCTATTTTTTGGACAAAATATATATATTTTTTTTTTTGGCATATAAAAATACCTATAATACCACATTTTTAGTATTTTAGAATGAACAAATTCAACCGTCGCCGTCGTTCGTATTTCAAACAGAACGAAATTATTTATATTTTGGGTCATGGCCTCCGACTTTCCCTCCTCCTGCCTTCCCTTCCTGCCGCTAAAATATATGAAATATGCACATTTTCAAACCACTCGCGCGCAACCTGTAGTAATGTTTTCATCAAAATTACATAACGCCACAGCTTACCATTATAGGAGGGGGAACGAAGGAGAGGAAACGGTTCTCGGGAGGGGGAAGGTGGGGAAAGTAGAAAGGGGACGGAGAAGTGGGAGGGGAGGTGGGGGTGAAGGCGGGTGAGGTAAACTTCAATAAACAGAATGAAAACACAAACGTTTTCTCTTTCTTGGAGTGGCATTGAATAATAGCATGAAATAAAATTTACTTGCTCTGCCCGCGTTATTGTTATGAGATGCGCGACGACTGAGTTTCCTTCATAGTTATCATTTATTTTATTGAGTATTAGCCGATGTTCAAATCCAAAAAACATATCAGTTAATGCAATAAAAAATACAAATTTGGAATCGTACCATAAGTATAGGTAATGCTAAAATACAAACTTAATTAATTTCTTATTTGTATTTGATAATTTCATTGTCGTAAGAGTTTTCAATTTCTATAAGATTTTTTCATCTATTAAGTTAGGACCGTAAAATTCCAATATTAATGCTTGGTCACTAGGAGAGCGCTGAAAAGTGTCCGAAGTTATAATAAACTACGTAAAAAGTAAGAAATATTCGGGGCGACAAAGGCGAGAACCTCCCCTAGAAATTTTGGAAATATCAAACCTTCCTCTTAGAGTGTCCATCCATTAGAATAATAGAGCCCTAAATCAAGCTTCCCCCTTTTCAGGCTCCTCGGTTCACTCATGCAAAATTCTATGGCCTTCTGAGTCGTTATCCATACATTCTCCATTCTCCTCTCTCACCTTCTTACTAGCACTGTCTAAGTGCCAAAAAACATCCCTTTTAAAGGAGAACTCAATAACGTTTATTCATAAAACTCTTAGTTTTATCCCGAAAAATCTATTTTTGAAGTAAAACTTCTTTGTGCATAAAGAAGTTTTACTTGGGGGGTAAGCTGGTGAATGCGTTACGAAAAGTGGTGATTGTTATGCGAACGGTAATCGATGCGAACGGTGATCGAAACGGTCGGGCCTTTACGCACGCTTGACTTGGGGAGTGATAAGAATGGTCAAGGTCAAAGGTCGTAGGTCACCCCAAGGTCATAGGCCACCCAAGTTCGTAGGTCACCCCAAGGTCATAGGTCACCCCAAGGTCGTTGGTCACCCCAAGGTCGTAGGTCACCCGACGGTCGCATTTCCCCTCAATGTCATACGTCACCCTTAAATCATAGGTCACCCTATTCACTACGTTTGGTAACTTAGCAGGGACATCTGGGTTCATTGGGCGAGGTTTGTCTTGTAGTTTTACTTCAGTCGTGTGGTCTAAAGCACACTCGTTTTTTTATTATTTAAGTTAATTTTTGTATTGTAAGTACACGTTTTTTTTAGTATTGATATTGAAAACTATTAAAATCAAAAAAGGATCTTGACATAATTTTCCACGAAACGATACATGAACACAAGAAAACCAAATATTCTTATTTTTCAACTAAAAGCTTAATCCATTCCTACTTGGATAAAGGAAGTAAATATATTATTATTATATCCACCTTGGACAATACTAGGTAAGTAAAACCAGGAAGAGTTCGGATCGTCGTGGAGCATTCGAAATACTATCAATTTCTGGTCAGTGACCCAGTTGGAATCGCGTTTGGGTACCACCCAGGCGTCGCAAGTTCAATTCCTCGGCTGGCTAAGTCCTTCATCATGACACAAGCAACACTTACTGTGATGGCAGTGGGAGAGTTTCAAATATTGTCACGTTGGATATGTTTTTAGATTTTCGCGGTAAAAAGATATTCGTCATTTTTTTTTGGGGTGTTATGCAATGTTGCGCTACCTCCTTATTTAGCCAACGTTTTGGACAGCGTTGTAGTGTCCATCATCAGGGCAGATCTGCCGGATCATAACACATAAAAATTAAATAAATATTGTGGAATCGAATTAAAAAACCCGAGTTGGTACAAGAATTTAAATGTTCAAGACAAAAAAAAAGAGGAGGAAGGTAGGGTTATTCATTTTTTATGTATTAGAACACTTGAAACCAAAAATTCAAAAACAAAACTTCCAAAATTCAAGATTGGGTGGTCACTTTACCATTTCATTAAGAACAGAAAAAAAAGATAAATTCATCAAATATTTTAAGTTAATTTTCACGTTCTGTGAAAGTTCTATTCAAATGTTTGATGATTTCATCAAATATTTGAAATTAATTTTCACGTTCTGTGAAAGTTCTATTCAAATGTTTGATGATTTCATCAAATATTTGAAGTTAATTTTCACGTTTTGTGAAAGTTCTGTTCAAATGTTTGATGAATTCATATAATATTTTAAGTTAATTTTCACATTCTGTGTGAGCTATATTTCAGTTTCATGCAGCAACTGGTCTATTATGATACAATAACAGAACTCGAATAGAACCTCCACAGTACGTGAAAATTAACTTAAAATATTTGATGAATCAATCAATTTTTATAAAACAACCCGTCCTAAGTGTCATTTGAAATCGAAGTGTTTCAAATCTTAAAATAAGTTGTCCCAGACGGGAACTTTCATACTTTATATAAATTATTTTTACGGGAAAATTATTAACGAATAAGAATATAATTTATATTAAATGTCTACTTCATCCCGTGCGAATTTATAAATAAAGCAATATTTTTTTTGCTTGTTTTTATAACTGGCAATACCATAAGATGGTTCCACATTCCTATAGACATTTCACATAATCGTGAAATGTCTACAGGAATATGATTAAAGAATTCGACAATCTAGTATCTTCTTTCTTTTTTGTTTTGGTACAAGACGTGTGAGATTTTTATGAACGGCTTTTAGGACGATCGTCGATCTCACCCTTGGATTAGTATGTTTGTAAATCCGGGAAATCTTTATGCTTGTTGATTTTCGGGGTTTTAAATTCAGGTCGGTTCATCTGCTCCAATGATGTGTATTGCAATGTTGTCGAAATCATTGACTCGAAAACAAAGAGTTAGAAAATTTTGCACAACATCCCATTCACAACCTAAAATTATATGGAAAGTGTGTTTAGTAAAAATCTTTTTTTTTTACTTCCAGAAAGTGTATTTAAAAATATTACATTAGTTATGTAGATAGAAAAAATGTTTTAAATGGTAATTATAAAAATGCTTTATGAATATCAAACAGCAAAAGGAATTATGAAAAGCAGGTATGTCACGGAGGCTTCGTGCATAATTTTCATCAAATTGGTAATAAAAAAGGAAAAAAAGGATGTTAAATTAATTTTATTACCCCATTAATTTTACAAGAAGGGGTGAAACATTTAGGAAGAGCGGTGGATATCTTCATCGTCATTTTTTAAAGAGAAATTAATATAGTAGTGCATACAAAAATATGTACATACAATGTTGGTAATCGAAGTAGGTATTGAAATAGTAAAAAATATATAAAGAAGGCATATTGGCAATTTGTCGATAAAGTCGACAATTTGTCTTACCTCGAAGTAAACATCATCATCATCATCACTCTTGGCCCTAAAACCCAGTGGATCTTGACCTCTTAAAGAATCTTCCTCCACTCATCTCGGTTTTGTGCCAGCTCTCTCCAGTTTAAAAGCAGAAGTAAACATACTCGCACATTTATTAATTTTAAATGCAAAATCTTACAGTTTTATCGGTTTGTTTTTTTTCCGAGGAAAACAATTTCCCTAGGGGCCTATGTCATCTTTGGGGATGCTGTGTGGAGGGTTTTGGGAAAGGAAGAAAAAGAAGATATGGGAACGAAAAAGTATGAGGGGTGGGTAGGAATCTGGGGGTCAGTGTGGCCAGGAGCGACGGACGTATGAATCTATTCCTCATACTGCGGTGCAAGGCGAAGGGTCGGGAGAATCCGGCTGGAGAGGTCAAAAGGCCTCCCTCAATCAGTCTCCTCCGATCCAGCCCGCCACGCAGTGGTTGGGCAAACGTATCCGCCACCAACGCCTAGACAAACCTCATCCCATGAACCCGGGCACCCCTGCTAAGTCACCAAACGTAGCGAACCACTTGGGGTGACCTGTGGCAGGGGTGTTGGTTGGTTGTTGAAATCGTTTATCAATCATCCAGTGAAAAATTTCATCTTTTATCCTTTTATGACTGGTCGGTGGTTGAGTGGGCATAGTGGGCATAGTGTTCAATTCCTCGGCTGACTAAGTCCTCCATCACAACACAAGCAACATTTTCGGCTTTCTGTGGTGGTAGTAGGAGATTTTCAAACATTGTTGGGTTATTCGTAACCCGGAAATGTTTGTCTTTCTTTTTAAAGTAAATAAATAATAATGAATACCGCACAAGAGTCCCAACAGATCCTGACAGTTTGGAGCCAATGGAACTATGGCATTTTCAATCGCTGTATATTGTACAGCTAAACTGACTAGGTATTTTTTAGGTTATCTCCACAGAGAAGCTCCTGAGGAAAATAGTACCTCAGGACCATGTCATCTTTCGGGATGCTGTGTAAGAAGGTATTTTTAGGGAGAGCAAGTAGAAGAAGTTGTGGGAAGGAAAAAAGCATGAGAGGTGGGTGGGAATCTGGAGGTCAAGCAGTGACGGACGTCTGATTACCTGCCTTCCACTGCAGTGCAAGTTGACACTGTTGTTGCACAGTGTGCACTGTCGGTGGAAGGGTCAAGAGAGTCTAGATGGAGAGGTCTAGGTTAGGTTTTCCTCAACCAGTCTCTCCCGATTCGGCCCGCCATGCAGTAGGTAGGAAAACGCGGTTCGCCGCTAAGAAATAGGTAAATCTCGCCCCATGTACCCCGGCACCTCTACTAAGTCATTAAACGTAACGAACCACTTGCAGAGACCTATGGCAGGGGTATCGGTTATCCTATAGATGATTCCCGTGGCGGCGGCACCCATACCCGCCTCCCAAAAGAGGAGTTTAAATTACCATTCACGTATATACATAGATTTTAATAATGTCAATACTGTAAAAACTTTATATATGTCACTAGTAAGGAGTCATATAGAATATAATTCCACGGTCTGGTCCCCAAATTATGAGGTTCATTCACATGCGATTGAAAGAATCCAAAATAAATTTTTAAGATATGTAAATTTTAAAATGGGCATTCCTAGTGAATGCCTAAATTACGATAACCTACTTCGGTTCATTAAATTTAATAAAATTATCTGATCGTAGAATCATTTTCGATTTAACCTGTTTGTATAAAATCATTAATTCAATGTTTGACACCCCTGATTTATTATATGTAATCTCCTTTCATACTCCAGGCGGGTCAGTCACAAGACAGTACCTACCATATTATTGCAGCAATTCTAAGTCAACTTGTCAATATTATACTCCTATGCGACGAATTCAACAGCTTGGAAACAAATACTCCGATGTTGTTGATATATTTAATAC
The DNA here is from genome assembly GCA_917880885.1 of Limnephilus marmoratus. Taxonomy (NCBI): domain Eukaryota; kingdom Metazoa; phylum Arthropoda; class Insecta; order Trichoptera; family Limnephilidae; genus Limnephilus; species Limnephilus marmoratus. Next base: position 49,331,557 of record OU862918.1, on the reverse strand, counting down.
ATCAATTTTAATATATAAGCATACCTTATTGAAGTTTTTTTCATCAAGTAGGGGAATGTGTTGATGAAACTGTTTGAATTGACTAGCATATTGGTGGTGTTTTGTCGGCTGAAGGAGAGAAGCTATTTTTGTATTTTTTTGTTTTTATATTTTGTGCCTGCATACTGTGTGGATCAAATTCAATATTATTTTTGCTTTATATTTGTTTATGTGCAAGTGTTGTAAACAGTCATTTCCTGTACTATTTACTAGTATAATTTCGTAAATATTGTTAAGTGTATATATTTATGTAAAAGCCTAAATGGGCGTAAATAAATAAATAAATAAATAAATAAATTTTTGTAGATTTAAACGTGCAAATTTAATAGTCAGTCCCCTGTAAAACTTTGTTACCACTAAAGACTAAAATAATCATTACATGATTAAAAAACTGAAAGAAGTTTATTTTTTTAGTTGGTACTGTATAATAATCCGGTGGACTTTTATAGTATCAACTTTTTAATGTCAAAAACATTAAAAACTGACATTAAAATGTTTCTTTGTCATAAGGCAGAGGGAGCATAATGTATAAAATTTAATAAGTTGGCCTTTTGGAGTATGGAAAGCCGCATAGTTTAAAAAGTAAGTGAGGACTGATTAATGTCGATGATAGTGGTCTCACAGGCCAGAGGGAAATGACGTCCAGGACAAAGGAATTTCAATGAATATTCATGAACATTCTACATTTCAACGAACGGTTTAATCCGGAGTCATAGGATTTTTTCACGTGGAAAATGGAATAAATTTCATTTTAAACGCTCAAAGTTATTACTGTTGAAAGAGGTTTTAACACCAATTGATTTTTTCAGCGGATGGTTGATAGAGTTAATTTAATTTTTTCATAAGAACAAGTGTGGTAGCTTTTGTGCACAGGCAGAAAAACTCTTGAACTTGTAAGCTCCATCGCGTCGTCATACACACCTTATTTTGTGGGTCAAATTCCACAAAATACTTTAAGCTAACGCTTTTCGAACTGGATCTTTTGAGATTTGTAATTTAATTTAAATGCAAAAATGATACTTTTAAGAATAATTTTTAAGGGATAAAGAACAAAAAATATTTCTAAAAATTTGTCTGGTGAGAAGTCTGCGTAGAAGAAAAAATGTAATTTAGTTTTTTAATGACAATTATTGCGCGAAAGTGGCATATAATATTGTGTTGTGAATATAATATTTGATTCTATTTTTCAAACGAATTCGGGAAATAAAGCGATTCTGCCAAATTACACCCTATAAATAGTTTATTTTCAATGTTTAAATGTTTTTAATTACTTATTCAGATAATTTATTTATAGAAACATCAAATAAAATATTTGAAAAAATAGCTGATACCCTTAAGGGGAACGTATGCGCGGCCCAATCTTCGATTTGGATTTGAGATCAAAGTACCCAACCAAACTGAAAAATTATTTTTGTAATCAAAAGGTATATCAAATATCTAGTAAAGATTTGAGCTACCTTATTTATTTTTGCTTTAAATTATAAGATGTAGGCCACTAAGATTTTAGTGTTTCGTGAAATCCCATACAAAAAAAAACATAAACAAGCAGTCCAAACAGTCTTTCGAAAATTTGGTTATGCGTCTGATTCACCAAACAATGGGAATTTCGATAGTAACAGGTTTTCACGTATTAATACTCAAATGAATACAAAAGTAATACTTCTTCAAACTTCGCGGATAATTTTTTTTTATATAAATTTCATGAAAACAAAAGTTTTTTTAATAATAATAATAACAATAATAATTGTTGGATGATTTTTATAGTGCCATTTTCGTAAGAAAATCACTTCAAGTGCGCAAAAAATTTTAAATCAAAGACAAATATTCCATGGTTACTAATAACCCAACAATGTTTGAAAAATCTCCTACTTCCACCATGCTAAGCGAAAAATGTTGCTTGTGTTATGATGGAGGGCTTTGCCAGCCGAGGAATCGAACACACGATGCACGGATGGGACCCAAACGCGATGCCCACTCAGTCACTGATCGGTCATATTATAAGAAGCAAACAACTATTGTCTGAGCAATATTCTTATTAAGGTCCCCAATAGACGCAAGTTAAGGAGTCAGAATATATTTCATCTCGAATTATTTAAAAACAATATTGCATACTTCAATCCACTGTCTCAAATGTGTCGTCTGTATAATTCCATTGAATGTAACCATATAGTCTCGCTTACTTTAAAAAGCAAATTAACAATAGACTAACCTAACAAGTAATTGAGAATTGAAAATACTTATATTTGATATTGAACTTGAATGTGAATGGCTGTTTCTTACTCTATTTTTGTACTTAACTTTTTTTTGTTTTTCTGTTTTTTACATCGTATATCGATCTTTTTTTATCTTCGTCATCTCTATATTTTATCATCACAATTTTTGTTATCTCTTTTTATACCTCTGTTTATATTTTGCTATTTCTAATTTTTGTTGACTTCTATTAAACTGTGCATTCTGTGAATATTTTTAAGTGGACTATTAACATCTACGCTTTTTACAATGCTAATCTAATGACTTTTTTATGTTAATACTCTGTAAATTTTCCAAAACAATAAATAAATAAACTATTGTTCAAAATCAATAATGCATTCTACACAGCGCAAAAATTTTAAAGAAATTCACAGGAGAACCACCAGTTCTTGTAAAATGTTCCCTTGCTTTGCAGCAGTAAACATTCATTTGTTGAATTCGTACAAACTTCAAAGTATCCCTTTGCCTTTTAACCTGTGAAGAAGCCCAGGTAATATGAATCCCCACGTCATATTAAATTCCTGTATTTGTATACCAGTCGCCTGGATTCAGAATGCAGCGTGAGTGTGCAATTGAAATTGGAGTAGAAGTATGAAATATATTTGTGTTACCACGGGCAGCGAGCCAATGGATTTCAGCGTGCCAACGAATAGTCGACACAGTATGATAAATGAGAATACTCCATTTTTCATTTCAGTCACGGTGAAATTTCAAACTTAATATTTTGATCAAATTTAGGTAGGAACTGGCGAAAGATAAAATGGACATTCTGTGTTTATTTTGGCAAGTGTGGTAAGCAAGAAAACAAAAATAAATAAAAAATATTGCACATGTTTAAAATTGTGATTTTCACGTTTCAGCTTTTACAGTCTTTATTCTCGTTCAACGAGAAACTGGAAAGGTCTTACAAACTGTTGTCTCTTTATTTAATTTTGGGGTGTTATGTCGTGTTGCGCTATCTCCTTTTTTAGCCTACATTTCGAACAGCGTTACACTTTGAGGGCCCGCAACCCAGATTTGTACCGATTTATTACATATTTCCCTTAAACACGGTAAGTTTCAAAGCTCTTAAAAAAATAAATGTTATTCTTGAAGATAATATCTAGACTTGGCCCGCGCCGAAACGCAAATTATATAAAAATCCCTCGATAGAAAAAATCGCAAAGTATGCTCCAAAAACTATTATTAACATGTTTGTTTCAGTTATTTTACAAGTTATGTGTATGAAAAAAATCACAGTGTTTTTTTAAATGCTGTTTAAGATAATGCGCGCAAGATTTTTGCTCTATTTTTAACGAGTCGTGTTTTATTAAACATTTTCGCAATTTTCGCAACTATTTTGTCGCTGTAAATGTTAGCGCTCTCCTCTAACATTCGTAATTTCGTATCTCTCCATCTTCTTCTTTTCAAGCCCGGTTGCAGAGCCTTAACGTCGTACGAAAATCGGCTAAACAACGAGGTAGCGCAACGCGGCATAGCACTCCAAAAATAAACAACGATAATACTTTTGGCCGTGAAAATCTTAAATCACGTCTGCGACAGATATGTTTTCCACGATCGCTATAAGGAGGTGAGAAATTTTTTTTTCTGAAATAACAGAAAAATTCTGAGGTTGTACGTAAATATTTATATACCAAATAGTAATTAGATACATCAGATCTATTCTGCCATTTCTTTTGTCATAGTGCGAATAAAATACGGTAATTGTGACCAAATCTCGTTATTTTTCAAATTTGAGTGAGAAATAATGAAATGAGCGCAATAGGTCTACCCACGCAAAAGTTTAGAATTAATATCTAAGTATATAAGCATGGGAAGGATTTATAAGTACATACGAGTAGTTCGAAAATCCACATGGTTAAAATGAGGTAAACGCCGAGTCAATATCAGGGTATCTAGACTATTATGCGATCATGCTTCAAAAATTCAATCTTCCGCCTAAGTTTAAGTAGGGCGAACTAGCACCACAGGCAAATTTGTCGATTACTTTTTTTTAGTATCATGTATATTATCGAGGCTTCTGACTCACACAATTTTTTGCCTCATCTGTTTTTAAATTATAATATTATCATTTGAATCTCTAATGATCTTTAAAAGGTACTTAGAGTCCTTTTATATTCATTTTGTATAAAAATTCACGTTAAAATATTTTCCAGTTTACATGATCTAATAAATTTCATTATTCTCGATACGCCATGAAACTCGGTTGAGGCTATTAAATTCCGGACTTCCGATGAGTTTGAGGTCATTAGTATTTTAACTCTCAGTCGTTCATATTTAATGCACTTCGATAATGTGTGCTTGACATCTTCAATTTGTTCACATATCGAGCACATTGGAGAATCAGAGAGGCCTATCAAACACAATATTCTTCCCATTACTTCCCATTTTTTGTCGATTACTTAGTGGTGGATATATTTCAAAGCACTCTAACAGTTATGCAACGTAAAATAAGCGATTTCCCATAATAAGGAACTCCAGTACAATATTTTTTTTAATGAATAAGAAGTTCTAGAAGAAGACCTTCTAACTTAAATAACTGCATATTTTTTTTAACTTTTGGAGTTAGTTGAAATAATTGTCAAAGTTTTAATTTTTCAAGATCCCCCGAAAACCACCGTATGTAGTGAATCGTGTGACGTCATCACTTCCTAAGAGTTATTTTTATTTTCAACAGGTATTGTCATTTTGTATGACAGTTATTCGGAAGAGAGTATGATACTATTCGATAAGTTAAAATATTATTTTGGTGGATTTATTTATTTATTATATTATGTTTATTATATTATTATTTTTTTCAATATTATTGCGGGCGAACGGTATAAAAATTGTTTGAAATTGTTATGTTATCGGGTTTTAAGAATCAAAATCAATATTAACGGAAACCGAAGCTCCGGTCTGAAAATAGTAGGGGAACCCAAGCGGGGATTTTGGGATTTACTCAATCCCGTTGTTGGGACCTATTGGATTGTGAACCTATTAGGGCACCGTTTTCGCCTCTAGGGATCCCCTACTATTAAATCGGGCAATCAGCTGTTCGACTGGCGCCATTTTAAAATTCGGAGTTCGAAGTATTCTCCCTAGAAGTAGCATTTTTTTTGTACAGTAGTTTTTGAAGATTTTCAATAATAGAGATAAACTAATAAGAGATTCCTTTATTTCTGAAACTAAATTATTGAGGCCTAAATAATGTTTCAATAAACACAAAAACTAAATCTCTATAAGCAGTGTGTAAATAAACGAATAAGATGAAATGTTGTTAATACGATGGCTTGTGTCATATCTACATTCCCATATAATGACTTTGCGGTAATCAGTGACGTCACCACTAAACATTTTAATAATACCAACTTGACAGTGTGTTTCAATGAGACGATTAAAAATAGACTTTTTAATAATTTTTTAAAAACTCTACATTTAATATTATTAAATAAAACTTATATATTCAGAATCAGCGTTTATTGGTATATATGAACATATTTTTTTAAAGCCATCATATTTTTCACTGGAGTTCCTTATTATCATGATTATGTTTTTAATTTTTTACATAATGTGATGATCTGGGACGGGCATATAAGAATACAAGATGTGCAAAGAGGGCGTGTTTCGTGATGCAAAATTCTGACCCTTCTTTGCCTAAATTTCATATTCAGAATGGTGTTTCATCGTAATGGGATAGCGACATAGATATCAGGCAAGTGTAAGAGTGGTAGGAAGTATGCTGAATGGGTTAGGACCAAAGATATTGAAATATAAGTAGATGTGCTATCTGCAGTTTTTACTAGGTGGGACTGCGCTTCCGGGTGTCGCCGATATTGTTTACGAATTAACAAATAAACTAAATGAACGAATAATTAACGAATAAACCAAACGAACGTTAAACTAAATGAACGAATTCTTTCCGTATTCAAACTATATTGTTAACCAATACTAATGCACATCTTCAAAAAATCAACGAAATGAACAAATTCTTTTCGTGTGCAAACTACTCTAATTAGGGCGTAGTTCGCCGACAGTTGCGCGGACACCATAGCATATCTCTTTTCTATTTGAATATCTTTGGTTAGAACCAAAAGGTTTCCATTCAAATCCACATGAAAGACATTTTTAGTGGGACAGACCTCTTACAGTATTTTGGCTACTGACAAAGTTTTAAAATTAAGTGTTCCTGTAGATATCATTTTCCTTAAGAATTAACAAAACACGTTTTTCATTTATTCTGAAACATCTGTTTTCAAGAACTCGAACGCTGCTTTGACCATATTGCATAAATCGTTGTTATATAAAAGCTTGAAAGTTTATAAAAAGCTTGATTAATGTTCCGCCAGTAGTAAAAGTCCAGAGGAAATAAATCAAACATCCGATACGATTTTTCGGCTTTCTTTTTACACAGTTACAGCCGCCAGTACATGACCAAATCAGAGGTCGAAATGCGCTCTACCATCCAAACCAATTTTTCACTAGCTTCTAAAATTAAAAAAATTGTCATTTTAAATCTAAAAAATCTTTCTTTTTTAAGTGGGTTTGGGTGTATTTACACATATTTATTTTATGTATAACCAACATCCCTGTCATAGATCACCCCAAGTGGTTCGATACGTTTGACGACTTAGCATTATTGCCTGTTCATGCCGTGAAGTTTGTATAGTCTTGGCGGTGGATGCGTTTGCCCACCTGCTGCAAGGCGGTCCGGATCGGGTGAGAGAGGTCAAGGGAGACCTTTTGATTTGTCCAGCCGGACTTTCTCGACACATCGCCTCGCACAGCAGTGGGAGGAATAGATTCACACGTCCGTCACTCCTGGACTCGCTCACCGACAGATTCCTACCCACTCGTACCTTTTCCTTCCCAGAAATTCCTATGCTTCCTTTTCCTAAAAATATCCTCCACACAGCACCCACAAAGACGAGGAAAATGGTTTTTCAGTGCCTACCGTGTGGAGCTATTGTAAAAAAAGTTTATTATTCTCCTACAATTTGTGGTTTATTATGTACTAGCAGACCCGGCCACACGTTGCTGTGGCTAATGAAAAACAATGCCATTACCCAACCTGAATAAAATCTACACCACCCGCTTGCCAGCTGCCCGCTGCCTGAATTGAATATTTGAATTTCTCGGCTCTTCTCTACTATAACAAGCATGTATTATATATATAAACCTTCCTCTTGAATCACTCTATCTATTGGTGAAAACAGCATGAAAATCCGTTGCGTAGTTTAAAAGATGTATGCGCACATACATTTTGAGCGACTTTATTTTATACTATGTAATGAAATGATGCAATAAAACATGATTATATAACAAAATAATTCAATACCACAAATATTTTACTATCAAACAAGTATTATTTCTTCTCCAAACCAACGAAATAAAATAACCAATGGTAATCATATTAAACCGATTTATAAAGTACCAATAACAAAACCTAGGTCGCTTAAATAACAAATGTTTGAATACCTCACAAGCATAAAAGCTCAACTTCCACCGAGTAAAACGGTTTTACACCGAAGTTTTTAATTATAATTAAAATAATCTTATTATTATCACTTTTTTGCACGCAGCCCGAAAATTCCCGTAGGGTATTTAAATATTCATCTTCTTGTGGACAGGCTTAGGGTTCTCAGCTCGAAATGAATGTAATTCCAAAATGTCACTGTGCGTAAAATTTATATCACTATCAGGGTAGATTTTATATGTGTTGGGGTATAAAACCTACCCCACCTTTACGTGTGTTTGTATATTATAAGAAGATATGGTCAGTACTCATGTTCAGATTTATAGTTTGGTAGCATTGGTAAGCTATCCTGCTATGCGGGAAGGTTTATTGTATAAGCCCGCTAGATTATGTTTTATACGTCGAAGGCTCTGCCGGCAAAAACTGATATACCTAATATTATTATCTGCGTTAATTAAAATAAGGTTGTGTTATTAAAACGGATTTACTCGAACTGGTCATTACAAATTTTGATGAGTTGAATAATTGAAACGGTTCGGGGTTTTATGGTCCTGACAATTTTTTTGTTGTCTATATAAATAAAAATCTTGTGTCACGGTGTTTGTGGTCGTACTCCTCCGAAACGGCTTCACCGATTTTTATGATTTTTCTATGTATATTTGGTAGGTATGATAATAGGTCCTAAAGTATATTTCGTACCGCTAGGTGATTAGGGTGTCCCTATCCAGATTTTTTTTCCGTTTATTTGGCATTAAAAAATACGTATAACCCCAAATGTTCCCCTTTACCCCCCATCCTCCCATTTTTAATCGTGATTTTAGTATTTTTGTGTGGACAAATTCAACAGAACGAAATTATTTATGTTGTTGAATGACAGATGGCGCTACGTCCGCCTCATCGAACTTTCATTTATACGGCTGAACAACGTTTGCTGGGTCAGTCAGTATTAGATTAATTCCTCTAGGTGTATGATCTATTCTAATATGAACGAAAACTTTTTCTGAAATACTGAAAATGTGTTAACATGGTGAAAAATAAAATAAAAAAATAAAATATCATAAAAAAGGTGGTTTTTTGGGTGACCGGATAGATCAGAATCATGCAACTTTAACACCGCCTTATAAATACATATATTACTTTAGGTTAGGTTATGGGCAATTTTTAATTTTAATCACTTTTCAAAGGGTTGTTGAAATTGCATGTTGTCTGTGCGTGTTGTCATGGTGCCGTTTTTTGGGTAGTAATATTAATTTATATACGACAAATTTGTGTTCCAATTAAAATCGATCATTTGTCATTTAAATTTACGCCCATCAAGGAGGGGGGGAGGGGGTAATGCTCAATTCAAGTATATTTCGAATTAAAAAAATTAAATCGATTTTCTCGCAAACAAATTTTTGAAGTTCGTGAACATCACGCCTCAAAATATACTTGGTCGATCCTCTTGAAATTTTGTACACTATTTCTACACATAAATCAACAGGTAGTCGGGAAGAGTTTTTTTTTGTTTATCCATTTTATAATAAAAAAATCACCGAAATTTTTTATCAAAAATCGTATTTTTTACTTCAACATACTGCAAAAAATAAAAAATAAATAAATAATAGTATATTAAAATATAAGTGGATAAACAGGTCTTTAAAGCACGCGCGATTTTTCGAGCACGACGGCGTAGCCGAGTGCTCGAAATAAAGCAAGTGTTTTAAAGACCAGTTATCCACGAATATTTTACGCTATTTTTTTTTATTGGTACACTTTGAAAACATAAATATTGATATTATTATTAAAAATTTGGAAATAAGAACTATTAATGAATTCGTGATGTGACATCACAATATCTTGTTGTCATGGAAATGAAAAACACAAACATTAATTTGCAATCTGTCACATAAGATTAATAGTTGACATCACAGTTTTTACTAGTTATTGTGTGTTGTAAAATGAGTTCTAACATTGATAATTTAAATACCAAAGCAGAATCGCGGTTAATACCTGAAAAATCCAAAGACGTTTATAAAAAAGAATATGAAAGGTTCATAACATGGATGGAGGAGCAAAACGTAGTAGATGTAGATGAACGAGTTGTGCTTTGTTGATGTTGCCATGGTAACTTTAAAAAACGCGCGTTCCATAAAGTGCGATTTAAACACGCTAGAGCGTACTTTAAATGTGTAAAAAAGGGCACCAATAAAAAAAACTCTTTCTGACTCCCTGGGAAAAGATATCACATTTTAAACGCTTTTCGTTTTTTTTGTTTCAAATGATCCGGTAACGAGTTTTGATGTTCGCCGCATAACAACTTTTTTTCGAAGCGCCTCCGGAAATTCGCTCTCACGGACCTACCTATTGATATTTTTAATTAAAAACTTTTTTGAAGATACTTCAGAAGTCATTCTATAACGAGTTTATGAAATAAATTAATCAACATTATTCATATCTACAAAAAAAATTAAATATGCCTTTTTTCTCCTAGAAAACTTTGGCCCCCGCCCCTCTTAAATTGATTTTTTAATCATTTTTATTTTGTATTTTATATTTCATAATATTTTGTGTAAATGAGCTTAAACTATTTTTTCAAACCAAGTTGAATCTAAAATCATGAAAAATATTTCCTTTTTTTATTATTTAAAACACAAATAACTAAAGTAGCACGTATTCTTACAAGATATATTTGATATATCTCTTGTACACCAATTTATTTTTATAGTTTGGTTAGGTATTTTGGCATAAAATCCAAATTTAAGATTTGTATGAATATTTGTACTTCTCTAAAATCTTCAATCAGTGGTTTCCTCAATGACACCCCAAATTAACTGACCGGTATAACATCAATGGTTTCTTCAGATGATTTCCAGACTTATGCCGTTTTGTCCTAAATCCGTGGCTTGGAATAATAATGAAATTGAGGAATTTAGTTAAGTTCCACTAAACTGTTAATTTGCAATGTCATTTTCATAGAGCGTTCGAAGGAACCTTTGATAGAGACTTGACATTCAATCCATCACCCGCTGACCTAACACCCAGCCCCGATACATAAGACCTATTAGAGCCCCAACAGCAGTAGCGTGCTGGGGCGTTTCTCAAAGAATGTTATTTTTGAAGTGAAAACTTCTTTAGCACCGTATTTATTTACGATGAAATGGAAGCGAAGGATATTACAAAGAGACAGACACATACAACTACAGGATTTAACCTGTGAGATAATGAGTCTCCTCTTTGTGTGGTGCTACGTAGCCTTTCGGTCTCCACTTTGTGCGATGCTTCGTAGCCTATTAGTCTCCTCTTTGTACGGTGCTTCTACTCTTGTCTTCTTAGTTTTCTAAAAGTTTCACATCTACCCCGAGTGAATTGCACACTTTTAGCTTCCTTAACATTTACAGGCAGTTCATTGAACATTTTAAAACTTTTGTGATAAATATTGTTTTGTGTTCCCGATAAATTTGTTTTAGGAAGCCTAAAATCGTTGTAGTTTCTCGTAGGATAGCAATTAACAGTACCTACTATTAATAATAACATTATTCAACATACAATCTGGTCTAATTTTGGTACGAACATAATTTTTGACAATATTACTCGGGTGATTACTGTCTTTTTTTGCATGTGTTACTTTGACAGTGACAAAATACCTATATATGTCTTGAAAGATAATTTTTATTTTGAGAAGGTGAGCAATAATACGAATTCAGGATTTTATAAAAAAAGACTGGAAATGTCGATTTATATATAAAAAATAATAAACAATGATATACACTCTTTTTGGAAGGCGGTTATGGGTACCGCCGCCCTGGAAACCATTTATTGGATAACCAAAACCATTGCCATAGGTTCGCTTCGTTTGGTGATTTGGCAGGGGTGTCTGGGTTCATGGAGTGCCCGGGTTTGTCGAAGTCTTGGCGGCGAATGCTTTTGCCCAACTACTGCGTGACGTGCCGGACCGGAAGACACTGGTTGAGGGCACCATTTGACCTCTCCAGCCGGATTTTCTCAACACCAAACCACCTTGCACCGCAGTGGGAGGGATGGATTTATACGTTCGTCACTCCTAAACACATTGACCCCACATTCTTACCCACATCTCATACTTTTTTCCTTCCCAGAAATTCGTCACCTTCCTTTCCTAAAAAGAACGTCCACACACAACCCAGAGCGGAAGATACTCTCAGTATGGCCCTGGTGTAAGACCACCATTCAGAATTGAAACGTTGCTTGAAATGGCTTTAGCCGTGCTTGGTGACCAGATCTGAATAGCCAGGTACTTCCCCGCCTTCCTCTTCCCTATCTCCTTCCCCTCCCCACTACCTTCAGCCTCGCAACATACCCCAATTGGGGATGCCATAGTCCCACTGCTCCAGATGGGAGCAGTTGGGACTTGGGACTCTTGTGTGGTATTCAAGTAAAAAAAAAAAAAAAAAACCACCCTGAAGATGTACATCAGGGCCTCCTATGCGGATATAATATTTAAAAAAAAACGCTATGGATTCAAACTATCTTTCTGGTAAATCATCGACCACACTTTCTTGTAAATATTTTAATATTTTTTATTGATAACATTTCTGAACAAAAATCCACAATTAAAAATGGTTGCATTTATTTAAATATCAACAAGCCATCTCTGTTTTAAGTGACGGATTAAAACATAATACATAGGCACTGTAGTTATTCTTTGCAGGTTAAAAGAATCCTTTTTGTGTCACCTTTTATAAAAAGAAAGAAGGAGTTTCATTAAAAAATATCCCTTTTAATCCAAACAATCGCTAAGCTCTCAAAAAAATTCCACAGCGCGCCTCTGTTCAATAGTAACACCTTCACAACGGGGTCACCGGCCGAAATGTTCCCTGTCACTTTGTCTGGGGTAATGGAGTCCTGGTTGAATTAATTGGATCAGGCCTGACCACTGGGGCTACGTTTTCACTTTATCAATCAGGAGATTCCTTGCTTGAGGAGGCTGTAGTCTATAGGACGGGGCTCTACGGGGTAACTACCCTGTGCCCTGCTGTGTGGAGAGGTGAGGCGTGCTAATTTGTCGGGCGGATCTTCCAAGGTGGGTTTGTGCGGATTCTGCCGCTGTTGCCGTGAGATTGATTCCATTATATCTGAAGTATTGATTTATCGTTTAATTATTGGCAAACATACCTGCTGTTCAATCACGTAGGTCGGTATCTATCTGCGTTGGGAATAATTGTTATTATTTTATTTATTTTGTTATACTTGAAATGTGCTATTCTTAAAAAGTGAGTGTATGAATTACGTAAGTAACAATATTTATTTAAGCATAAACGCCCTTTTAGGGGAATTTTACATAGGAATGCCTAATAAAAATCATCCAATATTATACATAACGGAGCTGCCTGAATAAAACTATTCTGTATTTATTTTGTGATAAATTGAAGATGTCCAATGACTAGGCACAATTTTACTGCCATTAGTAAGTACTCTCGACAATGAAGGAATGCACACGGGAGTTAGTCCAAGAATTTCCGCACTGAAATAGATCCTGATTTGTAATATTACCTTGTGGAATACCAAATTCATCAATGCAAGCCATTCTGGACTACCAAAGGCATCTTTACCAATAAATATCTACTAAAACCTAAAATAATATAACCTTGTTTTACTATTTTTGAACAATAATTTATTGTCTTTACAGGATGTCTATATTATTTTCGTCCTATGTTACTGTTTTTGAACTATAATTTATTGTTGAAGAAGAAGATAACAATTGTAATCTAAATGAAAATATGAAAGAGAACAAGACACAGAAAACAGAAAAAAGACAATGGTCGCAACTGGGATGGGACCATTTAACTTCAATTTGTTAAAGATAATATTGCTAATTCTAAAGTTTGAAATATGAGATTGACTATTATGACGGCTTGACAGAAGGTGGCAGTAGTGAAATTGGTTAACGCGCGCGTCCCGGTTAGACGAGAGGTCTGGGTTCGTGCCCCAGTTGCGACCATTGTCTTTTTTCTGTTTTCTGTGTATTGTTCTCTTTCATATTTTCGTTTAGATTATTATTGTTATCTTCTCCTTCAATGATATATTAAGTTGATGGGAATAACCTTCAAAAGTTATAAAAGAGAGTTTTTCTTATAAAAAAATGAATAATTTATTGTCTTTACAGAATCTGTATTATTTTTCCCCATTTTTTGTTAGGTTAGGTTTTAATAGACATTTAGTCGAGAATATTTTGTCGGGGGATATTTGGTCGGAGGTATTTTGTCGCGGGATTAAATGTCGCGGCACCCCTATTTAATATAATATTCATATTATTTAAAAGAATGTTGTAGTATGATTATCAATATTAAAATTTAAAAATTAAGAAAGCATAAGAATTTATTTTGTGTTCATTTAATAGCTTGTAAATTAATCTTATAATGCGTGTTCCAGACCGGAGAATTGTATTCAAGTTGACTTCTAACAAAGGCAAACTATAACGGCTTAATAAATTCAAAATTGTTGAAATTTCTAGTTAAATGGGAAATTTCTCTCTGCCTGTCAAATCTTGCATTAATTTGATCATGTTGTTGACAGGTAATTATAGCTACTTATCCATTATTCAGGTAGATTTTTAGTTGTAGCTCTCATATGCTGGTCGGGGTAATATTTTACAGAGTAACGGTGCCATTTTCTTTGTATAGCTAAGATCCCTGCTTGTAAGTCCATTGCGTTGTTCCAATGCTTGTCATATTTGTTAATTTTTTTTAACATTTGTACGACATATATATTATTTGATCAGCTATAAAGCATGGTCATGTATTATGCATTGTGGCTGATCACAATTTGATGAATGAAACGGCGCTTAAAGAGTACTGTACACAAATATGTTATCATTCAATTTCGCGGTGATTTTTAATTATTTGATGTAACATTATTTGTATGTAACTATAAATAACCTCAAACTAATTAATTATTTGTTTATTTGACATAATATCTTACATTTCAAATACAATTCAGCAATGTCGGCCTCACTGGGTAGCTCATCTGTGCTGAGGCCTCCATTTTATAAATCAAAAATTTATAATACATTAAAAATAAAATAAATATAATGCTGTATAAAAAAAGTAAGTCAAAATTAAACTAAAAATAAAATTTACAATTAAGGTAAAATTATAAGTAAAATGAATTACTTTATTACCTAAATAAAATTTAAATCGGTATATATTATAATAATAATACTAATAATTGGATAATTTATAAAGCGCCGTTTTTGTGAAAAATCACCTCAAGGGCGCTGTTCAATTTATTAGGAATGCTTAGGTTCTAACTGATTTTACTATTTACGAATGGATACAGAAACATACTTACCTGGTAGGTCACTTCCGATAAACACACTTTAATTATAAGTTTATGCTTGGAGAAGATACGGCTTTGCACGCGGAGGACATTACAGTTAACACACTGGACATTGCATGATTTTACATTATTTGCTACCCTCATCGCTGTTAGTATTACATTTGTGAATAAATTAGTGGCAAAAGTAGAGTTGGTATTAATTTTAAAATACTGGAGAATTTAGGACTATTGCAGATTAGTGGCAAAAGTATAGTTGATATTTATTTTAAAATACTGGAGAATTTCGGAATCTTTAGGGCTGGAGAATGTTCATGAAATGACCTTCACAAACATTAATTTTTTTTTTTTCTACGTTTTTACAGGTTAGTTATTTACGGTGTCGCGGGCATTTTTTTTTTTTTTTTTTTTTTTTTTTTTCAATGGCGAATTTCTTCTCGTTTATTCACATTTTTTTATTTTTTTTTTTTATTTATTAAATTTCAGAATACATTTTGTACAAAAATTTGAGTAGACCCACAAAGCTGTCATATGGCAGCTTGTCTGCAGGTTCTAACAATTTAAACATTCTTAATATAATATCTAAGAAAATATTTGTAAATACATTTATATTTTTAAGGAAACATTAGAATAGATCACATAGTAATATTAGATAGTTTAACTTACAGCTATAAATATATAAGATATTTCAATATACCTGCCTAATAACAAGATATGTAGGCAGCTATATTAAGATATTCAAAGATACATGGAGTTTTCGTTCATTAACCATAGTTTTATCATTTTAGGACATAGTCTCTCATTTTTTTCAAATTTTATGTTTTTATTAATTTTATTGAAAATCACTGGTATTGAAAGTGAAGGTGAGAGATTTTGAGTTTAGCGGTGGGTTAGTGGTGGTAGTGGGTTTAGTTATTATGTGGTGTGTTATGTGTATGTGTTTTATTCTTATGTTGTTATGAAATTTTGGTAATATTGTCTTTTTTGTTCTTTAATCCATTTTGTAATTTTGAGAATGAATTTATTTTTGTTTTCTTCCATTTTATTTTCAAGGGTAAGACTGTTGAATGCTTTTGTAGCATGATATTTATGGTGCCTTTGTTCAAAGCTTGTATTTACCGTATTATCGATTATGTATTTATTTTATCGCATTATCGACGGAATAAATGTATTTTTGAACGTGAAAAACCTATATTTTTTCTAATTGAATTTAAAGAGCAGCAGGTGTTTCAATTTAAACGTCAGTATTTTAAATATGTTTACGTTGCGGTTTCATATATGATTAACAACATGTCAAACAAAAATAATTGCAAAGTAAATTCTGCTGCCTTTAACAACTAGCAATTATTTTGAATGTCAAAGTGTCTAGACTTGACTACATTTCTCATCATTCACTTTTTAATGGAGTTTTATTTTCTATATTGTGTACAAAACAGTAGGTAATCATAAATAAACAGATAAATAGTTAGATCGACTCCACTCCATCCAAACACGGTTTTGTTTGCAAATCAAAGCTCATTTTGCATTGATATTTGAAATACTTAGTGTGTAATGTGTACAAATCTAAACGTATTTAACAACGCCAAATACATTGAACTGAATTTATTTTTATTTTTAACTTATTGAGTAAAACCTGAGGTTGTAATATTTAAAATGAATACAGTATTAGCGAAACTCATTCGAAAATCTGAAATCAGACAATTCAGAAAAAGATAGGTCAAATCTGGGACTAAAATGTCATCACATAATGTCTTGGATAAAAAATTATTCGAGACACTATCTAGATAGAATTAGACACTATCTAGATAGATTTAGTTCGGGTTTGAATCTTGCAATCATACACAAAGATTGCAGCCAACAAAAATATGCAATAAGAAAATGAAGATAATGTTTACAGTTCTTAGTCGAAGTACCATTCAGTTAAATATGACCGAATCGAATAGGGACACATTAGCTCAGTTGGTAGTGTAGCGCCCCGGCAAGGCGAAGGTCTTAGGTTCAAGTTATGTTAATATTGTCTTCATTTAATTAAATATTAAATTAACTTTTATTCGGAGACCTTGTTTGGAAGCAATTATGTTTTTTTTTATAAATAAAACGACGCATATTATCTTATTTTTATTTTTATTTTTTTTTATTTATTTTTTTTATAATAAATTTTTTAAAATAAAATAATTTTTTTATAGAAATCAGTCACTTTGTGGTTTGACATATTAATTGAAATAAAACAATAACTTAGTTTGTAACGACAATTCAATTATTTCATTTTTTACATCCCGTCCGGGTTCGCTTTACACAAGCATCTTCAGGGTATAAAATTAAATTGTCAGTTTAATTTCATACCGTGAACAATAATTTTGTCGTAAAGTGGCCCATCCTGGCCACAGAATATAACACCCAGAAAGATAGCAATTCACACCTTAGCCAGCGAAACATACGTTCTGAACGCAGGTTTAAATCGACAATGGCATTCGCGACTCTCGACTTGGACGAGCTACATACATCTCTTCACATAGTTTATTGTGTTTGGTATATCCAATATCAAAATTATCAATTTATCTTGATGTGTTAACCGTTTGAATTTCAAGTATGAGTGTGATTGTCATTAAAACAAAATAAACCCAAATAAGCAATGGAATTAAAGATTGGCAACTTGTGAATAATACGAAAATAAAATTTAAAATACTTTATTCAAAATACCTACTCAAGAAAAACAAAATTTAAAACTCTGTATGTTTCTTAGGACCAGTGGTGTTTCATAACGCTGATGGATTTCATACGTATTTGTGTTCCAATTGACCATGCAAATCGGAGGAATCCAGATTTTGGACTTCCGCACATTAAGTGTACTTGTACGGTGGACTAAGTCAAGTATCGCAATATCGCCAGTCTATCAACAACCATCGTAACAAATGGACAATACGTGACATTTCGCTCTACGTTGAAATGTTATTTCTATCAATCGGAAGCGTGCAATGTGAAGCATTATATCGCCGTCTTCATCGAATGCTTCATGTGAACCGTTTATTCGTCTCATGACTCAACTTTATCGTGGTTCTAATAACCGAACAATCTTATCGTACGCTTTTGGATACACCTGTTACCGTCGCCGAATGGAGTTCGAGCCACGAGACACAACCGTGAGTATTACTTAATTGTGTATACCGGATCTTGTTTGGTGATCGGGCATAATTCGTATCGAAGTCCAAAAGCGTTTTATTTAGCAAGGAGTAGCCGCAAGATTATTCTAAAACCCCGTGCATCGTCACGGATCAAGTTGTTTAGCAGAAAAACGGATCGCCGAAATGTATGTACGCGCAAAACTTCCAAACGACTGCACCAAATTGGATAATTATTTTTTTTTTGGTGTTCGTTATTTTCAGGATAAGGTTTGTATATAACTAATGGTGAGCTCTGGCATTATGAAATTTGTATAAAAAAATTGCAACAGGTGGCACACGAGCTGTTTGAAAACTGAACGTACCGAGACTGAATGAATGGAATGAGGAGAAGGGGAGGGGGGAGGGAACTGCGGTAGGGGTTCGCGGGAGGGGGGAGGGGAACCTGGGAGGGAGGAGGGGAACTCGGGGGGAGGGGGGGGGGGTTGCGGGAAAGGACACGCAGGGAGAAAAAAATTCTTTATTAAATGGCGTAGCAACGCATGCCGGGAACCAGCTAGTTTAGAATATTTATTAAAAATTTGTTGGACTTGTAAAAACAGAAATTTGTTAAAGCAGATATATTTTCACTAAAAATCAAAATCAGAAGGTATTTTTTTGCGATTTTCATAATAAATTTTTAGCACAGACCGCTGATACAAATATACTGATGCATGTACAATAAAATGCGTACTATATTTTGGCACCTGACAAAGGGTTTAAAATGTAATATTTATTACTGTATACCACCACCTGAATTACTTTTACTAATATTTGGCGCAAATTCCACAGTGGTCATAATAAAGCTTTGTATTAAAAATCCCTAAAAGGATTTAAGGATTTGCACATAAATATTAAACGAAATTATAATCATCACTGTTAGTGGAGTTGACTGGCAAACTCAATGACATAAGAGGATTCTGTTTGACATGCAAACTGATATTATTCTTTTGAAAAATATAGACTATTGTAGATATGGTATTCCTGTTCAATGTCCGGCACAGATATGTAACGTTGTTTCCGAAGTGACATTAATTAAATGATATTCTATCCAACCAGACCAGATTTATTTTTATTTTTTTTATTTAGTAACTATATATTTATTATTTTTTACATTTTTATATGAATCATGTTAAATACATATATATTAAATAGAAATTATATTCGTAGTCCTCCTCACTAAGAGATCCTGTGCTGAAGGGGACTATGCTTTGGATACGTTTTCAGCGACTTCTATGGTTTAACTTCTTGGTTCGGAAAAGGTTTTCCAGAAACTTCCACGACGATGTTTTAAGTGTACTACTAAGTTCATTTCCCGATAGTTCCTTCAGCCAACATTTAATATCCCTAATGTAGCTATTTTTTGTTATAATTTGTTTGATACTAAGTGGGAGTTTGTTACATAACTTTATTGCTAAAAATTCAGAACTTCTTCGTCCAAATGTATGAGTTACACTTTGGTATATTAAGTATGTCCGTTTGTTTGGCTCTGATGTTTCATAATTTTTTGAAGAAGTAGATGTGTTTTGTTTGCTTTTTTGAGATTCGATCAATGTGTGAATTCCACTATAGTTTTTCATCAATTTCAATCCCTAGATATTTAATACTCTTTGTTTGGGTTATATACAGGCAGGAATATTGAGAAAAAGGAGGAATATTGACATTCATTTAATTTGAGGGTATCCTCATTAATTGGTTGTCCTCTTTTGTTTTTGGAGATGGTGAGATCTTTAGTTTTATTCACATTTAATATAAGGGAGTTTACTTTTAGCCAGGTTTGAAGTACAGCCAGGCCATGTTACGCCTAATGTAATTTATGTCTAATGTTCTCTTTGTGGGCGAATTTGAAAGGTGACAGATTTGAGAAAAGTGTCAATGTTTCCTTTGTAATGGGAATTAAATTGATATTAAGCATTATTTCTGTGCTGAAAATGTTTTGGAACGGGCTTATAACCTCAAGTACTACTTAAAAAATCAATATAACTGAAATACGTTAACAAAGATATCGTTTTAAATTATTTTGTACCAGTAAACAGCAAAACCCTTCAGGCTAGAAGTAAAACGGGAATACATTTTATTGCTAAATGGTAGGTACTTGAAATATTAATTTACCTGGAAGGCTAGGATTATATTACAAATGCTGAAGTCACAAGGTTCACTCGGATGAAGGTTTACTCGATGAAATGTTCCATTCTCGTTTCACCGAGTGTTCAGACGGTTCCTTCGAAGGAAGAGTTCACTCGACATTCTCGCTACGAAGTTGTCGAGCGTAGTCGCGGCGCGCATTGGAATTCGTCCGGCGCTGACGGCTAAGTTCGGGAATATTTACGATTTCAATTGACATTTCCGATAACGCCAAACTAAATTACGAGAAATTGGCGATTCTTGTAAACAGTAAATATATTTCAGCACCATAAAATGAACATATGGTTAAATAATAACCTGAAAACTGATATCTACCAGTATTTTTGCACCATGAAAATATTTTTATTCCAAAATAGGCCTCGGCTTGCAATAAAATCCATATGAATGGAATATTTATTAACGTATCCAAAAACTAAAAACTGTTTTGGAAAGGTGATAAAATATGCTTTCAAAATTTATTATTAGAAATAACCACGTAATTTTTTAAATAGAATAATTTTTAATGTAAACTTTTAAAAGTTTAAAAAATGGATCTACTTGCTTTTATTCTAACTAAAATTAGTGGTAACATAAAAATATATAAAAACACACACTTATTTTGTTAGACAAATAAATTGTAAATGTTTCTGTCACCTCACTTTTTTGTTGTTTCATATAAAAATAATTCATAAAAAATTCACAATGTTTCATATTTTTTTTTTTAATTCGATCAGAAACTTTGGTTCTATAGATGTGTATATTCGTATTCTTTTGTGGTTAATTGTTATATTGAATATATAGAGCATTATTTTTTCTTTCCAATACCGTTTAGATCATATTTTTCACTATGATAGTAAGGGAAAAACAACGATTTCTATGAGACGTGTAGGAGTTATTTCGAAAAGCGAACTAAACGGAGCATTTTGCCGTTTAAGCCGCTCCGGCTACTGGTCCTCACGCCAGAACATTCTCGGCCGACTAATTCGCGAGTGAAAGACTGTTCACTTGAGTGTTCACACACACATCATTCGCGTCACGTGATGTTAAATTCCGGTTGCGAGTGAACAGAGCCGAAGGAAGCATTCCAACATTGTTGGAATGCTTCATTCGGCACTGTCTCTATTCACTTTCGTGTTCACACGGTTCATTTCGAGGGAAAGAGGCGGAATGAAATCACGAAATGAACGATAAATGAATCATGTGAATGGGCTATAACCGAGGTCTTTTTGAAGAATTTTGCGTAAAATTTGGACAGTCATTATCCTCTTATTTTGAACGACAATTCTTGTTAATTGAAAAATTTTATCAAGTGATATCAAAATACACATTATAACTTGCTGTCTCTGTATCAAGCAGTAAACCATGTTAAGTGTGTAATATTGAGAAAGACCGCCAGGGGGTTTAAATTAATAAATAGAATTCTGCTTTAAGGGGTTGGAAAAACTGGGTGGGGTAGTTTTCTGAATTCTTATATATACACCTTTGTCACCTTCCTCTTGTTTTGAAGGTTAAGTGTAAAATTTATCAATATCGGAATAAAATATAGATTCGCATAAAAAACAAGGCCATAAAAGGAGCCCCTTCTTTCTTATTTGTGGTGAACTATTAATTCCTCTAATTGGCAATATAATACTGATAATTGGGAGTTTTCAATAGTACCTACTTCGGTTCGTCGAGAATACGAGTCTTATTGAATATCTAACTGGACTTAAGTTCCGTTCTAAAGGATGCCCTCTGTTAATCGTTGACGGGAGAACCGCTAACTGAAGATGCCAGCCTGTAGATTGGATATGATCGGCTAACTTCTTAACCGTTCGGGTTTCAGACCCCTTGTAAACGTCTGCCCATTTAAACGTCCGCCAGTTATCTCTATCATGTGATAACTAATGACACCTATTGAGATACCTTAAAAGTACGTGTTTATGAGTATATTCTCTAACGACTCCCTTGAGAGACATTTAAACTACATACTCTAACGACATTTGTTGTGAGATATCAAAACTTCATATTTATTTACAAACACAACAATTATAATTATTTTTATGCTAACTCCATGCAAGGATTCCCGAGGAAAATAGTTTCCCTCGGGGACTAAATATGTCATCTTTGTTGATGATGTGTGGAAGCTCTTTTTGAGGAGAGGTAGGAGTTTCCGTACAACATCGTTTCCTAAGAGGAATTGCTTGGAGGCTGGGTCTTGAAAGAGGCAAGTACTCATATGATGAAATTGAACACACACTTCTTTAGAAAAACCTACAAAGGACTCTGATCTAATTTGCATATTTAAGATTATCAACAGTATTACTGATACACCTGCATTGTTACAACTCATCCAGTTTAACATCCCTTCCCGTAGGCTTCGAAATAATGAATTGCTGTTCCTCAATCAACATTCTACTAATTACGGTTACCATTCTCCCTTATCCAGAATGTCGAGACTTGTCAACGCAAGTCAAAGCATTGATTTTTTTGGTATAAAACTAAATGACTTTCGGCAGTCGATACGCAATATTTAAATGCTTCTTCATGCTTTGACTTGTAGTGTCTCTATATGTACTTTTTATATTTTATATTGCCATTACTATTAATTTTTATGTGCTCTCCCTTCACTGTCATCTCTGTTTTTTTATTCGTGTTATTATTATGTTTTTAATGGACTGTTGTCCGTAAATTAATAAATAAATAAATAAACATGGGAAGAGAGCCATGTTGTAGGAAGGAGGACACACAGAGGCAGGTTAATCATTCCACAATCCACAGCCGAGCAGTTGTTCTCAAGAACAAGTCGTAGAAGCGATCCGTTCTCATGTGACAAATATCAACCATGTGCATAGGCTTGATTAATTATATAGATTAGAAAGAAGGTAGATAATATATTTATAGATTCACCAAAGTAAGAAATATTTTTCTTTGAAATTAAGGCAGGAAGACGGTAAACTCCATGCCACGGAAAATTTTGTACTGGTTTTGTCGCAGAACATCACATATTTCATAGCTGTAGCATAAAGGGTACCGGTGTCAATGATATACCTCGATTTGAACTAGGGGACCTTCCATTATCAGAACACCGTCATATGCTAAAAGACAATATTTTAACCCGCTGTCAAATGCCAATACCCGTATTTTTAGTAAATAACTTTGAAACATAGATACCACATGTTAATAGTGTTACTTAATTTTCACTACAGCTTCATCACGGAATGGCCAAATATTCAAAATTAATGCGGTTAACTAAACTAAATGTAATATATCCTATGTTTGCTCCAGAAATATTCGTTATTTATAAGTACTCCGATCAGTATTCTCCAGTAATACAGGATGCTTATTGAAAGACTTGGATTCTTTATCACAGTGACTGTATCGTAATTGTTTATTGACGTATCGTAATTTATAATTATATTTAGGAGGACAAACGTCCTTCCTGGCTGAAAGCTAGCTTTTGTCTACCGAGCTCATGAATTTTAATCTTCGATACGTTCAATTCAAATTGAGACAGCCTGTAATTGAAATCCGCTACAATGCATTAATGTCTGATCTAAACCTACCACTACTTTCTACCAGGCGTACTATTAATGACATTCTTATACTTTTTAAATTACTGAACAATCTCATAGACTGCCCTCAAATGTTAAGTGTTATAAATATTCGTGTCCCTGTTAAACCAACTCGACTCCACCACTTTTTCCACAGTGACAATCATAGCACTAACTATTCCTATCATTCACCGCTAGTGCGTTTTCACCGAACTGCCAATACGTATACAGACCTTTTCGATATTTTCAAAACCTCACCGTCTTGCATCAAAGCAAAAATAACTAGTTATTTATGTAACTGATATGTTTGTAAAATGATAAATATTTGTTGTACTAATATGCATCGTATGTATGTACTGTATGTTATTCTACATATATATAATGTTTGTAAATGTTCGATACACCTGTATTATGTATGTAATAGCCCTATGTATGGGCATTTAAATAATAAATAAATAAATAATTTCAAATCTTCGTCTATAGCATCTTGATTAAAGTAATTTTTAATGAATACTTTTAATATTAACATAATAAAAATATGCACGTAGTTAAATATTTAAAAACATTTAATTAATAATGCTGGTTTCCATATATAAATCCCTACAAAACGCCGTATTTACGTGAGGGCTATATTTTTTTACCTTTTAAAGTACACAAACCCTTGTTCCTTCGAACAACATTCGCATCATAAATATTAATGTCACGAATGACCGTGGAGCGTTTCATACTCCCGCCGTGGGCAGATTATTAAATAGAAAAACAAAATAGGAAGTCCCTTTTTGGAACAAGGTGTGGACGCCATTTTTAATTATTTGTTTTTTTTTAATGTGGAGAGTAATTTTTCATTGCATACTTAACTATAATCTGCTCTTAATGGTTCTTTTATGGTTCCGGTTCACATTACATCGTAATTTTTTTGGCGAAATTCTCTCTGACGTTTTTGTACCTGCAGTGCTTTTGAGCCCTCAAAGTATTTTTTAAATAATGAAATGAATGAGTATTTAATTTTTCAATAATATTTTTTAATACCTGTTACATCCTGGTAAAATTTTCTCTAAATCATAAGTACATACCTACTTTACATAATGCATTGTTATAATTTGAAGAACTCCTTCCACTTGCAAAGTTTTTTTTTTACATTTAATGACGTTATTATTAATCAATTTTTTAAATGTTTACACGTTACTAAACACAGGTTGTCCGCAAAATCTCTTATAGTGCTGATAACTCATGATGGATAAGAAAATCATAATTTGACTTTAGTAAAATAATCTTAGTATTTGAGATTTTGGCACATTTATGAATTTCGTAAAAATCGACCTGAGTTATTCGATCGATTTTTTAAGTGTAGTAGTTTCAAAATTCTATATTCCAATGATCTATTTTTGATTTCGCAATGTTTAATGGCCCCGTTATTGATCACATTCAAAAAAATAAAACTAACACTGCCACTTTGGAAAAAAAAAATATTTTTACCCGAATCGCGAGTTATTTTTTTAAAGTTGATTAACTTCTGCTCCTCATATTGTTAAAAAAATTGACCCCGCTAACTTTGGGGGATATTAAGTAAAATATTTATTTAGGAAAGTTTTTGAAAAGGCCTAATATTTGCTTTTATTTTATTGTCATGATACTTTAATGATACATCGTGCGTGGTCTTGTCTAGGTCCGGTGGACATGGTTTACCAGCCCCCCTTATACCTATACAAATTATTATTTGAATGGCTATCTTTTCCATAAGCGATGATACATTTTGTGTTTGATTAGTGTGAATACAACGGGTCTATTTCAACGGTTCAATTAGTGTCTGGTATTGTTATAATGTCATAATTTTACAAGTTTCCAGCATTCGTTATGTAAATTTCTTTTTCCGAAAGACAATGATCCCGAGGCAAATGTTTTTTTTATTATTAGGCCCTTACATATGAAATTGGCGTTTTGTATGGGAGGAACATAAAGTCGATTTTTTTAAATATAATATATTTATTTAATCAAAGTATGTACCATTGCTATCTATGTACTTTTGCCATCTCATAAGTAGTTCATCGATCCCTTTACTAAAAACACCATTCGGACGGGAATCGATAAAATCTTTGAAGGCGGTTTGGACTGCCCCATCGGAGTTGAATTTTTTCCCTTGCAAGAAGTTATCCAAATTAAAAAAAAATGGTAACCTGTTGGGGCAAGGTTCGGTTCAATTCATTCAATTCAAGGTTCAATTCTACAACTATAATACTGTGATATTTCACGAGTATATTTTATACAATACCTAATTACATTACAAAACTTAATATACGTTTTCAGCTTTCAGTCCCAATTGTGTTGTAAGAGCTAACACTTTTAACTCAAGACTACCTAATTACAGCTTTAAATTCCCTCGCCACATTTTCTTTATTTCACTTCACATCGCCATACAATAAACAGGTTTCGCTGTTTTAGCAAAACAACAAGGAGCGGGAATAAAACTTATCAGCGCTTTTCAAAGGCATAAAAAGCGGCATTGGGGCCTTCGATGTTTCGCTATCAGCCCATTGCCGTTCCACTCCTATCGTTAGATGTGTTAATGTTTAAAACCGTTGTGTAGTTTTTTTATCTAGACAAAGCAGAAATGTTAAAACTGCGGAGGATATTGTGCCTCCATTTTAAAATTAGGATTGTGGTAAAAAAATTAGAAGCCATGACATAGGACAAGGAAGGTGATGGTTAAACGATGGCAAGGTAATTACGTGCTTTTTCGCAAGGAATCAGTTAAGCATCAATTTCATGGCGAACAATACGACGAAAAATAACATAATTCAACGATCACTTCACGACGCTCGTAGTCAAACCAAACTGAATATTCAAATAACGAAAAATGATCCCACATGATGGTCACTCAATTGTAGTCTTGCACTAACTCTGTGACATTGTGTTTTATGCTAAAGGTTTTGGGTAGGAAAATGAAGGATAATCCTTAATATAAGCCACCATAGGTATATATAAAATGTCGTTCGGTGAGCTCTGGTTTTGATGAAATCAGTAGAGTATCCATTTTTTATAATATAATTAGCACGACAATTTAAGTTAACACCGTGGTTAACATCTCAAATTAGGATTTCTTTGAAAATCAATTTTACTATGAAAAATGATACAAACTGCCGTAATCCTACGAAATGCCAATTTCGATTTTTTTTTTCTCCTTTGAAAGCATTACAAATTATGATACTAAAGTAGCTTACATTGGGTTAGGTTATGGGCAATTTTTTCATCACCTTCAACGGGGTTTTTAAATGCCATTTTATTGAGTTGTCATTGAACCATAATATCCATTTACCGTGCATTCTTAACATTTATGAGGATAGGTACCAATACAAATAAAAGTTTTAAGGCTATTTGAAGACTGTTTTTTTACATTAACTCGGTACAAAAGGCCTTGAGGAAAAGGCTTGCTATTCGAGAGTCTTAACCTTGATCAAGGAGACCTTCAGATATTTGTACTTGGTTTGGTGCAGAGTCTATATACCACTATCATATTCTAGCTTGCTCCATCTTCAGGGAAAAATTCTAATGCATCAAGTTTACATTCAATGTGTCTACATATTCATAGGGATACATGTGCATTAATTTTAACTTTAGTCCCAAGGATTTATAAAGTTTATTTCCTTATTGACACTGTATTATATTTCGCATATACTTCATCAAAGTCCTCTTCAGTTCGCCATCGTAGAGACTAAACCCATACATTCAACCCGAGGACCGCTGGCTTAGAAAATAATGTCGGCCATTTGTAAAGGACGAGATATTGCGGGCGGTTAAACGGAGTATCTAAACCTGAAGCGTATCCACCGAGAGGAGTTGGGACAGTTGAGACCAAATAGAGGAATAAAGCTGTTCAAAAATGTTCAGAATTCCTTCGATCGTTAGTGATTTTATTCAAAAAGATGTTTTGTAATTTAAATTAAAATAAATTATAAGTTCAGCCTTACTTACTTGGTTTGCTAGAATGAATATTTTCAACTATAATAAATTTGTGTATTTAAAACACGACAATAGACTTCTACACCAATCTGACAAGGTTTCTCTATTGTTTTCATTTTAACTTTATTGGACTATCAAACACACATTTGACGGCTTCCGTGGTCAAGGGGCAAGGCTTTCGACTAGTGAACCATAGGTCGCGTATTCAAATCCTGGCGTGCAAGATAAATTTTGTATTTTACAATTCAATTATAAAATAACATTTAAGGTATATTTGCGGCATGTTTCAGA
Organism: Limnephilus marmoratus; assembly: GCA_917880885.1. NCBI lineage: Eukaryota > Metazoa > Arthropoda > Insecta > Trichoptera > Limnephilidae > Limnephilus > Limnephilus marmoratus. Next base: position 49,303,457 of record OU862918.1, on the reverse strand, counting down.
GTTTTAAACACTCTCAGTATCACCCTGGTGGAAGACCAACATTCAGAATTGAAACGTTGCATTAAATGGCTTTAGACGTGCTTGGTGAGTAGATATATGAATACAGGTACTTCCCCGCCTTCCTTTTCCCCATCTTTTCCCTCCACTTTCCTTTAGTCTCACAATATAGTCCAATTGGGGATTCCATCTGGCTCCACCGTTGAAAAAAAATTCAGTTGTATTTTTAGTATCACATATTATTTTATAATCAAATTTCTTTGGACGGGTTTAAATTTGAACAATTCATGAAATTTGTTCTTGTAAGTTCTCTTATTTATTTCATTATAGGCCAGATGCTTCATGAGACTGAAATAATCACAGAACTTGAATAGAACCCCCTCCACACCCGTTACATTCATTTCAACAGCTCGCGTGCCACCTATTAAAGCGTAACAATAAAACACAAGCAGTTTCGCATTTATAATATAAGTATAGATTAATATAATTTTAAATATCAAAGGGATCTCCATAGTAACCTAAACAAATAACAAAATGACAGCGCACGTCAAATAATGTCTGGACAATAAACGTATAATAAATAATTTCATAACGCCAGAGGTTATTCATAACGCCAGAACTTGTCAAAATATGCAGCCCATATTACTCGCAAATAATGTAGCTTTTTATTAGTGAAAGAGTTTTTAAAGTCCAGTCAGAATTTTTTGCGTGAAAGAAAAACAAACATACATTCATACAAAATTTCGTCTTTATACGTAATATTAATAGAATAGGCCAGATGCTTCATAAGATTGAAATAATCACAGAACTTGAGTAGAACTTTCACAGAACGTGAAAATTAACTTTAGAAATTTGAGGAATTGATCATTTTTTTAAATAACCCTTACCTTAGTGTTTTTTCAAAAATGCCCTGCCGATAAAACGAAAAACTACACGTTGCTAGTAGAAATGTATAAATTTTATAAACTTCCCTTATTTCATGAATCGTGAATTTTGCAACACCGTAAAAAAATAATGAAGCCTCTATGATTTAGTTTGTGGTATGTCTGTGTAGGAAGGAACCAATATGGGACTGGCAAAGGCTAAATTTCGATATTTCGTCTATCGTTGTCAAACCAGTTGTCATTCTGAATCAAATTTGTTCGCTTTTGACAGGTTTTCAATTGATCGGCTCAAATTCCCATCTCGAATTCCCTGGATTTTTTTTTTATCAAAGGTAAGCAAAACTAGTTTATATTTTGGTTCCCGTCACGGAACTGTTTTATATTGAAATTATTCCGGAAGGTTTTGTGGGTTACATCGCTTTTTATTATATTAATAAAAAAATTGTGGGGTTTTTGTCAGCCAATCCCAGGGACTGTAAAAATAAATTTGATTTATCTTGTGAAATCCTAGCCCGTGTCAATATACTATTATTTTTAAATGTTATTATTACATTCAATCATTATTATGTTTTCATAAGCAAGGATTAAATATTGTAAATCAGCATTTTGAATTTAAAATATAATTGATTTTATTTCAAAAATTGAAAAGAACTTAGCAATAGTAATTTGTTTCCTAATTACAAAAGCACAATTGAATGAATTAATTTTTCACGGGAATCTTTGCAATGTACGTTGTTTCTGTAAAGGATATTAATTTGTTAGTACTTACTTGGGCGAAATTTGATTTTAAGGGTACCTACTTTATCCTTATGGAACATTATTGGTAGTCTACGGATACTTGAAACAGTGTAAGCGATTACTGCATATGATCTTGGAAAGCTCGCCAATAAGATTTCATTCTAGACCTGTTCGATTTCTTAGTTAAGTACGAATTGTGTAGATATGTACCTTATTTTTTCAAAGTACAAATAACATACATACGCACGCACACACCACTGCATTACACTACTAAATACCTACTATGGTATCTTTCTTTTATATGAATACCGCACATGAGTCCCAACTGCTCCAGTCTGGAGCCAGTGAGACTATGGCATTCCCAATTGGGGTATATTGTGTGGCTGAAGGCATTGGGTACAGGAAGGAGATAGGGAAGAGGAAGTTAGGGAAGAACCTGGCTGCTCAGATCTGGTCACTAAACACGGTTAAAGCCATTTTAAGCAACGTTTCAATTCTGAATGGTGGTACACCAGCGATACTGAGAGTATCTTCCACTCTGAAACGTGCCGCAAATATAGGTACTACCTACATATTATTTTAAATTAATAAGTTTTGAAAAAACACAAATCAATAAAATAAAATTTATTTGCCACGCCGGGATTCGATCCCGTGACCTTCGGATTGCGAGTCAAGAGCCTTAACGCTGGACTACGCCGACCAAAGCAATCAAAACCAAACTTTTGTGTGTTTATGATATATTTAAGCTGTGAAATTGAGATACAAATTGGTTGTAATGATTTAATTAAGGTTTTACCGATACCAATACACGCAAGCATTTTTATTAAAAAACTGAATGAAGCCGAGGGTCTCGAGGGTTGATAGGTAACGTTTTTTTAAACAAAAACCAACCTGGTGTATATACTTTAAATTGTGCTTCGTTCTAATTTGTTTTAATTTTAAAAAACATTATAATTATCTTGTAACAAACAAACAATAACATGACGGGCAAAATGTTTCTAAGGATCTAAATCCTACGCCTTATTTTTACGCAAGGTTAAAAAAACGTCAAAATACCTAAGTTCATCATAAACTTTTTATCTCGTCGTCAAAACAAAAACGTTTTTGTACACGGTTTAAAGAAGAAAAGATTTTACTTAAAAAAAGCTTGACGTTTTCGTAATTCTTCAGAATTCATAATTTACGACAAGGAGTGCAGAAAAGGTGCTGTAAATTACCCTTATCATTTTTGTTCGCGGAAACTTTTTCACTTAAGGGGAAGACAACTGGATAGTTTACTGTTAGTAAATCCTCGCTAAGACCGGCGCTCTCCTCGGCTGAGAGGGAGTTTCAAGCGATACTGGTCCCTCGGCATTCCTTACACAAGGGTCTGGCCTGGTCGGGCCAAGACGTCGTGACGGAACCGAACTTCTTTACGTAATTATTCTAATGGAGCAAGCAGGCAAAATGTTTTCTACAGTATTTTCTCATTGCCATCTGCCGGGGAAAGCTCCCAACAATATAAGCGTTTATTTAAATTTCCAGAACAAATAGACCATAGTCTGCTTCAGAAATAAAACTTATGTTTAAGATTCTAAGGGATTCTCGTAAATATGCATTTAAGAGGTTTTATTTATGAATTTACCATACTACCTGCTAAGGTTAACTGTATTGGAGATAGTCATACAAACCGGTCACCAACTTAAGCAGATATATGCGTTAGAAATACGACAGCAGTCAAGTACAATAAGCGTGTTTATACGTCAACGTTGTGTCTCCATAAAAACCGTTATAACTCCGTTATTCTTTTAGTGACATTCCTAAAACAACAAATAAAAGGTCGATATTGGAATAAGCTGTACATCCCTAATAAAGTTGTCAATAGAAATACATAACAAGAATATTCTGTCACTCGCGCAATCTGACACGTAATTTTTCCTGCCAAATTTCGGACCGGCGACTCAACCCCGCTCGACATTGTTAATTTTTATTAAATATTTTTATATGAAATGATAAAAAAGTGAGGTAACAAAAGTGTTTATTATACATTTATACACTAGAATAAGTATTGCTGTTTACATAATCTGTGTTTTTAGTACCGTTTTCATATAAAAATATCACGTGAGTCATTTTTACATTTTTTTAGTGTTTGCATTCAAAATTTTAATATTTACAAATGTTAATTTTTATTTGTGATACAATAATTCAAATGCTTATTTTATCACCTTTCTAAAAAAGTTTTTACTATACGGCTACGTTCAGAAATGTTTCATTTATAGAGCTTTAATTGTGAAGCGGTAATAACACAAAGTTTTCGTAAAATGTCATTTCGTTTGAGACATCTCAAGCGAATATTCGCGAAAATTCGGAGGGGAATTATTTTTTTATGTTTACCCAATTATTTATAACTGAATTGAGTATTAGGTAAATACTAAACTTCAATTATATATTTTTTGTTGATAAGCACGTGATTTTAGAATGTTATTGAATAAATCACAAAAGTTCGGAAAACACACAAGAAAGATGTAATGTAAAAAATCCTTTGACTTCGAGAAAAACAGGTTTCATTGCGACGAAAAAAGGATCATCGGGGAGCAACAAAAAATATGAAGTTAAAAGAACAGGGTTTTTTGTATCATTTTATTCTGACATGTTTTTTTAAAAAAACCGCCCTAAGTTCATCTAGACATGTTGCAAAAGTCAAGAGATTTTAAAATAAAGGCTTAGGGGAGGGGTATTTTGCCATTATCTTGATAACATAGCGTAACGTTAATTTTCCTTTTTTTTAATTTTTAATTTTTTTTTCGCTTAATTCCACTCAGAAGGCCCAGAGGAAAATAATTTCCCTCAGAGTCTATGTCATTTGAGATGTCTTTTTAAGGAGACGAAGGAATGAACATTGGTCTTGAAAAGACCCATTTTGTAAGAAGGAGGGAACACAGAGGCCGGCAAATCGTTCCACAGTCGAGCTGTTGAACACAAGAACGAGTCGAAGAAGCGACCCGTTCTCATGTAACAAATGTCAAACGTGTACATACGTTGGGCACGCATTTGGCGTGTTTCCCGACTATGCACCGGTGCCGAAGGGATCAATGACGCTAGTTCCTCGGAGCATCTTCCATTGTAATACCGGTACAACAAAGATACCATTGCGACCCGACGCCTGTACTCTAAAGATTGCAATCCGTCTGTTAGATGGGAGAATCTATCAAAAGGACCGCCCGTTTTCGAGTCGAGGGTATTTTTCAGGTATTTTGGAGCTCCAGACCAGAGGTGGCTGCCATATTTAACCGTGGGGCGTATTTTTGATTTGTACAAGGTTAGCAGTTGTGTACTATATCACTGTTTATTAATGAAGTCCGAGTTTATTATTCGGTAATCGAACCTATGAATAGTAGCTATCTGTCGGATAAGTTAGCGGAGTTTTCACTATATTGCAAGGTCAATGGCTGATTTGGCATAACGTTTGGATCTCACCCGTTGCGTGTTCGATTCCTTATCTGGCTAAGTCCTACACCACAACACTGTCAATATTTTTAGCATACTGTTAACAGGATATTTTCAAATATTGTCAGGTTATTCGTAATCCGGGAATGTTTATCTCTCTTTTTAAAATTAAAAAAAATATATTGTTTTTTATTAATATAAATTATACCATGGATCGCTTATCAAGAGGATGGTCAAATATGCTCTCAGTGAAGCCAATTTGAAAAGACTGCATTTAAAAACATTAAATTGTGCTTGGTAGAAAAATGTTTTGAATGTGACACTGTATCACTTTATTACGTTACGCTTTTGTTATTCCTGGTACGTCATAAAATACGTAGTTACCTTCAAGACCACAGATTCACAAAAATTTCGTTTTCAAATTATTTATTTATTTATTAACGGATTTACGTCCAATTTACAACAAAGTAACACGAAATTTGAAAATGCATATTGTGAGCATAAAGATGGTTTATGAAAGCAAAGACAAACAGAAAAAAATTAGGAAAATAAAAGAAAATAGAAGTGTCAAGTCAAGTCAAGACTTTGCAAAAATTGGAGTAAATATAAAATATCTTCAATTGTTTAAAGAACGACAGAAATCATTTAAGCTTATATTAAGCAAAAAAAGGTCTGGATGTGAGTTGACCATTCTACACATTCTGGACAGTGGTGAATTATAACCATAATTAGCCGAGTGCTGATTGAGGAAGAGCAGGTCTTTATTTCTGAGTCTACGAGAAGGTATATTGATTGGGTAGTAATGTTGGTAAATCGAATATACAGTTGTTAATAATTTCGAAGAAACAAATGAGATCATATTTTTCTGACGGTCTTCTAAAGGAGAAAGGCTTAGAGTGTGTAATTGCCTCGGTCTAATCCTAGCCTACTAGCAATCCTTTTTAGGAACCGATATTGAACGGACTCAATATGACGAAAATGGACAGCATAAAAAGGAGACCATATAACACAAGCATATTCAAGATGGGGGCGAACCAATGAGCTGTAAAGAGTTTTAGAGGTATTTATGTTTTTGAATTCAGAAATGATTCTAGTGATGAAACCAAGTAGTTTGAGAGATTTATTAACAATCACATTTATACGTTTCCGAAATCAAATCAATAATCAGCGTTGTACGTGTTATTTTGTAAGTATATATTCTGAAGAGCTCACAACATTAAAGTTTACGTATGAGAAAGTGGAAAATAATCAAGTTTTAAACAAACACAAAGCTACTTACGTCCCGAATTCACTCTCTGAAAAAGTATTTTGCCTATTCGGAGCAGCCCCTTCAAATTGCCATGTCGTCAGCTTTTGTTTTCATTCCCCTGTGTCCATTTTTTTCTTTTCTCCATCTAACCATTTATATAAGACCCTTCTAGGCCCTCATCCCTTCTTATTTCTATAATCTTTATGTTGGTAAACAATTCCCCTTTTCACATTCTGGGATGGGAATGTATGTAGTTTGATTCTACAGCCGACTTATCGATCCACAAAATTTTGCTATTTGAATGCTGAATAGTCAAATACAAAATGTTATAAAAAGATATCTCTGTGTAAGGATTTAAATATTTTCACATATTAAAATCTCTGTGCGGATGAAAATTCATGAAAATATTAAAACCTATCAACTCGCGACTTTTATTGAAATCAAATTGAATAAATATTGATACAGAAAGTGTATTGGATGTATTAAATAGTATTATAATATTTATTTATAAAAATACAGACTCTCGTAGCATCACGATATACTGACGTGGGTAATCACAGATTCCTTAGGAATAAAGTATTTTAAATTTTACACAACTGATAAAAACAATTTACAATAAACTAATAAACGGTTGTTTACCAGTTGTGTACAATTTAAAACAAGTCATTAGTAAGAACCATAGAGGATAAAATAACACACTCACATGAATAGGTAAACGATCTTGAAATTTACCTAGTTATTTACTTCTTTACGCACGCTCGATTTGCGGGATAAGTTGGTGAATGCGTTACGAAAAGTGTGATGTTACGAAAAGTGTGATGCGAACGGTGATCGATGCGAACTGTGATCGGGATGTTCTTTTATAAGTTAATGAAGTTTTACTTCAGAAGTGTGACCTAAAGCACACTCGTTTTTTTTACAATTTGCCATTATTAAAATGCCTCAAAAAATTTGATTAACGTGATCACATTTCTAATTCCCTTTTACGTAACTACATTCTTTATTTTGGCAATCCACATTACTTGTCAAAAACGTGTCGCTATCCCTTTCTGAATCTTATTATTTCGGTGATTAAAGGTGTCATTTATTCAGTCTATTTGAATCCTTCTTGTGCTATTTTCTTATGTCACCGTCGAAAAAGTTTTCGTGAAATAACACCACTGTGGATTACTAGCCCCCCATTATGTTTAAGTTTTTCCTTTTCTAAACCGTATTTGTACTTATCTCACTATTAATTAAAGACGTAATAAGAAACTGTAGTTTATTATAATAAGAAAAGTTGCAGACATCATCGTTTGTTTTATAATAAGGTTCCTTGGGGTTCTACGCAAACACAGACAGAATAAATTAGTACCTAATAACCAACACAACATAAACAAGTTTAACTTGAAGTTAATTTAAAACAGGCACCACGCGCATTAGAGTCGCTTATAATTCCCAAGAGAGCATTTTATTGAAGAGGTCGCAATAGCTTCTAAAAGAGCTCCCAACCCATCGATTTCTACGACCAAAGTTTGTATGGCCAGCCCATTATCTCCGCTTCACTATAGTCTCCTGATACTTTCGGTCAGCAAAGATCTCAATTCTTGTATGTGACGGTCCTTAAATGCGGTCTAATATGTTTCCCGGTAGCAAAACATCCATTCCAAAGTCCACCTCCATACAAAGTTTGCCGGAGCGGTCGACTAAAATGTTACCATGGCTCCGTAGACCAGGGGTGATTTTGAATAAGGGTTGATCCTTCGACTAATGCCACTTTAAATTATCTCGAGAGCGCTAGATTACATTTGAGAGCGGTGCTTTCAATCTTATCGCGTTAACCCCGTGTTAACGACTTAACTTTGTAAGCTAGCGTAGTTTATCTTTAAGATATTTATGGAAAAATGTCACTATATTAAGTGGGTTCGTACCAACATAAGCAGGTGAACTTTGCATGGTCATTACGTATCCACCCTTACACCGTTAGGCAACATTTCAATTCAAATTTCATTTTCAGTGTTTTCTGTTTTAACATAAGTGGTGAGATGAAGTTAGTTTTAATAGATGATCTTCATTTTGAATAATTTATTTACGTTTAGTAATTTGTTTTTAATCATTAGCTGTTCTGTCGTATGTTGATAAGGATTTTTTAAAATTATTCTAAATATCGTGATTTATTTTTGGGTTGTTGTGCAGTGTTGCGCTTTCTCCTTCTTTAGCCATCGTTTCGGACAGAATTTGTGTCCATCATCAGGGAAAATTATTGAGGATAATTATTATTTTTTTCTTGTGATGTAAGTTAAAGCCGTGTTTAGAATTTAATATTGCCAAATATTATTACGATAAGTTACATCAAACATGCATTTAGTTAGATATTGTTACTTTGTATTTGGGTTGTCTTTGTATAAAAACATTTTTTTCTTCAAACGAGCAGAGCTATTAATTTCTACTCATTATCTACTACTAGCAGACCCGGCCACACGCTGCTGTGGCTAACGAAACACAACGCCATTACCAAATCTTTATAAAATCCACACCACCCGCTTGCCAGCTGCCCGCTGCCCGCTGCCTGAATTGAATATTTGAATTTATCGGCTTTTCTCTACTATAATAAGCATGTATTATACATATAAACTAATCAACTCGCCACTAATTATACAATGCTTGCAATGCAACACAGGATATTTGAAAAGGGAAAATCAAATACCTACTTACTCTAGGACATCTATTTTCCAATTTCTTCCGTAGAACGAATTTCAAAAGTGACTATAGTACGCCGTTTAAAATCGCACAAAAATATGTTTTCTTTGAATTTCTTGGCTTTTCTCTAATATAATTTACATGTATTATACATATAAACATTCCTCTTGAATCACTCTATCTATTGGTGAAAACCGTATGAAAATCCGTTGCGTAGTTTAAAAGACTAACGCGCACATACATTTTGAGCGACTTCATTTTATACTATGTAATGATGATACAAGTGTATCTTTTGCAATATATTTATTGAAGTATTGGTACCTTCATAAATCATTTCGTTTCTTAAGGAAATAAAATTTCTCAACAAAAACAATTCACCGGGTTGTCACTTACAACCGGCGCAAACATCAAAGTTAAAAATATGTGTAAATAAAGAAGTTACAACCATCAAACGGTGAGTTCGGGCATCTTAAAAATTTAATCATCGTGAGGTATGGATCATTTAAATATTCAAATTAATTTTTAAAACTGACAACTATCCGTTCATTTTAGCCAAGATTTAAACTTGAGTTTATTTTACATGAACCCACACAGGAAACCTTAGCCCCGATAGGCAAATCTTCCGCAAAGACCTGGTCACACCTCATCCGATGAACTCGGGCACCACCATTAAGTTATCATACGCAGCGAACAACTCAGCTTGACCTATGGCAGAGGTGTTGGTTTTTAAACGACTTCGAAAAGGAGGAGGTTCTCAATTCGACTGTATTTTTTTTTTTTTTTTTTTTTTATGTTGTTACCTCAGAACTTTCGACTGGGTGAACTGATATTGATGATTCTTTTTTTATTTGAAAGCTGGTGCTTTCCATGTGGTCCCATTTTAATTTGGTTCAGTTCTGACAATGGCATCCATGAGAAAATCATATAAGTCTTAAATTTGCATCAAGTATGTGCGCGACAAATGGACGAATAACTCAATATCACGCCAATCGATTTCGATGATTCTTTTTTTATTGGAAAGGATGTACTTCAAGCGTAGTTTGATGAGAGTTTGGTTAGGTTCTGATTATGGGATTCATGACAAAGTAATGGAACACTCCAATTCTGAAGAACAAATTTACGATAATCGGCCGAATCTTAATCGAATTAGTTAGTGTACTTCAGATTCACTAAAAATCAAAAAATAAACAAAAATTTTAACAAAACAAAAAAACGACTTCAAAAAATGCACTAAAAAGTAAAAAAAATAATTTCGTATTCTTCTACAACTTTATAATCAACTTACCTTTTCTACTCATCATTATGTACGTACGATTGTTATTTTTGGAGTCGGTGTCAACCAAGGTACCCGCGGCCCGGCGTGTTCACTTGACAGCTCCTCTCCCGCCGACACCGACTCCAAAAATAACAATCGTACGTACATAATGATGAGTAGAAAAGGTAAGTTGATTATAAAGTTGTAGAAGAATACGAAATTATTTTTTTACTTTTTAGTGCATTTTTTGAAGTCGTTTTTTTGTTTTGTTAAAATTTTTTCATACCAAATACCATACCCGCGTCCCAAATTATCACCAACTGCTACTTTTATTACCCTAATTACCTAAGGCTTATAGGTTACTGAACACATTCACGTCTCCTCTAATTAATTACCTGCTAAAACAGCACGAAATAAATAAAAACAGCTCGTTATATCTATGTCACTAATAACGTATTACCATTTTACTTGCAAGTTTACTGGAATTTCCCATCATACAACACGAATAATAGAGGCGAGGTAGTTAGGTGAAGGTAGTTCGGGGTACAAAAGCACAGCACAGGAACAGGTAGGTTGTTGAAAGTCCACCTAAGCCGGATTTACACCCTCAACGTGTTTTCATAGGAAAGAGGCGTGCATTACATTTTATGCAGAAATAAATTGGTGTCAACTTTCGTAATAACCGCTGCGAAAAGGGTGGTTGTGAAAATTTCACGATGTCACATGCAATTTGAGCATTATGTTTATATTCCAAACAGAACAGGGTATTTCTGAAACACTTTGTATTTTGCAAAATATGGGAATTTTAATATTAAAACATGAAAAAGCGTGCACAGCAAAATGACAAATTATCATATAAAATATCTTCCTGTTGACAAATTCACTAATCAGCAAAGCAGCAAAAAGGAATTATATCTCAAAGAATGATTAAATCAAAACCTTGCAATTAATACATTAACAGTTATGTGTGTGGATTTTATTTGGCACATCCCATGGAAAAGTGTAAATCAAAATTTTGTAATTTATATTTTATCTCTGAAAAGTAAAGTGATTGTGATTATCTGTGCCCCACGAACACAGTATTGAAGTTTTTATTTGACACATCCCACAGAAAAGTATCGTAAGTCAAAATTTTCTACTTTATATTTTACTTCTGAAAAGTAAAGTGATTGTGATTATATGTGCCCCACGAACGCAGTATTTAAGTTTTTGTTTGACACATCCCACAGAAAAGTGTGGTAAGTCAAAATTTTCTACTTCATATTTTATCTCTGAAAGGTAAAGTGATTGTGATTATCTGTGCCCCACGAACACAGTGTTTAAGTTTTTATTTGACACATCCTACAGAAAAGTGTCGTAAGTCAAAACTTTCTGCTTTATATTTTACCTCGGAAAAGTAAAGTGATTGTGATTATCTGCGCCCCACGAACACAGTATTTAAGTTTTTGTTTGACACATCCCACAGAAAAGTGATTGTGATTATCTTTGCCTCACGAAAACCGTATTTAAGTTAGATCGCCCCATCTCCGCAAAATGTCACTTGTATCCCTTTTCGGCGGGACCGCTTGTTCGTCATTTATTCTTTTGTTTTCGCTCTCCAGTAAACTTAACCCTTTTGACTTACGACATTTTTCTATGGGATGTGCGATATACATTATTGCCTCCGTCCATGACGCTACTCACAAGCTACTCGATCTTCGTGAGCGTATCATATGCGCCGATCGTAAGTACCCCCCGTACGATTTTGCTGGTGCCCGTACACGGCGCTACGCGACGCGTCGCGACGTCTGTCGGTTTTAGATCAGTTCCACGCAACCGGCGCGGCGGTGCTGATCGCACGCGACGCGTTGCATCATTTGTGTCTAATACTTTTTCGTTTGACGTTTGACAGAAATGGCGTCGGAACATGAAAGTAATGTTAACTTAACTTAACTTAGCTTGGGAGGCGGGAATGGGTACCGCCGCCCCGGGAACCTTTATTGGATAACCAACACCTCTGCCATAGGTCACCCCAAGTGGTTCGCTACGTTTAGTGATTTAGCAGGGGTGCCCGGGTTCATGGGGTGAGGTTTGTCTAGGTCTTGGAGGCGGATAACCAAGACACACTGAACCCCAGATTCCTACCCACCCCTTAAACCCTTTTCCTTCCCAGAACTCTCCTCTCCTTCCTTTCCTTAAAAAAAACCCTCCACACAGCATCCCCAAAGATGACATAGGTCCTGAGGGAAATTGTTTTTTCTCAGGGCCTCCTGTGTGGAGCTCAAGTAAAAAAAAAAAAATTGTTAGATTTGTTCTGGAGGTGGAAAAAATGCATGTTTATATATATACTTTTTGTAAATAAACGTATTTCGTAAATACTCACTAAACGTTTTTTAATTTTTTTTTAAAATTAGCTACACACAGGAGGCCCTAAGGAAAATAACTGCCGTCAGGGCCAATGTCATCTTGGGGGACTGTGTGGAGGGTCTTTTAAGGGAAAGGAAGGAAAGGAAGTCGTGGGAAGAAAAAAGGTATGAGGGGTGGGTAGGAATCTGGGGGTCAGTGTGCCCAGGAGTTGCAGACGTATGAATCCATCCCTTCAACTGCGGTGCGGCGATGGGTTGAGAGAGTCCGGCTGGAAAAGTCAAAAGGCCTCCTTCAACCAGTCTCTCTCGATCCGGCCCACCACGCAGCGGGTTGGCAGACGCATCTGCCGCCATGTCTTGGACAAACTTCACCCCATGAACCCGGGAATCCCTGCTAAGTCACCAAACTTGGGGTGACCTATGGAAGAGGTGTTGGTTATCCAATAAATGGTTCCCGGGGTGGCGGTACCTATACCCGCCTCCCGAATCGTGAATGTAAAAGGTATCACAGGTTTATCTGAAATAAAGTGCTCACATTATTATTATATTTTTTATACTTACTTCACACAGGAGGCCCTGAGGAAAATAACTCCCCTCATGGCTTATGTAATCTTTGGGGATGCTGTTAGGTGAAGGGTCTTTTAGAAAAGAAAGTAGAGTAAGTTTTGGGAATGAAAAAGATGTGAGGGGTGGGGGATGGGTAGAAATCTGTGGTCGAAGTGTCCAGAAGTAACTGACGTAACCACTCCAACTGCGGTGCAAGGCGATGAGAGAAAAGGTCTTCCTCATGCCGGACCCGGACAAACCTTACCTCATAAACTTAGGCACCCCTGCTAAGTAACCAAATGTAGTAAATCACTTGGGGTGACCTGTGGCTAGGGATGCAACGATATATCAGAAAACCGATAAATATCGATATATCGACCCCTAAAAATATCGATATTTATCGAAAAACTCAATATATCGTATCGAAATATCGAAAAAAAAATCTTTTTTCAAAGGCACAAGCCACTATAACTTTTTTTTTTTTTTTATCTTTATTCAATGAAATAACAACAATATAACTAAAAAAATTACATGCTCAAAGTAGTTTACAAATAGATTACATCAATCAGTACAGAAAAATTAACAAATAGGAAGTAACTTAAGAAAGGTTACACAGGAGTAGTATAGTTATACAGTATTTTTAGTTGTGCATAGCCTGCCTCACTAGGTGAACCTGTATTAAGGCAGAATTTTTGTTAATTGTTTCTCGCAATTTTATCTATGGTTTTTTTATAAATGTGTAAAGTAGGTTTCCATACAACGAAAACTTTATTTTAGTTAACATTATTGTTTGCATATACCTACACAATTCATAAACTGCAAGGTTATTACTACAATAACAACTGTCAATGACTGGGCATTTGGATGAGGGCACCAGTATAGTCTCGATCATTAGAATGTATCCATATTTTAACATATTTTTTAAACTCTCTCTGTGTTTGACTCAGTTTGATGTTTTCTGGGAGAATGCTGGGAGAACTCAAAGCAGAAACCGGCTACAAGGAAGCAAACTGTCAAAGTTACTATTTAATACATAATTAATTATTAAATAGTTACGATAGCTAGTACAAAATACTGGAATTAATATTTTTTTAAATAAATTTATAAAAATAAACCACATTTTATAGACCTAACGAAATTTGGTGATTTTTAACATGGGTTAGTATAAAATATTATATCCATACATAATCGATAAAAGTTTGATATAACTAAAACTACATTGGATTTCTATAAGCTTTTAAAAAAAGAAGAAATATCGATATATCAATATCGACCTAATTCGATATATATCGATATATCGATATTTTTAAAAACTTTGCATCCCTACCTGTGGCAGAGATGTTAGTTAACAAATAAATGGTTCTTGGAGCGGAAATTTGCCAATTGCCAATTTCTTGAAATTGGCAATTTGTGACATCTCTAAACAAAGATAATTTAAATAAGAAAGATTGCAGAATAATTTTTTTGTAATTAAGAATTCAATCACCGAGCAATCTCCATATTTCATTATTATTACCAACTAAGTCCTTTATTACTATGCGACCAGCTTCAACCGCTTTCAACAGAAATTGCATCGGAGCTGCATTTTGAAGTTAGTCTTACAAATGCATCGTAAAGATAAGCGTACAAATTGCAACACGACAAACTGCAGTCTAGAGCCATACCCTTGTGGTCCCATCAGAGGGAAATTTAAATAATGTACGCTTAAAGCAGCGAACGAGCAGTAATGTTTTCGTCTCTTTCTGATGCACGTGAGATGAGCAAGACTTCCGCTAATAGACGAACGACATCTTATTCTTATGTCTTGTCATGTGGTGATACAAGAACGTACGTACCAAGTTGTGTTATTAATTTGTCTTGCAGGCAATAATTAAAACTAAAAACCATTTTGTTTTCTTTTTACCGCACGATAGCCTGCTACCAGCCGTCTGAGGCCAGGTAGACTATGGCATCACCAATGGTTATTAAATAGGTTATATTGTGAGGCAGAATGTAGGAAATGGTTAAGTGTAAGGAAGTTATGAAGAGGAAGGTGATAAAAAACACTTTAAAGGGTTTTTTCATTATTTGTTTTTGGGGTGTTATGCGCGTAATAATTCCTACATGAAATTATTTTAAACTTTACATGAGAGTGAAAAAACTTATTTTTAAGCAGAAAAATTAAGGGAGACATAGATTTTTTTTTTATTTATTGTGTACATTCATATAATATAAAAATGAATCGCTGAATGTGTTGCTAAGCGCGTAACTTTCGAATGACTGCACCAACTTGGATAATTCTTTTTTTGTGTGTTCCTTATTGTCAGGACAAGGTTTTTATAAAACTTCAGGTGAGCTCTGGCATCATGAAATTTGAATAAAAAAATTGCTATTGGTGGCACGCGAGGAAGCGGCTATTGCTATGGAAAGCGGGAGGGAGGGAGAGATGGGGGAGGGGAACCAGGGAGGGAGAGGGGAACCTGGGAGGGGGGAGGGGGACCTGGGAGGGGGGAGGGGAACTCGGGAGGGGGGTTCGCGGGACGGGGGAAGGGGGGGGGGGAGTGGAGTGGGGAGAGGGAAGGTGGAGGTGACGGAGTGGGAACGCGAGAGGGGAAGAGGACGCAGGAGTAGAAGGGGAGGCAGAAGGGGAACGGAACGAATGGGAAAGGACACTCAGGGAGAAACAATTTCTTTATTAAATGGCATAGCAACGCATGCTGGGACTAGCTAGTTATCAATATAAATAAATATAGCTTGGAGGTTCACCATTATTTACCTGTATCAATTTATTTTTGATTTCCTGTAAAATATTAATTTCTTTCTCAGTGGAGGTTTTACGCGTCCAGTGATGATATATCAAATTTCCGGAGGTTATCATCCGGTTAAGAAGGAGGTGGCGCAACATGGCATAATACCCCAAAAATAAAGCACCCTTGTTATATTATTATGCTTCTTTATTATGCTTTATTATTGATAAAGATTTCAAAAGAAAAAGTTGCAAAATTTCAAAAGTCCACTTTCTCAGATAGGCATATTTTGACTTTTGGCAGTTTGTTTCGTGGGTGCGATTTATTCTTATTTATTATTTATTTATTATTTATTATTTATTATTATTATTTATTCTTCGTTTTATGCGAAAACGAAGAACACATTTACCCAACGTTAAGTTTTCCCTTAGAAGGTGTTAATATGCTAAGACCCTGGTAGGTTTATAGCCAAAATGATGTTATTTTGTACAATTTGGCGTGTTATGCGTAATGTCTGAATTAATTTGGCATATCTTGGAGGAAAATGGGTCTGTTAATTTACTCTAAGTAAAGTCGCCTGTTTTCGGTTAAGAGTATAATATAATATACGAGTGTTACTATGTGAAACTGGTGAAGGAAAGCTGCTAGGTGTATTAAAGCAACACGCTAAGATGATCACGAAATTACCATGTCAAAAACATAACACTCTGAACAATATTTTGATACAAGTGAACGTATATTATCTGCGGAGGGTTTATAAGCATCACTAAGAATAGATACATTTGCATAAAACAATTTAAACGTTTATTAGAGGTATGAACGTTTAGTTTATGGAAATTAAATGATTTATTTTATAATTAAAATACTTTTATTAATTAATACGATAGGAATAGTATCTAAAGGCTAACTTATGGACAACAATTTAGCCAATTACCTACCCCCATCTTCCTCTTCTCTATCTGATTTTCTTGTCGACTGCCTTCAACATCACAATGTACCCCAAATGGAGATGCTATTGGCCCACTGTATTATGCAGTATTAAAATAAAGTTAATAAAATAATTCTACACAATAAGTATTATACACAAAACCATCTATAATAAACATATTATAACGATAGTTTATCTTTCAAATACAAGGACAGAGTATCTGGCATGGACGATCGATGAAGGATTTATCAATATTGTTATCGCTCCCGAGCACGACTGCAGATCACTAACTTACTAATAATAGGTCAATCTAAATAAATTATGAATTCTTAGTCATTGTGAACTGTTATTTGTTCGTTGGCGATCTTAAGTCATGTTCCGGAACGATGACAAGATACCGATATAATCGAAATAACCTTTAACGATTGACGGTACTGGATACCCGGTTACCTAAATATTACTATGTTTATTACCTGACTAACTTTTATCCGGATAATCGCTAGAACAACTAAGCTATCCTATTTATTATTCGATGGCCTACGCAGTCGAGGGGTAAGACTTTCGACTAGTAATCCGAAGGTCGTGGGTTTAAATGCAGGGGCCGAAATTCATTTTATTTGTGTTATTACACAATTCATTAATTGAAAATAATATACGGTAGGTATATTTGTGGCACGTTCCAGAATTGACCAGACCTCAGTAGCCAGGTACTTTCTCAACTTATTTATTTATTTACGCCCTTTTTCGAGACTTTTACATAAGTATGAAATTTACAAATTACATTGTGGTTAAATAATACATAAATACTAAATATTTCTTTTACAAAGAGGTATAATAGGTATATATTTATTTTACAAAGAAATATGTAGTATTTATTGTGCATAACTGAACTGCCTCAGTAACAGTATTTTGTATTTGTTTAAAGATAAATTGAAGATGTCCACTGACTTGGTATAATTATATTTTTTAATGTAGCTATTACTTTGTGGTTATCCATTATAGAATAATGAAATTATTTTACTTTGTATAAACCACTTATTTGATGTGCAAATCCGACCGGTTTCGGAACAAACGTTCCTTCGTCAGGGAAATCTTATACTAATTTATAAAGCTTATACTATCCCCTACCCACCCACTCTACACTAATACCTACCTACCCAATCTACATTATTATCTAGCAACAGCTCCACCCCTACCATAATAAAACATTGTTCGAAACTGTCAAATTAGTATAAGCTTTCCCTGACGAAGGAACGTTTGTTCCGAAACCGGTCGGATTTGCACATCAAATAAGTGGTTTATACAAAGTAAAATTATTTCATTATTGGTATAATTATTTTCCTCATTAGTATTCTAAGCAAAGAAGAATACATATGGTAGTCAGTTCCAGAATTTCTGCCCTGAAATAAATCCTGACTTTTGGTATTACGTACTGGAAGTTTATCAATTCAAGAAATACCGGACTATCAACTAAATTATTTAGAATTTTGTACAGAAATAACAAATCAGTAAAAATTCTTCTGTCTGACAATTTGAGCATATTCGTATCATTTAAAATAGTTTTGTAGTTTAACATAATTGCTGGAACACACATTTTAAAATTTAGAAAACCTATTAATTTGTTTTGTATTCTTTCAACAGTTTGTACATTTATATTATAATGTGGGTTCCAGACGGGAGAATTGTACTCAAGTTGACTTCTAACATATGCAAAATAAAACAGTTAAACACACTTTATATTGTTAAAATTTCTAGTTAGCCTAGTTATAAATCCTCCTAACATTATTCTTCCCCATCTCCTACCCTTTCACCCTAACTTCAGCCTCACAACATACTCCAATTGCGATAGCCATAGTATCTGGCTCCAGACGGGAGCAATTTCTCTTTTTGTCCGTTCGTCTAAGTCTAAGCTACATTAATGTCCAAGAAAACAACGTCCCTAAAACTCTACACAATATATTTTATAAAGAATTAAACAGGCACAATAAAATAGCGTTATGCTTGTAAATTATAATAATATAATATTAACTTAACTTGAAGCAGGTAAACGCTGAAGTTCACTCCCTCTGTATCGCCTTCCCTCTGATCGAACGAATAAGTTTCCAGATGAATGCACATTTTTGCGAAAATGCACTAAGCGTTCCACTTGCTCGCACTTGGTATTCTTGCGAGATATAACGAGCCCTATAAAGGGGGTCCCAACACAATAAAGCCCTCGACGATTACCATTTCAGCCCGAGGATATAGCGCGATGTATATCTAAGGCTGGAACACCAGATATTGTGCCGTCTGAACGCGGTGTTTACAGTTAGAGCAGATTGAATACGGTTAGAAAGATAATTCCTACCTTTACGGATTTAAGAAGAAAGCTTGCGAATGTAATAATATAATATGATAAGATAATGACAAAAGAAAAGAAAGTGAAGAAGGGGAGACAAAGGATTAATAAATTATAACAATGTCTTTTACTACGACATGGTCATTTTTTTAATGATGTTTTTTGGTTACTAGTTGTGTAGTCGCAAACAGATTGCGAATCAATTGGACTGAACTAACCAACTAACCGTAATGTTCTTTAAATCTGTGGCTTACTAGCCCACAATAATAAGGATTACGACGTACGTTCGTTATTTTAGTTTATTGTGAATAACAATGATCGCAAGTAATATTGTATTTATGTCAACGGTAGCGACTGTTTACTGAGGCTTCGTAAATACATCTGAACGCTGCCGAACACGCCAGCTGTTCCATTGTACTGTGTGCCCGCTCGTCTCCAGAAACCCGAACCTTTCCGAGCGGGCGCGGTGCGCGAATATACCTATGTACACATATACTACACTAACCATCACGCCGTTTCCCCGCAGGGGTAGGCAAAAAGGACGGACCGCCAAAAAACTCGATCTTGGCACACACTCCTCGCCTCGTTCACATTCATACATCGTCTCATACATGCTCTTCTATAATTCCGACTCTTCACATGGCCCGACTCAAGTATCTGATTCACTTGGTCGTGCCATGTCTTCCTTGGGCGTCCTCGACTTCTTCTACCATTCACATTTGCGTCATATATTCTCCTTAAACTCCTTTCCTCGTTCATTCGCTCTACGTGCCCAAACCATCTGTTGATGAGTTTGTGTACTTGGGAAGTATGTTTACGAGAGATGGGAAGGCAGTCAGAGATATTGAAAGAAGGGTAAATGCAGGCAACTCTATTAATGGAGGACTGAACGCCGTTGGCGCCAACAATTGGACTGTAAATAAAATAAAATAAATCAAAGGGTGCGATTCACACGATTCACGGTAGAAGTGAAACCTTCAGAAAATTAAAGTAAATAAGAGTGGGTAGAGTACGAACCACTTTTTTATAATGTGAAGGGTGATTTTTTCCATATTTTTGTCTTCGAATTCCAGTGCACCTTTTACTGTATATTTGGTCACCCTGTTAGCATTTGTGTTTTCTTCTTCGGAGTCGCTTTCTTTTGTGTTTTGATCCGCTGAATATCTGGCCGCTAAGGTTCGTCAGGCTCTTTAAAACATTAGACTAAGTGAGACTTGCGTGAGACCGTGGATTTATCGTTTTATATTGGAAACGAGTGCCCGTGAAATAATAATATTTCTCTCGCAGGCAGAATCATCACTCATTCTCATTTTCTCGCAGGCAGAATCCTATAGATTGTGATAATTTGCGTTTCTATTTTATTTTACCTATATATATTATTATATCACAACTCTCCTGGTCAGTGGAGTGTCAGGACAGGACAGTGTGATGTTTTTTACTCTTCTACGCTCTTTTATTTTTGATATTAAATATTTTTGGAATTCTTTCATCCCTTCAAGTTTTCTTGAACTTTTCTTTTGGCTCTGATCGATATTTAAATTTTAAGGCTTTGCATGTGTGTAGTAGGGATGGAAAATTCCTCCCCTACGTCACACAAGCCTTCATGAAAATTGGACCCTTATTTTCTTTGATAACTACAGAAAGCTACTTAAAGCTCCCTTGTACTACATACCTTTAGAGATATGTATACTTAACTAATTAATACGTTAATTACGACCTTGAACGTAAATATTTTCGTATTTATGTTGTAATTAAACTCCATCAAACGTTGTGTAATTTTTTTGATTTATGATATGGGACTTTAATTACTTTCATTTTTGTGGTAACCCTTTGATTCTAAACAGAGCGTTGAGTTTCAAACTGTACTGGTCTCTCCCTTGCAAATCTAACTTTAAATAATTTCTCTAAATGAGCTAACTTTCCTTCATCGCTTATTATGTTTCCATACATCCTAACGAACTCGTAAATAAACTGTACTAATCGAAAATACGCATGTTTAAATGAACAGATAATTAAGAATGACTCAAATGGTTAATTGTTAGTAAATTTGATTATGATTGTTTTATGTCTGCCTGGCTCCCCTCCACTATGATTCAGCTGCTATAAGGTACATATAAAGATGGTTTTAGTAGGTTAATATAATTAATAGATTGCATATTAGACGAACTCAGAATACCCTTTTTCTGCCGAAAATTTGGCTCCTATCCTCCTACAAGTAAACCAGGTGATCAGATTCTTACTAGAAATTCGCACAATCTTCTGGCGCGGATCGGTTAATTGATACCTAAGTTATCGCGTCCTAACCGTCCTTCCTCTTGCCATCATGCACTGCCTTCCGGTCGTCATCTGAGCCTAGATACCCCCAAATTCCTACTCCTCCAAGGTCTACTATTTACTTAGGGCGAACCGGTTTCGTCCTATGTGCAATCATATACTCACGGTGTTGTGTAGAGTTACGGGTCGTGAATCCTCACTCCACGTACAGAAAATGATGTGAGAGTAACTCTGTCGAGTCTAAAACGCTAGCTGTAAGCGGGTCCACATCAATCAATGTACAGTACATAAAAAGATATATATGTAAACTTACATTTGGGAAGGATTATAACTCGCAATTTGAGGCTAGCTAGTCTCAAATTCCGGGCTCGGATTTCGTGAAAAGGAATTCTGCACAAAACCTTAGCCGATGACCGAATATATACATGATAATAGTGGGTCATATTAATAAATACTAATAGATTAAGAAATTATCTCGGTTTGTTCTGGAGTGCCGAAAATTCCAAGCTTTTTGATTTGCTTGGTTGACAATTTTATTTAAGAGATTGCCATCTCTATTATGTGTTTGGTTAATGGTCCTTGGTTTTTTTTAAGGAGCGACCACTGCCTCCTATTGTTGAACTGTTTTCTAAATTTTTCCCCAAGGTTCAACTTTTGGTAAAATTTTTTACTATCCCGTGATTTTCCAGTTGTCTCATGTAAATGATTGATACCTTTTATTAGGCTATCCCGTGATTTTTCAACTGCTTCTTGTAAATGATTGATGTCTATGAGAGTAATTACTCCACAAAATTTTACTCGAATCTTCCTTGTAATTCTTCAATACTCTTCTATTTGACTATCCCGTGATTTGTCAACTGTTTCATGTAAATGATTGATACTTACGAGAGTAATTGTTCTATAATTTTCTCCTCGAATATTCCATGTAATTCTTCAATACACTCCTAAACTAACCCGTGATTTTCCAAATGTTTGATGTACCTATTATTTGACTAGCTTATAATAAATCTATTTATTTTCAAATTGTTCAATCCAAAAAATAATCTCTTCATATTCAAATTAAAGATTGTGTTAAAACTTTTCTATAATTGCGCAATTTCATGGCTTTGTCCCATTCTAAAAGTTAATACCTATACTAATACCCGTCAACTACCTAATAAATATATAATAACCTATATAATAACCCAACCTACTATAATACTAATACCTGTCAACCACCTATTAAAGACCCAGGTACATCTTCCTTTAAAAGCATCTGACCCAGTGCCCCAATGACCGAATTGTTTTATAAACAATTTCAATTATGTAAACATTCCCGCTGGCTTCGTGACCTAGATTCAACGAGTGACATTTGTTTACTTTTGGAACATCCTTGAACGCGAGCTTATATGGTTCAATTTTTTTTTTTCCTTTTGAATTTAATAATGGTAATTTCTTTTCCGCAAATGTCTAATCTATTCCCCGCTAAATATAGTCATAATGCATATATATATACATATATATTTTGTATCGATAAATAAATATACTGATATATACAATTATATTTAAGTTGAGATAAATTCTAATATCATAACTCATTTTTGATCATTTTATATTAGCTGAAGTTATAATAAATAGTACATATACTAAAATAAATACAAAACTTTGACTTGGAAATTTGTCAAACACATAACTATTTTTAATAGTTACGGATAAATTCAAAGATAGGCATTCGAGATCGATACCTTTATTTTTTAATGTAAGTGTGTTTCTTTTTGATTAAACTTTCTTGGAATATATATATATATATATATATATATATATATATATATATATATATATATATATATATATATATATATATATATACATATATATAAATATATCTATTTTAATATAGGTACATATCACATATTAAGCAAGTAATATCTTGTTATAAAATTAATTCAAATACCAACTGTTTGCTGCATACCGCTCTCTCCTTGGCGCCTGAAATTTTTTTTTTTTTTTTTTTTAATAAAACTTACCCCTTTAAGGTTTTTTTCTCACCCGGGAGCTACACGGTAAAACCTTGTTATATTTTCCTTACCTAATACCTATTCTTATGTTATCAACTAAAATCAAATAAAATTTTTCCGACTTCAATTTTATTTTATTCCCGTTTAATCTATCTAAATTAAATGATGTTTATCGTTCTAACTGCATTTTATTTCAAATCTCGTTGGTTAACTTAACACTTTTTAAATTAAATTTAACAATTAATTACTTATTTTGTGTTCGTTTTCCCACCGTACTTTTATTTAGCAACAAAGCGTTATACAACTAAATAACTAACTAACTAACTAACCATCACGCCGTTTCCCCGCAGGGGTAGGCAGAGAGGACGGACCGCCAAACATCCCGGTCTTGGCACACATTCCTTGCCTCGTTTACATTCATACAACGTCT
The DNA here is from genome assembly GCA_917880885.1 of Limnephilus marmoratus. NCBI lineage: Eukaryota > Metazoa > Arthropoda > Insecta > Trichoptera > Limnephilidae > Limnephilus > Limnephilus marmoratus. The sequence goes on along the minus strand of OU862918.1, from coordinate 49,279,645 downwards.
CATACATTCTCTTCTATTATTCTGACTCTTGACATGGCCCGACTCAAGTATCTGATTCACTTGGTCGTGCCATGTCTTTCTTGGGCGTCCTCGACTTCTTCTACCATTCACATTTGCTTCATATATTCTCCTTACACTCCTTTCCTCGTTCATTCGCTCTACATGCCCAAACCATCGGAGCGTTCCTTTCTTGATCTTACTCATCACGCTTACATCAGCCTTGCATTCTTTGCGGATTTCCACATTTCTCACACGATCATACATGGTTTTACCACACACTAAATACCGAACAGATTATTATCATGCTTATTTATTTATTATTTATTTCAACCTCCCGATTTATTATTATAATTATTCCATCGTTAAAATAACACTCCGTTTAAATTATAATTTTTAAGCAATAACCACTTCACGATTATTTACGAAATAAGAGATTTATTATTTTATTTTTGTTTGTCACCGAACCTTTTTTTATTTTGCAATAAGATAACGTATTTTACTATTTATTTAAGCTTTCCGAAATAATTAATATTATTAAGTTACCACAATCTCATTTAACGGCAATTTAATTATTTGTATTATTTATTCTAAAGTCCATATCTATTATTATTATTTTATCTAACACTAGATTTATCCTGTGATAAATTATTACGTTCGATTTGCACTTTATTTAAGGAACTATTATTGATATGATTTTTTTTCCAAGTATTAAGTCCTAAAATTTAACTAAACACTGCTTTTAAATTTGCCAAATACAACACAACACTTTCCACCAACACAATTTAAATTTATGATTTAATCACCTCACTGAATCTAATTAATTATTACTAATGGTACTAATTTCTTACACTGAATTTAATACCAAACTTTACACACTTAGAACTTTCTGTTAAAATGCATTTTATCTAACACTAGATTATACTAAGTCCAAAATCACTTCTATTGACTTGACTCCAATTATTTCAGAGTCATAAAATTTATAACACTTAGAAAATTTTTCAATTAATAACCGCTTTAAACGTCACGTCACGTAACTTCCACGTTTGATAATCCGACGATTGATCTCCCAAATGACCCATGTCGTAGAATATATACCCATTCCAAGATTAGAATGGCCTATCTAAGCTATCTTTGATTCACGAATTTAACCTCTAACAACTCGAGATTTCATATATCAATTCTGTCATTTTTGTTTAACTGCTGTTAGCTCCACCTTTCATGATTTTCTTCATGCCCTATCCCGTCTACACATTTTTCCAGGATCGGACCGGCGATATTACGTCAAAATGCCCCTCATTCCTTCGTCTGCTGGTCTTACGAATTTAACTCAAATATCATGATTTTCGTATCTCTTTTTTCCTCAAAATATAATAGGTACGTCTTCAATAAACTGTATATAATTCTCAATTTTGTTTATCGCTACCAGAACATGAACAAACTCAAGCCAAAACCTTTAATATGCATTTTTAAATTTTCTTTTTACTAAATTCCTCCATATTCTCATGCCAACTATATGGATCAATTCAATTTTAAGCTGCATCGTCTCTACTTATGTCGTAGACTCGAATTTTCCTATTTTCTCTTATTTTCCTTTTATCCACGATGTTCTTTCTTTGATTTTCCTCATTCATTTTCATGTAGCTTTCCACAATTATATGATTAGTTACATTCCAAACCAAATTTATTGTTTTCATCGATACTTCTGAATTTTCATGAGTTTTCCTTACGGAATCATCTTTTAATTGTCTTTATTTTCTTTTTTACTACCCCCCGTTTCGTCTTCGATGTATGTCACCTCTTAGAAAATTTCATTTTCTATATACTACTACTTTTTATGTTATTTTCCACATTTTTTATAGGAGAAACTTCCACTTCGGCCCTTAAATATATGTCAATTTTTATTACTTCATATGGGTCATCCTCCAAATTCCGTCCCTTTCTAACCGAAATCCACATTAATTTAAAATTTGACATGTGTTTAGGTCTGGACTTCGATGTACTCACCAATAACTCAGCGTTTATTCGAGGGTAATAAAATATAATGGTTTTTTAGTTAAGTAAACTGTCCATAAGACCAATGATAATTTTTATCGTCCTAAAAGCCATTAAAATGGGTTTAATCACCTAATATCATGTTCGTTTTCTTATTGTTTAAACAACAAAATCACGTGTGAGATCGTCAACCCAAATAATGTTTCATTTTTCCTTGCAGTCTGTCCTATCTCCCATTGAATTCTCCTCAAACAATTGACGTAAAACAACCCCTTCCGTTTACTTTATCCAACGCAATGTGACTAGAATGGCCACCCTATTTCAAATATATAACGTTATCTATTTAAACTCGTCTGAAAATGCAAAATTAAGTCGAAATCTTATATTGTTCAATAAACACTTCCGTTTAAACGTCCATTTTTTTCCATTAGCTTTTCTTTTCAAATCGTTTTCCAGGACTTTATTGCTTCATCTAAAGGTGAAATTCCTAATTTACAGCGTTTTTCTTCCTTTTAAATATCAACCGTACGTTTTTCTCCGAATCTGGCCTCCTATCGTTGATCAAGTACTCGTTATACAACTGAATATTCCTGCAGTAGTTTTTCCTATGTTTTCCACGTCTCTTCTTTATCTACCTCTTATTATAATTTTTCTTGTTATTTTCTTGCATAATTTTTTCAACATAATATGGACTAACTTGTTCGTTTCTTAGGGTTGCCGATACCTCTATTGCACCGAATGTTTATTTTATCTCTGGGGTCATTGTATCCAATGCACCGGGCGTGAGACCCTGTTTACATTATAGTGTATTGATCTTTCGGTTGATGACGATATTTTTTCCCATAAATCTCTGATTGATTGCCTAGTTCAAAGTCCATCTCTTTGTTCAAAATCTGAATCCGCCCTTCATTTGTGATTGGTTTGGTTAATTATTTATAGCTTTCTGCTTCTACCTGATTGGCTGTTGGTTTCAACTATTTATTTTTGAGCCTAAAGAAAGGGTCTTTCCTGTGTCGTGACGATTTTTAATACCATCTGTGGTTTTTTTATTAATACTGATCTCAATATCCTTAATTGTAGGTCCCTATCGTCAACAAGAATTCATTTTACCTTGAACCGATAGATGTCGCCAGTGTGTCCGTTTTATAAGTAATTGGTATTTTCTTTTTAAATTAAAGGGGTAGGCTACGATATTTTCTAATTTTCACTGTTGATTAATGCAATACATCACAAGATGTATGTATTTGTCTCTTTTTAGTGTCGCTTGCGTCCGTTTCATCAGTATGTTATGGAAAATACGTTGGATGGAGGAAGGTAGATTCACGGTGACAGGCCATCTAAAAATGAAACCAACTCAGAACCTCCTCAAAAAGGTCATTAAGAGTGATGATAAAATATATAATAAAAATTAGTTAAATAGGTTAAGATTGGTTAGGGTTACCGGCTATTTTAAAATTATTTTTTCGTAGCTTTTAATGACATTTCTGAGGTATTTCTGAGGTGGTTCTGAGTTGGTTTCATTCTGAGTTGGCATGGAACTTCCAACATCAGATGGAACTCGTGGAACCAGATATACGTAGGTACGTCAACAAGCTGAAACTTGCTTATTTTTTTCCAGAACGGTAGAAAAGCTGTGATCCCCATCCTACACAGGAAGATGATGATAAAGTACATAAATTTTATGAAAAACATAAATAAGTTTATCTGAGCACAAGGTTACCATATTTCACAGATTAAATTATTGTTAAACCACCTCTTTGGCCCTTATTTGAAAGGCTTATAATATGTTTTCGAGATAGATATTAGTACTGTATTAAAATATAACTAGCCGTTGGAAACAATAGTTATATTGTTTCAACGTCCAACGCTGTTGAAAATAATTAGGGCCAACAGTTGAAAAATAATACCTACATGCGAATATTATTCAACTGCCTAATAAATAAAAAGGGTTAAGAGTTTGTACTTCGTGAACAACATTACTCGATATTTTAATATTTTTTTTTTATCAATTCATGAGTTAGTTTATACTACATGAATATAAACTAATAAGCACAATGTAACATTTCATTTGATAAATTTAAATATTTTTACAGTAAGCATAACATTTCTTTTTAAATACGTTCATTCTTTCTTCATTCTTCATACTTTCAGGCATTTCATCATACATCTTTAGTCTATGGTCTTTTGGTAATGTACGTACCTACTGCACTTTTTTTTTTATTTTCCCATCCAATACGGCCGATACGCAGCGCCAGGGAACAATCAAATTTATCAACGACAAGCAAAAAATAACCTATTGATAATTATCAACGCCGATCGCCCAGCTACGTTTTGTACCTTGTTTTCAACGGTGTTGGAATGATAGAATCAAAAGGGTCAAGAGATCACACTTCGTGAACGATATTATACCCAATTAGACATGGTCTTTTGGTAATGTACGTACCTACTGCACGTTTTTTTTTATTTTCCCATCCAATACGGCCGATCCGTAGCGCCAAGCAACAAGCGAATTTATCAGTGACAAGCAAAATATATCTTCAACGTTATAATTATAATATTTCAACAGGGTAATATTTTCAACACCGAAACCAACGTCTTCCAACAGTTTCAACTTTCAACGTTATTATAGGATTATTATTACGTGTGTGGGGCGTGAGGCATAGAGATAATAATAATTAATAATACATCAATGATTCGGGGAACCACCCGTTATAAGGGATTCCTTAATATGATTTTGATATATTTTTTGTTTGTTTTTTGTTAGTATCGTGTCGATCTCCTATTATAGTTGTGTCAACGTCGACGTTATTTTCAACAGCTATTTTCAACAGTTGAAAATTGCCAACGATAACGACGTTGGCGTTGGATAGAATTATCGTCAACGCCCAGTACTAATAGATATCCCCTACATATAATTATATCAAATAGTACCATCTAAACTAGGTCGTAAAACAACCCAATCGAAACCAGGTTAGGTTAGTTACAACACATTGCTTGAATCAAAAGGTTAATAAGTTCGTTAGCCGCAATTATCACAATTATTTAAGTTGTAGATTACTAAAAAATCTACAAATATACTACAATGCTCAGAAATCACGGGTTTAAATCATTTGGAGCTATTACGTACTGTATATCCCAATATTTTATCCGCTATTACTAATTTACCGGCCAAGTTTTTTTATTAGAGACATCAATGACATTGAATTCAAAGTCTGGATTAAAATAGAAGAACGTAGGCAGACCTATCAGTCAACATTTTCTAAGAGCTTTATTTGGGATTCTCAGGGTATTGAAATTCCCCAAGTACAAAGGGTTTTTAGTATCTAAAAGATCTCGTTTCTCAGTTTTTTGCACCAATCTGTCTCCGATAGATTAATAAAAATACAATACTTGTGATTTCAACGTTAAATAAAATTATTTACATAGGTTGACGAGTTTATCTGACACCAAGACATCAGGACAAAGAGGCGAAAATAACTCCAATAAAGGTCGAATTTTGTGGACATCGTTGTTTTGACAATGTCGACAACGTCATTCAATACTCGACCCCTACGTCCTAACTTATTTATGGGTGACCTCTGATTCTCTTCTTTATCTTCTACTCGCCTTTCAACTACTTACTTAAATACAAGAATCACATTTCCATCGAGAGTAAACACTTTTATTGAGTAATTGAAATTGCGTCATTGTTGTGGCATTTTAAAACGTGGTTCAAGAAATTTCATTAAGTTCATTTAAAGGGATATTGACAAAGGTTACCTACTTGAAATTGTTGATTGTTCATTTCAAAAAAATATCAGTAGGGGAGATCTAGGAGAGTTGTGACAGAGAAGAGTTGTGACAAAGACGATTTCTCGCTACCTATAATAGTTAGCGATATTGTAACAACGTTCGTTTGTCATGAAAAGCGGTTGCGTAATTACGACGTCTGCGTGCAAAAAATACGAAAAGTAAGTTTTTCTTCAAAGTTTTGATTGAATTTATATCATGTCTTATTACATGTGCGTTGTTGTGTAATTTTTTCTTAAGTTGTATGCTTATTTAAGTCTCAAAACGTTGCATTGATCTTTAGTGTTTGCATCGTATTTAGAAAATATTAATCATTATACGGACCAAGTCGTAATGTTGAGCGCCTAGGAGAGTTGTGACAGCCTGTCACCTCTCCTTTTGACTTCATATTTCTGCTGGGTTATTAAGACACTTTTTAAAATTGCGATTTAGTATAGGTCAAATCTTGCAAGTACAGTCCGCAATAAAAGCTGCTCTCAAAAAATTCATTTTCGGTAAAAAAAATATTTGGTCCTGTGGTGTTCTGTGCGCATGCTGGATGACTTCTTTTTTTTGTTTCAGAATGTATAATAATACACGAAAGGCTGATAAAGGCACTGCTAGTGTCAAAATACTCAAATAGTCTAAATACAAAGCTGTCACAACTTACCTCGGTACCTGTCACAAGTCACAACCTACCTCGGTGATAGGGGAGTTGTGACGAAGGGAGTAGTTTTTCTTTTTGTTGATTTTCTCGGAAACCGTAATACGTTAATAAATTTTGATGATTGTTTTGGAAAGGGAAGGAATGGTGCTATATTAATTCACATAAGTCATAACTGCAGAATTTTTCTTGAGCGAGATATGTCCCTAAAATTAAAAATTGTCACAACTCTCCTAGGTCTCCCCTACTTCTAAACATAAGGGATAACAGAGAATATCACAATAATTTAGTGCGCATACGTACGAATTTGTAAAAATCTGCCGAATTGAAAAAAGTATTAGATCATTAAAGACAATATTAGCTACTCTCAAACGAAAATTTGATTCAGAAAAATGATCTAATATTACGATTTGAGATTTTACTCCTTAAGTTATTTCAGAAACATCAAACAAAATCTAATTTTAATGAACTAATTTTTAAAGGAAAATATTTTTGCCTAGGTAGCTCAAAAATAATATATTAATAGATTTTGGATAAGATCATTTTCTTCCAGACGAATTTAATTAAATAGCGTGTCGTAGATTTTTCAAAAACATTCAACACGTGTTTTTTCTTAATTTTTCTCCATAATGGAGTACTGGTACCTACCCTGATGTACGGCAGTGAGGCATGGAACTGGCAGAGGAAGGATGAAAGTAGACTGAACGCTGTAGAAATGAGATCCCTTAGGAGTATGTGTGGTAAAATCATGTATGATCGTGTGAGAAATGTGTAAACCCGCAAAGAATGCAAGGCTGATGTAAGCGTAATGAGTAAGATCAAGAAAGGAACGCTCCGATGGTTTGGGCATGTAGAGCGAATGAACGAGGAAAGGAGTGTAAGGAGAATACATGACGCAAATTTGAATGGTAGAAGAAGTCGAGGACGCCCAAGAAAGACATGGCATGTCCAAGTGAATCAGATACTTGAGTCGGGCCATGTCAAGAGTCAGAATAATAGAAGAGAATGTATGAGACGTTGTATGAACGTAAACGAGGCAAGGAATGTGTGCCAAGACCGGGATGTTTGGCGGTCCGTCCTCTCTGCCTACCCCTGCGGGGAAACGGCGTGATGGTTAGTTAGTAAGTTCTTTATAAAATTTATTACGAAGAAATTAAAGTGAAACCAATATATTTGTAGACTACATTAAGAAAGACAACTTTCATTATAACGTGGTTTTACACTTTCATTTTTGTGGGAATACCAATTTCAATGACCAAATAGACCTTAAGAGAGGATTAGATTGAGATGATTATACCAATAAAATATTCTGTCCAAACGGTTTTACAAAAATTAACGGCCAAGGTGGAACCAGTATTTAGGTATTACTTATCTTATTAACTGAATAATAACCATTAAACATTATATAAGTATAACTTATGTTTGGTTTTGAAATGATAGTATGCACAATGTACCGGAATGTCATTTTATCCATCCTACCCTCATCCAACCAATGTCACCTTGCTGAAAAAAGCAGGGCACAATAACAACCAATACTGTGCAGTGAGGGGACTTAACATTTTTGCAGCCAACCAGTTGTGTTTTTTAATGTGTTTGCCTTCGTATTTTGGTAAGTGCCTTTGGTTTTCCTCACTTCCTTGTTTTCCATAATTTACCACACAGTCATTCATCCAACTTCAGAAACATTTTCGTATTTGTTTCGTTATTTACAGTCCATTTTTCGCCAGTTGTATTTGAGGCTGTAATTTTGAATTTCGCAACAGTCTCGGATGCAACAACTTATCTTATATTAACTGAATAATAACCATTAAACATTATTTTAGGTATAACTTATCTTATATTAAATGAATAATAACCATTAAACATTACATTAGGTATTACTTATCTTATTAACTGAATAATAACCATTAAAACTTTAAAACCATTTGAATGTACAGCCATTTTTGGATAACTGTTTGGACTGAATGTTCGGTATGTATTTTTTTTACTATAGCCCCACACAGGAGGCCCTGAGAAAAAAAAATCCCTCAGGGAATCTGTCATCTTTGGGGATTCTGTGTGGAGAGTCTTTTTAGATAAAAGAAGGAGAGGAATCCTGGGAAGGAAAAAAATATGAGGGTTCACCACCTAGTCCCATACAAACCTCTCGCTATGAACCCGGGCACACATTTTTTTCCATATTATTAATTAATGATTTCCCTCAGGGCCTGTGTCATCTTTGGGGATGCTGTTTGGAGGGTTTTTTAAGGAAAGGAAGGAGAGGAGAGAAGGGAAGGAAAAGGGTTTAAGGGGTGGGGAGGAATCTGGGGTTCAGTGTGTCCTGGTCATCCGCCTCCAAGACCTAGACAAACCTCACCCTATGAACCCGGGCGCCCCTGCTAAATCACCAAACGTAGCGAACCACTTGATGTGACCTATGGCAGAGGTGTTATCCAATAAAGGTCCCAGGGCTTGACGACCTCCGTAGTCCAGTGGCTAAGACTCTTGACTCACATTCCGGAGGTCGCGGGTTCGAACCCGGCATGCGCAAATAAATTTTATTTGATTAATTAGTGTTATTTCACAATTAATTCATTTAAAATAATATATAGTATATTTGCGGCATGTTCCAGAGTGGAAGATACTATTAGTATCGCCCTGGTGTAAGACCACCATTCAGAATTGAAACGTTGCTTGAAAATGGCTTTAGCCGTGTTTAGTGACCAGATCTGAATAGCCAGGTACTTCCCAACCTTCCTCTTCCCCACCTCCTTCCCCTCCCCACTACCTTCAGCCTCACAACATACCCCAATTGGGGATGCCATAGTCTCACTGGCTCCAGACGGGAGCAGTTGAGATTCTTGTGCGGTATTCACTGTAAAAAAAAAAAAAAAAAAAAAGGGCTGAAGTACCCATTCCCGCCTCCCAAATTGCCAAAATTGGTAAACCTGCTAAGTTACCAAACGAAGCAAACCAATTGGATGCCCTAAAGCAGGGGTATTGATTATATAAGAAATGGTTCTGCTTGTATATTTCATTGAATGAAAATATGAAAATAGGCTCTTTAGCTTTCAAAAGGAAAAAATGATAAAAAAAAAATGGATTTCTTTTCTTCAATTTTTAGAAAAAGTTTGCGTAGCACTGAGTTTAAATCTTAGATTCATTTTTTTTTAATTTCATTAAATTTATGGTTATGTTTATAGGCCCCAGAAATGATATTATTTTGGAGATTACTGTTTCTTTGGGGGACTCTCGGGCGCATTATTTTGTATGCGTAACGCGCGTTAACTATTGACAAAGTGTTAGAAGGGGAGTCTACATTCCGCGAACATAACCTGAAGCAAATTGCTTCCGCGCTTCTGAACTAAACTTGATGGATATCCGAGAGGGGAGGTGAAATTGATAACCGAGAAATGGTCCGTAACCACAACTCTTAAAAACAAAAAAGTTTGTTCAAGTTTTTTACTGCACGTACACATAAAAATAATAACAAAAAATATTTGGGGTTTGTCATCTTATGAGGAACGGCTGCGCGGCCTTTTCCACATTTTGATTTGAGACCAAAATTCGTATTTGTATTAGTTTTTTTAATTAAAATGATTAGAAAATATCTAGTATGAATTTGAGCTTTTCATTATTGGTTCGTTTTGTACAAAGGCCAAAAATGAATTCAACTATTCATGATTTTAGAGGAAACGCAATTTTTTTAAAGTTTTTTTTTTTTTAAATTTTCTATTTAACTCTCTAACTTTTCCATCGAAAAATATAAAATATTCTTACCCAAACTACTATGTTTTCTTAAAGAAATATAAAACATTTTTTTGAATAGGAATTTTTGGGTTGATATTTTTATTTATGTACGAAGAAGCCCAGCAAAATATATTATTAAATTTTTTTATTTTATGTTCTGTCTTATAACTTTGAAATTGATATCTCAAACAAATAAAATGGCTTGCATTTGTATTTTATATGGGCATTGACTCTTGACTGAAAAAAAAACAAATTGTTTTTGGTATTCTGGACACAAGTTCATAATTAAGTTTTACGTGAAAAAGGACACGCAGCCGTTCTTTTTAAGGCGACATTTAATTCAATATATAAAAGCAGTTTTAAAGAAAGTTACGTATTGAATGCTACCTATTGGTTTTCTTAGAAAAGTACATGCTTGTAAAGTATTTGTATAATTTAGCGTTTTTATGTGGAAAATATTATGAAGATAAATTCTTTTAAAGGTTAAGAACTACCTTGTGTCATCGTTATTTGTTTTTGGGGTGTTATGCCGTGTTGCGCTACCTCCTTATTTAGCGAACGTTTTGGACATCGTCGCAGTGTCCATCGTCAGGGCAGATCCGGTAGATGTGCTTGTACACATCTACCGGATCTGCCGGATCTGCCCTTATGATGGAAACTGCAACGATGTTCAAAACGTTGGCTGAAGAAAGAGGAAGCGCAACACGGCAAAACACCCTAAAAACAAATAACGAAAACACTTTTTGCCCTGAAAATCTTAAAACGTATCTATCTTGTGTCTATTCAATCAAAATCATCGGGGTCAAAGTCTCCGACTTTTCCCAGGTTTTAGTTTTTCGAAATTAGGTGTGGAGAGTAATTTTCTTGGTAAATTTTGAATGACAACAAGAAGTATCAAAATTCTGCCTTATATAAGGCTATACACATATAAATATATAATCGTTTTACAATTAATAGTGAATAAAATATCAACCAGTTACACTCCGTTTATAATAATTTCTGTTATGGTCACAGGCAAGGAAGCAAGTCGATATAATATTACACAATAGTTTATGTAAAAAAATGAACTAAAATCTTAAATAAACAAAAAAGAAATAATATTTTTCATGTACACACATTGCGCTCAGGGCAACGAAATGCAATCCTTTCTAATAGGGCTCGTGATTAAATAGAATCAAGTGCAGCTATCTCCAAATTCGATATTTTGAGAAAACCAAAAAAGAAACTGTAACAGACGCATTGATGCATTAGATTTTGTTTACGTGAAACTTTGCAGCTGGCCGCCGCACGTGTCCCTTCAAAATATTACTGCCTACAAGAGAACAGTAAACAACTATGGACAAGTCGATTCTTGCAAAGTGTTACATGAAGAAACTGCACGTGTTATTCAAGCACTAAAAAGCACTTAGCAACCAATAACGCCTTGCATTATATTGATGAATAAATCCTGCATTTTTAGCAGGTGCGTTCGTCCGCTTGGGGAAATCAGGTCAACTCAGGCAAGAAAACAATACACATGTCCAAACAAGTTTGTTATTCAAACCTGCCTCAAACACCTGGGGTAATTAAGATAAATAACTGGTCCGAAATGACGTCAACCCATGCAAGAAAAACACTTCGTGTCAAAACAAGTTTGTTATTCACGAAACTTACACCTGCGGTCATCCAGATAAACAACAGGTGCGAAATGACGTCAATCCATGCAAGAAAAACACTTCGTGTCAAAACAAGTTTGTAATTCACGAAACTGAACACCTGCGATCATCCAGGTAAACAACAGGTGCGGACTGACGTCAACCCATGCAAGAAAAAACCCTTCGTGTCAAAACAAGTTTGTTATTCACGAAACTGAACACCTGCGGTCATCCAGATAAACAACAGGTGCGAACTACGTCAACCCATGCAAGAAAAACACATCGTGTCAAAACAAGTTTGTTATTCACGAAACTGAACACCTGCGGTCATCCAGATAAACAACAGGTGCGAACTGACGTCAACCCATGCAAGAAAAACACATCGTGTCAAAACAAGTTTGTTATTCAGGAAACTGAACACCTGCGATCATCCAGGTAAACAACAGGTGGCAAAATGAATAACATGTTTACGTTTTCCTTTAACACAGATTAGTATAAAAACCGTCTGAAAAATAAATAGTCATTCATTATCCAAGAAACTTCTGAGTTATTACTATCTCCCTAAACCGAAGTGACGATCGGAGTCTAGCGCCCCTATTGTTTACAGTATTTGTATGGAACAGAAAAGTGGTCTCATACAAATTGGTCCTTCCGAGCCAGGATCCCACGTCATCAAATCTTTCCCAGTGGAGATGGCATCACACGCAGCGGCCGTAAAATCCTGGCTTCAACCGAGACATCACGGCCCTGCCTCGCAAACTCAGATGCATCTATACCTACCACCGATCCAGATGCTACCTTAAGCCTACGCCTCCACCATCAAAGATCTACAGGAGGCTGATAAAGATGACAACAAACTGAGCAGCAACGATATATGGAGCTTCTACACATACAGCAATGCAACATGCAGCTAACAGACATCTAGCAACAAATTGACAGTAACGAGATACGCAGCTTCCACATACGGAGCAACGAGATATGCAGCTCCCACATATACCGCAACGAGATATGCAGTAACAAACTGAGCAGCAACGAGATATGCAGCTAACAGACATGCAACAACGAACCCAGCAGCAACGAGATATGCAGCTACCACATATACCGCAACGAGATATGCAGTAACAAACTGAGCAGCAACGAGATATGCAGCTAACAGACATGCAGCAACGAACCCAGCAGCAACAAGATATGCAGCTTCCACACATGCAGCAAGGAGATATGCAGCGATAAACTGAGCAGCAACGAGATATGCAGCTACCACACATGCCGCAACGAGATATACAGCTAACAGACATGCAGCAACGAACCCAGCAGCAACGAGATATGCAGCTACCACATATACCACAACGAGATATGTAACAAAACACTGAGCAGCTCACAGACATGCAACAACGAACCCAGCAGCAACAAGATATGCAGCTACCACATATACCGCAACGAGATATGCAGTAACAAACTGAGCAGCAACGAGATATGCAGCTAACAGACATGCAACAACGAACCCAGCAGCAACGAGATATGCAGCTACCACATATACCGCAACGAGATATGCAGTAACAAACTGAGCAGCAACGAGATATGCAGCTAACAGACATGCAGCAACGAGTCATGCAGCAACAAACTGAGCAGCAACAATATATGCAACAAAACACTGAGCAGCTCACAGACATGCAACAACGAACCCAGCAGCAACGAGATATGCAGCTACCACATATACCGCAACGAGATATGCAGTAACAAACTGAGCAGCAACGAGATATACAGCTAACAGACATGCAACAACGAACCCAGCAGCAACGAGATATGCAGCTACCGCATATACCGCAACGAGATATGCAGTAACAAACTGAGCAGCAACGAGATATGCAGCTAACAGACATGCAGCAACGAACCCAGCAGCAACAAGATATGCAGCTTCCATACATGCAGCAAGGAGACATGCAGCGATAAACTGAGCAGCAACGAGATATGCAGCTACCACATGCAGCAACGAGAAATGCAGCAACAAACTGAGCATTAACGAGATATTCAGCCACCAGATATGCAGCAAGGAACCCAGCAGCAACAAGATATGCAGCTTCCACAAATGCAACAATGAGACATGCGGCAATAAACTGAGCAGCAACAAAATATACAGCTACCACTCATGCAACAGCGATATATGCAGCTACTAGATATGCAGTAATCCGCATATATGGATACTCGATACCCTGTGGCAGCCAGCCAGAGAATTCCCGAGCTTGCAGCAATCGGCCCGACCCTAAATGCTAGTCCCGGATATACTGAAAACCAAGACCGTACTCACACTAGATGAACATATCGAAACATAGATCCACTGGCCTAAATCACCTCCGCGATAGTAGAATCACTCCACATTGCCAGAAGCAAGCCTTATCAGAGAGTACAACAGCTGGCCTGACACGCAAAGCAGATTGCTGACCCATTTGCGGCCCTGCGCGCTGCAACTCCACGCCAAGCTGATCACCAACCTGCCTGAATTTGCAGTCCCATACGAGCCTGAGCCGCGTCCTGCCATCTCATTTTCATGATAAGTTATTCCTTCTTATTGTTTATTCAAGTAACGGCAGCAACTAGCCCGCCTCCTAACTTGTTTGCGACGAGATACGCAACTCAAGGAATGGCAACAAATAGCCAGCCTCCCAACTTGTTTGCGACGAGATACGCAATGGCATCAACTAGCCCGTCCCCAACTTGCTTGCGACAAGATACGCAACTCAAGTAATGGCATCAGCTAGCCCGCCTCCCAACAAGTTTTCAACGAGATACGCTACTCAACCGAAAGCCAGCAAGGCTAATTCCATCTTTTAATTTCAATTCCAGCAGTGCCACTACCAGAATAGTGGTGCTCCTCATCACCGCAGCCAAGGCGAGCAAGCCCTGCCCCCAGCAGTGCCACTGCCAGAATAGCGGTGCTCCTCATCACCGCAGCTAAGGCGGGCAAGCCCTCCCCAGCAGTACCATTGCCAGAACAACGGTGGTCCTCGTCGGAGCAGCCAAGGCAAGCAGGTCATTCCAGAACATCGATACTCTCCAATGTCTCCTCAGACGGGAGGAGCCCATTTCCACATTAAAAGGGACAAAATTTCATGGAACTGACTCCGAGATGAAAACGCTCTAGTGGCACTGAAGCCACGAGACAGACGCGCAATTCTCTAGCAATGCCGTGCATCAATTGGCTTTGCTAACCACCAATAAAACCTCACAGTCTAGGAAAGGTTAATACGACCCACGAAGAGGCAAATCGACCCACGAAAAGGAGATCAACCCGGCTTTATTTCCTGCCTTACTATTCGGCCCAAAATACTACATCAAACCGTGTGGCGCTCGAACCTGAGCTGGGACAAACCCATTGCCCCTGAACATATCCAAAAGTGGACCGATTGGCTGACACTGCAAAAAACATACAAAGTCACGATCCCAAGACGCTGCGTCAATTACAAGCGAAGCAGCGTAACCCTCTTCTGTGACGCGTCTGAAAAAGCCTGTTGCGCCGTCGCCTACTACACTGAAAAGTTAGGTGGCACCTTGCGGACCGCCTTCTTGGCCAGTAAATGCAAAGCCGCACTCATCTCAGCGAGACTCGCCCAAACCATTCAAATGGAAAGCCAAGCCCTGATAACTCAAACCCATTTCTGGACAGATTCAACAACAGTATTGTGTTGGCTGCGCACCGATCCACACACTTACTCCACTTTCGTGGCAAACAGACCGGGCGAAATAGACGAGATAACCAACATACACAACTGGAGGTGGGTGCCAACCAAGCTGAATCCCGCCGACCTTGGTACACGGGACTCAGACATACCCGACCTATCACCCGCGGGAAGGTGGTTCTCCGGCCCAACCTTCCTCACCATGCCTGAGACCTCGTGGCCAAAAGAACGAGCGCCTTTCCAAACACCCGACGAATTAACACTAGAAGTGAGGCCCCACTACGTCGGTCTTATGTCAACCCCAGGGGAGGCGCTTCCTTCCATTGAGCAATTCTCCTCGTGGAACAGACTAATCCATGCAACAGCTTGGGTTCTCCGTTTTATAAATCGATGTCGAAAAAAAAAAAAAAATCAACAAACCCTCAGAAGGCCCGCTGCGAGTAGAAGAGATCCACGAAGCGGAAGACAGTTGGATAAAGAAATCCCAGGAGGACGCCTTTAAAGCCGATATGAATGCCCTCAGACAAGAACATGTGTCACCATCCGGCAGCCGCCTAGCTTCATTGAACCCTTTCTTCGGACAAGATGGCAGGTTGCTGATGGGTACACGACTACAAGGCCTACACAACACCAAGGATGTAGCACAGACTCCCGTCATCCTGGACGGCAACAATCCTTACACTCAGCTCTTAATCCACCACTACCACAAAAAGGCAGACCATCCCGGTACAGAGAGAACAGTGGCAGAAGTACGGAGCAAATTTTTCGTACTACGCTTGCACACCACAAGCAGAAAGATCGCGCGCACCTGCCCCATGTGCTATATACGAAGAAGCAAGCCCTCACCACCCTTAATGGGAGCATTTACTTCGGACCCATGACTATCACAGTTGGCAGACATCGAGAAAAACGCTACGCCGCAATCTTCACTTGCTTCTCGATACGCGCTGTCCACCTAGAACTCGTTTCTTCTCTAACCACCGATTCTGCTATTATGGCCATACAACGAATGACAGCACGAAGGGGAAAGCCTGTAACCATGTACTCAGACAACGGGACTAATTTCCATGGGACCGAAGTCGAGATGAGAAATGCCTTGAAATTACTAAGTCAAGACGTTAAAATGCTTGATCGAATGGAGATTTATACCATCAATGACGCCGCACATGGGAGGAGTATGGGAAAGACTGGTACGATCGGTGCAACGGGCACTAAACGCCACGCTCAAAGGACGAGCACCTAAAGAGGAAACTCTCCTGACTACCCTAATCGAAGCTGAATTCGTAGTGAACAACAGACCACTCACCCATATATCAATGGATCCTCGCGATGAAGAACCTCTGACACCTAACCATTTTCTTCTGGGGTCGGCCGGAAGACACTCTCTCTTGTCCATGTACGAAAAAGGGGACGAAGAAATATGTCTCCGCCGACAGTGGCTTGTCGGCCAACGACTGGCGGACATGTTTTGGCAACGATGGCTTCGACAATACCTTCCCACCTTAGCGGCCCGACAAAAATGGCACCACCCTGTCACACCCATAAAAAAAGGATGACTTGGTGATCATCATGGATCCTGCACTATCTCGGAATCATTGGCCTCGCGGCCGCGTCATCGAGGCGATAACTGCAGCCGACGGACAAGTTAGAACCGCTCGAATCCAGACTAGTTCCGGGGTGTACCTAAGACCAGCCGTTAAAATCGCTGTCATCTTACCAGCTCCTACACCTGCTGAGTCATCTCCCCCTCCTCTTCACAAGGACACATAACAAACCAAGATACCTACATCAAGAATGCGTCCGACGAACTAGCTAGGTGCAATCAAACATTACACCGGGAGGAGAATGTAACAGACGCATTGATGCATTAGATCTTGTTTACGTGAAACTTTGCAGCTGGCCGCCGCACGTGTCCCTTCAAAATATTACTGCCTACAAGAGAACAGTAAACAACTATGGACAAGTCGATTCTTGCAAAGTGTTACATGAAGAAACTGCACGTGTTATTCAAGCACTAAAAAGCACTTAGCAACCAATAACGCCTTGCATTATATTGATGAATAAATCCTGCATTTTTAGCAGGTGCGTTCGTCCGCCTGGGGAAATCAGGTCAACTCAGGCAAGAAAACAATACACATGTCCAAACAAGTTTGTTATTCAAACCTGCCTCAAACACCTGGGGTAATTAAGATAAACAACAGGTCCGAAATGACGTCAACCCATGCAAGAAAAACACTTCGTGTCAAAACAAGTTTGTTATTCACGAAACTTACACCTGCGGTCATCCAGATAAACAACAGGTGCGAAATGACGTCAATCCATGCAAGAAAAACACTTCGTGTCAAAACAAGTTTGTTATTCACGAAACTGAACACCTGCGATCATCCAGGTAAACAACAGGTGCGGACTGACGTCAACCCATGCAAGAAAAAACCCTTCGTGTCAAAACAAGTTTGTTATTCACGAAACTGAACACCTGCGGTCATCCAGATAAACAACAGGTGCGAACTGACGTCAACCCATGCAAGAAAAACACATCGTGTCAAAACAAGTTTGTTATTCACGAAACTGAACACCTGCGGTCATCCAGATAAACAACAGGTGCGAACTGACGTCAACCCATGCAAGAAAAACACATCGTGTCAAAACAAGTTTGTTATTCAGGAAACTGAACACCTGCGATCATCCAGGTAAACAACAGGTGGCAAAATGAATAACATGTTTACGTTTTCCTTTAACACAGATTAGTATAAAAACCGTCTGAAAAATAAATAGTCATTCATTATCCAAGAAACTTCTGAGTTATTACTATCTCCCTAAACCGAAGTGACGATCGGAGTCTAGCGCCCCTATTGTTTACAGTATTTGTATGGAACAGAAAAGTGGTCTCATACAGAAACGTTTCATTCCAGTAATTTTCAATTCATAAGTTATGAATTATAGTCACAAAGTGATAAAACCATAAAGAGCTGGTTTTAATGCCAAATAACTGCTTTTCTAGGTAAATGAGTGAATCATTAACAAAGTTGCATTTTCCAAATTCAGTGTTGCAAATCCAAATTCAAAGTTGCATTTTCCGGTTAGTCCAAATTTGAATAAACAAAAATTTTAACAAAACAAAAAAACGACTTCAAAAAATGCACTAAAAAGTAAAAAATAATTTCGTATTCTTCTACAACTTCATAATCAACTTACTTTTTCTAATCATCAAAATGTAGGTACGATTTTTATTTTTGGAGTCGGTGTCAGTCAAGGTAGGTTTGTAACTAAATACATAGTTATAGGTGAGATGTGCTTGTGTCGCACAAGCGACTGGCTGACACCGACTCCAAAAATAATAATCGTACCTACATTTTGATGATTAGAAAAAGTAAGTTTATTATGAAGTTGTAGAAGAATACGAAATTATTTTTTAATTTTTAGTGCATTTTTTGAAGTCGTTTTTTTGTTTTGTTAAAACTTGTATTTATTTTTTGATTTTTAGTGAATCTGAAGTACACTAACTAATTTGTCTGAATATGGGTAAACCCACTAAACGTGCTGCTCATATGAGACAGACAAAATTTGACCATAACGACGTCAGGGTCAAATTAAGAGATTCAGCCGAGTTTCGTTAATTTGTCATGGATCCGATAATTAAAACCTAACCAAACTCTCATCAAATTACCCTTGAAGTACATCCTTTCCAATAAAAAAGAATCATCGAAATCGGTTGGCGTGATATTGAGTTATTAGTCCATTTGTCGCGCGCATACTTAATGCAAATTTAAGACTTATATGGTTTTCTCGTGGATGCCATTGTCGGAACTGGACCAAATTAAAATGGGACCAAACGGGAAGCACCAGCTTTCAAATAAAAAAGAATCATCAATATCGGTTCACCCAGTCAAAAGTTCTGAGGTAACAAACATAAAAAAAAATAAATTTAAAAAAATACAGTCGAATTGAGAACCCCTCCTTTTTGAAGTCGTTTAAAACACAGGAGTTTGATTCTACACACAAGGAAGTTCACAATCTTATGCAGAAACAGTACGTCAAAAAAATTTCTCTGTTAGTAAATACCAACGAAGATTTTCAAATTTTTCATAAATAGTGGTTTTTTTCACGTTCTTTGTTTTCATATAATTAAAAATGATGCCACAAAGTGAATTTTCAAAGAGTGAAGAAATATTTATAAGTGGTTATTTTCTTTTCATTTTTAGAAAAAATCATTTTCATAGAATGGACTAAACTACAGCTTTTTAAAATTCCTTAATTGTGAGGTACATAAAACTGAATATTAAACATTACACTACCTACAATTGCGCAGAGCTTATCTCTCTGAAATGAATTAAAAAACATACTTAGGTACTTGAAAATTTTATGTAATAAAGAATCGCATTATTAATGGTTTTATATTAAAAAATTTCAGAGAATGGTACTTTGGATATCTTAATATAAAAGAATACCTACTATTGTAAAGCAGCTAGTCTTGTTTTTAAGTAAACTTATTTATAATTTTCCTTTAACAACATTATCCAAATTTGTGGATGCAATTATCGCAATGACTCTGCGCAGTTGGTAACTGTATATATTAAAAGAAAAACAAATTGTACGTAAACTCTCAGAAATATTAAACTATTTAACACAAAAACTCGTACAGTTAGCAGAACTTTAGTTTCATAATATACAATGTGGTAACATTCCCGTATTTAGTTTAAACGTCGCATATACCCAATACGTATGTTGTTAGTTCGTACAACATACAGCTAATTAGCGCAATGCACGACTTGCAAATTTCGTTCCAGTAGTCTCGTACCACGATAATGCATTTAGCTACTGCTTATATGCAGTTTTGTATGCACATGTTGGTACTGCATTTCGGGTTGCTTGTTGCTCGACATTATATGGATACTTATTACCGTTGGTTAAACCCTTGATTAACCTTAACCCCTGGTTTAACTTTGTGAGCTATGGTGCGGTTATCGCGAGTTTAAAATTCAAGTTGAATGACGTCACTTTCACGTAATTGTGGCATGATAATAAAGGTGAAATAAAAATATTTATTATTTTATATTAAACTTTTTGAGTAAAACCTCAAATTGTAATATTTAATTAATGGAGACAGAATAATCAGAAAAAAATATTGGCACCTCTGGGACTCGAACCCTGAGTAGAAAGATAATGTTGGTAGTTGTCAGTCGAAGAATGATACAGAAGTGACCGAATTGGATATAGACACCTTAGCTCAGTTCTCTGTTGCCATGAGAGCAGAAGGTCTTGTGTTCGAGTCCCAGAGATACCAATATATTTTTGTGATTTTTCTGTCTCTAGAGTTTCGATTGAGTATCGCTAAATTGTCTTCATTTTTTTAAATATTACAATTTGAGGTTTTACTCATGAAGCTAAAAATAAAAAAAATATTAAAATATTCATCCTAGACTTGCAGAAAAGTCAATAGATGTCGCATATTAAAAATAAATTGGTTAAACGTTTATCCAGCCACGATCTAGATAGCATTTAGTTCGGGTTTGAATATATAAAGATAGCAGCCAATAAAATGAGCGTTAAGAAAATGAAGACAATGTTGGTAGTTTTTAGTCGAAGAATAATACAGTTAAAAAAGACCGAATTGGATATAATCACATAAGCTCAGTTGGTAGAGCTATTGCCATGCAAGCAGAAGGTCCTGGGTTCGAGTCCCAGAGGTGCCAATATCTTTTTTGATTTTTCTGTCTTCAAATTTTCGATTGACTTTTGCTAATATTGTCTTCATTTAATTAAAAATAAATAAAAAAATACTTGATTTTTATCAGTGACCGTTGATCCCCCGACAGATGATCCCCGATATTATAATTATTAGCAAACCTACAATCAACTTCAAAATTAATAATAATTAATAAATAATTTTAATAATTACTTAATAATTACATACTTGGTATGGATATCAAACGAATTTATTTAAAGTGTCGATTTTTTATTCTTATAAGCTGGTATGTACGTTATATAGACAAGTAGTTATATCATTGATGCATTGAAATGAAAATATTTTTTTTACTTTTGTTGTTTGGCAGTACATCCTCTCTGCACACCCTTTCGGGGACTCTTAGTTATACTTTGTGTAAGTAGGTAAACCGTATTATCCTTAAACCGACTGTTTACTGGATACAAGTATGTCGGGAGGCTAAATGTCAGGTGATCAATTTTATCATGTCACTTGGCTTATTAGATATAAATACGTGTTTTTTTATTGTACAATAATTTTGTTTTTAACTATATTTTTAAAACAATAAAATGGTTTGGAGTATATCGTATTCTCTGTAACAAAATAAAAACATTTATTTATATTACTTGTGATACCAGTTTTTGTGATTCTCCTCCATAGACGGCCGACGTGGTCAAGGGGTAAGGTAAGGCTCTTGTCTCACAATCCGAAGGTCGCAAGTTCGAATCCTGGCTTGGGCAAATAAATTTTATTTGATTAATTTGTGTTATTTCACAATTAATTCAATAATAATAATATATAGTATATTTGCGGCACGTTCCAGAGTGGACGATACTCTCAATATCGCCTTGTATAACACCACCATTCAGATTTGAAACTTTACCTGAAATTACTTTTATCCGTTATGGTAACCAGATCTGAATAGCCAGGTACTTCCTCACCTTCCTTTTACCCATCTCCTTTCCCTCCTAACTTACCTTCAGCCTCACAACACACCCCAATTAAGGGATGCCATAGTCTCACTGGCTCCAGGTGGGAGCAGCTGAGACTCACGACAAAGACACTTAAATCCGTCACAGCCTCCTGTAAGAATAAATTTAAAACATTAAAAACTTAGTTTTGTAAAAAAATTTCATTTTCTGCTCAAATTAATAAACTACTTAACAAAGTCAATTCAATTTGTTCAAACATTTAATAATATCAAAGTTTTTTTAAATTTCCTGTCAAATTTATTGGGGTGGGTCCATTTTTCCATTTCGCAATAGTTACCAATTTTTCAGGTTAGTTCTTCAAAGAAATATAAATACTACTTCTCAAGGTCACGTTCAGGTCCTCTGAAGGTTGTTTCACGTTTTAATATAACGAAATAAGATCGTGTCGGAAATATATAATAGGTCGGAAGGTTTAGCGGCAAGAGGAAATTATTATAATCTTGTTTTCTCCGCAAACAAAACATAAATAATCACTTTGGAAACGATTCCAGCTTTCATCCGGTAAGCCGAGAAATAATTTCGACAAAGAATAGTTGAGAAAAATCTTTGTTTTTCATTGTTTCTGAATATAATTTCATGGTTGACGAAGCTCCCGACATCAAGTAACAAGCCGTTATTAATAAGTCTGTCTGTCCCGCATCAAGGCTGGAGAAAGAATGATTTTCTGGGGTTTTTGTTCTCTTGTCGTCTTATCTTTATGGTAAAGAGATGAGCAAGCCTAAATAATATCCCATGAGGATTGTTACAAAATAGTTACAAAGGGAAAAATGCTTTTTGACGTTGAATTTTGATAGATACAACGATTTTATTGTGAAATAAAACACGTAGTGATTTTACCGTTGTGAAGTCTAGTCTGAATGGTCAGATGCTATGTGTTTTCGATATTATTTTATGGAACGGAAGCATGGACGCCTTCTGAAGAACTAATTAGGCGACTTGAGGCATTCAAGATGTGGATCTACAGAAGAATACCTACTTAAAATAAACTGGATGGACAGGGTGACGAATGAAAATGTTATGGTTCGGATGCAAAGAAAAAGAAGTTATTAAAACTATAAAAATCCGAAAACTTCATATCTTGGACATGTGATGAGATAACCAGAGAAGTGTGAGATCTTGCACCTCATAATGCAGGGAAAGATTGCCGGAAGACGGGGCTCTGGAAGAAGGAGGACCTCATGGCTAAAAACCTGAGATGGTGGTTTGGCCAGTCTTACTGTAGAGCTGTTCCGAGCCGCAGTAAACAAAGTTCGCATAGCCAACATGATAGGCAACGTTCACTGAACGGACAGCGAACAAGAAGAAGAAGAAGTCTAGTTCTTCCCAAGTTATCAATGTGTTCGAATTTATTTTCACGTATTCTCATGGTTTTTAGATTTGGACTTAAGAATTAAACCGAAATAAGAAAAACAATTTTTTCTTCATTTTACCAACTTCGATCGATTCCTTGCTGGATGACTTGAAAATGGCTAACGAAAAGTTTTTAATATTCCTTTAACATGAGTATAGCGAAGTCCCGTTTTAACTGGACCATTTTGCATTTCATCTGTCCTTAAATTTATTTTTACGTTCCGTCTTCGTTTCAAGATGGTAGTCGTTTTTATGGTTCAGTAAAAAAACAATTCAAATGTGAAATTTTGACTTATTCGCTTTTTTTCAATATTTTGGTGTCTAGAAAGGCTAGAAGACCTATATCAATTTTTCTGAGACTTCACTACTAATTTAGTCCAGTCTAGCTATCTCTGTTTCTACACAATTATTTATTTAAAAATTTATTTATATATATTAAGGTGAAGGTAAAACAAATTGGAAGATTTGAGCACACCTTATGACTTATGACTTCACTTTACACGCTAATATATATATATATATATATATTTACACACAGAAGGACCTGGGGAAAATAATCCCTCCCAGGGGCTTTATAATCTTTGGGGATTATGTGTAAAGGGTTTTTTTAGAAAAGGAAGTAATTGAAGTTCTGGGAAGGAAAAAAGTATGGGTTGGAATCTGGGGCTCAGTGTGTTCAGGAGTGAAGAACGTAGGAATCTATCCCTCCCACTGCGCTTCAAAGCGCAGTCTCACCTGATCCGGCCTACCCCACAGTTGTTGGTAGAAGCATCCGCCGTTAAGATCCGGATACACCTCCCCTCATGAACCCGGACACCCCTGCTAAGTCACCATACGTAGCGAAACGCTTCAAGTGAACTTTTTTTTACAAGAATACCGCACAAGAGTCCCAACTGCTCCCGTCTGGAGCCAGTGGGACTATGGCATCCCCAATTGGGGTATGTTGTGAGGTTGAAGGTAGTGGGGAGGGGAAGGAGATAGGGAAGAGGAGAGTCGGGAAGTACCTGGCTATTCAGATCTGGTCACTAAACACGGCTAAAGCCATTTCAAGCAACGTTTCAATTCTGAATGGTGGTCTTACACCAGGGCGATACTGAGAGTATCTTCCGCTCTGGAACGTGCGTAAATATAGTGTATATTATTTTAAATGAATAAATTGTGAAATAACACAAATTAATCAAATAAAATTTATTTGCCACGCCGGGATTCGATCCCGCGACCTTCGGAGTGCTAGTCAAGAGCCTTACTGCTGGACTACGCCGGCCGTCAAACCTATAGCAGATGTGTGTTCGTTAACCAGTAAATGGTAACCGGTGACCGGCCAACTCAGAATGAAACAAACTCAGAACCACCCAAGAAAGGTCATTAAGTGAGTGATAATAAAAAAAATATTAAAAAATTGTTAAATGGGTTAAGTTAGGTTAGGGTTACCGGCTATTTTAAAAATATTTTTTTATAGCTTTTAATGACCATTCTGAGTTGATTCTGAGTAGGTTTCATTCTGAGTTTGCATGGAACCACGGTAACCATACCTGCCTCCCAAATTGAATGTATGTGACTCATAATATTTCAAATGTCACTTCTGCGAATAGAGCACCGTCAAGTTTTGGATTAATTTATGAAGTTTCTTATTTTGCTAATACCATTCATCAGAGTTGAAAACAAAGTTAAAGGTTCATGTTTTCCATGTGAAACTAACCGATTTAGCTAAATCGTTTGCTAAACCATGTTGTTACAATCTAACTAATTATTTTGGCGTCAAATTGAAATCGATTGAAAGGAGAACTATTGGCAAGCTATGAATTAGATATTAGTGGTACAAAGGCCCCTGAAGTTCGAGTTTCGCCAAGTGTAATTAGTTGTCGGTCTTTAAACAGACAAATAGTTCCTGGGTTCCACTGAGTGGTAACAAGGTTGTTTGGGATTTATTTAACGGTTCAAATGAAAACTTTCACGTCTGTAGCGGTTTTTAGGTTTACACTCGACTCTAGACTAATAAATTCTGCAAAGTGGGATAGGCAATGGTGGAGGAGGCTGTTTAATTTTCCAAAATACACAGTCAATAAATTAATATTGAAGTCGAAGTTAAATGACTACGTTCTCTTGCGATAAACATTTAACCTTTTTTTTCTAAACATTGCCTTTCTGAAAAGGTAAACTTAAATATTTCTCGTTATTAGGTGACTGCATTAAAGGAAGACTAGTCGCCGTTGGCGCTGACAAAAAACTGGCCAAAGTTGCGAAGCTAACAGTCCGCAATCGAGTGCTGGTACTTATTCTGATGTATGGTGGTTAGGCATGGAACTGGCAGAGGAGGAATGAAAGTAGATTGAATGTTGTTGAAATGAGATCCCCGAGGCGTAGTAGTAAAGCCTGGTATGATGTGGAGTTGCGCAAAGATTACAAGGCTAATTTATGTATTGATTAACGCCCTTTTTCGGGGCTTTTACACATGAGTGGTAAGAAATATGCAGTATTTATTATACATAACTGAACTGCCTCAGTAATAATATTTTATTTTGGTTTAAAGATAAATTGGAGAAGTCCACTGACTTGGTAAAATTGTTTTCCTCCGTTAGTATTCTGTGTGGTTTTGATAACAGCTTTACATAACTTGCATTGAGCAGTCAAATTACTTTTCTTTCTTCGATCCACACTCCCGCCCGACCGTCAGTCAGTCGGCGCACCACTCGCGCCCCGAGTGGACGTGTGTAGCGTCGCTGACCGCTGCCGCCCAATCCCGCCGATTTCGAACGGGATCTCGTCATATTATGCTTCGGGATTGAAATCGACAACTGGAGTAATCTAACGCTATTTAGGTTTAAATTCCGTAAAATTCCAGAATAAAAGTTTTTGAAATGCGATATTTGGTGCGTTCACTCTTCTAATCTTTTTCTACATCCAAAAATCTATAAATATGAGCATTTCTGTGCGTGTGTCGCCCTTTGTGCCGAAACCCGCGCTTTTTTATAAAATAATCAAAGTTACAGTCCCCTGAAAGTTTGTTATAGCCACCTACACTTTCCTCTTAGTTTCAGGCCTATTTTTTCATGTAACATTTACGGAAGATGAAGTTTCCCTTAATAGTGTTATACTGGCTTTTTTCTAGGAGGGGGGTCTTTTTTATTTTTTTTCCAGTTAAAAAGAAATGAACATTTTCACTCATTTAACCAGAAATAATTAAACACATTAAAACTAAACTAAATATAACAATACAGCGCTATTCTACGTCATTACTTTGTTTGTCAAGAATAAACTTTAATACATATTTTTTTAAATTTACCCAGCTTTTTATTATATAAGTTGTCCTCCTCGTAACCAATGGAGGTTTACCATAGTTAGCGTGGATGGTGTTTAAATGTACGTTATCGTATAAAGTTTTGTGTACTTGGGACGTTTTAATGAATTCCGTGTTTATATATACGAGTTTATTATTTATTTTGTAAATAAGGAGGCATGTATTGTATTCATGTAGTTTTCTTAATGTTAATAGTACCTATTATTTCCCTATATAGTGTTTTTGTGGATGTTCTGGGCTTGTATTGAAACCGTTTTTTGATAACCTTGTTTTGTAATTCATTTATGTATGTTTCACATGCATTTCTCCAGATTTCAATCAAATAATTTAAATGTGAGTGTACGAGACTATAATATAAACCTTTTTTAAATTTATTTGGCAACAGATATCATAGCAGGCTAAATACGCTAATTAATGTCTTTACCATTTCCCAAAACTAAAAATAACAAAAAATAGTTTATAAATCACTAGTTAAATTATATACCTACTTACTTAACGTTGCCTTAAATAAATCGAAGAAAAAATATTCCGTGCGTACTCCACGGCAACAGAAAATAAACAGAGGCAAAACTAAATGGCTGCCAGAATTGCCTGTGTTGCAAGCACGATAATAAAATTGTCAGATTAATTTTTTTTACATAAACTCCACACAGGAGGCCTTCAGGAAAATATTTTCTCTCATGACCAGTGTCATCTTTGGGGATGCAGTGCGGAGAGTTTTTTTTAGAATGAAGGTTGGAGAGGATGTTCCACGAAAGAAATATGATGTCAAAATATCATAGGCCCGTACTGGACGCTAACGCCAGTGACATTTACTGTAAATTGGTGCTTCCTTTAGGGGATATCCTGGGTAAGGATTTGTATAAATAAGACTTCGCGAATGGCGTCGGACAGCTGACTGATAGGGCCAGTTGCCTACCTATTTATTGGGCTAAAGTTAAATATTGTCTACACGTGTTAGTTATTTTATTATTTTTATCTCAGAAAGAAATGCGTGGCAGCCTGGTTGGGACAAATACACGTGTTAGAGCTGCGAAAATTAATTACTTAGATCTCACGGTTTGTCTTGTGAGTAATTTAACCTTGAAAATGCAACACAACACGTGTACGGTGATAGGAAATATTTGCGCTGATTATAGTAGCAACCGATGGTTTCAAATAAATGTAATTGAATAGCATAAATTTGCACTCCTCTTCCTTTCTCCTTCACATTGGCCAAAGACAAAATTTCGCTTCGCTATGCATGTTATGTGAATTTGGATTTGTGCATATTACTTGTGACTAGCTGACCCGGCAACGCCTTGCTGTGGCTAACTAAATACAACGCCATCTGCTGGATGGTTATCCAACCTTTATAACCACCGCCATCTTTAAGTTTATCGCGAAGAGACAGACAGACGCCGCGGAGGACTTTAATTTATAATACGTAGAGATGGTGCGAAAGATTATAATAATGTGCATAAAATGCTTGAGTTAACTAACTTATTTAAGTTAATAAGGATTAATACTGTATCTGTCTAAATAACTTTCTAATTACCGCATTGTAACGTGACTATTTTTTTAGAAGATACAATGGGTATAGTAAGCTATCCGTCGAAGATAAATATATGCCATCGCGGACTTTTTTGTACATCTATAAAAGAGGAATGTCCCACCACGCATTGTTTTGTTATACCTAAAATGGATTACGCAGTGTTTTTTATGAAAACTTTAGGCGGCTTGACTTATAACAATTATCATTAGTTTCAACCAATTTACAAAAATTATATACAAACACGCTACCTACTGGTGAAAACCGCATGAAAATCCGCTCGGTAGTTTTTGAGTTTCTCACGAATAGACAGACAGACAGACGACGCGGAGTACTTTTATTTATAATATGTAGAGATGCAGAGAAGATGTAGAGCTTTTATTTGTGATATTTTGGAATACTCGTAAATGAGTTCATTTTGTAAAATATTAATTATTACCCCCCGTGGCTGGACATTGTAGCAGTGTTTTATGATGTAATAGCATTGTGTTGAACTCTTTTAAGTTTTATGAAAGATATTGAAAAGTGACCAGTGGCTACATTGACAAGGAGAAGAAACCAGGGGAGTCTGAGGCCTTCTTTCAAACCTTATCTCATAAATATAATCTTATCTCATAATTAGGCAATTAAAGTTATTTTATTAATTATTATTAGTAATAATTATTAGCCTGAAACACTCGGCTACTTTGAAAAAATCTCCCGAGAAAATATATAAAAATATAGGTAGTTGGTAGTTTGCGGGTGGAAAAATGTAATATGCAGTAATTATTAAATGAAACACTAGTATAATATGTTAAATTATTTGGCGGGTAGGAGATAAATCGACGTAGCTCAGTGGTTAAGAGCAGTTGACCGGATATCAGAAGGATGCGGGTTCGAGTCCCGTCGGCGGCATGTATTTTTTCTCGGGAGATTTTTTCAATGTAGGTGAGTGTTTCAGGCTAATAATTATTAGATACTTATAATAATTGTTACCCTTTGTGCTATGAATAAAAAATCTTGTCTTAAACATTAGTTTATATTAATAAAAAAATATATAAAAGTTATTTTATTCAATTCAATTCAATTCAATTCAATTCAATTCAATTCAATTCAATTCAATTCAATTCAATTCAATTCAATTCAATTCAATTCAATTCATTTCAATTCAATTCAATTCAATTATTTATTCATTTTAAAACATTACAAAATAAAATTTCAATGCGTTATAAAAGAGTATTAAGATAAAGTATTTTAAGATTTAAAATTTAAATGGGTTTAAGTAATTTATATTTCAATGAAGCACAATCATACTAACAACAACAAAGCTTGTTGTCTGAATTGTGCTTCATTCATATTAAACATATCGATATTCGAAGAGATTCTATTTAACAACAAGACAGCTCTCCCGACTGGCATAACCATTGGCAAGTTAGTTCTGCAAGCCGGGAGATAAAACAGTCTATGCTGTCGGTGACGGAGATAACCATCGGGAACATAGAAACTAATGCTCTCCATGATAGCCGAGTTTTCGAACCTTCCACGAATCAGTCTGAAGAAATGTGTTACAATGAGCGCATCCCTTCTGACCCTTTGAAGGTTCACACCAAGCATGCCAACAAATGAAGGTGTACGCATCCGCAGGGAATGAAGGTGTTTAAATAATTTGAGCAATCAAGAATCTTGTTAAGATGAGTAATCGTGGGAAGTGTGACCATGTGATCTGCCGTCCGATTCAGCAATGATTTTTCGAAGTCATTTTAATAAAAAAATAAGATTATGGAAAAGGGACTCTCATCATTTTTCTTGACGCGCTTACGCAATGAGAAAATGATTAATTTTCCAGTGGTAGCGAAACAATAAGAGCCTTGTGATTTTCCGTAAATACCCGGGCTACTTGACTTTTCCACGAAGGTTCAAAGCACTTTACGTAGAAACAAATAAATAAAAGCGAACATATAAACACCAGCAATCCGTTCACAAATGCCACGTGGTAGCAAATACCTTATGTCCGCACTGAACATTCTCTCTAATAATTCCGGCTTAGAACATCAAAGAACAAAACGGGAAAAAAAATCCCCGGACAACAGAAAAGTTGAAGTACCTACTTGTAATCCGGGTCCATTAAATAAAGGGAGCAAAGTAAGAGAGGGTAGTCGCCTATGAGGTCTCCTCGTGGGACTGCCGTAAAATGGAAATAATAATACGGTAGCGGTCAGCTTCTGTTTCTATGAAAACCATGGTTTTATTTACTTTAATCTGTGTGATTTTTGTAATATTTCTGAAGTCGTTTGTGATTCTTGGAATGATGGCCAATTTCATTGGCTCACTTGCTCATGAAAATTTTATATTATACTAGCGCCCTTGAGGTGATTTTTCACAAAACCGGCGCTCTACAAATTATCCAATTATTATTATTATTATTATTAGCTAGTTCCCGGCGTGTAAAGTAAGTATCTTAATTCTGTTGTCGCCCGGATTCCCTCCCCCTTCACGCCTTCTCTCCCTGTCGCTAAACTATTTGAAATACACCCATTTTTCAGACAACTCGCTCGCGATCTAATATAAATTTCATAACGCCAGTGCTCGCCTATATTAGATGTAGAAACCTTCACAGGCGTGTGCACAACAACTCGCCAAAGTTTCATCGCAATCGGATGGGATCATGAAGAGACCAACAAAGAAACATGCAAAAAAATCATTTTTATATATTCAAATTATGTTTTTTAGTGAATGCTAGACTCTTTAGCATTTTCATTGGACTTTTTCATGTTATCCCATCATGCGCTACACAAGGCGAGGATAAATTAATATTAAACGAACAGAAAGAAAACAAAAAATGTTCAGAATAAACAGAATATGAAAATTATTCCACAATTACAAAAGAAAAAATTCAATGAACAACTATTTAAATTCTAAAATAAAAAAATGAATGCCAGGAATTTCAATTTTCACTAAAATACCAGGCGCAAATAAGAGACTTTTAACGCAGTAAAATCCATAGAAATTAAAAAAAAAAACCTTTTAATGTCGCGTTGCCGCGTGTGCTCAATAGCTTTTTAAATAGTTGTTTAACTGTCGCCAACATTAAATAATAATATCTTAACCCCTTTAACATGATAATATTACACCAATAACAGATAACAGGTAGGTTCTGATTTTCATTTACTATGAAAATTAAATGTTCATTTTGAAATTACGAAATATTTGTGAAATTATTACAGCTGATGTTTCCGCGGCTCTATGGTAAAAGGGTTTATTTCAGTAAAAGTAAATTGTTCAGAAAACATAAAACAAGTTTGATATTTTTCTGAGAAAAATTTTATGCGTTATCAACTAACGTACTTTGAAAAAATCTTGGAAATTTCACCACCTTTATAATACTTGCGTATTGCAAGTGTATTGAATGTTTTAGCAATTTATTTAAAAAAACTTTACTTTTATCAAAACATCACATTTTTCTTTCTGACTTCCTTTTTACGTGCCCGCAATTCCGCTTATACAAAGTAATACCAACACTCCCATTCACTCAAATGAACATAAACAAATTGGCATTCGATCTGAATAATTAACTGCATTTGAGCAAAAATTCTAGAAATACCATTTTATCCCACACGCGCCAAGAGGCTTTTATAGTCATGGAAGTGTTTTAACTAAAAACGCTTTAATAATTTTGCACTTCTTCAAATTTTGTAAATATATATTTTTTTAATTATTAACAAATATCTTATTAACAGTTTCGTTCATATTTTATTTTAGTTGAAAGTTATATATCATGAAAATTCAACAGATTAAATAAACCAGTAAAAATCTTTGTTATCCATGTTACTTATATCCGGAAGTTTTAATATCCTAAAATGGTAGTCAAAATCCATCTGGGGTATCCACATAGAACACATATATAATAAATATAGACTGAGCCAATGACGCTGTTCAAAAGCCAATAAATAAAAGGGTTGGAAAAATCACTGCGGGTTTTTTCGTTTTGTCAAATCCTAACAGGACATCTATTGGTTTCTATTCCACAAGGTTTTTCTTTACCCTTCTTTATTGATGTAAGAACATCGTTAACATTCTGAAACAAAATATCAGATAGTAAATGTAGCATTATTTGTTTTCATATGAGAATTTATTATAATTAAACACCCCTAATTAAAAAATCTAATAATAATTCACATCGAAACGAAGTTAGGCATTTCGTTATTTTTATTTGATGGCTTTAGTACTGTACTTACAAGTTTATTAAAACAATTACATCCGTACCATCTTTTATATTTACAAATATTCATATTGGAATAGTGGGAGCAAACCCGTAGCGATTTATGAGCAGTTGAGTCGTCGGCAATTCGGAACAGAATGGTTCTTCTTGTTTCATAGGTACTGGCAGTCGGTGACTAGGCGAAAATATTGAGGGTTCGCTATTGGCGTGCGAGGAGCCAATAGGAATGATTTCGCGAATCAAAGTAGTTGCGTCGTTCGTGTGGCAACAAACGTATAAATATTTTTAAAAAAGTAAATATATTTTTTCTACAATTTGACAAAATTCAACTTAATAACATAATAAAATTTAAAAAAAACATGTTATTTGAAAAACACGGCTAGACATATGTAATGACGTACGAGACGTACCTACCTGAGTCGTAATATACAAAACATTTTGAATAATGTCGTTCGTTATGCAATATAAACAAGGGCCCGCAACCCGGATTTGTACCGATTTATTACATATTTTTCTTAAACACGATAAGTTTTAAAGCTCTTGAAAAAATATATGTTATTCTTGAAGATGATTATATGAAATTTCCTCCAAAAATTATTATTAACACGTTTGTTTCAGGTATTTTACAAGTTACATGTATGAAAAAATTCACAGTGTTTCATTAAATGCTGTTTAAGATGCCCGCTAGATTTTTGCTCTATTTCAAACGAGTCGTGTTTTTTAAACATTTTCGCAATTTTCGCAACGATTTTGTCGCCGTAAATGTTAGCGCTCTCCTGTAACATTCGTAATTTCGTATCTCTCCATCTTCTTCTTTTCAGGCCCGGTTGCAGAGCCTTTTTCTTACGTTTCACAATGTCAAATATCGTTTGGAATAGGTATGTCATATTTTTATGACGTCATTATCAGCAAAAAAAAATTACATTTATTCTGAAGTAACAATATTTTTCTTCCGTTTGATTTGTTTAAAAAGAAGTAACATCAAAGATAAAAGAAATCAAATAGATAAACAAAAAGATTCTTTTTCATCAATTATTCTCCCCTTTAAAAGTTAGTTTTCGACTTCCTTGAATGTCGTTGGGAACATTTCGGGAACTGAAATATAAAAATACAGCTACGTCAAGCTTTTTATACGATCAAAGATACAGTAATTTATCGAACTTTTATGTCAATTTGATGATCCCAATCTAGAAGGAAAATCTCGCGCAGGACTCCTTGTGAATATTTGATACTTAGTTTACTCTACTATTTCGTCGTAAACTTTTTGTTGCCCCATATAAAATCTCCTTAATAACAACCGAAAAACTTACAGGACCATTTGGTAAAAGATTTTTTGTTTTTTAGGAAAAAATCAGAAATTTATTCGTCTTATGATGTCGTCAAATTTATGATAATATTTTATCCGTACACGGAGGTAAAAATATGAGTTTTTAACAGGGTTCTATTATAATCGTACTTTCGTTGTTAGCACAAAATAAGTTTGGTAAAATAATGTAAATTTAAATTAAAATCGTCACTCTGTTTCTTCGCAAGGATGGGAAAAGAATGCTTCATCCTACTAATATTATAAAGGCGAAAATTTGGATTGATGTATGGATGTATGTTTGTTACCCTTTAACATGAAAACTACTTTAAAAATTCTTTCACTGATAGAAAGCTACATTACTTTATATTGGTAAGCTCTGGCGTTATGAATAATCTCTGGCGTTATGAAATTATTTATAATACGTTTTCTGTCCCTAACAAAATGGAATTATTGCAAACGTCAGAAGAAAAGCAAACAAATTGTTTCCTAGGAAACGACATTTTTTTGTTGTTTTTGAATTAGGCAATTCACCCCAAAAAGAGTGCTTTGTTGGCGTCGCAGTTCACTTCTATCTCTAAAAATGAATCGCCGAAATGTATATTTGCGGATAACTTTCGAACGACTGCACCAAGTTGAATACTTCTCTTCTTTTGTTCGTTATTTTGCATAAAACTACAGTTGAGCTCTGCCATCATGAAATTTGTATAAAAAATTGTAATTGGTGGCATGCGAGCAGTTTGAAAACTGAATGTACCGGGAATGATTGTGTGGAGTACGAGAGGTGGGAGAGGGGGTGGGAAGGGGGTGTGGGGAGGCCGGTGGGGGAGGGGGAGGGGTAGGAATATGGGGTGGAGGGGGTTAGGGGTGGGAGAGGGGGGAGGGAAGGAAGGGGAAGCGGGAGGGGTGGAAACGGTGGGGAGGGGTGGATGGAGAGGGAGAGGAAGGAGGGTTGATGAGGGGAGTGAAGTGGAGAGATGGAAGGTGGAGGAGGCGGAGTGGAAATCCCCTAAAACCATGCGAGCAAAGCCGCGGGAAAAAGCTAGTACATACATATACATAAAGGTATGTTTACATTTTATTAAACCTTTTGTCCGACTAATAGTAGAGTGATTAAAAGTGTCCAATGCTCATCCAAGAAATGAGGGTTTTGTAATTTTCGTTCTTCATGATCGAAACATCGTCAATCTCACCTTCTTATAATGGGAGTAGCGAGAATAAAAAAAAATGCAGGTTATTTTAAGACGTACCCAGGAAGATTTGTATCTATTTTATAATGAAAAATAATGTATTATTCAAACTTAACAAAAATACGAGCCAGTGAGACTATGGCATCCCCAATACGATACGTCGACTATGGGATACGTTGTGAGGTTGAAGAAAATGGGGAGGGAAAACAGATGGAAGAGGAAAGAGGAAGAGGAAAAACATCGTTCGAAGATATTGAGGTTTGAAGTTTAGAATTGATATATTTATATTATTATTAAACTGTCTTAAATAAATCTGTAGTTTTTACAAAAAAAAATGGCAGGGTATGCGCCGTTTAACGAGAAAATTGGTATATATTTTACTCAAAATTAGTAAAAAATGCGGATTCGTGATTTTGGCATTGGATCGACGATAAATTATTTTAAATTAATAAATTGTGAAATAACATAAAAAAGTATGTCATAGCTAACGTTAAATAATTTTTTGACCGTTTTGCAAGTTATCATGTTATTTCTGAGAATCCTTTCCATTTGCTTGCCATTCGACTTACTATTTTGTAGGTATGTAGATATTATTATTATTGCTGTTGTAGTGAGAATAGATTTTGACTACTTAATATTTTGAAATTTAGTAAGCAGATTATTAGTTTATATTGTGTTTTCATTTTTTGCAATTTTCAAGGTTATATTTTTGTTAACTTTTTACGGGTACTTACTTACTTTTTAATTATGTGAAAATCAATTATTGGGTATTATGTGTATTATTAATGTTATTATTATAAATGTAAAATATCTGTTGATTTTCGATAATAAATAAAAAAAAAGAAATAAAATAAAATAAAAACACAGATTTTTTTTTTTTATTAAAATAAAAGTTTTTAGCATACGTCCTTATTAGAAACCGCTACCTGCGACTTGCGGAAACCTCACCCTTCGACCATTTTAGAATTAAAAAAGAAAATAACGTCTTTTAACATAACCCGAATAAAGTATTTGATTTTTTTAGTCGTGCCATGACTTTCACACTTAAAATTATATACTCCAAAAGATTTTTTTTTCAGTGGCAACGTCCTTCTAATTTTCCATATGAATAATACGCAGTAATAAAAACGAGACCGTTCTTCAAAGGAATGTTTTCTACACTTAGAAAAATCCTTTTATTCTCCTTTATTATTACTCGTTCACCTTGAAGCGCTGAAAAGGAAATGTTCTACTGATATTCCACGTGATAAGACAGAAAAATCACCTTGGGTCTCTGGCCTGTCAGCATTTTGGGAAACTTACTGTGATAATAACGTGAGTCGTATTCATGCATTGACATAAAAAAATTGCCGTGGTGTCAACCGTACTAAAATAATATTGTTTAACGTTGTGTTTTAATTTGAGAGGCGGTACGGGTTTTGCCGCGCCGTTAACTATTTATTGGATAACAAACACCCTTTCTATAGGTCACCTCACGTGGTTCTCTGCATTTGGTGAGTTAGCAGGGGTGCCCGTGTTTATGTGGGTGAGGTATGTCTACAAGAGTCCCAACTGCTCCCGTCTGGAGCCAGTGGGACTATGGCATCCCCAATTGGGGTATGTTGTGAGGTTGAAGGTAGTGGGGAGGGGAAGGAGATAGGGAAGAGGAGAGTCGGGAAGTACCTGTTTATTCAGATTTGGTCACCAAATACGGCAGAAGCCATTTCAAGGAACTTTTCAATTCTGAATGGTGGTCTTACACCAGGGTGATACTGAGAGTATCTTCCACTCTGGAACGTGCCGCAAATATACTATATATTATTTTTTATTTTTATTTTTTTTTTTATTAGCAAAATTTTTTGATACATGGGAATAAGTTCAAACATAATAACATAAAATATAAGAGAGTAACAAAAAAGATCCCACAAAGGCGAAGCCTGTGCGTGGGTATTATATTATGTGGATATTAAACAGTGGTGGTTAAAATAGAATTTAAAAATATATATACATAGTGTCTTTAGAGATCAACATGATCGATTTTACAGGAGATTATTGTGAGATTTCTTAAAATTAAAGATATGTACATATAATAACGTATGTATACACCCAATAAGTACATACACACGTTCATAAATATGTGTACATATAATACACATATATTTACTTTTATTAATCTAAAATACAGAAAGACATGGAATATTTTAGGAATTTAGGAATTTAGAAAACATATAATACAATTTAAAGAAAAAAATTTCTCACTTCCAAATTATTTTTTACCCAGCTTTTAATATTTTTCTTATACACGTTCAGATTTTGACAAGTATTGATTGAATTGGGTAGGGAATTGAATAGTTTTGGGGCAATACAGTTAATGTGCCTTTGGGCCAATCTGGTTTTGCAGTGAGGCACTGTGTACACGCACGTGGTATGTCTCTGGCTAGAACGATTTGTGTTTTTAGTAAAATTGTTAGGACGAGAAAATATAAATTTAAGACACTGGATACAGTAGATCTGCCTTAGTTCCATAATTTCAGTTTCCTGAAATAACTGATTGGTGGGATACGTCTTGGCCTTCTGGTACATTACCTTAATGATGGACTTCTGTGCAAATTTTAATGGTTTTACATGGTTGTTGTATGTTCCTCCCCACACGATTATTCCATAGGAAATGGATGAAAGCACCAATGCGTTATAGACAAGTTTCATGGTTCTTATATTGACAATGTTGCTCATGCGTTTGAATATGTAATTTAGGTATCTCAGTTTATTAACAATTTTTTCTATATGGTAAGTCCATTTGAGTCGGCAGTCTATAGTTACACCTAAGTATTTGATATTATTTCCTAATTTCACATTGAATAAATTGTGAAGTAACACAAATTTAACAAAATTTATTTGCCATGCCGGGATTCGATCCCGCGACCTTCGGAGTGCGAATCAAGAGCCTTACCACTGGACTACGCCGGCGTCGTTTAGAAACATATAAATAATAATAATAAATAAAAAATTTAAAAAATGTACACATATATACACATAAGTTTGTCTTATTCTTTATGTAAACTAAATTTTCAAAAAAATAAAATCAAAATAACCTAACAAATAATACTTCCTCCCGTATACACAAGCATCTGTTTATTACGGGAGAATATTTTAAAAAAATATGTATATTTTTATTTAATAATTGTATTAAGTTTTATTTTTTATATACTTTCATTATATTTATGTATGTACTGTACCAAAAAAAATAAATTAAAAAAAATAAAATAAGTTGAATTTTGTGGATATTAATTCCTAGCCAGACTTACTGCCTTTTCTCAAGGATTAGGTCACCCCAAGTGGTTCGCTACGTTTGGTGATTTAGCAGGGGTGCCCGGGTTCATGGGGTGAGGTTTGTCTAGCTCTAGATTTTCAGATTCCTACCCACCCCTTAAACCCTTTTCCTTCCCAGAACTCTCCTCTCCTTCCTTTCCTTAAAAAAAACCCTCCACACAGCATCCTCAAAGATGACATAGGCCCTGAGGGAAATTATTTTCCTCAGGGCCTCCTGTGTGGAGCTCATGTAAAAAAAAATATATATATATATTTTAATAAAACGTAGTAGATCTTTAAAAAATATGTTTCCTAGAATATTGTTTTCAATGATCTCGCAATTAAAGAAAGATTGAATAACGAGTAACGAGTATATTAGTTAGATGGTCATTATTTTTTGAAGTGTCTATCTAGTGGATTTCGTATCACTTCACACGCACTATAATATTTTTAGGGATGTAGGGTTGTTTTTGGACCGTTATGCGCTAAAAGGTGTTGTTATATAATGTATCCCGCATTTATATACAGTGACATCACTAGCGTGAAAGCCTTTGCACCCCCAAGGGAGCGAATGGCAACCAGCGATAGAAGTGAAACGAAAGAATTAAACTTTATTTACATTTACAGCAAGGGCTCAAAGGTCAGGTGTACTAAATCGGCGAAGAGCAAATTAATTTATTTTACGAAATATTTATTATGGTTTTGCACAAGCATCTCTATAATTTTGATTTGTAAGGCTTCTTGAATTGGTTCTTTTGATGAGTTGGTTCTTTCCAACCTTTTCAAACTGGTAAAGTCTGATAGATCGAATGAACAATACCGCGCGTTTTCATCCCGCGACAAAATATCCCCTACACAATATACTCCGACAAAATATCCCTCGATGGGATATTAATCCCAAGGACAAAATATCATGTGGACAAAACTCCAATAAAATATCTACTAAAGCCTTACCTAACCTAACTTAACCTAACCTTATTTTACATTTGACTATTTTGAACAATAATTTATTGTCTTTACAAGATCTCTGTATTATTTTTGTTACATTTTACTATTTTTAACTATAATTTATTATGTTTACAGGTTGTCTGTATTATTTTTGTCCCATTTTTTGTTAGGTTAGGTTAGATTAGGTTAAATTAGGTTAGGTAAGTTTAGGTTATGTTGCGTAAGGTTAGGTTTGGTAAGGTTAGGTTAAGTTAGGTTAAGTTTTAGTAAATATTTTGTTGGGGGATGTTTTGTGCGTAGAATAGTTTAGTAGGGATATTTTACCGGGGGGGTATTTTGTCGCGGGATGAAAAGTCGCGGTACCCGAATGAACTGGTTAAACTCGAATAAATTTTGGAAACAAGTTTTAGACAAAATTCAGCGCGCTGGTTCCATATCCTTGGAATAACCTGAGGTCTGATGTCAGAAGCTATCGAAAACTTAAAAGCGATAATAATTGAAAAGCTAACTAAGGAAAGCAACCTTTAATAAGCAATGCAAAACTAATTCTTCAATGTTCCTACTGTAGTCCAGTCAAGTTAAACATGAAAACGGAGTTGTGCTTGCAAAAGGTCCGGTCATTTTGAATTTTTTATATATTGTTAGGACCTAAACCAGTAATAAAAAATAAAAAAATTGCAACTTCGAAAATGCTGTGCGAGCGGCGGTGGACCCAAAACACCAAGAAATTTTCGGATTTTTTTCAGTTTTTGCTCAATATCTCAGTGAAGGAAGAGTCTGACCGGTATAGTTAGTACACATACTTTTAAAGTAGACTAAATTTGCTACAATTTGAGATCAAAGCAAGCTATATGCAGCCATTGGTTTCCAATATACAGTTCTTCGAAAATAGGCCATTTTTTCCAAAAAGTGAAATTTTTTCGAAATGGTCACTTATTTTGTAAAATATTTTCTAAAACACGTATCCCACGTCAAATATTATATGAAATAAAATTGTAGTAAATTTAATTAGCTTTCATTTACAACTAAATTGATATCTGTAGACGGTTCTCTCAAGAACGCCAGATAACCAAAAACAGTCATAGGCGGGTTTTGGGGGGAAATGCAAATAAACTGTTCTCACGTTTACTACAATTTTATTTCACATAATATTTGACGTGGGATACGTGTTTTAGAAAATATTTTACAAAATAAGTGACCATTTCGAAAAAATTTCACTTTTTCGAAAAAATGGCCTATTTTCGAAGAACTGTATCTTGGAAACCAATGGCTGCATATAGCTCGCTTTGATTTCAAATTGTAGCAAATTTAGTCTACTTTAAAAGTATGTGTACTAACTATACCGGTCAGAC
Organism: Limnephilus marmoratus; assembly: GCA_917880885.1. Lineage (NCBI taxonomy): Eukaryota > Metazoa > Arthropoda > Insecta > Trichoptera > Limnephilidae > Limnephilus > Limnephilus marmoratus. Next base: position 49,239,030 of record OU862918.1, on the reverse strand, counting down.
TCTTCCTTCACTGAGATATTGAGCAAAAACTGAAAAAAAAATCGAAAATTTCTTCGTTTTTTGGGTCCACCGCCGCTCGCACAGCACTTTCGAAGTTGCAAATTTTTTTTTTTATTACTGGTTTAGGTCCTAACAACATATAAAAAATTCAGAATGACCGGACCTTTTGCAAGCACAGATGTACATCTTGACTGGGCTACTGGTAGGTTTCGTACATGCTGCATTTGTAAAATCTATGCCTTAAATAACCAATAGATGTGTGCATGGGTTCCGTAGTATTAGGTTCGTAATGATAATTATATATAATATTTTCCAGCTGACGTGTAGGAACCAGGCATTGCTGGGGGTTATGGGTTGGAGTAAAGTTTTGAGGTTTTGAATTCTTGTGTATCTGAAAACTGGTAATAGTTTTCAGGTGGAAACAATATTTTTGTTATGAATTGGAACATATTATATTTTTAAGTCTTTGACTCACCCGGTCATCCTCGGGCGTCCTTGACTTCTTCGCTTTGCTTTCACGTCAACACATTGTCCTTACACCCCTTTCTTCATTCATCACATGCGCTTAACTTTACTATACATAAGTATCTGGCATCGTCGACTTCTTCAACCATTCACTTCTACATACATCATACATGCATTGGAGGAGTCAATCAAATGGTGTAGCTAACTATTAAAATGTCGAAAGTTGAGAAAACTTATGTTAACCTCTAAATGTGGTGCAAATAAATCGCTTCATAATAAAATCACGAAGTAAAAGCTCACTGTTTGAGAATTAAAACATATCTATGTATATAATGTTGTTATTCATAGAATAAAATATATTATTGTATACTTTTAAAGTAGTAGAATCTTTGTAAAATCTCCCTGTTTTTTAGGTTTATTTAAAGGAAGCGAAAGAAGATATATTATACAAACGTCCCATGGGAATCAGTAAAGGTAGAAAAGAGGAAGAGCGAAGTCTTAAAAATTACGCGAAATAACATTATTTACCTTTCTTCCCGAAGTCAAACTAAACAACAAGAACAATAAATTTTGCAATGTTGGCACAAACGTCCCTCCAAGAAGGATTCATTTACAAACAAACTACGTTATTTGAAAATCTGAGAAAAAGCGATTTATTTGCCTCACGTTTCTTTGGGTTTACTAGCTTTGCATATGGCTTGCAGATTTTTGAATAGTGACCCGCCGGCCGCTAAACCTGTACAAGAAACTCTGTGCACGAAACTCGACAGACGCGAGTAGAAAACCCGTTCACAGTTGATAGGTCAGTGAAACGGTCGTTTCTTCGACTCGTTTTCGAATAATAGTAATAATTTTTGGATGATTTTATAGCGCCATTTTTATTAGAAAATCACCTTAAGGGTACTTTAAATATAAAGTTGAATGTGTCAACGCAATTCACCTGTTATTCCTCCTTCATAATATAATCCGTGCTTTTTCAAGGCCCACATTAATAGCAATAATTTCAAAATACGTATTATTTTGAGAGACCACTATGTTTTCCGTATTATTGGTGCCGAATTGAACCTAGGACAGCTAGACTATCTAACCAATAGGAAGGCTCTTGACTCGCAATCCAAAGGTAGTGGGATCGAATCGAATATAAATTTCATTTGATCAATTTCTGATATTTCACAACCAATTAATTGAAAATAATATATAATACATTTGCGGCACGTTCCAAAGCGAAACTTTATATGAAATGTCTTTAGCCGTGTTTGGTGACCAGATCTGAATAGCCAGGAACTTCCCCAACTTCCTCTACCTCATCTCTTTCCCCTCCCCACTATCTTCAGCGTCATAACATACCCCAATTGCGGATGCCATAGTCTCACTGGCTCCAGACGGGAGCCGCTGTGACTCTTGTGAGGTATTTACATAAAAAAATATTTAAAAAAACTTGGATTGTATCCTTAACATCCAAATCCAAAAAAAGAAGCATCCAACCTTCATTTTTCCTTCTCAAACCACATTCATTCTAAATTTTTTTTCCATCCTCAAAGATAGTCCCCGAATGTTCGGACAGAGTATGGGAACATTGCTAGTCAATCCAAGGGAGCCTGCTATGCCTCAATACAATACAAAGGACCATTCCATCAAAACCGCGGTTTCAATAACTCCCCCATTTTTCCAAAAAAAATTCTTCCCTTATTCGAATTCTTTCCTTCTCACCTTTTTAAAATTCATGTTCGTGACTCTCAGATTTTACTTTCTGTGGCCTAGAAGTAGGAACTTTCGAACTTTTTTGGCTGTCCCTCTCTAAACAAATATCCTCTCTTCTATCAAGCCTTCTTTAACATTGCCTCCCCTCCATTCAACACCTTATCTCAGTCTGAACTCGTCTCTGATCTTTCACGTAATTTTGAAATAGGCCCATTTAAACAAATTTTACATAATTTTTGTTCACATGAAGCGGATACTTTGTGATGTAACATTATTAATTTAAAATAAAACAAAAACTTTGCTAACACCACTTTTATTTTTTATACTTTATACCGACTGGGCTTCGCTTCAACCGTAGCTTCTTCAGGGCAGTATAATACTCTGCTAACATTAGGTTACATGTGGAGGAGGAAGAAGGCATAAGTGTAGATGGAGAATTGGGAAGGGAACGGGCGTGTTCTTTATCAACAGGGAACAATCTTAGTATGGGACTTTAATTTAAATTTAGTTGGCTATGAACTACCTTACTATTAGTGTTTCTGGCTTTCCTTAGTTCAAGTGCCTCTAAATTGTCCAACCTTATACCGATATTGTTTTTATGAATAAGGGTGGCGCCTGAATTTTTATCAAATTTATGGTATTTTTCGATCAAGTGGTTTGTAAATTCCGAAAATCCAGAGCTGTGTTAACATGTAAGATGTTCTTTGACTCGGGTCTTTATGTTGCGTGCTGTTTTGCCTATATAAAAAAAAATTAACAAATAATAAAAAATTTGAAAAAAAAATATCAATAGAAACATATAAAAATAAGCCAGAAACATTAAAACAAAATTTTAAATCATCGCTGTCATCCATTACGTCTAAAAGTATTTATCTAACAATGAACATGTCCAGCACCACTCCAGAAGAACCAATTTAGTTGAAAAAACCCTCCAATAAGTCGCCATTTCGTGATTCCCATTGTTCGGATTGAATTGCAATATCCGGTCCAATGGCTATTTGTCGATTTGGGAACGGAATAAAACAATGGCAACAACAGAATCGAAACAACGGAATGACCCGATGTGGGAACTAATTTTCAGGACCTGTCGTCCCAGTCAAGTTTTACAATTGACTCTGAAAGTGTTATGAACCTGCTGAAATGGCGTTAAAATAGCAAAATTATATAAATATAAAATATTGAAATATGTTTATATAAGTCGGTATAAACATATCATTTTGGAATTGTAAAATTTTTGCATGCAAACTTAAGGGCCATTAACCAGCCAGCGGCCGAGAATTCAAATTTCGTCGAAAGATGTTCTTACGATCGTACATGGCGGTTCCAATGAGAAAGATTAATTATTCTCTTTACCAGCTTTTTAAAATAATAACTGAATATCGATTTTATTTCAATCAAAATTTGCTTTAATTTGTACTTACATAAAAAAATGATGGAAGGCATGATGATAAAACTATTTAAATCATGTACTTTTTGTAATTATTTTTTGATGACAAGTATTTATAATTTTTCAATAATGTCTATGCAAAAAAAAAGTAATAAATCTTAAAAATATATTACTTTGTAAGACTGTAAATAAATAGACAAAATGAAGTATTTTTGTCACAAAACACGTGCGCGGATGTTTTTTAAAATTATTTTGTTTAAACTAAAATAAAAATTATGAAACGTAGCTTTCCCAGGTAATTAATTAAAATGATGTATTGATTTATTTTTCTGCATGATTCTATGATTTGAAATGGTGTTGTATAATACAAAATTTTGTTTGAAAATTTAACAAATCTGCCAACAACCTACGGTGAAACCTTATTGTACTAAAAATAAATAGATTTTCTCAAAATTTAAAACAGAGATTTAGTAGATAAAAAAATAGTCTTTCGAAATTAATTTATAAATTTTTGTGGAAAAGAGTCAATACGTCTCAAATTTGATATAAAAATTATTTATTTCCGGTTTTGTCTGGTTATTCCCTCTTAAAAGGCTTTAAAAATGGCTCAACTTACGTTTTTTCTAACTAAATTTTAAAAGACAAATGTAGTCTAAACGTTGTCAGTACTTCACTTTTTTGACGTTCCATGCAAAAATATTATTAAATAACTCCCAAAGTACCATTTCTTTCAAATTGCGATCCCAAACTTTGGCTTCATAAAGGTGTACCTTTACTTCCTTTGAGATTAACTTTAGATGTGAATATAGAGCGTGATGTGCTTTATTTCTAACACCGTTTATATAATATTTCTTACTATGGTAGTGAAAGAGACACAAAGATTTCTACAAGAATTTAAATCCTCCAATTAGCCAAAGAAAAATGAATAAATTAAAATCTCGATTTCGCAAAATTAACAATAATCTAAAATTGTATGTAGTAGAGAGGTATCATAGTTATTATCAAAGAAATAGGACGCCAAACTTAATGAAACAATAAATTTATTAAAAAAATAAACACTTTTGCATTGTACAAATTGCCCTAAAAGAAATAAATTATTGTGTTAGAAGATTTTGTTCTTTTTGGCGTTCTGTTGACTAAGAAATTAAATTAGCAAGATTAAATATTTGGCGTGAACCGTTTTTCATCTCTGAATTGAATTAATTCTCTAGTAAGTTTATTTTCAACCAACCCATTTTTGTAAAATAAAATTCCAAACGTTTAATTTGCACAAGACATTTAAAATTGGGACATCTAGGAACTGACTTTTTCCTGATGTCAGCAATGCAATCAATCGGATTTTGCAATGCCGTATTTTGCATAACTATGATGCAGATTGAAACAACGGAATGCAGTTAATTAAATTTTTAAAGCACTTATTTAGTGTACTAGTTTTTACCGGTGTTTAAGACGAAATATTTTGATGTTTCTAATACTATTCATACATTTTTCTGTCCTTTTCACAAAGCTGCATTATTATTATTGCATATAAAGCAGATGTTTAAGGCGAGACAAATCTGGTTTATGTCTGTCTCCGTCAAATTATGTTTACATAAAATAAATCTTGTAGGAAATATTCTTACCAGATCAATACGTTACATCTCGCATTGCAAGCAATTGCAAATATCCCAGTGATTCAAATCGCAGATGTATGTCTGTAACAGTTCTCTGAGAGGAAGTTATAAATTTTCTGAAGTTTTCTTCGCTTTTCACGTGGAGAGAACATTTGAAAGGAAATATGAGGAGACTCAGAAAATGATTTCAGCCATAAAATAAATAAGTCCACAAATCCCCCGTTAAATTGTTAGAATAACATCGCTCTGTTAACTTATTTTGTTGAGTTTGTGAATGCTTTTTAGATTTAAAGGCATTTGGATAAATGAACCCTTCTTGTTTTTACGATGAATACTTTACCAATTACAATGCGATATTAGTATTTGACTACATAACCCATTGTGCAATAATTAAAAATGCTGTAAGTGCATGGTACATCTTTGAACAAACTACTTAATCCATTTATGCTCATCAATAGTAGTAGTTATTTTATATCAACTGGAGACCTTGCTAACAACACTGAGTTTTTGAGTTTTACTCAACATAACATGATGTACAATCATTCATGATTGGAAATGGTTGTTTATCAGTTAAGTAAAATTTAAAACACGTTTTATAGTAAAGGGGTTGGTATTTAATGTTGTCACAACATTCTGTTTATCGAAGACTATTTATGTACCTACCTAATCTACTCAGATAATTAAGATCTGTAATTCATCGACATTTCAACTTAACACCCTTAGGGCCGATATTTCGATAGTTTTGGTGTAACCAGCAAGTACCTGACACCAAGTACTGTTAAACTTAGCTAGGTTGTTCTATTTGATATTAATGAGGTCTTTGTGTATGTCAAATATTTCCTCCGTTATTGGCTTGCTCAATGTGTTTTGATACCATATTGTTGGTTACTTTTATTATTTCACAACATCGAAAATACTAATTTCGGTTGTCTGTGCGTCCTGCATGACTTTGAATCGGTGAACTTAAAATTCATTTTGAACTCAAAAGTTTAAGTGTCAGTTTTAAAATAGGAACTGATTGTATGTAGAATGAACTGTTTGTAGAATTCAAACAAGCGATAAGGTACCTACTTATTAGAAAATATTTTTAAAAGAAATTAGCCCGTTCTGCTCATCACGTTTTAATAATAATGGTAACCTGAGGGTTGATTTACCGACAACTGGCCCCCAGAATGATATTTATTTTAAAATTACTTCAAAATTATGAGTTGGTATGGATATAATATGTTATACAGACAAGTAGTTTTATCCTGATGAATTTGAATGAAAATATGTTTTATACTAGTACTTTTTTTCATTCGGCGGTACAAACTCTTTGTAAGAGACTTTTTTGCGTAAGTAGGTACACCGCATTTTCCTTAAACCGACTGCATACAGTATATAAGTGTAATCCATGATCAGTTTAGTTGACAATAGGCCACTCGGGTCACATGGTATCGTTTTACGAGATGTGCCGAAGGAACCCGAAGGCAGGTCTGCTCTGTCATTACCTTGCTGCAGCCTGACAGACAAAACATTGCTTACCAGTAATAAGGATAATACGTGAGTCCTCCTAAACTATATTATTTGTAAAGTACGAAACACGAATAAACAGTCACTGTGATCTTTAAAACCTTCAAGTCTTTTAATAAGCACATGATAGTACTGGATAATATATACTGGCCCAGTAATAATAAAATAGAATATCTCTGGAGAAGACTTCAAAGATACTTTACAATAAGTATGCCGATGAATCAAGTGTCACAATTGACATATATACGATTTGGCTAATGACTATCTAGTTGTCTAAGAAAATTTTATTATAAAAATATAATATATACCCATGCAATAAAATTTTCAGGAAACTTGAAGTTACTTGCCAAATCGACCACATTTCAATTATGGTTTCATGACACTTCATTCACCGGCATACTTATTGTGAGTTATCTCTGAAATTCTCTCTAGAGATATTCTACTTTATTGATACTGGTAGGCCAGTGCAATTAGCGTTCCGCCAAGATTAGGATAAACATTTAACATATACCTAAGTCGTCAAATTTTATCCTCTCCAAAATTGATATCAATATTTTTTTCACAAAATTGTACTGGAAAAGAGATACACACAAAAAACCAATTTACCCGGTTTTATGAACTTATACACATTTTTACGACTCTATAACTCAATAATTATTAGAGGTAGAAGAAAATGTTTTACAAAAAATTGTAGGTAATTATATGTTCTACTAAACTTGTTAAGATACTTTAGTCGAAATTTTTATTGGAAATGAGATATTTGAAAAAACTAGATTTTGGCTGGTTTTTTCAAAATGGCTGTGAAAGCTCAAGTGACCCAAGGTCAAAAACTCAGATTTTACATCAGGAAATGAGTATATAAAACATATAAAAAAAATTGGGACTACCGGAATAATAATCGGGCCAGTGTCTCCAGTACTCTTGTGTGCTTATTATAAGACTTAAAGGTTTTTGAGTTCAAGGTGACTCTTTGTTGTTGGTTCGTACTTTACAAATTGTTTAATATAGTTTAGAAGGTCTCACGTCCTTACTACTGGGAAGCTATATTTTCTGTCTAAATATGCTTATAATATTTACTTACATACCCGTCGCTTTAACCTTAATTAAAACTTAAACAAAAAAACGACGTATACACTCTAGAATCTTACCACGAACAAAAAGCGATTTCCTGCTACGGCGCGCCGCGGCGCATCTTCTCCGCAAATGAGACACATCTCAATAGCACGGTCCAACTGTAATTTTATATAGCTGCATCCACTGACCGGTGGCCGGCTTTCTCGTTGCGTCTCAATTTCCTGAATCCCCGCCCCGTTCCGGTCCAGTGCTTGTAATGTTGTTTTTCATTCTATCGTTCCGGTCTTTATGCAAGTCTTCCGGGCGGTCTTTTTGCTCCGCTCGTGGCCATTATTTTCGGTTTGAAGGGCTTTAGAACGAATCCGCAGAGCGCTCAAGGAAATTTCGCTCTCGTATATCTACTTACTGTTTGTATGGAAGTTTTTAAGAGCACAGGGGAAAATAAGATGTACTTAAATTATTTTTAAATGTAGAGTTTATGGCTTTTTTATGTTTCGGAACTAATGAAAATAATATGTGATTGAATAGATTATCATTTTTTGTTGGAATACCTTTTAAAAAAAGTTATACCCATCAATGTAACATACCTTTGAAAAAGAAGAACTACTAATATATCTAAATGAAACAGAACACGACACAGAAAAATTAAAAAGTAACGGTCGCAACTGGGACTAAAACCAACGTTCTCTTGTCTTACCTGGACCCAGTGCCTCATCCAACTCGGCCATTTTAAACTATACTTTTCTGTCATTAACCTATCGAATATCATACACTTGAAAAATTACGTCAATAGTCATAAATTTAAACAAAAGTGATTCACATTTCAAATAAAAAATTGTTTAAAATTAATAAATTACTTCGTTTTTACCACTTGTAATTAATAGAATATTTTGGCCACTACTTCACGGCTTCTTTGACTCGTTCCCACAATCAGTTCCAATTTTGAAAATATAATTAAATCCCAGATTTTTTTGCAGTAAAGTTATATAACAAACTCCCACTTAGTATCAAACAAATTAAAACAAAAAAAGCTACATTAAGGACATTAAATGTTGGCTGAAGGAACTACCAGAAAATGAACTTACTAGAATACTTAAAACATCGCCATGGAAGTTTTTGGAAAACCTTATCCAAACAATGAAGTTAAACCATAGAAGTCGCTGAAAACTTATCCAAAGCATAGTCCCCCTCAGCACAGGATTTCATATTGAGGAGGACTACGAATGTATTTTCTATTTATATAACCCTTAACATGTTACATATAAAAATTGTTATGAAAATAAGTACGGCGAATATTTTTTTTATTTTTGTCTATGGTTTCTTTTAACAACCACACTTTGAGTGCAACAGGTTGGTAGGAATGATTTCCGTTTTTGTGTTGGCTTCACTTTCCGGTAGGGCCTCCTCAGGGCAGGGAGACCTTACCGGGACGTGACAGCGCCATGTTTTAAGTTTTTAAAAGAATAATTGTGAAACGATCGCGGGATGACGGTTTGTCGGAATATTTTTACCAATCTGGAATTTTAAAGATCAAGGATCAATCTTGAGTGAATGCCGTGGTGGCTTCCGTGTTAAAAAGTCGCGATTCATGATGTACGCGCATGTGATATTATAGCCTGTCGGCATTAAATTGACTAATCCGTTAGCGACACGCGAATCCTCGCTCGCTCCGCGACCAAAGCCCGTTAAATTACGAATATAAGGATTTTAGTTGGGACTAGCCTGTTATTTGCGTCCCACTCACTTTGCCACGTTGACTGGTACCGAACTTCCCTTGGGTAAGGGCCATAAATGAACCAATCCTACGGACTACCTGGACCAACAATCGTGACGGGCCCTCTTGGACTTGGGCCGGCTACGCCCTGGCGGGCTTTGACGAGATCCTGCAGCACCCGTGGACTGGAGGCCTTGGGATGGCTCCGTCCAGATGTCTCCGAAGAACTTCGCCGTCGGCCATCCTTATGCACGTCAGTGAGATTTAGTTAGGATTAGTAGCTTATTAACGGTCTGAACCTGGGGTGAGTCTTAACACGTAACTTAAACACCATAATTTTGTCCCAAAATTCAAATATAGATGTTATACTGTTATTTTCATAACGCAACTCTTTTATTTAAAGTTTCCCGTCATACCCTATGTCATTGCAATTTAAAGTATTGTGCCCATGTTCCTTGAAAAGAGATCTCATTTGCTCTACGGATGGTTTTCGTCCCCCCAACATATCTTGTCACCAAAGTGACAAGATTTGGCGCGTAGCTGGGAAGCTACAAAGTTGGATGGACGATTGCAAATGGATTGCATCACCTTCCTCATTGAAAACTCACCTGCATACCACAAAAACATAATGTTACAAACCGGGCCGTGTATCGCACGTAACAAAATGGCGCCCAACAGGTATTTCAAATTGATTTAATGTCATTACTATCGCGACTTTCATTGCTTATCAAATTTCCCTAACAAAATGGCGCTTCAACGTGATTGGGTTCGTCTTTAACTTTAAAATGCAATGGCATCAGTTCGACGGCAGGTTAATTTAAAATGTATGTTCCCATGTGCCGGCGTTCTACGTAATTAATTGTACAATTTTAAAAAAAAATGTCAATTCGTTAACTATAATTACGTGAACATGACTTTCACATATGCGAGTTTCAAATTTTAGTGATTGTTTATTTGACACAGGATGCGACAAATTATCAAAATTTAAATGTCACAAATGTATTCTGGATGTTTTGCACATCATAATATAAACATACGGTTTCGGTCACTATTGTTTACGATAATATCAGCTGACGCTTGTCCATGTGTTGCCGATCAGCTGTATTTACATTCTACAAATATTTGACGTTTCTACATAATATACTTCCTGATACAAGGATCATAGTGCGGAATGTTTACTGTTTCAAATAGGCAGTACTGTAATTATATTTTCATAACCTCAAAATTTGTATGCTCAATGCTCAGAAATAACGTAACGGTAGTAGACAATGTGTTAGGAACTGATTTATTCGTCAACAATCAACAGCGGGTAACGTTTATCTAAAAATTATCTATGATAAATTATCTTGTACAAATTTATCTTTGACACAAACGTCAAAATCAAGTGTTGTGTTTTTGTTATCAAATATTTTACGCATGATAATTAAATTATGTACTTACATACCAACACAAAGTAAATAATAATTTAAAATTTTATATTTTAATTATCATCAAAACAAACGATTTGTTCTGGTTCAAATGTATTCTAGCATAATTGCCTGTACCGCCGGTCAAATATACATCTGACGTGTTGAATTCAATGCATACAAAGTATCCGTGATTATTGTAATTACGAAAAAAATAATTATATGAAGTGAACATTTATATGATATATTATCAATTTGTACTTTTAAATAGCTACGAGACACGAATTTTATTTTAATTACAGATGGCATCTGTCATAAATAAATCAAACCCATTGTCGGTTGTTTACCTTATTATGTCAAATTTGATTTCGAGAATACTATAGATGGGTAGCGGTCGGTCTATTTACAATTTAAAAAACGGTATTGGAATTTAAATACTTTGGATAAGTCGGTACATATTATCATTTTTTTACTAGCAGCTACGTCATTATATACTAAATTATTATTTTTTTAAACTTTTCAGATATGAATTACTTTTGTAATTATTACAAACATAAAGGCAGGGTTGCCACTAAGATTTTTTTAACTTAAAAACAAGATCGCTTCAAATCAATTTTTTTTTGTTTCCAAAAATCAGGGTTGCCAAAATTTTTTTTTTTGCTTCCATAATTTGAAAAAAAATTTTTTTTTTAACAATGTCAACAATAACAACAACAATAAAAACAACAACAACAATATTAATAACAATTTCAATATTTTTTATAAATAGTATTCTCAAATATAATTTTTTCTGCACGATGTTCAATTTTATAAAAATTATCATTAACAAATCTAGTAAAGATTTAGTATACAAACAAAATTTAAATAAAGGCATACATATAGCTAGAATGGAGTCACTTGATTTGTTCTCATTCCTTGCGCAGGGAATGCAGACATTTCAGGGGTGCCCATGCTGGTCAGAAAGTTTCTTTCTGTCTAGTTTTTTGTGGTGGTGGGCCTATCACCACAGAATTCGAGAACGGTGGAAATAATCGATTGTATACCCATATACAAAATATAAATAAATTAAAAATCTTCTTATTGTCAATCGTGATTTTCTTTTATAACATTGTTAAATATTAAATATTTTCAAAAAACGGGCATAATGTTTTTTAGGAAAATTGGTGGACTTGGAGAATTGAAAATTTAGTAATTACAAATTTTTTTTTATGGAGGACGTCGATGTAGTTAATTAGGGTATTTTTTTTTCCTGCCGTGCTTTAGGTACCGCGAGAAACATTTTATACACTCAGTTAACACATCATTATAAAAATTATTGGGAGTACAATTCGGAGATTGATACTTTTCCATGTTTGTTTACAAGTTCCGAAGAGATGAGAGTAGTGTATGCCGCTACCTACTCGTAACGTTTCGAATTCTTCGATCGTTCATCTTCATTCCAGGAGACGGAGTAACTATGGACAGATTGATATGAGAGTCTGTGCCATAGCAGGGCCGTTGCCTGACGTTTCGGAACCGACCAGAGTGAAGACGGAGGATCTGTTGTCTGCGGATGTTTTCCCTGCAGAAGACAGAAGGGCCGTTGTCACGCTGATCATCATTGAACTTACTACAAGTGATAATTAAATCACTAGAACATTCTAAAAAAAAAAACAAGTCAAAACATACATAATCCAATCCTATACATTATATTATATTAGACTCATAAAAGAGCCAATTATTTGTCAAGCCCATATAATCATTAACGAAATAATAAAAAATAAAAACACTAAATCAGTATCATAATGTCGTACACTTGACGTGTAATTTTATTTCAATCTGGTATGATCAACCAAGTTGAAACGACCGGATCAATCGAATTGGTTAGGCCAGTATTTCAACATTAAATCAAATCTTAATTATCTTGCACTGTATTGCCTTCTAAAGATAATTATATTTAATGGGTTTACTCCAGTTCAAGACTCGAGTAGTATAAAAACATTAATCGCAGATTAATTAATTTATTTTTACATACCCTTGTAATTGAATTCGTGGACGTTTGCACATGGAAACATACTCATATTTAAAAACTTAAACATGGTATTTTTTTTTGTTAGATTTTAAGCATATGTAAACTTGGAATATACGACGATATAATATTGAAAAACATACCCTCTTGTATTCCAAGCAAATTATAATATGACCTGTGTTCATATTTTTTTTTGTGTTGTAAACCTCGTGAAATTATAACCCGAACATACAGAAATACCAGCCCATTATTTCTCTATGTTCCGAGTTAAAATATGTTATTTTAAGCATTTGTTTGATTTTGTCATGTATCATATATGCAGCATGCCCAGTTGCATATGTGAGTACTGCTCAAAATAATTTCCACAATTTATTATGTCACAAAAAATTTGTTAATCAAATCTGCTATTACCTCAAAGATAGTTTTAAAAATAATAGTACATAAGAATCTCTCATTTTTCCCTGTCCGGGATATTATACTATTGTTAATTAATAAGCGTCTTAAGCGGCGCATAATAATCTAGTCTTATACATAAATAGGTTGTGTGAAACCTCAATAATTGTTTATAACAAACATATTACCTTTCCAATTGCACCCTTTAACAGGCGTTTGCTTACATTTTATTTGGCACCATTCATTGGCGATGGTAGTTGACATCTTATTTGGCACCATTCATTGGCGATGGTAGTTGACATCTTGTTTGGCACCATTCATTGGCGATGGTAGTTGACATCTTATTTGGCACCATTCAAAGGCGATGGTTGTTTTATTGTGTACATTAAAAAAATGATCAAAATCATGATTATCTTTTACAATACTAAAGTAAAACTAATATGTTATTTGAACTATATTTTTGGTTTTATAATAATATCCCCCAAAAGACCGAGGTTAGGGAGTATAGTTAGGTGTATTCTTCAAAGGAAGAATATTTTTTTTCCTAAAAAGAAGTAGAGTCAGTGAAAGTGTGGATGGTACGCCATCATCAGTGTTGCCTATTTTGGCTATTTATGAAAAAATATTTAAAAAAAAAAAAACAGTGTGTTCGAACTGTGATGCTTTAGGCATAAACAAGGTTTTGTTGCATTTTAAGGTGTTGTTTTGGTATTAATTTATTATGTATTCTAGTTTAAGTAAATATAACTAATTTAATTGAGAAATGTTATCCTGTGTTATGGGCAGAACGCATAACTGCTCTACAATATGTCCCCAGGCCAGCTCACGGTAGAGACAAAAGTACCCTCTATCTCAGAGGGCAGGTCGCACGAATGCGTCGGGATCTCTCTCTCTCTCTCTCCTTCTCTCTCCCACAATCGTCTGGGAATACTCACTGGGGAAAGGCTCCTGCCGAGGCAGATTGACAACAGGATGTAATTAATAGACTCATGTATTGTAAATTCAAACACAGTACAAGGGTTATTACAGCACAATTCAATTCAAGTGATGCATGTTACACAAGCCTAGCTATCGAGTTTATATCTCATGATCCCTGTCAACGAAACTTTCTGAGTGGTGGCTTTACGCGAGAGTTCAAACAGTCTATCGTTACGGACACATTAAAGAGGGTAAATCAGAGGACAGCTTACATGGTGATTGAAGAATCCTTCGGCTCTCGGGTTCAGCAGGGCTCATCCCGAGTCTAGGACAGGTCCCGAAGTTCACAGGCATGGTAGAACACCAGCGCTAACACTCGTATGTACTTTAATTACATCGCAGATGTTACTGCGTTTAATTTGATCGGGCTAGTTAGCCGCGAACTGTATAGTTCGCGGAGGAGTGTCACGTGCGCCTGAGACGGCTTGTACTACTCGACTGGTGGCGGCGCGGCGGAGCGTGCCGGAATGCCGAGGGGAGAGGAGGTAGGTAACAGGAAACAGCGGGGAGCAACGAGTTGTTGCCCGCAGCGGTTTGTTTTTAGGGACTCGCGTTGGCGCTCCCTGTTGCTCTAAAAACGTACCATAACACTTCCCCCCGCGCTTGGAAAAAAAGCGACGTGGCAATGGAGCTGTAGGGAAAAAAAATCCTCTTATGCTTCCATCGGGGTTTTTGAGAGATTCGTTGCTTGAGAGATTGCCTAGCTAGAACATACAGTTTATGCTATAGTTTAGGTCACAATGTTTGTAGGGAATGGATGGGGGTACATGGAATGTTTGGAAAAGACAGCTTTGGGGAGAGTACATGGTGTAAAACAACATACAAGGTTATGCAATTGAAAATAACAATACACATGGTTATGCAATTGAAAATAACAATACACATGGTTATGCAATTGAAAATAATGACAATACATTTGTACAAGAGAAGAGAAAAGGTGTGATTCTAAAGTTTCATTGGTCTGGGAGCTAAGTTTGCGAAGCGTGGATTTGTTTGGTTTCGGAGAATTTCGAAGAAAAGGACGTGGTTTCACAGATTCTAAGGATTACAATATCACTGTAATCAGACCCATTTGAGATAACACTCAAGAGTACACTTGGGCCTTAGAAAACACTTGGTTTGGTCGAAAACGTTGAAGTTCACGAAGTGGAGACTGTGGTTGCTGTGCCGCGACTATGGTTACAGAGGCCATTGAAGAGAAGAATCCAGTATCTGCAGACATGCCAGTACGAATCCTAAGTGTTATTATGGTAAACACGGATCGTATATAATGGTTATTGAAGCATAGTGTAGCTCAAGATAACTTGTATTGGTACGCATTCAGCGAATACTGGTGGGTCAAGGTAATGATGGTTTACACATGACGATATATGCGTCACTGCATGACAGAGCAAGGGACGGCAAGGTTGGCATTGATAGCAAGAGTAAGAACAAACCTAGGAGCTAGCGTGCTCAGAAGGTAGTTTAGAGTGTCATAATGTATAGTGGGACAACTCGGCTTGCTGTGGCACGACAAGACAACATACATATGAGCGGTATGGTCTGTGTTTTTAGGAACAAATGCGTAGAAAATGGCAGCAGGAGGGACCTTGTAACCACAGCGCGTGCTGTCAGGAAGTGAAGCTCAGCTTGGCTGTTGATGATGACATCCGCCTGGGCTTCTTTTTAAATCCGGGAGAAATTATTATTAGAGCAAAATTCTTGAAGTTTACCTGCCTAGGGACCAATGAAGAAAAGGTTTGGAGAGAAACAAAATGTGTCCAGAAAATGAAATAAACGAAATTTAGCCACCGACTCAGAGAGTGACGAAGAGAGATTCCTAACTAAATTGTGATTACATGAACATTTTCCTTTTTCAGGAAGACTTGGCGTTTGCCGAGTGACAATATGTCTTGGTTAAAAAACAACCGGCCCTCTATGGCCTATGTTAACATAAGATGGTAACATTTTCGTAGAATTTCAAAGAACAAGACAAAGAATCGTGAACTAGTCACGGCAGAGGGAAACCAATTCATGAATAAAGGTTGTCAAAAAGAGACAGACGTTACGCCAAGTGCATATCGTACATATCCAACATTCATGAATGTGTTTCGTAGAATTGAGAAAGAGAGAAAAGGTGAGACATATGCAGAGATTGAGGGGGAAAACCTGTAGATAACCGGACAGTTACCTATTCGAACTCCAAGTGAGGGCGAAATATGGTCAACGACAGATTTTTCACTTCATAACATACGTCTGAGAACATGGGGGAATGGGGGAGGAGGGGAGGAGGGAGGCGAGTTACGAAATTTGCTAGAGACTGGACTAATTTCCAATTCAAACTCTATGTGAAGATGAAACATAATCAACCAGCAGATTTCCTGACTCTTTACATTTATTAAAGGAGGAGAGATTTGAATACACATTATAACAAAGAGGCTAATCTTTCGCGTGTATTGGGCAAAAGATTAGGGGTCATTTTAAAACTTCTACATGATTGTGAGAAAAGACAGACCCTTGCTCCAATTTCACAAACCTGGGGGTTTTCTTATTCGTTCTCCAGACAACGAGTTAGGTGGTTTTGTGCTCAATCGATTAACTCCCACAGCACTATGCCCCATAATTGACAGTGAAGCTGAAAACTAGTCCTTTTGGGATAGTAGATATTCCTGGGCTTCTTTCCTTTTAAGAAGTAAAAAACAGGAAGTCCACGGGCATCGGCGTTGAATGACAACAAAAGGGTTGTGGACTACATTTCGTAGATCGCACACAAAAGGGTTTGATATTATTTCGTTCGCACGACTCATGGTAAGTGTTTTAACGTCTCCACGTATAGTGTACAAAATATGTAAGTACATACAAGATACAACTCAATTATAGACAGAAGTCAAAGAGTTTATACAAAGCATCTTAAAGAGGATGGCAAAGCCGATATTATGTCGTTCACACGAATCACGGTAAGTGTTTTAACGTCTCCACGTGTAGTGTACGGAATGAACGATTTACAACAAATTTGCCCAGTATTGAAAGACAGTAGCCCAATTACGTTCGAAAATGTGGGTCCCCATTCAATACAGACGGCGGATTAAGCGGTTCTCATGCCAAAAGACACACGACCAAAATAGAATATACAAAACGGTACTCATGACAAATATGTCACACGACCCACTCAATAACGTTTAGCTATGAGCGAAAGTGATTATGACGAACTTCTCGTATTGTGGCAGGTATTTTAAGGATCCCTCCTATAATGTAACAGGGTTACGTTTAAATACAACACAATAAACGTTAACAATGCTTGTTTTAACACAGTATATGAAGATTTGTTAGATTAACTAACTCCGTAGCCCAGGAGCGTACGATAGAATAACAAGGAGGTAAACAATTTAATGTCACTTCATATGTTATAAAGGCGGGGTGATGACAGAGTACATTTCTGTTTACACCATGTGACAAACAAAGACAGACCTATATGGTTTTACATACTGTCTGTTGTAGCAACTTCAGTGGGAACAAACAAAAGGGACCAATAGTGGTTTTACATACCCTTTGTGCAGTTACAACATACCGGGTTATGTGCAATTTAGGTTGCAAACAAGAGTTGAATGCCTAAGTTTACAAAACGATTGTCAAACAAAATATTGATGATTCACGTTAAACTGCCGTTATTTATGTACGGAAAACAGGGTTGCCGTTAGGTTTTATTAACCTTTTCCGTCAGGGCTGAGGCATGTAATACAAGACATACATGTTGAGAAGAGGGACAAATCGAGGACTTCTTATAACAACAAAAGACCGAGTATTTGGTTTTACGTACTTTAGTTGAAGCGGGCCCAAGAAGATTTGTATAAGGGTGGAAAGACCAATTTAAAGGCTTTTCCTTTATTTATATACATATGATTTCAAAATGGACGTGTTAAAATCCAATTTGTTAGCAAAGAGCTCGGGTAGGACGCCATCAATTTTTTAACATTTGAGAAAAATTGAAAACTACTGTACACAAGGAATGTGATTATGTGAGTAACCACTTATTTTTTTACCATGATGAGTAAAATATGGAGCATGTTAAGATGGTTTACTTGTCCTGGGTCGTGATTTAACGCTTTGGAGTTTACCAAATCCGACTTTAGAACGACGCTCCAGTACTTACAGAACATAAAAGAAAAATTTTTTGAAGAGATTCCTTCCGATATGATGAAAAAAAAAACAACAAACAAAAATGGTGAAAATTACAATATTGCATTACATAGCAAAGCGTGCCATGGCATGAACGTTGCGTAGTGTGGGGGGTGAGAGGCAATGATTTGGGTTCATGACTCCCAGACACTGTGACTCGACGGGTGTCTCTGCTCTAAAGTGATCAATTTTAGAACAGGTGAGAAAAAAATAAATAAAAAAACGTGTGAAACAAAAATTACGGTGGTTGCCAATTCACGAACATGAACGGGGTAAACTACACCGTGGAGTGTACATAAATTTACAAAAATGATTTTTTTTAACAATATTCGTTTTATCAACGAAAGGGTGGACATGTAATTGACACTTTACACGCCAGACATTGTAAGACTTCAATGTGCTTACAAAAAGGGTTGTGGTGATACACACTGGATCATTTTGAGTTTGCTGAGATAGTGGGGGTAGTTTTACTCGACTCCTCACTTCCAGTCTTTGCGATATCCTTAATATGGTAATTACCAATGTGCCTTCCAGAGAAGTCAGACAAAGAGTACACTAGATCTGATATCTTTCTTAGAACTTTGGCCTTCACGAAACGTGGTGCCAGCTTGGCAGAGAAATACGTGGCTCCTTGGGAAAGTGTGTTGTTCTTTCTCCAAACTATGTCTCCTGTGTTGAAGGTGACATGTTTCCTACGTAGGTTGTATCTGTCCGCACTCTTTTGATGAGCCAGGAGTAAAGCATCAGTGACTTCACTGTAGATGGCCGACAGTTCTTCCAGACGATGGGCATAGTCCGCGGTAGGGTTGCTAGTGGCGGCAATTGACGTAGGAAAGTTTGTGTCCCTATGTAGAGAACCGTGAACAACTTGTTCCATACCGTGTTTTAAGAAGAAAGGTGTGTAACCAGTGGCCAGGTTAACCGTGTTGTTCATAGCAGCCTGAATTTTATCTAGGTTTTTACACCAAGTGCGTTGATCTTTATCAACTAGAATAGCCAGAGCTGTGTTGATTGTCTGGTTATAACGTTCGACAGTGTTATTTTGTGGGGTATACAAGGTGTTATAGTAAATGTCCTTGATTCCGTATTTGGCAAGAAAATTTTGAATTCTTGAGCAATAAATTGTTTTCCGTTGTCAACTATTACGGTTCTGGGTGTTCCGTAAGGTATAAAAATGTGTTTTTCCAGAAGTTTGATGATGGCGGACGCATTGGCTCTTTTTAAAGGGAAGATCCAACAGAATTTAGTGAAAACATCCACTACACTAAGTATGTGCATGTGTCCGGCATAACTTCGAGGAAAAGGTCCGACGAGGTCCATTGACAATGATTGTAGGGGTCTGTCGGCACGTTTGGGATTACCCATTAGGCCGGCAGGTGCTGCCGTGCTATGTTTATAAGCTTTACAAGTTTCACATTTAGAGATGTAATTGCGAATTTGCTTAAAGAGACCAGGCCAGTAATACTTCAAGGTGATCTTTTTATACGTCTTGAAATTTCCTGGGTGTATGGAGTCGGGAGCACTATGATTGTCAATGATTATTTGTTCTCTACCTTCGAGGGGAACGACAAGTTTCCACGAGTAATCTTCGAGGATGGATAGTGGTGCCTTGCAATTACGGTATAATTGTCCTTCTTTTATGATAAAGTTAGGAAACTTTTGTTGGTTATTTTTACAACCTTCGAAGATTTTCAAGTACCATTCATCTTTTGTAGATGGAGGGGGGGCAATTGTGTCAACATTTAATGAAGCTAGTTCAATTCTTGAAAGGGCGTCGGGAACAATATTGTCCGCGCCTTTACGGTGAACAACATCAAAATTGTATTGAGACAAACGGGAGGACCAGCGAGCGAGCCTACCGGAGGGATTACTTAAAGAGATCAACCATTTCAAACTACTATGGTCTGTGACTACAGTAAATTTGCTACCGTCTATGTAACCGCGGAAATGGTGAACAGAATCCAATACAGCCAATAACTCTTTTTCGGTAATTCCGTAGTTTTTCTCGTGTTTGTTTAGTGTGCGGGAAAAATACGCTACAGGGTGTTCGCCATCTGGGAATTCTTGAGTAAGAACTCCACCGATTCCTACATTGGATGCGTCCGTGTGGAGGGTAAAAGAGAGTGCAAAATCCGGGCAATTCAGAACGGGAGCTTTTTGAAGGGCATCTTTTAAAGTTGTAAACGCTTCTTCAGCTTCGACAGACCATCGGAAATTGCTGACACCTTTACGGATGCCGGTAATTTTATTTAAGGGGGCTGCAATAGTGGAAAAGTCTTTGATGAATCTCCTGTAGTAACCTGCGAGTCCAAGGAAACCTTTGACTTCCTTCGCGTTCTTGGGACGGGGAAAATTTGCCATGGCTTCCACCTTAGCGGGGTCTGTTCTTAGGCCTTTTTCGTCGACAATGAATCCCAAATAACGTAGACGGGACTTACAGAATTCAGACTTCTTCAAGTTGATGGTTAAACCAGCGAACTTGAGTTGTTGGAAAACTTTTTCCAGCATTAATAGGTGTTTTTCAAAGGTATCGCTGACGATGATGAGGTCGTCAAGGTAACAAAACAGGCTGTTATCGACTTCAGGACCGAAAAGTTTGTCCATCAGTCTTTGTAACTCGGCGGGGCTATTTTTTAGACCAAAGGGTAATCTTTTAAAATGGAACATTCCCCTACCAGGTACAACGAAAGCAGTTTTTTCGCACGATTCTGCGTCCAAGGGTATTTGCCAAAACGCTTTGCTGAGATCGACAGAAGAGATGAACTTGGCGTTACGCAGCTTGTCTAAGGTTGCGTGAACGTGAGGTAAGGGATACGCATCAGCTTCCGTGCAAGAGTTTAAACGTCTACTGTCGAGACAGAAACGTGCAGAGCCGTCTTTTTTAGAAACCAAAAGAGTTGGGTTGGTCCATGCACTTCTGCTGGGAACCACCACACCCATTTTTAACATTTCGTCAAGTTCATTTTCTAAAAGTTTAAGTTTTTGGGGGGCTAAGTTGTAATAACGTTGCTTTATGGGTGGGCCATTGGTTTTGATATGGTGTTCAACCAAATTTGTCAAACCTAATCCGCATTTTTCGAAGGATATTGATTCGAATTTATTGACCATTTCCTTTAGTTGGAGAGCCTGGTCCGTGCTTAAATTTTCGTGAGGTATTATTGTGCGGATCTCACTAATTTGAGCGGCAGTGGAGGTTTCGCCAAGAGTATTAAATACTTGGGGAGCAACATTGAATGCCTTCCAGAAGTCAACGCCAAGGATGAAATTCTGGGATATAGAGGGCACTATTAGAAAGTTGATTGTAACTATTTTATTGTTACAATTAATTGGCAGGGCAAGGGCACCGATGACCGGCTGAGAAACATTATCTGCAGTCGTCAGGTGTGTCGATTGGGGCGAAATTCTAAAATCACTGTTAACAAAAGGCAGGTGAGCATTGTTGCCAAGACAGCTGACAGATGCCCCACTATCGAGTAATCCGGAAAAGGTCACATTGTTAACAGAGAAGGAAGCATAGGGTCTCCCATCTTTAGCTTGTTTGCAACAAACCGAAGAAACATTTAAGGTCTGGTTAAAATACTTAATGTGTGCTAACCAATCAGTCCATTCTTTAGACCTTGGTTCAGAATGGGTGCCTGAGAGGTTATTATTTAGTTTTTTGGCCTCTTCATGTAGAAATTTGGTGGGGGCTTGGAGAGATCCACCTGAGGTCTGACATCGCTTGGGTTTTGTAACCTTTCCATGTCGTGTCTTGATTTCTTGAAAATATTGCGCAGTTCGTCGCGTGGAGGAGAGCGGTCCCTAGAGTGATGTCTCTTGGAAGTTCGGGGTTCCTTGGATTCCAGAAACTTCGCTTGCTTGAAACAAGTAGTGGCCAGATGGCCTACTTTTTTGCAAAAAGAGCATACTTTTTTGTTGTCGAATTCTGGTTTTAAACCAGACGAACGGCTTGGCACAACTACATTATTAGACACATTCTTTATGTTCTTCCTATCCTGGTATGATTCCAGAAGGAGACAGACTTCGTTAAGCTGGGCCAGGGATGCAATTTTCTGCGAGGTGATGATGTTCTCGTATTTGCTTAAAAGGCCATCAGTTATGACTGGTAATAGTTCAGCTTCCGGAACGGGATGTGAAAGCTTGATGTTAATGGATTCCGCCCTTTCTATGAATGTTGCTACAGGTTCATTTACCAGTTGTTTAATAGATAGTAAAGATAATTTGATCCTGTGCTGGGCTTCTGTTTTTCCGAAGCTCGAGATTAGGGCAGATCTGAGTTTATTCCAATCTTTGCATTTAGTTTTTTGGATGCGGTGCCAGGGTATCAATTCTGGGGAGATGAGTTCTATGAAGTTTTTTCGTAGAATCTCGAATGGGATATTTTTGATTGTAGCCGTTTCTTCGATACGGTCGATGAAATCCAGCACATCGGAGACGCCATTATATTTGACTTTCCAAGAGGATAAATCGTAAGTTTTATCTTGTGTCAAGGTGGGTGCGATGTCCTGTTTTATCATTACTTGCGGCATAGGTTCTTTGTTAGGAACAAGATTATCCAAAACTTGCATAGCCAAGCGTGAATTATTTTCGCTTGATGGGGCGAGGTTTATTTTCTTAATATACTTTTTGTTAAATAAAAGTGCATAAGCCTTTAATGTAGATTTAGATTTGCTAGATGGCGAGAGTCCTCTATCCTTTAAAGCAGTTTGTAAGTGAGTTTTGGATAAACTGAGCACGTTGGGAATGATACCCAAATTGGATGATGCCATAGCTTGATTGTTTTCCATTGTGAGTTTCCCGGGAGGTGAAAAAATTTTGCCAGGGATTTCCTTTAGCAAACGCAAAATTAATTTTGTGAGGCACTTTTCACTTGGTAACCACTGGTTGACACTTCTAACATAGTTATAGAAAACTGTATTCCATACTACAATTTGGTATACATGACACCAGAATTCATGGTCAAGGTGGAAAAAAAATTGGCGTGGACTGACCTTAGGGGAAACACTTTTTTATTTTTCACAAAGCACTTTTGGAAATTCGGTGAAATTCACAAGTATTAAACTGATTTTTCAAAAAAATTGGCCAGGACTGGCCTTTAGAAAACGGCTTTTTAAATTTTCACAAAGCACTTTTGGAAATTCGGTGAAATTCACAAGTATTAAACTGATTTTTCAAAAAATTGGCCAGGACTGGCCTTTAGAAAACGGCTTTTTAAATTTTCACAAAGCACTTTGCACTGAGAGGGGCACTAAAATTCACAAAAGGCACTCTTCTGGCAAATAGGAACAAACTTCCGGATGAAAATAATTGAATATGGGATTTGATACGTCAACCACATTGAAATTGTTTTATTTATTCATGGAACCAATCATTGATTTTATTATATTATTTCACTTTCCTTTATGTAGGGAAAAAAACACAATTCACTTTACACTTATGCTGAAAAAAAACGGTACCTATAATGTAGAATAGGAAAAAAGTCATTATTTTGTCCATTTAGTGTAATATAAATTGTACTAATTTAATAGACACAAGTGGGCCAATTGGTATATTGTGCAAAACAACAAAAAAACGTCAGTCCGAAATTTTTGATTAAAGGAATTCGCACAATAAACTGGGATTCCAGCATCAAGTTTGTAATAATCATTTCCGTTGCTAGCCGGTTTAGTTATAAAAGGGCGTTCTGATTAAAAAAGTGCTGCATAGCAACAGATAATCATTTGTTCCGACGGGTTTTTTCGTTGGAATTTGGCGCGGGAACAGTTGCGCGCGCAGTCCGGAGACTAGGTATTTGCTGCGTTAATATTTGCCGTTTGCATAGGCGCGAAAGCTGTTGCGGACCGGTGTTTGTGGCGCGTGCGCAGTCAGATTCGCGGTTTAAATTTTGGGCGACCTTCTACTTGCTTCTAAAATGGCTGCCTTTAAAATGCGGCGTGATTCTACCCATATGTTTCTGTGGTTTTTTCACAGAAATTCCTGTACACTGGATGTAGAATAACAAGTTATAATTAATGTTCACAAAACAATTCCTGTGCAGGGAGAATTTCGACCAGTTGCATCCAGCAAAACGATCGGGACAGAGGGAGAAAAGAAAGAGAAAAAAAAAATTCCGAGGCCCCACGCTGTGGCGACAGTTGTTATGAACCACGTTGCGCGCCAGTTGTTATGGGCAGAACGCATAACTGCTCTACAATATGTCCCCAGGCCAGCTCACGGTAGAGACAAAAGTACCCTCTATCTCAGAGGGCAGGTCGCACGAATGCGTCGGGATCTCTCTCTCTCTCTCTCCTTCTCTCTCCCACAATCGTCTGGGAATACTCACTGGGGAAAGGCTCCTGCCGAGGCAGATTGACAACAGGATGTAATTAATAGACTCATGTATTGTAAATTCAAACACAGTACAAGGGTTATTACAGCACAATTCAATTCAAGTGATGCATGTTACACAAGCCTAGCTATCGAGTTTATATCTCATGATCCCTGTCAACGAAACTTTCTGAGTGGTGGCTTTACGCGAGAGTTCAAACAGTCTATCGTTACGGACACATTAAAGAGGGTAAATCAGAGGACAGCTTACATGGTGATTGAAGAATCCTTCGGCTCTCGGGTTCAGCAGGGCTCATCCCGAGTCTAGGACAGGTCCCGAAGTTCACAGGCATGGTAGAACACCAGCGCTAACACTCGTATGTACTTTAATTACATCGCAGATGTTACTGCGTTTAATTTGATCGGGCTAGTTAGCCGCGAACTGTATAGTTCGCGGAGGAGTGTCACGTGCGCCTGAGACGGCTTGTACTACTCGACTGGTGGCGGCGCGGCGGAGCGTGCCGGAATGCCGAGGGGAGAGGAGGTAGGTAACAGGAAACAGCGGGGAGCAACGAGTTGTTGCCCGCAGCGGTTTGTTTTTAGGGACTCGCGTTGGCGCTCCCTGTTGCTCTAAAAACGTACCATAACACCTGTTACAGATGATACGTCTACGGTTGTCCTCGACGAGAGTCAGTATTACAACACCCAGCGTATTAGATGCTGTGGGTGCTTGCGGACCCCGTCCACGTAACACCTTATTGATTTTGTTTATATTTTTAGTTTTAGTATTCTAAGTTATGACTTTTCTATTGTCAGCACTTCAGATGAGTGCGTCGCAAACTCATCCACCATGCCTTACGTATGGTGGGCGCGATTGATGTTGCGACGCAATCATTTGCAAGCTATTTATTCGCATCATTTGCTTATTTTTCTGAATATTTTTATTATGGCAATGCCTTCTCTATAATGATGTATATTTGTTCCCCCTTCAGACCAAGGTAGATAGTTAGTACAGCAGTTTTTTTTTAGCTTTTTAGTTGTGTTTGAGGGCAAACACGTTCGGAGCGAGCGGGGTATTGTTATGAAAATAAGTACGGCGAATATTTTTTTTATTTTTGTCTATGGTTTCTTTTAACAACCACACTTTGAGTGCAACAGGTTGGTAGGAATGATTTCCGTTTTTGTGTTGGCTTCACTTTCCGGTAGGGCCTCCTCAGGGCAGGGAGACCTTACCGGGACGTGACAGCGCCATGTTTTAAGTTTTTAAAAGAATAATTGTGAAACGATCGCGGGATGACGGTTTGTCGGAATATTTTTACCAATCTGGAATTTTAAAGATCAAGGATCAATCTTGAGTGAATGCCGTGGTGGCTTCCGTGTTAAAAAGTCGCGATTCATGATGTACGCGCATGTGATATTATAGCCTGTCGGCATTAAATTGACTAATCCGTTAGCGACACGCGAATCCTCGCTCGCTCCGCGACCAAAGCCCGTTAAATTACGAATATAAGGATTTTAGTTGGGACTAGCCTGTTATTTGCGTCCCACTCACTTTGCCACGTTGACTGGTACCGAACTTCCCTTGGGTAAGGGCCATAAATGAACCAATCCTACGGACTACCTGGACCAACAATCGTGACGGGCCCTCTTGGACTTGGGCCGGCTACGCCCTGGCGGGCTTTGACGAGATCCTGCAGCACCCGTGGACTGGAGGCCTTGGGATGGCTCCGTCCAGATGTCTCCGAAGAACTTCGCCGTCGGCCATCCTTATGCACGTCAGTGAGATTTAGTTAGGATTAGTAGCTTATTAACGGTCTGAACCTGGGGTGAGTCTTAACACGTAACTTAAACACCATAATTTTGTCCCAAAATTCAAATATAGATGTTATACTGTTATTTTCATAACGCAACTCTTTTATTTAAAGTTTCCCGTCATACCCTATGTCATTGCAATTTAAAGTATTGTGCCCATGTTCCTTGAAAAGAGATCTCATTTGCTCTACGGATGGTTTTCGTCCCCCCAACATATCTTGTCACCAAAGTGACAAGATTTGGCGCGTAGCTGGGAAGCTACAAAGTTGGATGGACGATTGCAAATGGATTGCATCACCTTCCTCATTGAAAACTCACCTGCATACCACAAAAACATAATGTTACAAAATGTTACAAACCGGGCCGTGTATCGCACGTAACAAAATGGCGCCCAACAGGTATTTCAAATTGATTTAATGTCATTACTATCGCGACTTTCATTGCTTATCAAATTTCCCTAACAAAATTTAAAAAATAATAAATGCAGTTGTTACTAAATAAAAAAAAATTTTAAAAATGTCTTTTAACCCGATTTACACAGAGCTACACAACCGAAATTATTATTTTTAAATATTTTTATCACATCACACTACCTTTCATCAAAATATACACATTACATCAAAATATTCACTTTCTTATTAGAAATTGTCTATATTATCACATAATCTTATTACACATTTTACATCAAAATACAATATAATAAAAAAAAAAAAAAATTATATTACGTACCGAAGATAAAAAAATTATTACAAACATTCATGATTAGTTTATAAGAACACTTTTATTAGACACAGCCTACTTATAAACTAATGTTGATTGGACTTTATGTATTCAAACCTGTACCTAGTTCGCACATTGTACTTATTGTAAATTCATCATCATCATTACATAGTATAAAATGAAGTCGCCCAAAATGTATTTGCGCATAGATCTTTTAAACTACGCAACTTTCATGCGGTTTTCACCAATAGATAGAGTGATTCAAGAGGAAGGTTTCTATGTATAATACATGCTTATTATTTATTATAGTAGACAAAAGCCGAAAAACTCAAATATTCAAGTCAGGCAACGGGCAGCTGCCAAGCAAGTGGTGTGGATTTTATAAAAGGTTGGGTAATGACCTTGTGTTTCGTTAGCCACAGCAACGTGTAGCCGGGTATGCTAGTTATGCATATTATTCACCATATCTAAATAATTAGGATTAAATCTGTACCTTTAAATTTTCTGCATCAAAAAATGTATAATAATGTACAAAAAATAAAATAAATACATTAAATATTTAATTACATTTTTTGAAACAAAATATACAATTTCTGTGTATCAAAATATGCATTGTACACCAAAATAAACACTTTATATCAAAATATACAATTTACATCAAAATATACATTTTACATCAAAATACACATTTTAAGTTGAAACATGTTTATAAAATAAACGTTTTTTTTTCAGGTCCAGCGAGCCTCACGGGACTCTCCTCTGAGCTGCAGTCCCGGCAGAGGTTCCAGCCGCTGCCAGAGCGACCTTTCTTCGACGACGTCTCCCCGCGCAACGTTACCGCTATAGTGGGTCAGTCCACCGTGCTGCATTGCCGGGTCAAGCACATGGGCAACAGAACGGTGAGTCAATGCATTCATCAAACTTTCTCATTCTTCTGGATGGTATTTTTTGCTTCCAAAACTGATGCCAAATTAGAACTTCAGATACACTTGGATTGTAAATACTAATAACGAAATGGGTTTGCTCGAATCGGGTGACAACATGTCTAGGAAAAATAAGGTATGCAAGGAAAAGGGATGACCAATCACTTACTGTAGTGTATGATATATATGAAGAACACACACACCGCGCTCGTTCGGGGAAGCTGGGGATTCCGAAGTTTCACGAGCAAAGCAGTGCAATGTAGGGATCAGCTTGTCGGCCAACGGCGCGCAGACCTAATTAGAGAGCTCTGGTAAACAGTCGCTGCAATACAATATTACGTCTACATTATAATTCACAATGAACCAAAACAAGAACTTACATTGTAATCATTTACATTGTGGGCTAACGAGCCACAACAGAATAAAAAAACATTACACTTACCATTGTATATCAGCAAACGAACACACAACAAAATAAACTAAAGAATTAAATTAACTTAAAAAAATGCTTTTATGAGTTGTGATCTTACACCTTGATGCAATATTGTACCTTCTATTAAAATAAGTCATTAGAAAATAAAACTTCGAATTACTATAACTAGAACTACATATCAGGTAAGTATATCTAGTTTTTAATTTTAATTCTAAAGCAATCATATGAAATAAACCAGCGGTTTAACCACCCTGCGATCGTCAAGCCTTTTTATTT
Organism: Limnephilus marmoratus; assembly: GCA_917880885.1. NCBI lineage: Eukaryota > Metazoa > Arthropoda > Insecta > Trichoptera > Limnephilidae > Limnephilus > Limnephilus marmoratus. The sequence goes on along the minus strand of OU862918.1, from coordinate 49,210,154 downwards.
ATTTATTTCAAAACATACGGCACAACATGTGCCATTGACATAATTATATTTATATATATTATAATACAATAACATGAGAAAGTGACATATAAATGTAGAGTTAAATATAAAAACAAAAGGTAAAAAAAGAAGTTACGGTAATGAGTAGTAAATAGAATTAAGATGTATAAAATGAAAGTATAAAGTAAAAGTGTGAACTATAAAATATAAAGTATAATGTAAAAGTAAAAAGTTAAAATAAAAAGTTGAAAGGCAGGAAATAATTTAGACTATAAGTTACCTTTATAAATAATAAAGTACAAAAGTTATAAATAATAAAGTACAAAAGTTATAAATATAAAAAAAAAGTATGACAAGTAAACAGTAAGAAATGGTTTTAGGAGCCATATATTGAAGATAATATAAAATTTCAACAAATAAAAGAAAGGTATTACGGAGTATACAATGCGATATGAAAAGTAGGTACCTATGATATGTTTCTAATCCATAGGTATTAGAGTGCATACTGGTAGGACATAATATTATGGTTACATGATTATATTTATTATGATTACGTTGTAGTACTAGCAGATAAATTTTGTCTAATGCATCTTTTGTATGATGACAGACTTCCGGCATGATCGATATGAGCAAATTCATTACCTAAAATGTGTAAACGATGTATTATTGAATTTTGTTCTGCATTGCTGAGAGTATTGTTGCAATAATAAGGTGTTTTGAGTCGAGTTGTTCTACTAGGTACATGATAATTTATTAAAGAGACCAATTCAGGGGAGTCAAACCAGTTATTGTTTATTTTAAATAAAAAAATAAGATCATTGAGTATTCTTCTATCTTTTAACGATAAGAGTCGCATTTTTTGTAATAGAGAATCATAGTTTATGTCATCCAAGGGAATTCCTAATTTGAAATTAATTGATCTGAGAAATTTGCGTTGGTTTTTTTCAATGGAGTTTGCGTGACTTTTGTAGAAAGGGTTCCATATGGGGGAATTATACTCCAAATGACTCCTAACCAGAGTCGTATATAGTAATTTAAATGTATGAATGTTTTTGAAATCTTTACATAGTCTTAGAATGAAACCCAGCATTTTCATAGCTTTATTAGTAATAATATCAATGTGGTTAGTAAATAGTAGTTTAGTGTTATATCAGTCATTATCAAACTTTTCAGTCATTTTATCATTTTTATGTTTGTACGCGGGCCGCAGGTGGTAGGATACATACATCATGACAAGTTTAACTTTGCAGTCGGTGGTGTCGCAAATCTATTTAAAACTAGCTGGTACCCGGCATGCGTTGCTACGCCATTTAATAAAGAAAATGTTTCTCAAAAATTTTCCTGCGTGTCCTTTCCCATTCGTCCAGTTCCCCTTCCCCTCTCGCATTCCCACTCCGCTCCACCACCTTTCCTCTCCTCATACCACTCTCCCCCTTCCCCCGTGCCGCGAACCCCCTTCCCGAGTTCCCCTCCCCCCTCCCTGTTTCCTCTCCCCCGAAACCCCTACCCGAGTTCCCCTCCCCCCTCCCACATTCCATACATTCGTTCCCGGCACATTCAGTTTTCAAACAGCTCGCGTGCCACATATTGCAATTTTTAATACAAATTTCATGATGCCAGAACTCACCAGCAGTTTTATACAAACATTTTCCTGACAATAACGAACACAACAAAAAAAGAATTATCTAATTTAGTGCAGTCGTTCGGAAGTTATGCGCGTACATACATTTTGGCGATTCATTTTTATTTATATATATAGATAGATAGATAGATTAAAACTGATTTTTTAAAATGAAATGATCAGAAAAAGCAAAAACAAAGCGCAGTTGAAAGTTCTATTTCCCAAAGGCCAAAATAAAAAATGCTTTCGATTTTTATCATTCAGAAATAATTAATAACACATGAAAAGTACTATTGTGCTTCTGATTCAAAATAGTCAAACAAACAAACGAAAGAAGGAAAAAAATTGCCACAGGCACAGATTTTACCATGTTTTTAAGACGCATCATTGTCTTCGACGTAGGTCAAATTAAGATTATCTTTCCAGGGAACCACGAAATTCTGTCTTTTTAAGAATATGTAAAAAAAACTTATTATTTCGAGCGGCTGAATCAAAACTTTGAAGAGAGACTAAAATTTTTCTCTAAACTCTTTTGCAAAGCAGAACAGAAGCCGTTGAATGCTTTTAAATTCAATTTTTTAAATATTTTATTTAGTTAAAGCGCCAGGCCGCACGAATTGGGTTGCAGGCCGCGGATTGCTCATCACTGTGTTAAATGGTGTGCATTTCTCATAAATATCAGACTTTGCACGAGCGCACTTTTCCTTCATAAAAACGAAATATGAAACAAAAATATAAACTAAAATTGGAAGAAGATCTCAAACTCGAAAAGGATGACGTCCTATACGGAAGTGTTTCGATAATTTTCGTAGGCCTTGTGAAATTTCCTTTTATTCCCCTCACGGCCTGTTTCATCAGTGGGGATGCTGTGTGGAGGTTCTTTTTAGGAAAAGAAGGAGCCTCCGTGGTCGAGGGGTTTGCGGAGATTGCGGGTTCAACCCCTGCGTGTGCAATAAATTTCATTTGATTAATTTGTGTTATTTCATTATTTACTCATTTAAAATAATATGTAGTATATTTGCGGTACGTTCCAGAGTGAAAGAAACTCTCAGTATCACTCTTGTGTAAGACCACCATTCAGAATTCATTCGGATGACTAGGACACACTGAACCCCAGATTCCTACCCACCCCTTAAACCCTTATGCTTCCCAGAACTATCCTCTCCCTCCTTTCATCATGACATAGACCCTGAGGGAATTATTTTCCTCAGGGCCTCCTTTGTGGAGCACATGTAAAAAAAAAGAATTGAAATGTAGCTTGAAATGGCTTTAGCCACGTTTGGCGACCAGATCTGTATAGCCAGTTACTCCCCCACCTACCTCTTCCTCATGTCATTTCCCTACCCACTACCTTCAGCCTCATAACATACCCCAATTGTGGGTGCCATTGTTTCACTGGCTCCCGACGGTTGGGAGCAATGGAGACTCTGGTGCGATTTTCATAAAAAATAATTTAAATAATATATATATAAAACCCCTTTCAGGGGTCGCGACCCACACTTTGGAAACCACAAAAATAATCTATTCCTAGTGACCATACGCACGACACACAAGAAAATTATTATACTTTATAAAAATATTACTTGTAAGTATCAGTATTAGTTTATAAATAGTTCATACCACACTGTCTCCACGCACAATACAAAAACATCCTTTCTAAAAATATTACTTGAATACAATTCATAATGGTTCAAACCACACTGTCTCTAGAAGGTATTATAGTTCAAATATCAATGTGTCTAGACTTGTTTTGATTATCATTAAAAGATTATTAATAAGGCATGTTTCTCTATTTACTAATTCTAAGACCTAGATTTTTTAACAATTACTAGACCCACGTACGTAGGTATAAAATAAAGTCTAGACCCAAGTTATTTCGGTACTACTAAGTATAAAATAATATCCGAGGCATCATACTGTTCCTTTCATAAATGATAAATTATTTTTTTGCGTATTCACGTATTAACCAGGTTTTATATCGTTAATAAGACTCTTTATTTTTGCGGCATTCGAAGAAAATTCAAAGAAAATTTTATGAAAACAATGTAAAACCTTTATGAAAAAGTTTCAACAGCTCGAAATACAGGTTGTTCTCAAACGAAATTAACTAATTTTTGAAGTATGAACAGCAAAATCGTGTAAAATTTAACAACTTTTACTTCAGACATTCTTATTGCAATCTTATTTACATCCACTTTGTTTACTAATAAATCTATCTATCTATCTATCTTCTATCTATCCATATATCTATATATATTATATATCTTCTTCTTCTATATAAATAAAAATGAATCGCCGAAATGTATGTACGCGCATAACTTCCGAACAACTGCACCAAATTGGATAATTCTTTTTTTATTGTGTTTGTTACGGTCAGGACAAGGTTTGTATAAAACTACTGGTGAGCTCTGGCATTACGAAATTTGTATAAAAAATTGCAATAGGTGGTACGAGAGCTGTTTGAAAATTGAATGTACCGGGACTTAATGGAATGCGGGAGGGTGGAGCTCGGTAGGAGGGTTTGCGAGACGGGGGAAGCGGGCGAGGGGAGTGGGGAGAGGGATGGCGGTGTGGGAACGCGAGAGGGGAAAGGAGATGCGGGACAGGAAAGGGAAGCGGAAAGGGAACGGGACGAATGGGAAAGGACACGCAGGGAGGAAAAATTTCTTTATTACATGGCATAGCAACGCATGCCGGGAACCAGCTAGTATATATATAAATAAAAATGAATCGCCGAAATGTATGTGCGCGCATAACTTCGGAACGACTGCACCAAATTGGATATTTTTTTTTTTTGTGTTCGTTATTGTCAGGACAAGGTTTGTGTAAAACTACTGGTGAGCTCTGGCATTATGAAAATCGAATAAAAAAAAATGCAAAAGGTGGCACGCGAGCTGTTTTGAAAAATGAATGTACCGGGACTGAATATATGGAATGCGGGAGGGGGGAGGGGAACCCAGGTCGCGGTACGGGGGAAGGGGGGAGAGTGGAGTGAGGAGAGGGAAGGCGGAGGAGGCGGAATGGGAACGGGAGAGGGGAAGGGGACGCGGGAGAGGAAGGAGTGGCGGAAGGGGAACGGGACGAATGGGAAAGGACACGCAGGGAAAAACAATTTTTTATTAAATGGCATAGCAACGCATGCCGAGAACCAGCTAGTTTGTAATAAATTTGTTTTTAAAACATTTTTCTACACAGATATAAAGACAAGGGAACTAAGTCACATATTTCATTATACATCAGACCAGCTCAAGTATCGGGGCTCCGTAGAAGCCCGAGAAAATCTGATTTTCTAGAAACTTGGCGTCCTGTAATGGGCTTGCAGATTTTTCAAAAGTGACCAGCTGCTACAAATCTCAAGTACGCCCAACAATTGAATTTGATAGCCGCCTCTGGGCTGGAGCCGCACAATACTTGATTAACCTTCTTGATTCTGTGCAAAGGGCCGTCTGATTGACAATCTGATTGCCATCTCTAAGCACAGACGCAATAAAGGCATGTTATTCTACAGGTATTTTAACGGAGCCTGCACTAAGGATCCAGCGGCATTGATCCCCGGTGTACCGGTGCAAGTGGGTGAGTGGCAATACGAGCGGAACACCCGTTCACAGTTGGTGTTGGCTTCATGAAAACAGCTCGTTTCTTCGACTCGTTATTTGTGTAAGTCGGCTAATATATGGAATGAGTTAGCGGCATCCTTCATATAATCGGGCCTCTTCAAGACCAGCATAAATTGGGAGGCAGATCTGGGTACGCCGCCCCGGGAACCAATTATTGGACAACCAACACCCCTGCCACAGGTCATCCCAAGTGGTTCACTACGTTTGGTGACTTAGCAGGGGTGCTCGAGTTCATGGGATGAGGTTTGTCTAGGTCTCGGTGGCGAATACGATTTCCCAACCACTGCGGGGCGGGCTGGATCGGAGGAGACTGATTGAGGGAGGCCTTTTGACCTCTCCAGCCGGATTCTCCCGTCCCTTCGCCTTGCACCGCAGTGTGAGGAATAGATTCATACGTCCGTCACTCCTGGCCACACTGATCCCCAGATTCCTGCCCACCCCTCATACCTTTTTCCTTCCCATATCTTCTTCTCCTTTCTTTCCCTTAAAAAACCCTCCACACAGCATCCTCAAAGATGACATGGGCCCTCATGGGCTATCACTATGTAGAGTTAATGTAAAAAAAAACCTTAATTCAGCCCCTACCTTAAGGGCCCGCAACCCGGATTTGTACCGATTTATTACATATTTCCCTTAAACACGGTAAGTTTAAAAGCTCTTAAAAAAATATATGTTATTCTTGAAGATAATATCTAGACTTTGCCCGCGCCAAAACGCAAATTATATAAAATTCCCTTGATAGAAAAAAATCGCAAAGTATGCTCCAAAAATTATTATTAACACGTTTGTTTCAGTTATTTTACAAGTTATATGTATGAAAAAATTCACAGTGTTTCTTTAAATGCTGTTTAAGATAATTCCCGCGAGATTTTTGCTCTATTTCAAACGAGTCGTGTTTTATTAAACATTTTCGCAATTTTCGCATCAATTTTGTCGCCGTAAATGTTAGCGCTCTCCTCTAACATTCGTAATTTCGTATCTCTTCATCTTCTTCTTTTCGGGCCCGGTTGCAGAGCCCTTTAACCCACCTCACAACTCTGGCTTAACATCTGTACGGGCAGAGGTGCTCTTCCGATATTTCACATAAAAAATAACAAATGGTATAATTAATAATAAAACGGTTCCATAATATAGTAGTATTCTGTTTGAAATGATGAGAGGATGTTACGAGTTTGATTTTCGCTCTGCGGAAAATCTATTACTACCACCCACTAGCGCAGGCTCATGAAAAATCACGAGATAATCTGAATTCTTAACACATTGTTTTCAATTTTGAAAATGGCAATAACAATAATTTTGCTGTTAAAATATTTCATCTCTTTTATGAATTCTTGACATATCGTTTCCAATTTTGAAAATGATATTCAAATTCAGAACAAATCCGATTTCATCGAACCAGAGTTAAACTCACGGAGTGATAACCCCACAAACCAAAATCAGAATGATCGATGATTGTTATGTTTATTATTGAATTTGATCTAGTACCAACCTACCGTACAAGAAAAAAACATTTTTCTTCTTAAGTCGGTTCCTCATTACTGAGGATCGTGACCCCTACTCCTATTGCCATGGTGGTCAAGACTCCTCCACTCCTCGTGGTACAGCACTGCGTGAAGAGCCAAACACAACGACCTGCCTATAACGTACTGGACCCCAGTGATACTTGGTGACTCCATCTCATTAGTGACCTTCTGCTTTTTCTGCCAAATAATTTTCAAGGTCTATGAGTTTCTCCAAGTTGGAGTTCTCGGTTTGGCGAGCAACGATTCCAAAGTATTTTACGATACGTTGTAGGCAGATAGTTGAAAGCCTTAAGGCTCTGCAACCGGGCCCGAAAAGAAGAAGATAGAGAGATACGAAATTACGAATGTTAGAGGAGAGCGCTAACATTTACAGCGTCAAAATCGATGCGAAAATTGCGAAAATGTTTAATAAAACACGACTCGTTTAAAATAGAGCAAAAATCTCGCTGGCATTATCTTAAACAGTATTTAAAGAAACACTGTGAATTTTTTCAAACATATAACTTGTAAAATAATTGAAACAAACGTGTTAATAATAATTTTTGGAGCATACTTTGCGATTTTTTTTTCTATCGAGGGAACTTTATATAATTTGCGTTTCGGCGCGGGCAAAGTCTAGATATTATCTTCAAGAATAACATTTTTTTTTTAAGAGCTTTAAAACATACCGTGTTTAAGGGAAATATGTAATAAATCGGTAGAAATCCGGTTTGCGGGCCCCTAAAAGGATGCCTAGCTCTACCGGAATGGCTGGCTGACCTTGGAATCATGAGCACTTAACATTTATAATATTTTGAGTAAACTGTATGTTAATAATTAATAATTAATGAGCCACCATACAGAATGAAAATTATTTCTGAAAGACATCTAAATAAGACAATTCTTTACAATCTTTCCCATCTCATTCCCTTTATCTATCATTATTCCAACATCTCCCACCCACAATACTCTATTACATGGGTCGGCAACCTTTTGTGGTCCAAGGGCCAAATATTTGACGTGGGAACTTGCGCGGGCCGCACTTACAAAAATTCTCTAGCCAGCCCCCCCCCCCCCCCTCGGGACGGATCTCATTTGACTAGGTAGTAGTTTTTATGAGGTCGAAAATTTGCTCTAAGTCAACTTTAATGGGGGGGGGGGGGAGGGGGTGACACAACGTTATCCTCCCCGGGTGACACCCATGCTAGCTACGCCACTGCATATCATTACAGTATAACGGTTCGTATTTTTACGACATTTATTGTTGTTAAAATGACTACATAAATAAAATGTCAATATAATTCATTTTTTAAGAAAGAGTAAAAGAAATGTCTAAGAAACTTCGAACAGAACTCAATGGGATTTTTGTTGTTGGATTTGACTTGAAAGTTCTTTAATATTTGCTTGCATTTTTGATGTGGAGACGCGTAGTATTGCGCCCAAATGTGAATGTGATAATCGAGAACAGTGTTTGTTTTTCCGATAATTAAGAATTGAAAAAGTTTGCTCACAAAAGTAATTACTTGCTGAGCAAACCTTTTTAATTCCTTGTACTTTTCGGAAGGCAAACTCCCGTAGAAATCTACCAAGTTATTTTTTTCCTTAAATGCCATTTTAAGAATATTATCACTTTGCAAATCTATCATGTTTGTTGGCAAATAGCTTGGTTCATTATCGATATCCACTGCGAAGGGGTTTTCGAAAATCTCCATCTTAGATGAGATTTTTTTTTAAATTAGCAAACCGGTTTTCAAACTCAGTTTGAAGTTGTAGTTTTCATGTTAGTATTTTTCCAAATAAAATTTATCCCAGCTTCTTCTACTGCTTTCTTGCAATTTGAAAAATGATTGAGTTTCCTTTCATCGATATGCTTGATAAACAATGATTGTTTAATTTCAAATGATTTAACATCTGAATACGTATGGCATATCAATTTATTTTTTCCCTGTAAACGAGTATTGAGTAGATTCAGTTCGGCAGTCAAATTAGTTAAAAATCCAAGATCTCCCATTATCTTCGCTATCCATTCGCTCCCTTTCTCGCTCCCTTTTACTCCGTTGTGTATGATATCGTCCGTTACGTGCGTTGCGGCGAGAATCTTGCGGGCCGCACCAAGACCCCTCGCGGGCCGCATGCGGCCCGCGGGCCGCAGGTTGCCGACCCATGCTCTATTACATGCCACATCACGTAAACACGTATAAATATTGCGTACATATAAATAATATCTCACCATGATCAACGTTTACATGTACGTTTAGATTTATTGACCGACAAGATTAATCGCATTTTTTTCATCGATTTATCTGGAGCAGTCTACCCTTTGCACTGATAACGGCGTTACAAGTACATTCTTGGCAAACGTTCAAATAATTTATTAAGTGTTTTTTTCTCAAATACTCTGTTGTTTCTCACAAGGGTCCTTGGGGCGAGATAGGATCATTGCTCTTCTTCTAGTTCGACGACTCAATACACCTTGTCACCTTGTCCCAGAATAACCCAATTAGAGATATAATTATCTAACGAAATGGTGGACAAATTGATGTGCGAAATTTATCTGACACTGTGAAGATAAAATTGTATCTTTTTGAGCATCAAAAATTGAATTAAAAAACTGTTAAATTCTTTGACGAAAAGATTTAATGAAACAGGCGGAAAATAAACTTCATAGGACAATCCATGAAATTGTAGGAAAACTTGGAAACCATGCATTCACCAAGGTAATCTGAGATTCAGGAACTCGTTAATTCGTACAACGAATACTTTTTAAAATGGTATTTTCTCTCACAGTGAAAACTCAATGAAAAAAGGCGAATCCGGGTATCCGAACAAAATTTCTTCTCCAATAATCGCAAATTCATTTCAATTTCGAAACAAGTCGATTATTTTGATTAAATGGTGGTGTATATAAAGTGACTTATATTCTTTTAAAAAATATTCCTACAAATAACCAAATGTGTTCAAATTTCACCATTATTATAATTAACTTTTCTTCTTTTTCTGTTCTATATGAAAATAAAGTGATAATTTATGTAGGTAGTAAACAAGACACCATATTATCACTTCGAAATTCAACAGCCTACATTATTTATATCTTCTTCGTCAAGGTAAAGTCTCAATCCTGGAAGAATCACGTGTTTCTTTAGTACTTGATGATATTTCTCTTTTCTACAATCCATCAATCTTTCTTAAATCCCCAACTTTTATTCCACCAAAACCAGCCCAAACTGTCACCGCCGTGTTTCACTATCCGGTGGTCAATGACATTACAATACTTGGGTATAATTCTTCTGTCAGTCGCTTGTTTTTCGATCAACTGGCGGAAAGACTTCAATTTTATTAGAGTCGGAGCATTTTAATCAGTTTGATAACTTATGAACCAGCGTAGCGAAATGCATTTCGTCATTCTGAACATCTTTGCTAAAATCAAAACGTGCTAACGTGTAAACAGAACGTGCTAACAACGCATTTATGTCGTAAGGAATCACTTTTAATAACAGTGAAATTTTAAAACAAGAACCGTACCTACCTATCTACATAAAATGTAAAGAGATATTATGCTTCAACAGGCTTAGCATAGCTTGGTCACAAGTTTAAGGGTGTTTCTTCTAACAAGAAGGTAGTAATATACCTACATATTAAACATGCAGTAACAACAACATATAAGACAGACTTTTAAGGGCGAGTTCCAAGATTTAAAGCTCTATTAAGAACCAGGATTGCAGGACTGAGGGGAAGGATAAACCACTCCAGAAATATTCTCATAATAGAATCCCGTTTGACTTCAGGATCGAGCTTAGAAGAACTTTGGAGGAAGACACTGGCTCCCATAACCCTAGACTGATATTTTATTTATTTTTTTACTTATATTTTTATTTAATTTTCTTCTTATTACCATATTTTATGAATATCTATGTATTTTATGTATATACCTACACACTATATAGGATGTGTGGGATTGCACTCACCTCCCCACATTCTGGAATAAAGACCATTTTTACGCACCAGATTTAAATGTCCGGGTTAAATTTTTCCCACAGGAAAAACTAAACCCTTTCCCACACTTCCCAAATGATCATCTAGTGAATCTACGCTATGCAATTGCACTATATAAGTATTATAAATACAAAACAATACAAGAACAACATGTCAAACTACTAGAGACCAAATAGGAAAAAAATTCACCGACTCCAGATATTTTCATATCAGAGGGTTCGGCTCTGTGGAATTCCTAATTGAACCTATAAATCCTACTGATCCCTCAATATAAATATTTAAAAAATCTTTTGTAATCCTACATGTATTTAAAATGACTGATTTTTGCATTTTTATATACAAATTCTTTGGCAATTCTAATATGCCTAAATTTTGAATGAGAGACCTAGGTATAATGCCAGTAGCCGAAATAACAAATGGTAATATTTTTATAGTCAAATTCTTTTAATCTCATTTCCTAAATCTGTGTATTTTCTTATTTTTTCAGAAACAGTTTTTTGAATATTACAAGAATTTGGAATAGCTACATCAATGATATATGTTATTTTTTTAATTTTGTCAGGTCTATTATGACTAATTGTTCTGTCTGTTAGTACAGTTTTATCATAATATATTTTATAAAATTCATTTTCTAAAAATGAATTTGGTTCATATTCATAATATGGTACTACATTATGGCAATCAATCAAGTTATGTTTAATTACCAAACTTTGGTGAATTATTTTTAAAACCTGATTGTACCTAAATGTATACTCGGACGGCGCTAATATAGAACATCCCGATATAATATGTTCTATAGTTTCTGGAAAAGCCAAACATTTTCTACATAAATCATCAATTTGATTTATATCTTTGATTACATGCTTCCTAAATTTTTTGTATTAATGACTCTATCTTGAATGGCAAGCATAAATCCTTCTATTTCTGCGCTCAACTCTCCAATACTCAACCATTTGTTTGACGAAAGTTTGTCAACATACGTTTGGTTGAGATAATTGAAGTGTTTTGCGTGAATAATTTTATTTGACCAGGTATCTAATAGTTCCTGGTTAGTATTTATAAGAATGTTGTTGTTATTTTTATTAACAGCGATTCCAGAGATTATTAAAGGTGATGAAAAAAAATGGTTAAATTGATTACGTTAGGTTAGCTTATTTATTTATTTTATTCAGGTTCTGCATAAAACATTGTACACAAAAATATTAGGAGAAGATTACAATTTTTTTGAAGTGCATGGGGGCAGTTTAACTATCTTGTGACGTATGTCAAGAGATACTCGTAGTTACTGAATTCTCTGTAGGTGACATTTAAGATGTCGAGGCTCAATGCATAGTCGTTAAGCACTTGAGTTGCCCTGCTTAATTGTGCATTCTGATAGGCAGAAGTTCTCGCTTTCGGAGCATAAAAATGTGCGTGGGATTTCCCACGAGTGAATACTCGTGGGAAATCCCACGCACTTTTTATGCGTATGCGTTAGGGACATATCTATACTCGTAAGTTGATCTCTTTCAATATTGGTGGATTTAGTATGGTGCCGGAGATTAACTTAAAAAAACGTTTGCCATAAATATTTTTCGGCGGGCTTCTAGGGTGTTAAAATCGAGCATTCCTGTTAAGAGCCATTATGGATACAGGAGTGGGTAGTATGTATATTCCCTCATATACAGATAACGCATAAACCTTTTTTGCACTTTTTCTATTTCAGGGATATGGTTTTGTTCAGAAGGGGCCCAAATAATGGAACTATATTCCAGGATGCTGCGGACAAGTGCTTCATATGTTCTCCGTATTGTAATTCCATTAGTAAATGATCTCGCATTACGAAGAACAAATCCAAGCGTTTTGTTTGCGCGGGAGACAATGTCAGATATGTGGGATTTGAAAGAGAGATGTGCTTCGAAAATCACGCCTAGGTCGCGAATCTCGTTTTCGCGTGTTAATATATTTTTATTAGTGTGGTATGGGAATAGAAATGTATCTTTGGATCTTGTAAATGTGACGACACTGCATTTTTGGATGGGCCAAGAATCCCAACTGCTCCCAACCGCCTGGAGCCAATGAGGCTATGGCATCCTCTATATGTTGAGAGACTGAAGGTAGTGAGAAGAGGAATGAGATAGGGAAATGAAAGGTGGGGAAATACCAAATGCCTTATTTTTTTTAATCCAAACAAGCTCAGAAATGACTTACAACATCTATCGGGTACATTCTGATACATCCTGTACTGTAAAACCCTAAGAATCTAGATGAAGCCTGAGACTTTAAATAATTTATCTGTTGGCTGGTTAAGTAAAGACAGATGCGTAAAGCAGCGCACGGCGTTGTTGTTCCGCCTAGACATCTCCCGAGAAGAAAAACTACCCTCTGCAAAAAGAGGCCGAGCAGCCCCTAAGGGATGGGTGAGATTAGACCTGAATCTGCGACTTTGGAAAACACAATTGGATTAGATTCATACCATTAGTTGGGTTCGGGGGGAGGTTCTCCGTATCTTTCTCAAACACATTTAATAAATTATCACACCGTTAAAAATGAATATAAGTAGATACTAAGAGTCGGGAGTTTTGAGCTCATCACTCTGCAAGCTCCACTGCACTCTATCTAACTACCTCTCTTCTATAATTATTTATTATCGGTATTTTATCATAAAAAGCAATCACTTTGTGGTTACGCATTATATTTTTAAATAAAATATACACTGACTGTACAAGCAATGCATATATATTTCCATGAACTATAATATATCGTCAGAGTCTATTAGTAAGATTTTTACATACGCCGTTGTTTATCAATTGAGTTAAACAAGTCAGTCGTAGCTGACAGACACTCCTGTATCTTTGAATTCAAATAATAATAATTTTTCCTTACCATTCTCTGAAAGTTTTAAAATAGAATCACAATAAAATTAGTAAGAAATCACTTCAGTGGTTTTCCAATTCCCTTGAACAGGCTGCGATACAGCAATGCGATGGGTAAAGTAAATTTAAATATTTTTACAGGTATTGGTTTGTTAAAGATCTGTTTTAGCTGAAATTTAGCTATTTAAAAGCAGGAAATTAACTCCCAAATCCGTTCACAAATAAATTAAAACTTTGTTCCTTGTAGCGTTGAATCATTTGCTGCAATTCGGATGTTCACGAGACATTTGTATTACAAAAGAGATTGTTTAATTTATAAATATTCCTATATTTATATACCTAACACACTCTTCAATTCCCAAATCCTGTGAAGCGGTCATTTTCCAAGTCGGCCATCAAAAAACTGATAAGTCAAATAACTCTCCGATTGAGATAGTAGTGAGAAAAGAGCAAGTACATATCGCACATCTCGTGGAAAAGTGTCGTAATAATTTTACGAGAGAGCGAAAACAAATGAATGAATGTTGAACAAGCGATCCCGTCGAAAAGAGAAATCAGCGACAACAAGTGATCTAACTTATATACAGTTTTCGTGGGGCATACGTAATCACAATCGAGAGATAAAACGTAAAATAGAAAAATTTGACCGACACTTTTCTATGGGGTGTGCGATACATATATATATTTGTCTGTATCTATTAATTACAAGTTCGATACCGTTTTTATATGTAACATAATAAAAAAAACGAGTGTGTTTAGACCACACGACTGAAGTTTACTTCAGTCTTGTAGTTTTAACTACAAGACAAACCTCGCCCAATGAAGCCAGGTATCCCTGCTAACATAGCAAACGTGGTGACTAACTAACTAAACCTAGGAGTGACATATGACATTGGGGTGAAATATGACCATGGGGTGACCTACGACCTTGGGGTGACCTACGACCTTGGGGTGACCTACGACCTTGGGTGACCTACGACCTTGGGGTGACCTACGACCTTGGGGTGACCTACGAATGTGGGGTGACCTAAGATCTAGGGGTGACCTACGATCTTGGGGTGACCTACGACCTTGAGGTGACCTACAGCCTTGGGGTGACCATCCTTATCCTAATCCTTATCCTTATGAGTCCCAAGTCAAGCGTGCGTAAAGGCCCGGCCGTTCGCCTAGCAATCGATCACCGTTCGCATAACATTTTTCGTAACAATCACAACTTTTCGTAACGCATTCACCATTCATTCGTAACGTATTCAAAAAGTGTAAAAATCTATCATTAGCTGCTTTTGGTTTTGTTGTTGGTACTGATGGAAGCGAATTCGTTTGCTTTTTACGTGGACTTTTATAAAATACTGACCTGGATAAGCAAGTTTAATTAAACGATGGACATACATTTGCATTTTAGACCTTCGTTGTCCCCAGTCGACAGCATTCATTTTAGGAGTAAAACGTCGTTTAGCAGCTTTGCGTAGTTTATAATATTAATGTTGGAAAGGGAAGGCAAAAACGGTTGCACTCCTTTGTGTGGGATCAACCTAGTTCACTTTATTTTGATCTATTTTAATAGTAGAGACACTGGGAGATATGTTATTAAAATAATAGATAATATCCTGTCTCTTTATTCGTACAATTTCAAAGTTCCAATCTTCAAGTTGTCAATTTTAAGCCAAATGAAGTGTGAGGTAACAAAACATAAACACCTACAATAATGTAGCAAGTTTTAGGTTATCACTGGCTTAAAACTTTGGGTCGTATTATTTAAGGCGAAATCTATTGCCAAAGCTCAATTTCAGATTAATCTTTACTTCGAATCGATTAACATTATAACCACAAACAAATGTGTTTGGGATAAATTGAAGCTCTTCTTGTCATTTCCATTGAATGGAATTAAAATAATATTGTTAAATTACTCTATAAAAATATAACCATGATCTACTAACAAATGTATTTTTGTTTGAACTTATGTAAGAAAGAACTTTTTAAAATACAATTTTATTTCAAAAATTAAGTGACAGTTTTTATTGATTCACTTTTTTACTTTCTTATGAAATTATTCACAAAATAAATAAATAAATAAAACATTTTCGCGCTTAAAATAGTTATGTATGACTATTATCTATGTTAATAGGGCACACTAAGAATATACACATTTTTGTGGCTTCCTCTAAACATATCTCCGTACTTCGCAAAGTCCTTGAAGTAATACTTATTTATTTATTTATTGACGCCCTATTGGGCTTTTGCATATCAAATACAAGTTTCATTTATAAAATCAGTATAACACAAACTCAATGTAAAATAATAGGAATACGTCTAATGCTAATTCCACATGGATGACTTTAGAGAACTCGTAGGTATAACAATTCATATACCTACGAGCAATAAAAACATTAAAAATAATCAAAACACATTGATTTTTACTTAATTACTCGTGAAACACATTAATCCACTTGGTGCTCTCTTCCATCGAAGTTTAGCTCTCATCAGGAAATTCTTCATCCTACAGGCTACAGCCTAGAAAAGCAGAGAGATTACATTAGTATTTTGAATGTAAAACTGAACACAAATTCCATCTACCTGGACCTAAACTGTCTTCCAGATTGTAATACGTTGCCTTGTGGGAAATATGAAAGGGGAAGAAGGTATTCATTCATGGGTACCGCTGCCATGGAAACTTAAAACCTATGCCACAGGTTACCCCAGATGGTTCACATAGTAAATTCATACGTCTGCTACACCACAGATTCCTATCCACTCTTCATGCCCTTTCCCTTTCCAGTACCACCACTCTTTCATTTCACACAGCTTCCCTAAAGATTACATAGGTCCTGAGAGAAATTATTTTCTTCAGAGCGTCCCATGTGGAGCTATTGTAAAAAATGTATGAAGTCCCTGACCATTCGGATCATCTCTCAAAAAATATTTTTTCAACCAATATTTCGAATCGTAACGGTGGTATTCCACTGTAGAGATAGTGTATTTTCCACATTACCACAAATAAAGAAAAACCTTTATTATATATTTTCTTTTTATCACGTAAAACCCTTAGTTCTAGAAGAAATAGAATCCAAGAATGTCAAAAAGGACAGAGAGAGAGATGAAGGTCAGGATCAACCTACTTATTAAGATCCTGTCACTTAACATCAGGCCGAAAGCATTTCCAGCAACGTTTTAATTCTGATTTGTGGTCTTTAAGCCTAGATATATTATACTGACGGAATATTCCAAATTATAACAAGTCGGTACATAGCCGGGGGTTGGTTTCCAGTATCCAGTATCCATGGCCACAAATGCCTGACGTTAATACCGACCCCCGCCTGTGTTCATGGGCGTGCTTGTAAGGCTCAGCACTGGACAGGGATAAATGTAGCCGGGCTTTTTATCACTACCCCCTACCCCTAAATAAATGGTTGGCATTTGTGCGTTTCGGAATAAGTGTATTCGGATTTAATACCGCTTTTTTAAGGGATTAAATTAATGTAGGCTGCCTTTAAACTCAAACTCATTAACAAGAGATGTTCGGATGCTGGGTTTGTAAAAAGTATTCAGGGTTTTGTGTTAGTCTCAAAATTATTAAAGCGCTTGGTATTGTTAGTGTGAATCATTATAATATTAAAATATAACATAGAATTGGACCTTCGAATATTTGTAAAATTTATTTTTATTAATGCCTTTCCCGGAATAAGGTTGTATCGAACGATATTCTTGTTCCGAGAAAGATTGAAACTAGTTATTTTATCACATTTATATTCAAAATACAATAAAATTTGGACTTTTCTTTTTTTGTAATATTTTATTTTATTTGATTTCCTGTAATATTGTAAAACTTTTTCTGTCTAATAAAAAAAATATAAAAATTCTTCAAAGTTTTAAATGAAGAGTCGGGAAGTAAGGCTATTAATTTTAAATTTATTATAAGAAATTATGCAGAATTAATGGAAAAAAAAATTCACACCCAACGTTAATCCACAAAATGTTATTTTAACCTTACAGAAAGCAGAAAAGTCAATTCTTTTCTGACATAAATTAAAATGTGTCATTTATGCTTAAAAAGCAAACCATTTACTTTCGAGATATCGTCTTGAGATCAACTTACAACATTATTCCACGTGCCTGTTTCAACGGCTAAAAAGCTGGCTTAGTAATATTTTTTCTGAACAAATTCCACACAACGAAGCCATAATAATATATGTTCGCTTTATCCGTTAAAATGCTGCCATACTACGCCTAATTTTTTTTCATTACCATAATCCCTTACTTTAAAAGATGCATAATCAAATGCCCAACATTATTTTATCAACGACTCAACATTAATAGTTTTATTGGATTCAACACTATTTCGGGCAATTGATCAACTTTTGACCACCTCCATGTAAACTTTAATTTGAATTTAGTTCATTTTTGCTTAAATACCGTCGAGAGCCCACGTTCAAGTGACGAAGAACGTTTTTTAAAGGATCCTGAAAATTTATGGTAAATGAAGGAGAAAATTTCTTACGAAAAAGGATGAAATTATTATTATAATAATCTCTTTATATCACATATTTATTATTGAGGTACAATTATATTTTCCTTGTTTCTCTTTTATCGGGTTATTTTCAAATGATTTATCCATAGTCAATCTATTGTATTACAAGTACAATTTATTGTATCGTTATCCTCGAGAAATAGTGAGATATCTGTTGAAATGATCTTACATGCTTAAAAGTAATTACACAATAGATATTACAGTTTTAATGGCTTGCTGACGTAAAATTGGCGTAAATGACGCAATAGTAATTCATCGATATTCCATTTGTTCACACTCGTATATATACCTCATTTATCGTGGTCCCACTTTATTATACCAGTTATCGGTTAAAGAAGTGTTGATTTTATGCATGACTTACTTGATTTACTTTAACCAGTGATTCCCGAAATTATTTGGAGAATTTTTTTTTCTTTACAATATTTGATTTAAAATATTTTTGTCCTTCAAAACCAAATAAAAAAATCTTTGTTCCACATATCATATGTGGTCACTCAGCCAAGTAACTACCCAACCTCTCACTCCGACCCTAACTGTCCAATACCTGTGAGTTTATTTATTATTTTAGTACGAAAAAAAACAACAAAAATGTCACCGGAGACAAAAATTTCATATGTGTATTTTACTCCAAATAATATCAAGAATCACTGGTAAGTAACACCCTATTAAAAAAGCAATATTACTTTAAGAAATCAATAAATGTTGGAGTGTCGAGCAATCTAATACGTTTTGAGCTTTTATTTACCACCTTAACTAATTATTTCACGCCGTTTCTCACTGTGAGGATAGGCAGAGAGGTTGGACCGCTAAACAACTTAGTATTGGCACTCTGCAAATAGGCCGTGAAAACTTCCGTGCGTAATAGCTTAGGAAGCAGGACCGTGCTTTTTACCACTCTGGGATACATGCCCTTGCTAATAGATGGTCCAAAACTGTGGAAATGGACGGAGATAATTTTGAAAAGTGAAAAATTAATCGTTAACACTAGGAAGACCGAAATTTTTAACTACTTTTACTACGTGGGGTCAAATGACTCATTCATAGGTTGTAATATTTTATTTGTGTGTTATGGTTTTATTTTTATATTTTATACTTAGAATCATAACTGATTTTGAAGGTTTACCTTGATAAACTGTATCTTTCTAGTAGTCTAGTATCTTTCAACGATGGCAATCTTCCGAACAGGCCCTCCATTGATACATTGATACGCTTGGTGTAACCCTAAGTGACCAGCTCAGGTGTGGGGCTCCATCGAAGCCAGAGTAAAGTAAGCCTCCCAAACACTGGGCGTACTATTCAAGGCCCGCAGATACTTACACAACTGCTAACCCTGTACAAATTACAAGTCCGCCCCACGGTTGAATTTGGCAGCCACATCTGATCTGGAGCTCCAACATACCTGAAAAATACCCTGACCCTGTGCAGAAACGGGCGGTCCGCTTAATAGATTCTCCCATCTTAACAGACGGATTGCAATCTTTAGATCACAGGCGTTGGGTGGGAATGCTATCCTTGTTCTACCGGTATTACAATGGAAGACGCTCCGAGGAACTAGCGTCATTGATCCCTTCGGCACCGGTGCATAGTCGGGAAACACGCCAAACGCATGCTCAACATTTGTACACGGTTGCCATTTGTCACATGAGAACGGGTCGTTTCTTCGACTCGTTCTTGTGTTCAAAGCTCGGCTGTGGAATGATTTGCCGGCCTCTGTGTTTCCTCCTTCCTACAACATGGGTCTCTTCAAGACCAATGTTCATTCCTTCCTCTTCTCAAAAAGACCCTCCCCACAGCATCCCAATTGACATAGGCCCTGAGGGAAATTATTTTCATCAGGGCCTCCTGTGTGGAGTTAATATAAAAAAAGTGTGCAGGTTTCAGAGTTCAATACGTGTTTCATATAAACTAAGGGATGCAGTTTTCATAGTAGCTGGAACATCTCGTCTTGTTTTGTTTACCGTACCAACTATTGATGAACGTTTTTCAATTAGCTTTTTAACAAAAACTTACATTGGTGAAAAAATTATCAGTTGTTGCATTTCGACTAGTATTTAAGTATGGATACATTAGCCGTAATACAACTAAAACTACCCACTACGCACGACACAAGTTTATTTTTTTCTAGGTAGGTAATCATTTTTAATAAATATTTTTCTTGCTATCGGTATACATATATTAAAATAATGTAAATGTAGCATCACTACAATGCAATGGTTTTAATAATAATATGATTGATCAAAAACTTCATTGGGGTCATTTGACAACTCTGGTCTTTCTAGTGTTAACAGTGTGGTTTACTTTTAACTTTGATAATTGCATTTTTATTTCTTGACAATTAAAATGAAAAAAAAATAGGAGGCATTACTTTTTGACTGACCCTACTATTTTATTCGACTTCCGTAAAAAGTACATACAGTGAGTTCCTGAAGTTTTAAGGCCTAAAAGTTAAAGCAGGGGTATAAAAAATAAAAGTTTAAGTTCAAAGAGATTACAAGTTAAGTCGAATGAGCGTGTATTATTAACT
Source organism: Limnephilus marmoratus (assembly GCA_917880885.1). Lineage (NCBI taxonomy): Eukaryota > Metazoa > Arthropoda > Insecta > Trichoptera > Limnephilidae > Limnephilus > Limnephilus marmoratus. The sequence continues at coordinate 49,189,517 of OU862918.1, read as the reverse complement.
TCCCGGTGAAGATAATCCTGGTCTCTTTACTAAGCTTGGTTTTATTGTGAAAACGTTAAACAGGGGATTAATGCTGAAACAAATTAACTATCATTCGTCCATAAACAAAGTTTGGATGGGAACTGACGTTGAATTTACGATCTCCCACTAAACATGAAATTTGGCATTTAGTTTAATTGGTATAGTTAAAGCGGGCGGACCACGATCCATCGGGGAAAATTAGTCAGCCATCAAGGGGTTAAAATTCCCAAATTTGTGCTATCAAATTTGGGTTGCAATCAATGACAACTTCCTTGTCAAAGTAGCAAAATTGCTATCGCTTAAAAATCTAAAAAAATCGTATTTATTTATGCTTCATTGCAGAATGCAGGATACTTTCAGTGCCTCATAATTAGAGACTCCTATTACAAATATTTAATAAGCCTTATTCGATACTTCATGCTCTCCTCTTTACGTTTCTAATTCCATTACTAATGCAACATTTCCTAGATGACTTTTAATTGGGGTTTAAAACTACTTTTTTAATGTGAATAACGAAAAAGAGTACCAACTGCTCAAATCTGGATCTGGTGAGTGGCATCCCCTTTGGGGTATGTGGTGAAGCTGAAGGTAGTGGAGTGTGGAGTTTTTTTTAATTAGTTTCATACAGGAGGCCACGAGGAGGGCCTATGTCATCTTTTGGAATGCTGCGTGGAGATTTTTTTTAGGAAAGGAATGAGATGAAGTTCTGGGAAGGAAAAGATTTTTATTTTTATAATAGTAATACCTCACAAGAGTCTCCACTGCTCCCGTCTGGAGCCAGTGAGACTATGGCATCCCTAATTGGGGGTATGTTGTGAGGCTGAAGGTAGTGGGGAGGGAAAGGAGATGGAGAGAGGAAGGTGGGGAAGTACCTGGCTATTCAGATCTGGTCACCAAACACGGCTAATGCCATTTCAAGTAACATTTCAATTCTGAATGGTGGTCTTACACCAGGGAAATACTGAGAGTATCTTCCACTCTAGAACGTGCCGCAAATATACTATGCATATATACAATATTTTTAAATGAAAAAATTGTGAAATAACACAAAATAATCAAATAAAATTTATTTGCCACGCCGGGTTTCGATCCCGCGACCTTCGGAATGCTAGTCAAGAGCCTTACCGCTGGACTACGCAGGCCGTCGATAAGGGATAGGAATGAATCGGGGGGTCAGCGTATCCAGGATTGACGGACGTATGATTCCATTTCTTCCACTGCGAAGCAAGGCAATGTTTCGAGAGAGTCCGACTGGAGAGGTCATAGGGACTCCCTCAACCATTCTCTCCCAATCCGGCGTACCTTCAGCTGGTGGTCAGATACATTCGCCGCCAAGACCCGGACAAACCTCACCTCATGATCCCGGGAATCCTTGCTAAGTCACTAAACGTAGCGAACCATTTGGGGTGACCTATGGCAGAGGTGTTGGTTATCAATGGTTCCCGGGACGCCTGCCTCCCAAACTGAAACACAGATCGGAAAGAGAAAGATTGTAAAGTACCTGACAGTGAAGGAAGAAGCAGGCATAAGGGTAGATGAAGAATTGAGAAAGGTAAGGGAATGTTCTTTATCAATGGGAACAACCTGAGTATTGGACTTTTATTTAAATTTATTTGATTATTAATTACTTTACTTTGAATATTTTTGCCTTTTCTTTGCTCTAGTGCTTCTAAGTTATCTAATCTAACACCTACTTCGTTTTTATCTGCTTCTTATGAAAAAACAATTAATTACTTGTACCCTTAATACCGCGAATAAAACTAAAACTTACCCTTCAAAAATCAATCCCTTTATCTATTGCAAATATGTCCCCGTTATAAATGTTGTTCGTTATTTTCTTTAATTTTTAAGGATAATTTTTTTAAACTTGTTTATTCCCAGTAACGTCGACTTTCTAATGAAACAGTGTTATTTTATCCTAGTGTGTTTTACTTTGTATCTTGAGGACGATTCTCGTGGAGACCATAGGTATATTCCTACATATAGACCAGCGTTTTCTAACCCTTTTCAGCCACGGACCCCTAGGAAATCAAGCACAATTTTCAAGGACCCCCTTAATAAAAAACCAGCGACACATTTCAGACCATTTATTTTAGTACTACAAATGGTTAATTAATGAGTTGGTGTTGCTTTTTTGCAACTAAATTAGTGATATTCGGTTTGATGTAACTATTAAGTTGTAATCTGAAATCGAATTCCACTTGTAATTTGTTTCTATATTTGTTTTTAGAAAATATACAAGAGTAGAGAATGCCTTTTCACAGAGGTATGTGGTTGAGAAAAGAAGTAAATATTTCAGTGTTTCTTTTGATATTTCCTTGTAATATTTCTTTACATTCTAAATAAAAAGGATTCTTTGAAATGAAGTTTAGAAGCTGAATCACAAGATATGTCTATGACTTGGTTTTCCTGTGCCATTGTCAAGTCAGTAATATCAGTAAAATCTGTGTTAAAAAGGTCCAATATCAAATTTTTATTTTTGTCGGGTATCTACTGGAAAATAATCCCGAAACGAAGATGCGTAGCGATTACGAGACTTTTGGTGGCATTTAATTATTATGGTTAAATGGTCCAGAGATGAGACTGCGGCCCCCGTAGGTCCGCGGCCTACAGGTTAAGAAACACTGCTATAGCCTATAGACGGTTCCAAGACAGTTGATCAAGTCAATCGGGGATATACGGCCGAATAACACGTATAAAACCCATTTTCATTCAAATGCATTAATGGATAAAACCACTTGTCTACATATTGTATATAGCTACCAGTGTATAAGTACAATAAATCGACACCGTGAATAAATTCGTTTGATATTCTTACCAACATACTATTTAAGATGTTTTTAAAGTCGATTTTAAGTTTTAAATTCGTAAATGATGCACAAAAATTATAATTTTACAATTATTATATTTTCGGGTGGCTAACTATCGAGGGATCAACTGTCAGGTCTCCCCTACAGACCAGGGGATTTTATACCCCTTGTTCGCGCATTATTATATGGGATTGATTGGGTATTGCATTCGCAGACTTGGTGGGTAGAATATGTCAAAATCCTGAATTTATTCCACCTACCTAATCTTTCCATCTTAAATGTCACTATCAAAAATTGTTGCAAGAAAGTACTCAACTTTGGGGGGGTGACAGTGTGCTTTGCTGTTCAGTGCAAAACAACATCTCAGACAGGGTGCATGTATCGTAACCTCTTGCTATAAGAATATTGCGATTTTTAAATTAATTAAACATTGTGAAGTGAACACCGCAAACTGGGAATCAGCGAGGCCCCATCTGCAACGGTGAGTCCTATTTTCCTTTTTCCAATCTGGGCTTATCTAATTTTCCAAAAGCACAGATCTGAACTATCGACTGACTATCCATCAGGTTTTGCGAGTGTATGCTATTTAATCGTCCCGTATAACTTAGCGATCACGTAGTTTAGGGACTGGTCCTTTGAGGGTTGCATTGGCTTTACTCTGCAGCACTTAACGCCAAATTACAGTGGAGTCGCAGTTTCGCGACACCACCCCTTTTCTGGAGCTCAGTCGTATACGTACCTAAGCTCAAGACGAAGGGAAACTAGACCCATTGTCTTTGTGTTGTAATATAAAAAAAATGATATTAATAAGATAAAGTGTTTTCCTGCGTACCACCAATGCTCTCGCACCACTATAGTAGAAACAAGAATATCACACAAAATTTCGTAATTTAAAATTAAATAAAACGCGTCATTCAAATTCCTGGTTCAAACAATGTAATCACAATTACTTTTAATTTGCTCAACTTTGATTATTTTTCAAAACAAAACGTTTACAGGAAAAAAACGTCAAACAATTTTGTAATAATCCTGTGTTAATATTCTGCAAACGCAGCGCTTTCAAAACCAATCCAACATTGCTTGATTTAATTATTTTAATATATTCCCTCACACGAAGCACCTTATCGGGGGAACAACACAGGACCGCAGCATCTCTCCGTTGATGGAACATTAAATATTCCATTATATTTTACTGTAGTCAGAAAACCCCATCAACCTCAATATCCCCGACCCCCAAATGCCTTAAATATGTTTATAGTCCGCGATATGTTACCCTATTGTCTAAAACACTGACTACCCGAAGATGATTAAAGCTTATTATCTTGTCTAACAACATCATTTTGTATACCAGAAGTCAATAGCATCGTACAGACACTCCACATAACGCACGTGAAACGTTCTTAACCAGAAAATAAACAATTAAGCAGTGAAAAGGGCTGAATAACTCATCAAGTAATATTTTTTTTTTCTTTATTCATTGTATTACAATCGGTGATACCTGTCTCACTAGAAGCTCCAGTGTTGAGAGCAGGTGCAGTTAAAACCTAAACAGTTTATATGAAAACAATATTACAGTGAAAATAACGAACAATCATCGTTTTATTGGAAATGCGTACATTCCATTAAGTTGATGCGCAATTTATAATATAGTCAGTTTATAACAAAAAATACGAATAAAATAGTTAGGTTTAAAATATAAGGCCAACGGCATCCGTACCAATTAGAAATAATTAATTTGTATTAGCTTACAATAACATATTACTTATTCTAAAGACTTTAAAATTGTTATTCGTATTTTCATAATTTTTCTTTTATCTAAGTATATTTCTGTAAAAAAAAATAATTTTATCTTATATCTATAATTGTAAAAATGTATCTAAGTATATTTCTGTAAAAAATTTAATTTTATTTTATATCATTAACTGTAAAAATGTAACTATTAAATCTCTATAATAAGATCTTTGATCTAAAGAACCCGTTAGACAAACTGCTAAAAAGTAGTTTATCGGGACTTTTTGTCTTATATTTGTAAAATGTATAAAATAAATAAAAAAAAAAAAATTAGAATAAATTGTTTTGATAAAATCTTTCATGTTGGATCAGTCTTGCTGATGATCTAAGACTTGATGTCTGATTTATGTTTAAAATAAGTTAATTCTGTCTAATGGACATTGGAAGTGCATTGTATTTGGGCATTCCCATCAATGTTAAAGTACTTATTAACTTTCTTGCTAGTAGTGCCCTTTTGCATTGTGGGGATTGTCTGGATGAAGCTCGTTGTTCAATGTAACATAATTTCTTAAGGGCCCGCAACCCGGATTTCTACTGATTTATTTCATATTTCCCTTAAACACGGTAAGTTTTAAAGATCTTAAAAAAGTATGTTATGCTTGAAGATAATATCTAGATAATATCTAGATAATATCAATTCCCTCGATAGAAAAAAATCGCAAAGTATGCTCCAAAAATTATTATAAACACGTTTGTTTCAGTTATTTTACAAGTTATATGTATGAAAAAATTCACAGTGATTGTATAAATGCTGTTTAAGATAATGCCCGCGAGATTTTTGCTCTATTTGAAACGAGTCGTGTTTTAAAACATTTTCGCAATTTTCGCATCGATTTTGTCGCTGTAAATGTTAGCGCTCTCCTCCAACATTCGTAATTTCGTATCTCTCCATCTTCTTCTTTTCGAGCCCGTTTGCAGAGCCTTAAGGTGAGTTTGATATTATTATTTAAAAATAATTTTTGGGAATGTGTGCAATGCGGATGGTGTGATTATGGAAAGTAAAGTTATGGAGGTAAATATTTTGTCTCAAGGCATATTATGTCATCTTTTGCTGCCTGAAGGGTCTTTTGGAGTAAGAAAAATTAATATAAAATATTGTGTAGATCTCAAAGAGCGCCAAGTTTATACATAGCTCACAAGTTTAAAATGTTTATAATTATATTTTATTTTTGTGTACACTTATAATTATTACGTATTTGTGTATTCTATGAATTACTTTCAGTACACTTTTGTTTGTATGCTGATGAAAAAAAAATAGTTTTATAACACTTTGATATATATTTTTTTAATGGTGGTGAAAATAGTTGGTTATTTAGTTGTTATTTGTGATGTAGTGATAATTAATTCCTCTGATTAGCAATATGAACGGGAGTTTTCAATAATTCTTCAGTTCGTCGAGATTACGAGTCTTGTTCATTTTCGGAACTTGTTTACAATGAATATCTAACTGGACTTAAGGTCCGTTCTAAATTATGCTATTTGTTAATCGCGCGGACAGCTGCCGAGTGACGTGCTTGGACATCTTCGTAATCGTTCGGGTTTTAGACTCGAATGGGCGTGAACACTACTGATCTCTTTTGAGACATATTAAAACAACATATAAATAAATACCTGTTCTAACTACATCTGTTGAGACACGTTGAAACTACATAAATATGCAAATACACTACAAATTTAATAAATAAATTTGTTTATTTTTTCTTCATGCTTCATTTTATACATAATAATGTCAAAGTTGTAGGGAAGGTTAGACGTCTAAGGTTTATACCAAATGCTATAATGATAAACATATTTGATATCGGAACTGAAAAACCTACATATTAAGATGGCCATTTCAGAACCAACCTTACAATAATTCTAAAGCCCCATGTAGATACTTATAAACTAAAAGAGACTGTGGTTGAGTGAGACTGTGTGACCGGTCAGTGATTGAGTGGGCATAGCGTTTGGGTCTCACCCGAGCGTAGCGTGTTCGATTCCTCGGCTGGCTAAGTCCTCCATCACAACACAAGCAACATTTTCGGCTTTCTGTGGTGGTAGTAGGAGATTTTCAAACATTGTTGGGTTATTCGTTATCCTGGAATGTTTGTCTTTCTTTAAAAAAAAAGACTATAGGTAGCCTATTTATAAATTGAACACTGAACAGGCATCCGAGCTTTGACTTGACAAGGTTTGGTTTTTCATTTGCTTTATCATGTAATAACAATGATCTCATATAATATTATACAACATATTTGAATTTAAGCAATATTTTTTATTAACGTCTTAAGTGAGTTCAATGCTAAATATCTAGGACGGGATGTTTCTCGGAATTCGAAAAATTCATCAAATTTCGCAGTTAATTTTCAAGTTCTCTGAAAGTCCCGATCAAATTACTATTTAAGTTTTTTTGTGTAATAACTGGCCCGTAACAATTTAATAACAGAACTTGAAAAGAACTTTTACGGAACTTGAAAATTGACGAATTGTTCAAATTCTGTGAAACAACGTCCCAAGTGAATTATTCAAGTTCTGTAAAATTTCTTTTTTTAATATTATTATGGGCCAGTCGTTTTATAGAAACGCAATAAAACAGAACTTGAATAAAACTTTCACAGAACTTGAAAATTATAAATTTTGATGAATTGTTTATACTCTATGAAACAACTGGCCCCGGAAGTGCAAATATTTACCCTATTTTGAAAACTATTATCGTAGATGAAACATTGGTGTGGTGTCTAAACCACGTTTCCCCCTTGAAAGGTTGTAAAACTGTAATGAAGTATATTTGATAAAGTTTTAGCGCCTCCGGTTCGTAGATTAACTTTCAACACAATTTGTATGCATTGACTCCGACTGCTTGGCCCGGGCTTGCTTAAAATACGGATCCGGCGCGCACTTTATAGTTGAATATACCGGGGGGGAAGGAGTGAAGAGGTTATCCATTCAAATTAAAGCTACCCGAAGAAGATTATCCTACGAGATCCGGCAGTAAAGTTTGGTCAAGGTAGGCGCAGCTAAGACTGAAGGGGTTAGGCCCGAAACTGCGTAGTTATTATGAATTTTACCAGGAGCGGGTACTACGGCCTAGGGCTATAAAATTTCCAGTGGCCTTATTGAGAAATTTACTTGCCTCGTAAAATAAGTGGGCATTCTCCATTGAAGTCGGGAATACCGCGCTGGAATGGGTGATGAGTCTAAGCGAGGATATAAATTTTGCAAACGTTCATAGAAATGTCTCAACAGAATAGTAGAAATCTCCGTATGTGACAACAATGCTGCCATAGGTCACCCCAAGTGGTTCGCTACGTTTGGTGATTTTGCAGGGGTTCCCGGGTTTATGGGGTGAGGTTTGTCTAGATCTTGGAGGCGGATGACCAGGTCACACTGAACTCCAGATTCCTACCCACCCCTTAAACCCTTTTCCTTCCCAGAACTCTCCTCTCCTTCCTTTCCTTAAAAGACCCTCCACACAGCATCCTCTAAGATGACATAAGCCTGAGGGCAATTATTTTCCTTAAGGGCTCCTGTGTGGAGCTCGTGTAAAAAAAAATAAAAGCCATCAAACAGATTTTGCGTCATTTTTAAGTAGGTAAACACATCGATTCTCAACTTGCAACTTTATTTACAGAACGAATTGAAATGACCCGTTGTGACAATTGTCAATTGTTTTCAATGTTGGTCACAGCTTCCGAAAGAAACAACGAAGATTGCCTTATCATTTAAATCAATTTTTAAATGGCTACAATAAAGATAAGTCAATTCGACTACTAGCATACCCGGCCACACGTTGCTAACGAAACACAACTCCACGCCATTACCCAACCTTTATAACCAACGCCATCTGTTAAAACAAATCCACACCGCCCGCACGCCAGGCCGCTTCCCGCTGCCCGCTGCGCGCTAGCCAGCACGGTCGCTGTATTTATTTATTTCAACCAATTTACAAATTATATACCTAAAAACTGTCCTTATGAATCAATCTTTCTATTGGTGAAAACCGTATGAAAATCCGTTGCGTAGTTTAAAAGATCTAAGCGCACAGACAGCGGGAGCGACTTCATTTTATACTATTTAAAAATTTATTATTTTATTCAAATACCTCTGCGAAACTGCACATACCAGTCATTTAGGTTTCTAAGAAATGGCTACTTTCATTAATTTCTCCTGGGTTATCAATTAAATTAATTTCTTATTTAAGAAATTATATTATTTTATAAATTGTATTATAAATATATGACCTAAGTTTAAGTTAAGTTTTTTTATTATTTTGTGTCTAACATATTTCTTTTTCATCTAACTTATAAATTAGTTACTGTCTTTGCCCATGGTATTGTCAGGTTTATCTAACATTGTTGACACAAAATTTAAATCCGATAGAAAGCATTAGAAAGGATTTTTTTTTAAATTTAAAAATTCACATTGATAGTTTCAGTGGAACAAAATTTGCAGTGCATTTATAAAATAGATGAAAAAAGGCAGCTATCGATAGTGTCACGTTTTTTTTTATCAAGGACCATGGAAATTTCTAAAATCTAGTGTCGTATGATTTTTATTACTGCGTTTCTCTCCGTACAATTTAGGAAAAGGATTCACAACCAGTTATATTTTTCGAAGTGGAAAATTTTCAGGAGCAGTGATAATTTATCCTCAAATACAGAGCATATACGCCAGAATTGGTTGTTTTTTTTGGTTTCTGTAAACTGTGCATTTCTTTTTCGGTTTCTGTAATAAAAATTTCCAGGACTTAAATATACGAACCCTTAAAAATACTTCCATCATAAAATTCCTTCAGTGGAAATAAGTTTTTTTATCATTGTAATAATAACTTGATTATTAGATTTATTACTCTTAAAATTAATAAATTTCTCCATTTTTCAAAGAAACACATCGCTCTCTGTTTCTTTTTAAGGTGAATAACTGCTCCCAACCTTCTATAACCAGTGTGACTATGGTATCCCCTATTGGGGTATGTTGTGAGTCTAAAGGCTAAGGGGGAGAATAAAATTGCGAAGATGAAGGTGGGGAATTACCGAACTATTCGCAAATGGTCACCAATCACGGCTAAAGCCATTTGCAAGCAATGTTTCATTTCTGATTATTGATTTTTCACGAGGGCCGTACTGAGGGTATCTTTGACCCTAGAACATGCCTGAAATATGCTTTAGGTATTTTTTAGTGAAATAGTTGTTTAATTTTAAGTAAATTCAATAAAATTCTCTTGCGCATGCAGGAATTTGAACCTGCGAGTTGAGAGTCTTATCCCTCGACCACGGAGGCCGTCAAACGATAACAAATAACATGAGCCTCCTATTATGCACCGTCATGTTACTATACTGCTTTTGCGTTGTAAATAGCAAAATAAAATAATTATTTATCTTCTAAATTAATGGTTGCAAATAAATAATTAAATAATAATACAGCGCCCATGAGGTGATTTTTCACAAAAACGGCGCTCTACAAATTATCCAATTATTATTATCATTATTAATTAACGACAAAATAAATGCTTTAAATTATTTGTGGAACAAAGTCTATAGCGCTTATGACAAAGACAAAAATTAAAATAGATGAATTAAAATAGATTAATACCCCACATATCTGTTCGAATTCCCTCTTTTCACGACAGAGATAATCAATATTTTGGTATAAATATATACAGGATGTAACAGCATGGGAAGGATTTTAACCAGTAATAATTCCTAACCATATTTAAAGTTAAAAAGTTGATGACATTTGACAGTTCGATGATATCTTTTTTCTATTAAAAACAAAAAATTAACAATCGTATGTCGCTACTGATCACCTACGAATCGCAATGGGATCACATGATATGCTCGCTGTTTCTTGTGTTACCGTACTGCTAGAAAGAGACGGAGTGCTTATCCCGTGACTCGCAAGGCTATACAAGACTAATCAGTTGCATCTTATTCCCCCAACTACAGGCTGTTTGCGAATGACTTCGAAAGGTGAAACAGATGTAACTTTTAACAAAATTGAGGTTATTTAAATAAAACGTTAATAAAATAATAGTAAAATATTATCTCAAATATAAAAAATATATTAAGAAAATTCTCTTTCAAAACGAAAGTTTAGAGACAAGGAGTAATGAAGATGTAACATAAAGCCTGAAGGCTGTGCATGTTGTAGAGTATAGAACAACCTGCGGGAAGCGGAAGACGAGATGCGCAGAGTGCGCAGCGCAGAATCTCCGCCAGAGGGCGCCATCATTCAGGCTCTCGCATCAGCTTCCGGTCCAGAAGGCATCATGGCAGTGAGCAAGCATAAAGGTTCTGTGTGGAGATGTAGACATGCTAGAAAACCTACAGACTTTCCCAAACTGCAATAATATATTCTTTGATTTAGCAAAACCAACATATTAAAACAATTAAAATTCCTCGTGTAACACGCAAAATTACAGACATCACAGCGTGACGTACAATCTCAAATAGATTCGCGGTTTTTTACCAAATCCCAAAATAAAAAAAAACGGTTTTCGAAAGCAGTTGAAAAACTCTTTCAGAAATTAGTATAATAAATGGACATATTATTCAATTAAAAATATTTACATATTTTATAAGTAAAACACAGCAAAGTATTTTTTATAAACATTAATTGCCACTCTATGCGAAATTATAAAATACATGCAGTTAGACAATCGTATTATAATCGTTATTTTTACCTTACTTTTTTTGTTTAATATAAAAATAATTATTTAAAAATTGGCAAATATTGTCCGGGTGAACTTTCGGCGGTTTTCTGTCTTATAGAAATATTTAAAACTGTAAAGGAGCCTCTGTGGTAAACGTTTAATGCAAAGAGATTACGTAATATTATTTCTTTCTAAATCTGTTTATAAATTTATTATCTATCTAACCGAAGTAAAAAAGGAGATAGTTAGTTTTACGAGGACGAGTCACTCGGTGACAGATATAGCACTACGTGACCCGAGTGGTTTATTTTAAAGGGGTAGGTACCTGCTTGAAATTAGGGAAGAACTCGAATTATTATTATACAGGATATGAGTAGATTGGTCAGTGCAACAGAGTCCCAACTGCCCGGATCCAGTGGGACCAGATCGGGGTATTTTGTGAGACTTTAGAAGGAAGGGAGGAACGATTCCATTATAGAGTATGATCTTTCGTCATACATTATAGAGTATGATCTTTTTGCTGAGAGTATCTACGAGTATGTAGAGTATCTAGAGTTGCCACCATAGACATCCAAATGGATAGACAAGCAGTTACAGATGAGGGGTAAAACCAAACTATGGAGAGCAAGAGGGGAAAGATGACTGTCATTCGTTGAACAATCAATCTGACAGTATATAGGCATCTCGCATTACAATATCACCATTTAGTTCTTAAAAGCAAAATCTGCTTTGAATGAATAGACCTTTTTACATGGGAGCGCGAATTGCTTGCCACGTTCAAAACTTATTTGCTAAGGCCAAATGCTCGCCCCAAAAAGACTCGCGCCAATACACATATCAATATTTTCTTGCCGTGTTTAGTTAAAACACTTTTACAAATGTTTCATAATTTACTTACCCCTGTAACCAGCGACGAGCACATTGGAGTACCGCCTACATTCGCTATGTGCATATTGATATGTAGATATATTGTATAGCACAAGCTGCCGTTATTTCGTTAAATGTATGGATGTCAGCTTCTCGCTGTTCATGGCAAGAATGATGACGTCACACATTTTAGATTCAAGCGAGGCTATATCCCCTCCCCATGGAGCGAGCCGGTTCCAAGGAGGAGCTACAGCCGGCGCCATGTGGAGGGGGAAATAATACGTTTTTATCACTTAGGGCAGGTCCAGATATATTCATATGTCCGTGGTTGCCACGAATAGTGATTTTGCCGAATACCGAATATTCGGCTAGACTCTCAGCAGAAGCGCCGAATATTCGGCAACACTTAGTAATATTTGAGGGGGACAGGTTCCGATCTGCATCATTGAAGCACGTGAGGTAACTACGTCGTGGGCGTATTTGTTTCATTTGCGAGTATGTCGTGTCACAACACGCATTATTTATTTATAGTGACATTAAATTGTGTTGCTTGTTGTATGTATACCTTAAAAAATATCACAATTCGTTCGTGAAAAGCTTTACGAAAAAGCACAATTTAATAAAAAAATCACCTGCTGATTTTTTGTTAAAATAAAAAAATTGTTAATAATATTTATTATGCCTTTTTTTCATGATATCTAGAGCATCTAGAGTATCTAGAGCATCTAGAGTATCTAGAGGATCTAGAGCATCTAGAGTATCTAGAGTATCTAGAGCACCTAGAGTATCTAGAGCATCTAGAGTATCTGGAGTATCTAGAATATCTAGAGATTCCACTTCGATCTTTTAACGAAGGTAGGAAAATTAAATTAAGTAAAAGCCGATAACAACTTTTATTTCTAAAGTGGCTATCAAATGTCTAGTCTCACCGATGCTGATGCTGAAAGCATTCTTTAATTTTCAATTACTTTAATACTTCATTACACCGTACAAAATTGTTCTTCATCACTAATTGAAAACTTCATAAATTAGCATGAATGCTGGATATAATTTTCTCAGAAATAAAACAGTTTTGAGGTCTTGTGAATTGTAGTGTGCAAGCTTGCTACGCCGCAGTTCCCCGTCGCAGCCATTGTCGTAGCGGCACTGCCTTATTCATCAACCCACAATCATTAGAAAGACACCTCTACGCCGAGTCAGAGGCAGAATGCAGGCATGACCTAGTCATACCAGCTTTTTGAGAGAGAAAACCAAAGGAAATAATACTTATTTCCTTTGTAAAACAAGCAAAGATTTTAACAATAATTAGTGGTTTTATTTGACAATCATTATTAACCTAATCAAGCACATTTTTTTAAAGTTCGAAGTCACCAAGTATTTTTTTTATTATTGTTTAAATTGCTTTTTTAGAAAAAGGTGCGTAGTTTTTAATTTTTATAAGTTACAGATATTTCGCCTTCTGATGAACCCTTCATAATGTCGTGAAGAATATGCATCTCTTGTATGGTCACCTATTTATACTTGGTAACCCAACAGTTGATTCCACGACCGTTGGCCCCTCTAAATTATAGTTATTATAAAATTATGACTTTTTGTGCATTATTTACCAAATACAAACCTAAAATCGACTTTAAAAAGTAAAATAAAGTAGTAGATATTTATCACATAAATTTATATACAGCGTCCACTTTTTTATGCTTATGCGCAGGTTTACGCAGTAGTTTTATCCTTGATGATTTAAAACAATATATGTTTTACACTTTTGTCATTCGGCGGTACATCCTTTCTTTTTATCCGTATTTATTATAAATAAAGGACCATAAAATATATCTTTCGAAGCATTTTTTATTTATTTAACCATAGGAGGTCCCATTAAGGTAAAAATACTTCAAAAATTGCCGCGCATTGTATACTTCGATTAATTACAAAAATAACTAAGTATTTTCACTTTTCAATGAGAGACGTCTCTCTGAATTACTTCAAATTTCGCCAACCAAAATTGGTAAAAAATATCTTACAAATCATTTATCATATCTTACAAATTTAAAAAGTGCAATTTCGAATACAAATGTAGGTATATCTATGATTATGTTATTCATTCATTAATTTGACACTTCTAGAAACTGCGGCGGTTCCCAAGACGCCGCCGTTTCTAGAAGTGTCAAAACCAGCGAGAAAAAAGTGTTGCCAATCCAATACGGGCTGTTCAAAATACCAGGTTAGTGGTCAGGTAAATAATTATATCACAAATTGATAATTATTTACGTGACACTAGGCTCTAGACAATAAATAGAAATCGTATAAATTTTAATATTTCCCTGAATAAGTTTACAAATTTCAAAATTAATAATACCAATATGTATATTTTTTTTGTGAGCCATGGTGCATTGATTGGCTCTCTAAGTAAGGTAAGATTTTTTAATGAGGGCAGCAAATTTTAAAATCAGACCCACAGAAATGCCGGATGCTGGACGCCTTTTTCAATTATTAACTCGACCGCTCGAGTCGGTTTAAGATCTCTGCCCACTACACCGTTCCATACCATGACCGTTAACGTAGCGGCGCATGCAAAAAAATATTCTTTATATCGATCAGTATGAAACGCTGCCCACTAGCCCGTTCCGTCACCGACCAACACCGTCGCATACCATGACCGGACTGACGGCAAATTCTCGATGACAATATTTTGCAGGTGCCGGTCCGCTCTATACATGGCACGCGACGGTGTGAGAACCCCGTTCTAACCGCGTTGCCACTCCGTCAGTTCGTGATTTGTGTTCATTTATATTCGTGTTTATATCCAGGTATTTTAAAGATATGAGACTATGCCTCTCCTGACGCGTCAGTCCGACACGAAAACACAGGCGAAATGATAAAACGGGCACCGTACACCTATTGAACGGGGATGGTACGGACACTAACCGCAGTGTATACGGTTATCATACGGTCACTATACCCGTTACGTACGGGTATAATACGGTGTTAGCACTTTCTAGTGGGCATAATAGGGCGTAGCGTGTTTATTTCGTGGCTGATACGTTCATAGTACGGTCATGGTATGGAACGGTGTAGTGGGCAGAGACCTTTAGGGTTAAAAATGCAACACACAAAATAAAAACAATATTTTTACTGTGGGTGTAGTAATCAATAAATACATTATCAACTATAAATTACATCTCACTTCATCAAAATATAATTACAAACGTATTTCCATTAAACGCACGCCATTAAAACTGACAAATCTGGTCATAAATGTAACGCCAGCAATTTGTGAAATCAAATTACTAATCTTGATATTTTCCATGTGTTAACCAATATAACGTTTACGCAGTCAATCCAGGGGGAAATTCGCAACCCCAAATAGTCAAGATCGAGCCTTTATTATCGCCTCGGGATATCCCTTCCGAGTGATGAGCTATTAAACCGTGTTATACATTCCGACAGATTATTAAATACTCATGCTTGTATTTTGTTAGTAGATATAATATTTCTTTCTATCATCAAGGAATTTCAATAATTTTGTTGCAATTAATCACAGAATACGCACGAAGCACTTTTACTCCATGATGTGTTCTGCATATCATATGCACACATTTTATTAAATGTACCTATTTGAGGCTTTCGTTCTCAACTGCTAATCCTGTACTGTAGAGCGAGTGCACGTAACTGTTAATTAAACAGTCACTTCTGGTATTTAACCCCAAAATACTTGAAAAAACCCTCGATTCTGTGCAGAAATGGGCGATCGGTTTGATAGATTTCATTATTTTAACAATCGAATTGCAATATTTACAATCAGCCCGGGCGTCGGCATTTCATTGTAAGATGCTCCGAGGGACTAGCGTTATTGAGCACGTTAGCAATAATTTACACTTTTGACATTTGACACATGAGAACAGACGGCCCCCATAGTCCAGCGGTACGGCTCTTGACTAACACTCCGAAGGTCGCGGGATCGAATCCCGGCGTGGCAAACAAATTTTATTTGAGTAATTTGTGTTACTTCACAATTTATTCATTTAAAATAATATATAGTATATTTGCGGCACGTTCCAGAGTGGAAGATACTCTCAGTTTTGCCCTGGTGTAAGACCACCATTCAGAATTGAAACGTTGCTTGAAATGGCTTTAGCCGTATTTGGTGACCAGATCTGAATAGCCAGGCACTATCCCCACCTTACTCTTCCCTATCTCCTTTCCCTCCCCACTACCTTCAGTCTTACAACATACCCCAATTGGGGATGCCATAGCCCCACTGGCTCCAGGCGGGAGCAGTTGGGACTCTTGTGCGGTATTCACGTAAAAAAAAAAGATAGTTTCCACGACTCGTTCTTGAGTTTAACAGTTCGGACGATTTGCCGGCCTCTATGTTTCCTTCCTCGAACAGCATGGATATCTTTAAGACCCGTGTTCACTCCCTCCTCTTCTCAGAAAGACCCTCCACACAGCACAGAACTTACACAAAGATTTTAAGAAATCATATTATCAGGACCTTCTGTGAGGATTTAGTGTAGTTAATATGTACAAATATTACATGGGTACGTCAAGAAATTTATCAATCATATTTTTGCATTTAAAGTTTTAAGATTTTGTTTAACGAAAACAATTAAGAAGGTTAATGTATGATTTAATTTACTCATTGCCAAAGAAATATGTTGATAGATAATTTGGAGTAGGTATTATGCAGTGTTGCATTTCCTTAACCTTCCAGAGATCTAGGCGACCGTTTGTGACAGCTTTGCAGAGCTGTCATGTCTGACGCTATCTGCCGTAATGATGGACATTGTAACTCTATCTGAAACGGTGCGCTCAAGAAAGAGGAATGAGGACGGGTTTTTCTATTGAATTTAAATAATCAAACAGTTCAAAGTTAATATTCAAGTTCTGTTATTATCTAAGTACTGTGAATAAAACCTTTATAAAAGTTGAATGTTAACCTTGAAGTTTGATGAATTGTTCATATTCTGTTGAACAACGCGTCCTAAGAATACCATCGCTCAATGCCCTAAAAATCAATCAGCAATAGTCTCAAAACATTATTTTCTCACAGGGCATATGGAAATGCTGTGTACATTTGAGCACAGGAAGGAGTGAAGATGAGTAGGAGGGAGGAAACACTGACGCCGGCAAATCATTCCACAGCCTAGCTTTAATGATGTCAACCGTGTACAATGTTGGGCTCGCGTTTATCAATCAAGGGACTGATGATGCTAGTTCCTCAGAATATCTTCCATTTTCATACCAGTAGTAAAATGACAGCATTCCCACCTGATGCCTATGCTCTAAAGATTTCAACCCCTTTGTTAAGAATCTATAAAACGGGAATACTTGTAAAATTCATTTTTAAATGTAATAAAGGTTTTATTTCGTAATAATAATATTACCTGGTGGTCATGACTCCATAAAGTTTGTCAAATACGTGATACGGGTGGAACTAAGAGATAGAATAATATTGGAGCGTGTGTGGAGAGATATTACATGAATATGTATGGAACTAGCAGTGTTTGCCCGGACAGAGCAGTGTCGCGTGCCGTATTCTCTACTACCTGCCTGCCCTCTGGATAAACGGCGTGATGGTTAGTTAGTTTCAGATTTAATTATTCGATAAAGTAATGAAATACAACGTTAACTACACAAAGGTAGCCTTAAGCGTATCATGGTGGCCGGTGTGGCCTTAGCACAGTCTGTTTGTTTTATAAAAATAACTAGCTGGGGTACTGCCATTCGACCCCACGACGTATCTTGCTTTATATACCCTTACCATGGGTACCCTTACCCTTACAAAAAAGGCTTCGAATGGTTCAAAATATTCCAGAAAATTCCAGAACATTCGAGATTGTTCTGGAATGTTTTACAAAGATCTAGGATGTTCTCGAAAGTTCCAGACTATTCCCGAACATTCCACAACATTCCAGAATGTTCCGGGATATTCTATAATATTTTTGAATACTCTCGAATACTTTCGAATGTTCTGGACTGTTCTAGAAATTTCTAGAAGGCGAAACATCCTGCCTTTACATCTTCAAAAGCACGCCCTTCTTCATGTATGGGGAATAGAGGGTTACCACAACGTATAACTCCATTAATCGCACCGTGACTCGTTGCTGAGTTTTAGCGGTACGTACACTTTCTTTTATAATATATATGGATCAAGCAATATCGCTTATCGTAATATTTTTTGTCTATGGGTTCTTTGTTGTCTGTTTATTATTTATAGTTGTCTGTTTATTATTGTATTGATCGATTTTTAGTGTAAGTTTATTCTGACGAAGAAACTAATGGTTTCAATGCGAGTCAATTATCTTGATTAATTAGTGGTGTATAGAAAGTTTTTTACCATCCACATAAAATAATAATGGTTCGGTTAAGTTCTTGCGGTCGAGTAGTTACGAACCATGTATACGAATCCATAAGTTGAGGGTTCAAATTCCGACGAGCGATAGTAAATTTTTTTTGATTAATTTATTTATTTATTTACCAAGAATAATAAAATATGTTATATCTGCTATGTTATATATGTTATAAAATACGTTTCAGAGTAGCAGATATTTTTAGTTTCGCCCTGATAAAAGACCTGCATTCAGAATCAAAACGTTTCAACGTTGCAAATCTTTGCTTTTTTTATCTTAATTTCATACAAAAGGCCATCAGTATAATAATTTTAGGCCGTATCATCTTTGTGGGTGCGCTGTGTGGAGGGTTTTTTTGACTTGAGAAAGGAATGAACTTTGGTCTTAAAGAAACCCATATTGTGGGAGGGAGGAAACATATAGACCGATAAATCGTTCCACAGCCAAGTTGTCGAACTCGAGAAATATTCGTAGAAACCACCCTTGGCCGTTTTAGCCGTGTTTGGTGACCAGATCTGTGTGACGAATCAAATTTCGTCACAAATAAATTTGAATAAATAATTTTGTGTTATGAAAGAGTCTCGCCCCGTGCACCAAAGACAAAGAAAGTGATGACAGATGAGGGTGCAAGGACAGGAACGAAAGAAGGGAGAAGTGCGGGGTAGGGCCACGGATCCTACGAGTTCAGTGGGCACGCAGAAAAACAGTCAAGACCGGGACGGAGAGGGGACACGTATAGTGTACAACGGCAAGTACGCGTTCCCCGCCCAGCGGCGTGATGCTGGGCGGTGGATGAAGAAACAGGAGTCAAGACCGGGACGGAGAGGAGACACGTATAGTGTACAACGGCAAGTACGCGTTCCCCGCCCCGCGAGGTGGTGCTGGGCGGTGGATGAAGAAGTTATAGTGGAGTTCAAGGAAATGATTCGCAAAACATACGTTCCTCCGCCCGGCGACGTAAAGTTGGGCGTGAGACGAAGAAAGTGCGGTGACCATACGCGGCGAGTGGCCAAAGTGCGAAGTGAAGCAGACGACTTCAGGAGACTTCAGACTTCAGAGGCAGGAAACTCGGCTAGGAAGGCCTGAGCTGCTGAACCGGAGGAGCTGCCATCGAGGACCTCAACCTTACCAAGGCACCCGCAGAGAACCCAGTGACACGAAGGTAGTTTCAGTGAACAATTAACTATGACGATGTGAACAATGGAGAAGCAACCCCGAACCATATGACAACTAGTTAAGATTTAGATATAAGTAGATCTAACTATAATTAAGATCATGTATTAAGACCTAGCCAAACCTTATTAAAATCCATATATTTAAAACCTTTGTAATTAAATTCAACCCCCCTTTGTCCCAACCCAAGCGACCCGAGTCGGTGAGAAGGCAGAGAAGGCAGAGTGGAGAAAGTACAAAGGTATGTTATAAAACTGCACTTATTTAACCTTGCATCAATGATTATTCTGAGCTAGCTTCCTGTAACAAGGTGATACGTTACATCTGCAAATTCAGATATCTACCCCTTCCTAATCAACTTTCAATCATCACTATCTTGAGCCTCACAACACGTGGATGCCGGTGAGCGGCAACTCAGAATCATGCAACTTCAACACCTCTTTCGAAAAGTTCTTTAAAGTGATGAAAAAAAAGATTAAATAGGTTACATTCAGTTAAGTAATGGGCAATTTTAAAATTATTTTTTCATAACTTTTAATGACTTGTCAAAGGATTGTTGAAATGGAAGTTTGCTAAGTTTTTGTGAAACCGTGGATGCCATAGCCTCACTGGCTTTAGACGGTTGTGATAAAAAAACCATTTTGTCACTGACACGTATTTTTGATTTCATCATGCATAATATAATATTTCCGGCGACACGATGTAACAGAGAGACAGTTGTGATTAAAAATGCGGTAAAAGAATAATATCTTTATTCAGACATTTTTATCTTCAGGCATTTTTCAAAGTACAAAGAGGATTTGGTCTCTCTCAAAATAAAAGTAAACCAAATCGTTTTAAAAAATATTTGGCTTCTTACATTATGTATGTCAAGCACGTTCCTTACTTATAATAAATTACAGCTTTATAAAGTAAATTTTCCACAACCTTGAATCTTTATCCCAAAAAGTATGACATAAAGAAGACCGTTTTCAAATAAGAAAAAGATAAATGTTTGATACTGTCCATACTCTCACGGCGGCGCAACTTTCACCCAAAAGTTGCCCAAAGTAATTATCCGACTCGCCCGAACTTTTCATAATTCTGGAAATTATATCAGAATGTCCGGCTCGTATTGGGGTCAAGTTAACAGGGAAAAGAACCGAATCGCAGGATAACAGGAGAAACAGCAGATGAAAGAACGAGCCCACAGAAGTAAAAGCTATTGACAAGTTTATTTAGTGGGAAGTTTCACGTAGTAAGGTAAATCGGATCGCCTAACTTTGGCCAGACCAAAAAGAAATGGAAAGTTTGGTGCAAAACTTGTTAGTATTTGAGTTTTTGTTAAGTAGCTTAAGGTTAGTTTCCTGTACGGACACATTCAGACTACTAATGCAGGGAAGAGTCGAGAGCAATCATACGTTATTCCAAAACAACTACGTGCTAATTAAAACAAATATTATTACATAAACTGAATTGCGGTGCGGGAGCTTTTGCCTCTTGTTTTGTTTATTTTGTTTGGTCGGCGAGTTAAGGTGACGAGGGTGGAGAAATATTAATTAATGCTTCTCAGGTTAAGTTGAAGGTGAACGAATGTTAACTTTCTTTTTACTATTTGTGAGGCTTGTCTAGGTCTTGGCGGCGAATTCGTTTGCCCACCTACAACGGGGCGAGCCGGATCGGGAGAGGCTGGTTGAGGGAGACCTAAAAAAGACCTCTCCAGCCGGACTCTTTCGACCCATTACCTTGGACCGCAGTGGGAGGGATTGATTCATACGTCCATTACTCCTAAACACATTGACCCTCAGATTCCTACCCTTTTCGTACCATTTTCCTTCGCAGAACTTCCTCTCTTCTGTGGCAAACATATATCCCGACAAAAGTACAGAAGCTCCGTAGTAACAACAAAGTGAAATATCAAGGAAATTTTATTCGATTATTTGATGTTGTTTGTTGTTTATTTCATTTAATAATAATAATAATATGATTTATGATGATTTATGTAGAAAATGTTTGGCTTTTCCGGAAACCATAGAACGTATTATATCGGGATGTTCTGTATTAGCGCCCGCCGTCCGAGTATACATTTAGGCACAATCAGGTTTTAAAAATAATTCACCAAAGTTTTGTAATTAAACATAACTTATTGACTGCCAAATATAAAAGATATACACATAAAAGATTAAACATAACTTATTGCTAATATAGTACCATATTATGAATATGAACCAATTCATTTTTAGAAAATAAATATTATAAAATATGTTATGATAAAAATATACTAACAGACAGAACAATTAGTCATAATAGACCTGGGTACCTAGCATGGTCGATCGATATAGATTTTATCGAAAATGTCGGTAACTTGTCATCGTTCCCGAGCACGATAGCAAGCCGCTAATGAACAAACAACAGTTCACAACAATTAAGGGTTCCTAATTTATTTGACCTGAAGTGTTATTTGTTCGTTAGCTGCCTGCAGTCGTGCTCGGGAGCGATGACAAGTTACCGATAGCTTCGATAAAACCTATATCGTTCGACCATGCTATAGTTTTACATGACAAAATTTAAAAAATAACTTCATGGTCGCTATTATAAATTCCTGTAATATTAAAAAATCTGTTTCTGAAAAAATAAGAAAATATACAGATTTCGGAAATGAGATTAAAAGAATTTGGCATTCTCAGACTATAAAAATATTACCATTTGTTATTTAGGCTACTGGCATTATACCTAGCTATCTTATTCAAAATTTATGCATATTAGATTTGTCAAAGAATTTATGTATAAAAATGCAAAAATCAGTCATTTTAAATACATGTAGGATTACAAAAGATTTTTAAATATTCATATTGAGGGATCAGTAGGATTTATAGGTCCAATTAGGAGTTCCACCAAGCCGAACCCTCTGATATGAAAATATCTGGTGAATTATTTTCCCATTAGGTCTCTGGTAGGTTTACATGTTGTCCTTGTATTATTTTGTATTTATTATACTTGCATATCTATAGTGCAATTGCATAGCGTGGATTAACTACATGATAATTTGTGGAAAAGTGCGTGAAAGGGTTAAGTTTTTTCTGTGGGAAAGATTTAACCCGGACATAAAAATTGAAGCCTTTATTTTCTGCACGTTCCAGAGTGGAAGATACTTTCAGTATAGTCTCGATGAAAGACCACCATTCTGAAATAAAACTTTGCTTGAATCAGCGTTACCTTCCTGTTTCCCTGCACTACTTTCTGCCTCACATCACACCTCAATTGGGGATGCCATGATCTCACTGGCTCCAGACGGTTGGGAGCAGATGTGAATCTTTTGCTATACACAAATAAAAATATAAAGCATTTCAGAAGAGGTTTAGCAAATATCTGAGGGAAAATCTGTGATTTATATCTGTCAAACGCGTTATGTGTATATCTTTTCAGCAAGGTAGAACGGTTCGGGTCGCATCTATCAAATAGCTGTCAAATTATCACTAAAAAATAACTCTCAGACAACCTGCGTGACATAACTGACAGAAAGGTATCTCCTTGGCCCTTCACCCAGAGGTCACGAGGTTCAAACTTCGGAGAGAGCAAAAATAACTTTTTTGGCAAAAAAAAATATTTAATAGTTTTTTTTGTAATACAAGACTATTTACACAAATAATTTTTAAAAAATTATTCTTATTTTATATCGCTCTAGACTAGGACAAAACCATGAATGATATCTTTTATAAGGCTTTTGCTTTAGTTTAATACAGTCCCACCTAAATTATCTACTACGTAAGTAAGGGGAAACACTCACATAACATTCTTAAAATATTTACAAATAAAATAAAATCATCAAGTTATAAAAAAAGGCTCTTCGATTTTACCCAGCTACTTTTAGAAATGAATTTATTAAAATTTGAAAAATGTTCTAATTTAAAATATACCTCTTAATCCTCAAAATACAGAATGGACTTATACACGTGAACAGGTTGGTTATAAAAAAGTTACAAATGCATTTTTTTATGTGAATACCTGACAAGAGTCCCAACTGCTCCTGTCTGGAGCCAGTAAGACTTTGACATTCCCGAGTGGGGTATGTGAAGCAGAAGGTTAAAGGGGAGGAGGAAGGTGGATAAACACCTGGCTATTCAGATCTAGTCACCAAGCACGGCTGATGCCATTTCAAGCTACGTTTCAATTCTAAATGGTTGATACTGAGAGGATCTTCCACTCTGGAACGTGTCGCAAATACACCTCGTATTATTTTAATTTGCTCCGAGGAACTAGCATCATTGATCCCTTCGGCACCGGTGCATAGTCGGGAAACACGCCAAACGCGTGCCCAATATTTGTACACAGTTGACATATGTCACATGAGAACGGGTCGTTTCTTCGACTCGTTCTTGTGTTCAACAGCTCGGCTGTGGAATGATTTGCCGGCCTCTGTGTTTCCTCCTTCCTACAACATGGGTCTCTTCAAGACCAATGTTCATTCCTTCCTCTCCTCAAAAAGACCCTCCACACAGCATCCCAGATGACATAGACCCTGAGGGAAATTATTTTCCTCAGGGCCTCCTGTGTGGTGTTAATGTAAAAAAAAAAAAATAATTTAAATTATAAAAACACAAATCAACGAAATGAAATTTATCTATGCACGCCGGGATTTGAACCCGCGACCTCCGGATCGCTTAACGAGAGCACTGGCCCTCGACCACGGAGGCCGTCAAGAAAATGAACACTACACAAGATGACATAATACATTTTATACTAATCCAGTAAATACTGAAAGTGCTAAGAGAAGGAAAGCCCATGAGAGAATACACGTTTTTTTACATTAGCTCCGATTACGAAACGATTTTTTACATTAGCTCCAGTAGGTCCTGAGGAAAATAATTCCCCTCAGGGCCTATGTCATCTTTTAAGATGCTGTGTGGAGAGACTTTTTCGGTAAAAAAAGGAGAGGAAGTTCCGGGAAGGAAAAGAGTATGAGGGGTAGGAATCTGGGGGTCAGTATATCCAGGAGTGATGGACTGCAGTGTATGGTGATGTTCTGTTGGAGTAGTTAAAAGATCTCCCTCAACCAGTCTCTCCCGATCCGGTCCGAAACGCAGTGGTGGAAAGACGCATCCGCCGTCAAGTTCCGGACAAACATCACCCCATGAAGCCGGGCACCCCTGCTAAGTCAAAAAACGTATCGAACCACTTGAGTGACCTATGGCAGAGGTGTTGGTTATCAAATAAAGTTCCTGGGGTGGCGGTACCCTAACCCGCCTCCCAAATTGAATAATTCAATTTTTTAATTTTATTAGTTCAGTGGTGAACAAAATTATAAACTAACTAACCATAACGTCGGATCTCCGCATGGGTAGGCAGAGAAGACGTGCCGCCAAACAACTCGGTCTTGGCACACACTCTTTGCCTCACTCACATTCATACATGGTCTCATACATACTCTTCTATTATTCTGACTTTTGACATGGCCCGTCTCAAGTATCTGATTCACTTGATCGTGCCATATCTTCCTCGGGCGTCCCCGACTTCTTCTACCATTCACATTTGCGTTATATATTCTTTTTACACTCCTTTCTTCGTTCATTCGTTCTACGTGCCCAAACCATCTGAGGGTCCCATTCTTAATCTTACTCTTTATGCTTACATCAGCCTTACATTCTTTGCGGATATCCACATTTATAACACGATCATACATGGTTTTACCACACATAAGCCTCAGGGATTTCATTTCGGCAGCATTCAGTTTACTTTCATCCTACCTCTGCTAATTCCATGCCTCACTGCCATACATCAGAGTAGGTACCAGGACTCCATTGTGGAATGCTAGCTTGGCTTCTTTTGACAGTTTTTTTTATTAGCGCTAACGGCATTCAGTCCTCCATTAATGGAGTTACCGGCATTTGCCCTTCTTTCAATATCTCTATCAGCCTTCCCACCTCTCGTAAACATACTGCCCAGATAAACAAACTCAATTAAAATGTAGAATAATTTTTAAGATAGGATTTTATGTCTTTTATGCATTGTTGTTACATTATGTAAATTATTATTGTAATAATACATGTATGGGCATCACTTTTATTTATTTATACGTGTGGCATCCCCACCACCTCTCTCACAAAACATCTTGGGACCGCTCCGGCAATGACCGAGCGATTATTCCATTCCCAGCACTCGATTCCGCCGCCCGCTCGCGTTTTGTACCTCTCTACCCGTTTCATACGTGAACACTAAATGGTGTAAATTATTCAAATCTTAAATAAATGTTAATCACTCAAATATGAGTAAAGTGTTATCAATCATCATCCAATATAATCATTGAACACTGGATCATGGCCTGAAAGTTTCGTGATCCCCAGGAGCCTGACTATTCCTTATGGTAAAGTATTGGTATACACTCGTCTGACGAGAAGACGGAGCACAGGTCAAACATTCTCCACCAGCTCCTCAGCCCCAGGAAACAACCCTTTCAACACATGTAATAATTTTATAGATTTCATTTCTGTAATTAGTTGGAAAGCGAAATATTATATCCCATGAGATTCTACTAAAAAAACTAAACAATATAGGTATAAAAGACAATGCAATTAAATGGATTTCGAACTACTTAAAAAATCGACCGCAAGTCGTAAAAATAAATCAGATTAATAGCGATAAAGAAATATCAGACTTTGGAATCCCTCAAGGTACAGTAATCGGACCAATCCTTTTCACCATATATGTTAATGACATTTTTTTTCAACCACTACATGGCCAAATTACTTCATATGCCGATGATACGGTATTAATAATTAGCGATAAAACTTGGGAAAAAGTAACATTTAAAGCCACCGAAGACATAAATATTTTAAAGAATTTCTTCGACGTAAATTTACTATCACTAAATGGTAATAAAACATTTGTAATTCCATTTGCAATACACAAAAATGATGCCCCTAAAAACATTGACATCATCATCCATGATAATTCCAAAACACATACTAAAAATTATAGTATCCAAAACTGCACAATATTAAAAACAACAAACATAATCAAATATTTAGGAGTCATTATCGATAAAAATTTGAAATGGAAGGAACAAATTTGTCAAGTTGTAAAAAAAATTAGAAAATTGATTTATATATTTTTAAGAATCAGAAATTTTTTATCTGTAAAAAACTTATATCTAATATATTACGCTTTGGTTCAATCAACTTTACAATATGCTATCATTAGCTGAGGATCCGCATCCGCATACATTAACATTTCTTGTACTACGATTAAAATTCAAATAAACAAATGCACTTGCTTCTTCAAACTTCGCAAATTTATTTTGTGGCATCATTTTTCATATAATGAATAATTGATTGCTTTGTATAAAACCACTATTTTTAAAACAATATCAACATGTTTCCACAACAATGTTGTCTTCATATTATAGTAACATATCCTGATGAAGACAACATTGTTGTCGAAACATGTTGATATTGTTTTAAAAATAGTGGTTTTATACAAAGTAATCAGTTATTCATTAAATGCACTTGCACCTAGAATTATAAAGCCTTTTATTCACTTAATGTCAATTTGGTGAGTTTCATTTTAAATTAATCCAAAATATATTAAACGTAATACCGCTGAAGATACTAACCGTTTTTATCGTGAATCGGAACGCCATTAGTTGAAAGTTATGATGAGTTTTTGGAAAGCTTGCTAACTATCCCGATAATTTACTCAGTATTATGGTAGTGATATTGACTGAAACTTATAAAACCCGCTAGATTTACTAAAAGGGTTGCCTGATCGCTTTAGCAACGGTCTGGTTACATAACCTTCCGTATACCAATTTCGAGAACTTTCTTCTGCAACCAAGATGACGCGCCAGCGTTACCACATAAACCTTGAGGCTATGATTTACTTTTTTCTCGTTGGAAAATAAAATGATAAGGTAGGTATATAAAAAATATTCAATACTTCAAATTTACAAAGAAATACAGTTAAATACTCGTAACTTACAATTCAGTACATCAGCAAGATACCAGAAAACTATTAAAATCCCAAAATCTAATACTAAGCACATTCAAAATTCCTATCTTTATCAAGGCATAATCTTTTATAACAACCTCCCATTAAAATTAAAAACTATCGAAAATGTGCAGGAATTTAAGCCCAAATTAAAAAAATTAACTTAAACTTCTATAAAAGTCCCAAATATGTTTACTTTTTATATCTAAGAGTATGTTATTATATAAATCGATCATTCCTTCTTTCTCTCTCATTTCTTAGTTTCTGTATCTTTAAGTCTACTATTGTATAAATCTTACGTTCTTTCTTACATATCCTTTACTTACTAATTACAATAATTTTTGTTACATGATTCATTAATTTATAATGATTTTTTTAAATTTTGTCACGATTTTTTAAACTTATCATAATTTTTTTATTTTTAAATTTATAGATGATTTTCTAACCTTACTTATTATTTACAATAGCCGTTATAACTAACTTACACGATCTTTTAATTTACTAATTGAGCTAGAATTTCCTTACCAAATACAAGAGCATTGTCTCTTTAAGGTGAGGAAAGGCAATTTTTTGTTTCTGTGTTAAAACCTTATGTAACTATGTAACTGATGTAACTTTATATGTTTTTAATCAGCATTGTCAAAATAATAACAAAAATAAGGTACTAATTCTTTGAAATCATTTAATGTTATTATAAAATACATATTAACAACGCATTTTAACTGTAAAGTTAAATAGTAATAATAAAAAAAACAATCAACCGCTTCCCGTGTCTTTGCATTGCATTGGCGTTACTCACCTCTCAATACTGTATCAGATTACAAATCCGTTCCATGGGTTTTAACTTTCTGAGACCATTCCCTCTTACTCTAAATATTGCGTTAGATAAAGACGTTCAAGTATTACGTAATTCGTGATATAATATTCATGGGTGCCAGCTGTCCTAAACCAATTTATCGATTTGGTTCTAGGGGTCATCCATTAATCACGTGATGTTTTTTAGCAACTTTTTAACCCCCCCCCCCCCACCCCGTGGTGATATGTGGTGAGGTTTTAGACTAACCCCCCCAAAATCACTTGCATTTTTTTAGTACAAAGTATTTTCAAATTTTCAGAATATTATCTCGAAAAATAAGTACACGTGATATCTCATTATACCCCCCCCCCCCCACCCCCACCCCCCTGGTGAAATTTCGTGATTTTTTCCGAACCCCCCCCCCTCCTTTCGAGCCTCACGTGATTAATGGACGACCCCCTGCCGCATTTTTAATTATTGGCTACTATCCGAAGCATTTGCTCGGGATTTACACCGAGTTTTTCGAGATGGTGTAAAATAATTTTCCTTGCATTTTAAACGTCAAGCGTGAAAATTTTACTAAGTAGTACCAATCCTAATCATAAATAACGGCGTCATTTCCTAATCGTAACTGTGCATATTAATTGTTTCCTCTTGTATTGGTGTGTTTATTTAAGGTTTTGTATATATTTGTGCACAATTAATCATAGAAACTTAATTGACCTATGATTGACAATAAATTGTATTGTGAGTGTTTATCGTATTGTACGTAAAAACTATTATTACTGTAATTTATTGTAGTTCTTCTTGTTATTACTTCTAAATTTGTACACATTTCCCAAAGATTACACTTATAAACATTCCTCGATAATCTCTACTTGACACCGGTTAGAACACTCCTTTGGGATGAAAACAGATTTTAAAAAAAGGGGCTTAAAAAAAGAGGTCGAATGGTTTTCTATGCTGACCTTCCACCTATTTTGTCAAATGTGCAAAATTTCTTCAATCTTGGAATAAAACAGTTAAAAAACAAACCCACTCTGGAACACTCTCGTTTACATAATCTATGTAGGTGAAATATATTGATGCGTACTATAGTATAAATATATTTGATGTGTGTTTTGTGTGGATGCGGATGTAGAAGGACCTTGTATGTGTTTTGAAATATAGGTGTGAGAAAGACCACTGTACAAGTAGAAATAATACACTTAAAGGAAAGGAAGGAAGGAATTTACTGCGGTAACTTGTGACACTTCATGCACTTATATACTTGCGGTATGCGGATTCAGTTTAATGATGCGGGGAGCGGAAAATTATATACTTATGCGGCGAGTTTCGATTGACGACACTGATTTGTTATGGTAACGAAATAACAGGTACATAGGGATGGGATAGGATGGGGAAAAGGACATAATAGGGATGGATAGGAAAGAAATATGTGACAAGCTACAAACACAGAGTCTATGATATATGTAGATGTATGTAGGTAAGTGTCGCTATGTATTGTGTATACGCCCAACCAATATTTTTTGACAATTTAACGGCCTGTGTTTTTTTTAATTAATTAGTTGTAAAATGTATATATAGGAAAAGCTTTCATTTAAAGCTGGAGTAGTGGAAGATGGTGGAGATATCAAAGAAGGTAACGTCTTTTACAACTTTGGATAAGGGAAGGTTAAATACGTTCTTGCTTCGATCACAAAACTGCGGAGTAATCGGCGCAAAATAAAAACATCAAAGTTCCCTCGAAACACAAACAAGAACAACTAGGATAATAATTGCAGACAATTAAAATGTCTAAAGTTGAACTCAAGCAGCAGCAACTTCCGAAAGCACTTTTGCATAATAAGATAATTAAGGCGGCGTGGTGCTACCAGGAGCTAAGGAGGCAGCGGAGGGCTGAAAAATGCTACCTTCGCGTGTTATTGTTTGCTCTACACGAGTGTTGAGTGTTCTGAAACTAACAACCCTTGTCTCGCATGTTGCATTGTCTAACGTGGATCTTATGAAATGTGTTAATAGGTTTTGAAACCTTCATCAAGTCTTCATAAAGTTGTCCTTATTAAAGTTGTTGTCATAAAGTCGTCCTTTTAAACAAAAAAGAGCTAAATCTGTAATATTTTTACATTTACTTCATGGGAAAATGATTTCACTCAGAGCGCATATTTGGGGATTCTTTTTAAGAGGCATTTTAATGAAAGGGTGTGAGGATTTTCATGGAAGGAAAAAAAGAAAATGGGATTCACCAAACGTAATAAAGAACTTGGGGTGTCCTGCGTCAGAGGTGTTAGTTATTCAATAATTGGTTTCCGGGACGACCGCCGTACCCATACCCACTTTCCTATATGAGATGCGTTCTTTAAATAATTACGTTAATTATTGGTAATCATTTTAATACAGCGTATATTAATATTATATTTTTATTATATTATTGGTAAAAACCAATAATTATTGAAATACAGCGTCCTTTAAAGATGAAACCTTCTCAAGGGCGAGACAAGAACAAGAACAACCATTGTGAGGGGCGAACTTCAAGAATACTCCACAGATGATATTTTTTTTCACTTAACTGGTTGAATCCTACTTCAAAGTTAATCACAAAATATAAGCATTTCATAAACCTCGTACCTGTACTGACTACATCGAATTGAATCACAATAATTCTTGGTTATCACAAGTGTTGAAATAATTGGTTTTATCTAAAGTTATTTTGTAATCTTTTGACGTAACTTTTTGCGTATTATTAAAAAGTGCACAAAACAAAACAATATGTATTTAACATGGAGTTGATTAAAATAAATTATTTTTAGTTCAGTTGAAGATAAGCAGAGTGGTGACAAATAAACTGTAAACCAACTCATTAGACCTTCTCAGAATATGCTATGAAGTAGTTAAATTTTTTGTGACGAGACAATAGAGCAAACAGAAAAAGTTCACTGATTGAAAAAGTAAAGAGCCTGATAAACGTATGAAATTTGAGTACTTTTCCTGCGTAACATTCATTTAACAAAAATTACACAGGTCTTATTCAAATTACGCCGACTAATTGTTTTGTTCGTGAACACTCGCTGACTCTTTCGATTGTATTCAATACCAAATGCAAAAATAATAACGCCGCCAAGTACCTACATTGTAAAACATTTTGTGTCATTAGGGAATATGGCAAACCATTATGTAATTGGAACAATTTTGGCAAATTCGACGCATTCTCAATGCAGATTATCCGTTATCGAATTTCGTAGCAAAATATTTTCCAAAACTCGTTCGAAATAATTGAACTGTGCAGTGTGCATTATGCGGCTTTTTGCGCATCGACCACAAAAATACAATAATGAACAGAACTGCTAAGTATCTCGAAGTGTTTGAATAAAACCATAATTCTTTGCTTGAAATGGCGTGTGCGGTGTTTGATGACCAGATCTGTATCACTAGGTAGGTACTTCCCAGTTTATTTTTTATCTTTGACATCGTTGTGATTTGAAACTCGATGAAACCAAAAAAGTGACACTAAAAAGAGAGAAACACATACATCAGGATTTATCCTGCGAGAGAATGAAATGGTGTAATCTACAAGGTGGGGCAAAAGTAATCACCCTATTGGAAAACGCTATAACTTTTGCAAATGGCGCCAAATGTCAATTCGGTTTTTACATTTGTGAAGTAAGCAAACGCAAAATACATATCGGCAAGTCATAAATCGGTTTACTCCGCAAGAACGCGGAATAATTGGTCCCATATTTTGCGCAACAATTCGTCGGTTGTTATGGCGCAGCGTGAATTTCGTCGCAAATTTTCTGGCCGTCCGACACCAACTGGACAAACACTGCGGCGTTTGGCCACTCGTCTTGAAGATACTGGGACAAAACGAGATGTTCCCAAGGCTGGCCGGCCCCAGAGCAGCCGTTCTGCTGAGAATATCGCTGCTGTTGCCCAAGAATGTCGAAGATGAGCCCGGAACATCGACCAGACGACGTGCCACGCAATTGGGCATTAGCCGGCGGTCCCTACGCAGAATTATGGTGGAAGATTTGAAGATATTCCCTTACAAAGTGCAGACAGTGTATCAGCTGTTAGCTGTTGACCGCCAAACTCGGATAACCTACGCTCAAGTCATCCTGAATCTCAACGAAAAGGTGGACGATTTCTCATCGAAAATTGTCATGAACGATGAAGCTCATTTCCATAATAGCGGTTACGTGAATAAACAAAATAATCATTTCTGAGGCACCGAAAATTTGAGTATCACCCACAAAAAGCCATTACACCCGCTCAAAGTTACTGCGTGGTGTGCTGTTTACGCTGGAGGAGTCATCCGGCCATTTTTTTTAGAACGCCGCGGGCCAAACGACGACTGTGGACGGTGCGCGCTACAAACCCGTGATTACCGATTTTTTTCTTCCTCAATTTGATGAATTGGGACTGGAGAACACGTGGTTACAACAGGACGGTGCAACGGCGCACACTGCTCGAGCCACAACCGATATTCTGAAGGAAGCATTTCCGGGTCGCCTAATCCCTCGTTTTGGTGATTTGCACTGGCCGGCCAGATCACCCTATTTAACCGTTCCAGACTTTTTTATGGGTTTTTTTTAAGTCGCGGGTTTACGTCATCAAGCCACAGATTTTTGAAGCCCTTAAGGAGAATATTCGCCAAGAATTCGAGAACCTGTTGCCCGAAGTTCTGGCAAGAGTGATGGAAAATGCCATAAAACGGGCCCGTATGGTCATCAACTCTGGCGGCGGTCACTTGGTCGATATCATTTTCCCGATATGATGGAATAAATTCTAATGGATTAAATAAACAAATTTCACAACCAGAACCAAAGTTTTTCATTAAATAAATAAATTACAGCAAAAGAACATCAGATGATTACTTTTGCCCTACCTTGTATTTTCTGTTTGTGCGGTGCTTCGAAGCCCCCCATTCTATTCTACTTTAGTTTTCTGTAAATTTCTCTTCTTTCTGTTTTCTTTTTAAAACAGAGATGGTTTATGAATAGCTCCTGTGAGCACTTAAGCCTTAGGCCCGTTGTGCTATCTCCCATTTTACCTAATTCCTTTAACAATAACCCAGTCCTTTTAATAAAGTTCACTAGGGTTATCATTGGATGTTGCCATGTCTTCAAGTTCCACATTGTGTCTCCCCACGTGTCTAAGTCTAGTTCCCACCAGGGCGGGACATTGGTTCCTTAGGTGAATTGGAGTCTCGTCATCCTCTTCACATTTCCTGCATCTATTGGTGTTTTCCACTCCCAATAACTGCATATGTTTCCGGCGGTAGCAGACCAGATCTTTATAGCAGGTAGGTACTTTCTATCCTTCGTTTTATCCATCTAATTCCCCTCTCACCCCCTGAAATCTCGCAAATTAAACACCAATAAATTGGAGTTGCCATAGTTTTACAGTTTCCGGGAAGTTTGGGACTGCAGTATTCACGAAAAAATATTTATAAATAAAATTAGGTCATTTATTTCTAACCCATGAGTATAACAACATCAAATATGTGTTTATTAAACCATAATTTGTATGTGTTAGTATTTTCATATTTAAATAAACCCAGGTAAGGCTCAGCATAAAAGACCGTTTAAAAAGCTCAAAGCTGGCGAGGTGTTGGTGGCCAACTTCTGTTTCGCCATAAAGTTACCGTACATATAAGGTCCCGCTGGAACGGACTTTAACTTTTTATAATAAAATTACGTCAACTGCACAACTTTTAAGCGAGCTTTTTGCATATGAACAACATACTGCGTGTCAGGAAAATGTTTACTCTAACTTAGCGAAGAATTTTTATTTTTTGCACAATTATTTACTCAAACATGCATTTACAGGGAAACTCTTTAGTTATAATACAACAAAAAATATTATAAAAGTTTAACTTTGTGAAAAAGATAAACAAAAATCGAAATTTTTCCTTTTATTAATTTGTGGAAAAGAAATTCTTTATGCTTTTTATTTATGTAACATTCCTTGACATGAATAATGGATTTGGGCAATCAAAAGGCTAGCAAAGTCCTCCATCAACGAATAAGCAACACTTTTTTAATTAGGACTGTGGAAGTATTATCGTGATTTATTTTTGGGATATTTTGCCGTGTGGCGCTCTTTCCTTTAGTCAGCATTTGCAGTGTCCATCATCAAGGAAGATGCGTAATTGAAGATTGTGGTACCTGCGAGTATGTGTTCTCAAATCCTCTACAATCTGATATTATATAATTTAAAATGGCTTTCTGCGCCTAGTTTTGGTTTAGACGTCAATTACCGGAAACCAAGAATTATTGACCGGTCTGTGGTTGAGTGGGCATCGCGTTTGGGTCCCACCCAGGCGTTCCGTATTCGATTCCTCGACTGGCTAAGTCCTCCATCATGACTCAAGCAACATTTTCGGCTGACTATAATGGTAGTAGAAGATGGTTTGGGTATGTAGAGCGAAAGAACAAGAAAAGGAGTATATATGACGCAAATATGAATGGTAGAAGAAGTCGGGGACGCCCGAGGAAGACATGGCAAGACCAAGTGAATCGGATACTTGATTCGGGTTAGTTAGTTATTTAGTTAGTTAGCAGAAAATTTTCAAATACTGTAGGGTTATTCGTAACCCGGGAATGTATGTCTTCTTTTAAAAAAAAATGCTTCCCGTCTTCATCTGTATTAATATTAATCAGATGTTTGTGAAATTCAATTTCCTCTGTAATTAGGGGTGCTCAATGCGTTTTGTGTCTTCCCAGGGTTTTACGAATAAATCCAAGGTAATGGCCGGTTTCAATTAAATGTTTTTGTCAGGGTTGCCGAGTTTACATGCTCTACAGCAGGGTTTCCCAAACTTTTTCTGCAATGGAACACTTTGCAAATCTATAAATTTTAACGGAACACCTGGCTCATTTTTTAAATTGGTTAATTCCTAATAATATATATTTTTAAAGTTATTACGCAATATTTATTAAGTATATCAACAATATACGTATAAAAAAATGGAATATAAACAAAAAAATGGAATATAAACAAAAAAATGGAATATAAACAACAACAAAAAATGGAAAATAAACAACAAAAAATGGAATATAAACAATAAAAAAATGGAAAATAAACAACAAAAAAAAGAATATAAAAAACAAAAAATGGAATACAAACAACAAAAAATGGAATGTAAACAATAAAAAAATGAAAAATAAACAACAAAAAAATGGATTATAAAAAAAAGTTAATATAAACAACAGCAAAAAATGGAATAAATAAAACAATTAACGACATTGATTTTGAGTCTTTGCATTGCATATCTTCTTATATATATATTTTGGTAAGTTGAATTCTAATATCTGGTATGGCGTCGAGCCTGTTCCTGCACTAGTACACATCGTATACAGCACAGTAATAAATTTCGGAGATTTTGATTAGTAGGTATGTAAAATGAAGGATTACTGCGATTAAACCATAAGCACCTTTTTCCACTTACGTAAAGCTTAGTCTCTCTATCTGGAACGGTCTAGTACCTACCTACTTAAGAACTATTGTGAAATATTTATACAAATAATGGGAATAATATCACTAGTGTTGAAATATGAATATGTGTATGTTTTATTAAATTAAATTCTTCCGACAAATTGTCGCGGAACCCCTGTACAGGTTCGGCGGAACCCTAGGGTTCCGCGGAACACAGTTTGGGAAACCCTGCTCTACAGTATTCTGATGTCTGAAGGATTGTGGAAGGTTTAACATTTTTGAAAGGTTATTCATTTTCATTGACGTTAACTTTTGACTAACGTATTAACAACTTTTGACTGAAAATACGTAATACGAAGAGTGACATCACTCTTTTTAGACCTGATCTTCGGGCTGTAATTTTACAAGTGGTTTATGCATTGCTGGTCTGTAGAGGTAAACTAATTATTACCTCATGTTCCGTGGTACATTATGTTACCAATTTTTAACGTAGTTGTTACACAACCTGTAAACAAAGTAGGTACAATAATACATTTAATTACATAAAACTAAAATAATACTATCATTTAAATGGTCAGCCTAATGTTGAGGTTTTGGTTCGCTCTAAAATGTTTTCTGCTGACAAATATAGTCAGTTGAGGAGCTATGTAATTGTGGTCAGCAAGTAGAACAAGATTGATGAGAAATAATTTCAACCCCAAACCTTTCCTAGCCTAACCACGAATTGAGTCACCGCTGACAAAAACGCGTATGATGTTCAAATTGTTTAATTGATGTTTTTTCTGCCTAACCCAATATTTGAATGGCAAACCATTTAATTAATTTTCTAAACGCGTTTAAAAAACTGTACAAAACAAAAGAGTTTTCTCGTTTTGAGAACAGAGAACAAAACAAGTTGCATTTTTTTTTAAAAGAGCAATGAGAAAATACTTGGGCGAATAGATTTTCAAAAGAAACTAAAATGTTAAAGGAACTAAATTGGCTTACAATGAAACAGATGCTGATCTTGAACGCGATTATATTTACAGATATGATAATAAACAACCAAAATACTATTCAAACAAAGTTATATACAACATTCACAGACATAACACAAGTACGTGCAATGAAATCAGACTACCAAAAAATGAAAAACCAAATTCGTAAAATAGTACCAATTGTAAGTAAGATATACTAAAATTAACAATATTATTTTTTTTGGAAAAACTTTTGAAGATTATACTCATCAACGAAAGTCGAAGAAGAAGATATTACTAATTAATCTAAACAAAACATGAAGCAGAACAAGACACTACACAGAAAAATAAAAAGGTAACGTTAGGAATCGAACCCAGGATCTTTTGGCTTACTGGGATGCAGCCCCTTAACCAAATCGATATGAAACCGAAATATGGGAAAACAAAATTAATTGATATTGATATTTATGAATATTAATTCTTCAATGGAAAATATTACATTGTTTAAAACCACTATATTTTTTATACGACGACCGGTTTTGGAACAACAGTTCCTTCCTCAGGACAAAATATAAACTAAATCAACATTACAAAATAATATTTCGCTAACAATATCGCCGAAAATAATCATAGTTTTAAAAAAAAACAGGAATTCTCCATATTAATGATAAAGGAAAACGCTTAGATAACTAAGCAGCTTTAGAAGTTAAATCATGTAATCCTCGCTACAATTTAAATTTTGGGCAGGAAAAAACACCTCGCGTGTGAATTGCGTCCGGATTAAAATCCAATAAATCAGGAGCCCGTATGCTGTACATAGGAAGGCGTCAATCGAGTGAAACTCTATGCCTTATTTACGAACGCAATTTAAATTCTATCCCACAATGCACATTATGCGAGAAAACCGCGAGATTCATTTGCATCTCCCTTTCTCCCTTGGGACCCAGTGACAGTCCTGCTCTGGGAAGACTCGAAAAACGTCGCAGTGTATTTTGTCACTGCTTAATCCGCCTTAGATATGAAAGTATTCGCCACGACACTCCCAGGAGACTAGGCTGGGATTTCAATACTTTATGCGAATGTAACAAATATCACGGCTGCTACAGTTGGCAAACAAATCTCCTTGTGCATTCTGCTTCCCCGGGATGCGTCTAGAGAATTGAAAGCTAGATTTTCATCAGAATCTCTCTCGCTTTAATGGTTTTCAGTCGGTAAATAGACAGCGGTTGATACATAAATGAAAACTCAAAGGACTCTGCACAATAAATAACGTGGAAACAGTTCTGGTTAGATTCTGACAAGGATAATGTGTGAAATCAATTTAAGAGTCTATTATGTTGCCTTTTCTAGTTTATGGGCCCACAAATCAATTTAATAACCCAGATAAGGGTTATGTTTATGATTTGTAGGATCACAACTCAATTTGTTTCATTGTATCTGAAATGTAAAGAACAAATTCGTTCGTGTCTAACTTAAACCTAACGAAACGTGAACTAAGGCGTTTTGAGATTTGGAAATTTCTTGATCCACACGGCTAATTGCTTTTCTAAAACGCTATATTATTATTATTATTCATCAAGGCTGACGATAGTGCAGGTTTTGTTGCACATTGGATTTTGAAGGGTCACGTGATTAAGTCAGTGCCATCGAGCCACGACTCTTTGCAAATGACGGCGAGTGTTGTTGATGGCTGATTTGTGTGTTGTTTTACCGCAAGCATATTAAATAAACAGAGTGATTAGTCTATTTCAAATAATGAAGTTTACTAGCCATAGAATTGCTTATACCCTAATTGTCCTTGATTTAATATTAGAGCTTTTAAATATCAATTGAACCGTAAAAAATGAGTAAGCTTGTTCTTGGTTGCATATCTATCAAAAACCAGTATTAGTTTTAACTTTTATTAAAGTTTGTTGCGTTTTAAATGGCAAGACCTGTAAGATTAAAATATACTCAACTGAAGTAATAAACATCTTTCCCTTTAGGTACTAACAAAAGAGTATTAAATTGTACACACAACTATTTATGAGTAAATGGTTGTTTATCAGTTTGTTTAAAATAAAACACGTTTCTTAGTAAGGCCCGATATCTATTGTGTTTGGTAAATAAACCGCCCCAACATTTTAAATTGTAATTACTTTAAAACAACCATTTCTTTAAATTCTAAGAACGTCTTGTCTACATAAGGTAGGTTTGTAGATTTAAGGGCATTAAAAAACAATTTTTCAGGGGAAGGTAAGATGTGGAAAGCTTTTTATTTATGTGTAGGTGGCAAAATTGCGGATAAAATTGTCGTTTAAATTTAGTTTCAAGGGGTCTTAGTAAGGCTTAGGGCAAGGGTGGCGGTCTTCCTTTAATAACACGCACGTTTAACCATCTTCCCTTTGTGCCCCTGGTACACACCGCCCCGGGAACAATTTATTGGTTTAACCGACACCCTTTGCCATAGGTCACCCCAAATGCTTTGCTTCGTTTGGCGACTTATCATCGGTCTCCGGATTCATGGGGTGAAGTTTGCCTAGGTTTCGGCGGTGGATGTTTTTCCCAACTACTGCGTGGCGGACCGGATCGGAAGAGACTGGTTGAAGGAGACCTTTTGACCTCTTCAGCCGAACTCTCTCGACCTTGCAACGCAGTAGAAGGGATGAATTAATACGTTCGTTACTCCTGAACACATTGACCCCCAGATTCCAGATACCAACCCCTTATACCTTTTTTCATTCTCTGAACTTCCTCTCCTTACTTTCCTTAAAAATACTCTCCACATAGCATCCCCAAAGATGACACAGGTCCTGAGAGATTTTTTTCCTCGGGGCCTCCTGGATGGCGAATATGTAAACAAAATGATGGACCTCAGACTATCAATATTAAAACTTAATTAACAACTGACCTCGAAACTCTCTGATGAAAATTTATTAAACATAGTGATTTCGCACTCGAGAACTTCAAGCAACGTGCAACGTTTCGATTCTGATTGATACGGGTAGTCTCTCTTCAAAGCATATGGGAATATCTACTTCTGTTAGCACACCGGTTATGTTAGGTTAAAAACTTTAAATGATACGCGATATACTGGTCCCAGCGAAAGATGGTGACGCGTGAGAGGGAAGCAGACGAACGCCGATGACGTCCGTGCAAGCTCTCGCTGGTACTAGTTTACAATGAAGGTACACAATAGATTGATAAAAGCGGGGAAAGAAAAAGAGAGATTTATAAAATATATTTATGTGGGGAGAATAAATTCGATTCTTTAAATGTAGTTTTTTGTTACACTATCAAAATGACTATCTTAGGAAAAATACTTTCTTTATTTTATTGTTCCATTTTTTTTTTCATTATTCATCAGACCTAACCTACATACAAAGAACTTATTATAATAGATGAGCGCTCTGTCCCTCGAGTTTCGTATAAAATAATGCGCCATTCTCAGACAAACCACAATAAATGAAGGCGGTAAATCTGTTTTCCTTTATTTGCTATGCGCCACAGTGTCATTACCTACATTTCGTTACCTTTGTCGACATTGTTGTACTTGTTTCTTACTAAGAACTCTAACAAATGCTTTGAGAACGGAGGCGTCTACTAATATTTACAGGAATTCCGAAAACTGAAAAAATCAACTAATATCTATGAGAACCAAAGTGTTGACGAATATCTACAGCACTGGCAGAGGTTGGATTTGCAATTATGTATAGCATATTGGAATAACGTAATATTGCGTACGCAGTTTAAAAAACTTAATTAATGTAAGTATGTATGTAAAAATCCCTAATGTCGGACTATTGGACACATTTAGCTGATTAGTCCAACCTACGCTCTGTAGATATTAGTTCAACTTACGCTCTGTAGATATTAGTCAACACTGGGACCGTCATAGATATTCGTCCGACCTTAGCTCTGTAGATATTAGTCAACACTCTGAAGTTCGTAGATATTAGTTCAACATATGTGCTATAGATATTCGTCCAACTTACAGGCTGATATTAGTATCTGGAGTCTTTGATAACATTGATTATACAAACACTATGGATGTTGTTGTTTCACAGAATTTTAACAATCAAATTTCAAAATTATATTTTTTTAATTTTCTCCTCCCAGGCATCCACGAGGAAAATAATTCCCCTTAGGGCCTGTGTCATCTTTGAGGATGCTATGTGAAAAGTTTTTTTTAAGAAAGGAAAGGAAAATCTGTGGCAAGGAAAATGGTATGAGGGTTGGTAGGAATCCATGGGTCAGAATTTAAGGAAGGTGAAGGCAAAAGTTCAAAAGGTCTCCCTCACCTAGTTTCCCCCGATCCAGCCTACCAAGCAGTTGTTGGGCAGACATATCCGTCGCCAAGACCCGGATAAACCTCACCCCACAAAACCGGGCACCGGCGAACCATTTGGGGTAATCTACGCAAAGGCGTTGGTTATCGAATAAATGATTACCGGCGGTATCCACACTCGCCTCTCAAATTGAGAACTTGTACTGAGAACCCATTGCATTTGATAAGGTTAAGTTAGGTTGAGAACTACTATGGCTCAACGTCTATTTTCTCAGTATAAAATGACACAATAAATCATAAATAATAAAAAACTTTAGCAAAAATTACAAATTATGTAAAAACCATTTAAAATGCAGATTTGGTCTTTGGATTTAGATGAAAAAAATATAATTAAATACAAAAGAAAATACTTGGTTTTAAGTCATTTTATTATTATTTTTCAGTCTACCCGTTTCGGTACCTCCGTACCATCATCAGGACTGTTATAAAAAAACTAACAAAAACAGGACAATATGTACACATATATTTATACATACAAATTGTAAAGAAAGAAAGAGAAAGTAAATTAGAGTGGGACAGTGCGTCAGTTGTGGGAGGGAAGTGGGGGAGGAGAGAGTGGGATAACGGGAAACATACTTATAATAGAGCTGAATGTTAAATTTAGTTGATTATTTATGATTTCAGCCTTTGAAATAACTGATTTTTTTATTACCAATGCCTCTAAATTATTAAGTCTTAAGCCTATCCCATTTTTGTATAGAACTTTAATACCCGTATCCCTGTTAAAAGTGTGATCTTTTTAAATTAAATGTTCTGCGAATTCTGAAAAACCTGAACTAGTTAGGCATCTTACGTGTTCTTTTTTCCAGTTTCAACTTGCGTGATGTTTTTCCTATGTAGAACGCTGGACAATCATTACAACTAATTTTATAAGTGCCCGAGTAGATTAGTACATCCTCTTTGTACTTAGCATTAATTAAAACTTTTTCCTAGGTTGTCATTTGTATAAAAGTTATCGATTCCTGGTGGGAATTTAATTGAACATGAAGTTCATGTTAGTATTTTTATAACAGTTCCGATGATGGTACGGAGGTACCAACACCGGTAGACTAAAAAAAAGAATAAAGTGACTTGAAATAAACTATTTCCTTTTTTATTTAAAATATCGAGTCACAATGTGTTCGCTTCCATTGAAAAATTAAAAAAATATATTATGACGTAAACCAAAAATATACATGTATGCTCTTTTTACAAATCGATATTTAATATTGAAGTCATCGAAAGTAATCGTGCCGCATCTTCCCCCCTCTCGCTGTATAATTCAATCTTCTCATTTTGTCCAATTCGTGCCTATTTGTGAATTTCAATGACAGCCTCCCATGCACCGAATCTGCCGCGAGAGCTTCTTTGTCGTTTAAAAGTCTCCCCTGCACGTACGTTAGGTACATATTGTGTATGCGAAGTGTTGGTGCTCAGACAATATTAAGCATCGCTAAACGAGGCATTCACAGATGGGGGAGAAATCATATTCATAGGTATTAGAAGCATGTACTTACTGACAAATACGGACACACGTAAGCACACGAAGTTAGTCTTGAAAACCTAAAAATCAATATTTCATACATTCAATATTTTCAATTTGTTAGGCGGATATGCACCGAGCACCGCCACTCCGGGAACCATTTATTGGACAACAACACCCCTGTCATGGGTCAACCCAAGTGATTCGCTACGTTTGATGATTTAGCAGGGCTGCCCTGGTTCTTGGATTGAGGTTTGTCTAGGTGTTGGTGGAGAATGCGTTTCCTTATCTACTCTCCCTCAAAAAGTCGGCAATCCACATACACAAGGATGCGGGAAGTCCGTAAGATGGCAGTTTGTTGACAAGTCCTTGGTGCCAAACCCGGTCAAAAGTCTTGGAAATGTCCAGTGCAACCGTTTGGGTCTCACCGAAACGTTCCAGGCATCGCCCCCAAAAATGCTCGCACGAGCGGTTACGCCTGAATCCATATTGACGGTCGTTAATAATTTTGTTCTTCTCAAGGTATTCTTCTCAAGGATCCTAAAGGCGCTGTGACTTCAATCCTGTAACCGAGTGGCACAGTGGTAAAAAATAGGTCTAGCAGATTGGAGTCTGGACATCCGGAACCCTTATAGGTTCCTGATGTCCAGGCTCACAGTTCCTGGATCATTTGCTCAAATCCGTGGTAAAGGACAAAGGATTCCGCCTGTCGTCCAGCTGAGTCTATTGAACCTGAGAACTTCAACCAAGCTTCGTTATTATTTAATCACTGAAGAAAATATTAGTGACTTAGAAAAATCGAAAAAAGATACTATCGCGTAAAGAAGCACCGATTGAGAGTCGCTAATATTGCATTCAGTGATGAAATATTTTGATTTTAAGCTTTTCTTATTAAGTTAAAAAGATTAATAACAGCTTCATATATCATTGAATTGAATGTGGTGAGCCAGCGGCAGTCGACCGCTGCCGCCTCAGTGCATCGAAAATCGCATTGACAATAATTCTGTTTGGCGAAAATTCCATTCATTAGGTTTTACATCATAAATACCTAAAAGTTTTATGTTCACACTAGCTGGTACCCGGCATGCGTTGCTATGCCATTTAATAAATAAATGGTTTCTCCCTGCGTGTCCTTTCCCATTTGTCCCGTTCCCCTTCCGCGTCCCCTTCCCCTCTCGCGTTCCCACTCAGCCTCCTCCACCTCCCCTCGCCCCACACCACTCCCCCCTTCCCCGTCCCGCGAACCCGTCTCCCGAGTTCCCCTCCCAGGTTCCCCTCCCCCTACCCCTCCTGCATTCCATACATTCATTCCCGATTCAGTTTTCAAACAGCTCGCGTGCCATCTATTGTATTTTTTATACGAATTTCATAATGCCAGAGCTCACCTCTAGTTTTATACAAACCTTGCTCTGACAATAACGAATACAAGAAAAAAAGAATTAAAATATTTGGTGCAGTCATTCGGAAGTTATGCGCGTACATACATTTCACCGATTCATTTTTATTTATATATATATAGATATAGATATGGATATATAGATAGATAGATAGATAGATAGATAGATAGATAGATAGATTATAAAACAATTTGTTTAAACGTGAAGCTATATTTTTTTTCATCAAATGTTTTAAATTAGTAATAGTACCAGTTAAGATGACATAATCGTACATTTCCAAGTACAATCCATAAATTCATAATACGATATATATATATATATTAATTTAGTTTTAGTTATTGATGAGTGGGTAGGTAATAAAAGGTATTATTATTATTTCTTCTAATTGAATTTCCACGTAGTAACTCGCCAAAGATTTTCATAGCTCCTTACATCGACGACTTTTGACTGAGTTTTTTTTAAAGGGAGGTCTAAATTGATTCCTTTTCCTAGACTCAAATATATTTGCTGAAAGTTTTCAATTTATATCAGAATTTCAGGTGAATAATTTCATGTGAGAAATAAATTGTGCAAATATTATATTATAAATTACCTCAGATTTTATTTTCTAAG
Source organism: Limnephilus marmoratus (assembly GCA_917880885.1). Taxonomy (NCBI): domain Eukaryota; kingdom Metazoa; phylum Arthropoda; class Insecta; order Trichoptera; family Limnephilidae; genus Limnephilus; species Limnephilus marmoratus. The sequence goes on along the minus strand of OU862918.1, from coordinate 49,144,925 downwards.
AACCAAATATCAAAGTAACCACACATCCGCTTAAGCGGAAGGCTCTACCATATTTTAAATTCTATAATTTATTTTACTTAGAAAAGCGCACGTATTTAAAAATAAGTGCCAAACGTATGTTTTCAGATTGCACAAGAAATGCAGCGCAAAGTTTCTGGAAAATATCACATCGCCTTCTCCAAGAATCAATTGCCTGAACACCATTTTTCAATTGGATTCCTTCCATGGCAAATAAAAATAGTCTCTACCGATCGTTTCAGCACTCCGTTTCTAGTTCATGGCTTATTTTCACGTTTTCTTGTAGATATATTAATAGAGCCATTGCGTAAAAAAAAATCGAGTGCAGTTTACACGCGGTAGAAGCAGAACTTTACCAAAACAATCTCAACCAATACTTAAAAAGTGAGGTCATAATCAAAACGACCAATGAGAGCAGACCAGCGTAATATCCGTTTCGTATCTCAACCAACAGGAGCCTTTAAAAGTAACATCATTATCAAAGCGGTCAATGAGCGCAGTTGTGCGTCGCAGGTGCAGTAATCGTCATTTCCGTTTCATCCAAAATTCAAATCATGGTGGGGTTATAAAAGTTTCACTTCAAAAATAAAAACAATCTGAGATTATTTATTTTTTTTTATTTTCAATGTGTGTTTACAGTTAACGTAACCAATAATTAACATACACTAGCCCTGCGGGCGGCGGGTGACTCGACAGTAGCTTCGTCACGAACCATCATCCGTATATAGACTGGAGAGATTAATGAAAATTTCGGTCGTATTTAACTGAATCATACTTCGGCTAAAAACTACCAACATTATCTTCATTTTCTTAACGCGTACTTTTATTGGCTGCATTCTTTATGTATGATTGCAAGATTAAAAAAATAACGAGTATGCTTTAGACCACACGACTGAAGTAAAATTTCACTAACTTATATCTCCCTCTCAACTTCCGTTCGCCTCGCCCGACCGTTCGCCTCGCCCGATCACACTTTTCATAACGCTCTCGTCACGCATTTACCAGCTTACTCCCCAAGTCAAGCGTCCGTAAAAGCCCGACCGTTCGCCTCTCCCGTTCATACTTTTTCTTTTGTTCTTTTGTTCACGTTCTTTTGTAACGCTCTCGTTACGCATTCAACAGTTTTTTTTCTATCCTAGACTCTATCATGTACTATTACCAATGACATCTCTTGAGAAACCTTAAAACTACAAATAACTACAAACACTAACGACATCTGTCGAGAAATATTGAAACTACGTACGTATTCGGATACCCTACAACTACCAAGATGAATAGAAGTGTTTTCTAGTGAAGACATGAACAAGCTGTTAAAATCCATTATTCTGACGACAACAACAGACAGTCGCTATCCCAAAAATCCACCAAAATGAATTCGGAAGTTGTCTCAGAAATGCAAACCATCTCAATTTGGTAGGCGGGAATGGGTACCGCCGGCCCGGGAACCTTTATTGCCTACCTATATAAAAAAATATTTTTTACGAACTAATGATGAAACCGTTCATCATTTCTAAAATGCTCTTCAAAATCAAATTGATTGAACCACAAAAAAAAATCGTCTTACTACACCGCACCTACTTGTGAAAATACTTTAAATTTACTGGTTCCACGTATGATGAAAATATTTATTGAATTGCCAATTGAACGATATAAATAATAATCTAACGGGTATAACGCAAACTGGGTAATTGAAATTATAATGCAATAAAAAAAACAACTGAAATGGTTTAAGTGCATAAGTTATCAAATGTTGAATCCACGGTACAATATCGGATCGCAAAAAGTTTAATGTTTCATTCCAATAATTGGCCCATGTCCTTAATTGAAATTGGTTGAAAATGGACGTCCCTTTTATTTTCTATTTGGGTCCCCTTTCATCATTATTTCAGGCCATGTTTGTGCTATTTTCTGTTGTACAAACGAACAACAAAAACCCGTGTTCCAATTAAATAGTAACCTTATCTTACATTTCTTGTGAAATTAAGTGTCGATTCATTAAAGTGTCTCAAGTTTCAGTCTCAGACGAAGCGAGCCAGAGGCTGATATCTTCCTTCCGTGTCAATTACTCGAGAGTCACGCACGTAACAAAGGCCCCCGTTAACCTGCTATCCACTGAACCCTGTGAAGAAAGCCTTAAGTGGTACACGGACAGACTGTGCGGAGATTTTCGTTATGGCGTCGTGATCAGTAACGGGAAATGACGTTCTTTAACGGCGGAAATTGAATGCTAACGGAATCCGTTAGATTCCTGGCGTCCAGTGGACGCTAACAGAGCCTAGGGGAAGAATCCACTTTAGAGGTTTTTATTTTTCCATCGATCTGTATCGAATTACTCATAAAATGGAGCAATTTCCTGTTTCGCAAAGCACTGGCCTGGCTTTATTATCGCGTTGAGTTTACTTCGTCCGTTACGTCGGTACCTTGTATCTTATTCCTTATATTATCAGATTTCTCTCAGTAAGATTATGCAATGAAGTTATTACCTACTGCAGAGTTTTATTAGAATCCATTGAGAGAGTTGTAAAACGAACAAAAGCTTTCAAATCACTGTTCACAATCTATTAAATACAGTTTGGTTCGGCAATGTAGTTAAATGTTACATTCCCAAGGAACATAATGTTATGTTAAATTTGTTACTTATTTATGATTAAGTAGATAGTAAGTGTGTATAATAATGTATTTAAAGGGCTTGAGTCCAAGGAGAAACTAAGTTTTTTTCCATCTTTAACAATAAAAATAATGTAGGTTGTATTGGGTACAATAAATTCTTCTGCGAAAGGAAGAAAAATATTATATTTGAAGTTTTATTATTTTTATTTATTATTTATTTATTTAACGCCCAAAGGGCTTTTACATGTTTGGTAGTACAGTTAATTCATGACAGATGGTTTTTAAATAGATAAAGAAATAATAAAAATACAAAATACAGCGATTTCATAGGTTAACAAAGATACAGATAAATGTTTAGTAATAGTTTTGGAATAAGTTTTTTACAAGATCAACAAAATTCACTAAGTTTATGTTAAATATGTCAACATCACCTAAGTACTGATTTCCCCTAGTGTGAAATCATTGTATCGGAGATTGGGCAATGTAGTTTCGCTTATGAACACTAAAGTAGAATAGTGTATTTTGGCGTGTAGTTAATGAGTGGCAGGAGTTCGCAAGTTAAGAATTTTGAATAAAAATGTTAAGTCGTTTATTTTACGTCTGTGTTTTTGTATGTGTATTTTTAGAATATTTAATAATAAATTATATTTTAAGTCTTTTAATGGGATATTTAATTTAAAATTTATAAAGCGCAGAATTTTTTTTGTATTCGCTTAATGTTATTAATGTGAATTTTGTGAGATGGAGACCAAACTACCGAGTTGTATTCCATTAGGCTTCTAATTAGAGATACATTTAATAATTTAATGGCTTGTATGGATTTAAGTTTTTGGTTGTTCTTAATAGCCTAGTGTTTTCATACCTTTGTTAACAATTTGTTGGATATGATTGGCGAAACTTAGTTTTTAATCCAAAATAATTTTAGTTAATAATAAATCACCTTTATTCCAGGATGTGGTGGATTTAGTTAAAAAGTTTAGAAAAAATCTAGTCTAAAAATTAAATTATGTAGTTTAGTCAAAAAGTTTTAAAAAATCCTTCCATTCCCCAGTCTGCTCCTGACCCAGCACGTAAATATATTTTTTTAAATGTTGGCTTTCAAAGAATTTTCATAATTCAGCAATCAGTTTTAATTGCCACTATAAAAGATTAATACGTAATCACTTGCTTAAGAAAAACAACCTGCTTAGTTATTAGAAAAACATAAAACCGTAATAAAGTCAAGTAACCAGTTCTAAAATAATATTTTTTACTTAGCTTGTGGTTACGTCAGCCCACAAAACAAGGCAACTCATTACTTTCACAATACGAAAATGTTCAACAACGTTCTGCCGTAAATTTCAAGTTCATCTAAACTATTTTTATTTTTTGTTTCCATCCCAATCTACCCTTTGACCTTTCCATTCAAAATACAAACAAAATTGGTCCAATCATCAATGAAGAATATTATGTTCTGAAATTTCGGATACTTTGAAAACCAGCTCAAATGGTTTAAATATGAATGATTAATTTGAAAACTTATCTAAAACTTCCAAGGCCTATGAACACTATTTTAAGATTCTATTTTTGATTCTGACAATTTGTGGTGGAGTTACATTTTCATAATAAAATAAAACACATATAAAACTTATTTTCACATATTTGTTGTCATGATTTTTAGTTATTTGTTCTACCCCCCTGCCTCTCCCCAAATGTAATGTATATGAAGTGTAGATTATGAATTTTTTTTACACGAGCTCCACACAGGAGGCCATGAGGAAAATATTTTCCTTCAGGGCCAATGTCATCTTTGGGGATGCTTTGTAGAGAGTTTTTTAAGGAAAGGAAGGAGAGGAGAGTTCTGGGAAGGAAAGGAGTTTAAAGGGTATGTAGGAATCTGGGGTTCAGTGTGTCCTGGACATCCGTTTCTAAGACGTAGATAAACCTCACCCCATGAACCCGGGCACCCCTGCTAAATCACCAAACGTACCGAACCACTTGGAGTGACCTATGGCAGAGGTGTTGGTTATCCAATAAACGTTTTCCAATATTTATACCAGTCTGAAGATGGCTTTAACAGGCTGAAACCGGTTACGGTCAAAAATAAATTAATTGGAATTAGGCTGTATATGTGTTTTATTATATTATTAATTAAAGATAATTTTTCTCACAGAAGACAAGGAATATCTTGTGGTCGGTTACAAGGACAACTGAACAAGCTGGCATTACGATACCCCATTTGAAAACCCTTTAAAAGTTATAAAAAAAAAATATCTCGTAACCTATCCTAACGTAACCTATTTAAACAATTTTTTCACCACTTTTAATGACTTTCAAAGAAGGTGTTGTAGCTGCAGGATTCTGAGTGATCCGGTCACAATTCTGGTCATATTAAAACACCATCATTTTGGGTAAATTTTGAGTCAGAAGGATGTGGAAAGGGAAGGACATGAACGAGAACTTTGAAAAGCGCCTAGCTTTCAAATGTGGACACCAAACACGTCTAATGCCATTTCAAGCAATGTTCATTGTGGCTTTTCACGGTATAGATATTAGTAATATTAATATTATGCTGTACTCGTATCGTTATTACTTACCTCACTGAAAATATTTTAATACATAATATTATGTAAATAAGCTACCAAAAAATTCGGCTCGACGGACCAAATATTGCATGCAGTGTACGGATTACGATTTACACAACTATATATAATGAGATTGTGTTTGACGGAATTGGTTATTTGAATGTGTTATTCCAATAACCTAGTAATACAGCGATAATTCCTACTCAGGTATTCGACGAAATCAATTAATAATGCTATCAACTTAACTATCCATAATATTGCTTGGGTACCGGTGTATATTGAGATTGGATGGATCACAATGTCTAAGGACGCAGTTGTCAGACGAAGAACAATTACTACGTTCTCTCTTTTCAATTTATTTATCTTCATTTCGTCTGTTCTACAGAGCAATTTCAATTTGTTTTCCGATACAATACAAGTTAATAAAATAATAATTACATTATTCAAATCGTGGAAATAAGGCACTCTCTTGTTTAATATATTCGTCAAATATATTTTCAGCCTTCCGCATTGGATATCAAATTCTTGAAAAAGCTTGGAAAAACTCTGATTGCTTTAATGATGGAACCGTGCTAACTTTTGTTTCTCGCGAAAAATTATACAATTTCGCAAACGCACTCTGTCAATTTGGTCTTCATATGGGGACTACGAGACCACTTATTTTGACCCATTAAATTGTTAAGCCCGTAAACTCACTCTTCGGTAGATTATGAGCTCAATAATCAGAATTTAACTAAATGTATGTGTGCATGTAAAGTTAACTGGTTCACAAGTGACAAGAAGATAAAACGAGGTAGACCATTTAGATGGTGGGTTGACGACATAAAAGCCATAGCAGGTGGTACATGGACAAGAGTGGCTAATGATAGAGAGAAATGGCGACAGTTGGAGGAGGCCTTTGTCAACTAGTGACATACAGACAGGGAGTCGATGCATGATAAATGTTATAAATAATGTAATGTAATTTACTGTCTGAATAAAGGCTATTATTTATTTATTATTATTATTAAGTGTGCATGTAAAAATATTTACGAATAGGATTACCTAACGTTAGTATCACTTCTTCTTCAATGGCGTTAGAGCCCTTTTCGAGCGTTGGCATCCTTCAAGATAAACCTACACCACCCTCTGTCCTCGGCCGTCGTCGTCCAATCTGCAACATGGAGTAGTTCTCTTGCATCCTTCCTGACATCATCCACCCATCTCAGCCCAGGTCTTCCCGACTTTGGTTTACCTTCCGGGTGTACTGTTAGTATTAACTAATAATAATAATATTTGGATGATTTGCATAACGCCGTTTTGGTGAAAATTTACCTCAACGGCGCTGTAAAAAAAACTTTTTCCAGTTCTCTAACTAATAAGGTACTAAAGACAATCTTTTAAAACAAAAAAAATTAGCTTGCATCCCCCGCTCTATCTATCAATAGTACAAAAATATATATGTACAGTGCATTTCACCAATGAATTTATTATTATTTTGCTTTCTTTACGTTCAAGAAGGTAATTTACAGGATCATACTTATTTAGCGAAATTTCGATACAGTTTTGCATACAGGTCATAATTGGAATCACGTTTAATGGATGTACTATGATTTGATGTAAAGTTTGTACTAATAAAAAATCTTTCTTTATTTTCAGGTAAGTTCCACGAAATTATCTGGTGTGCGGTTATTCAACAATGGCGTAACGAAGGTAATGTTCAGTCGCAAAAATGGCAAATAACTTAATGGTGGCTAAACAACCAACATAATGAAGTTTTAAAGTTGGCCATTAATAAAACGTAGAGTTGCAAAAATTTTATTTAATCTATTTTATCTGGTGCTTCGTGCCTACAATTTCATTTCACGAAATGCGTTTAGTACACTTTTTGAAAAAAAATATAGCACGATGATGCTAATGGAAAATTCGGAACTAAATTTCAAAAGCCTTTTCAATTTAACATTTTCAGAAATACCTTTTTGGTTTCTCCGAATTCTTTTGTCCTTGTAGCAGCTAATGCATTCATTGTCTATTAGTTCCAACTGCCTGAAATCCTGAAAGCTATTAATGTTAAATCATACCCGAACCAATCAATAGAACCTACTTTAATCCCTCGCTTGACCAATATAAGGGACGCTGCGAATAAGGGTTGGTACGGAGCCTCTGTCTGGATTTATAAGGGACCACAGTTAATTTAGGGCTTTTGGTGAGTTTCGTTAAATTTATGGATAATTAAACTACGTTCATACGGAAAAGGGAAAAAATAGGGTTGACATAAAACGTATTTTACAGAAATTTTCATGGAATAAATAAAGATATGAAGACACAATATGCGAAAATAAGTACCAAATTCGTGAGTTTCTCGGAATAATATATCTCGTTTTAATGAAGGATTTATACGTGGGATTAGGGCAGAGTATGGAAATCACGAATCAGAGATTTGATTATGAAGGGGTTTAGTTAGATAATTACCTACCTACAAGTATTATTATCTCTTTAAAATTCGAAAAGAGGAATTCGCTTTAAATGTGTGTATTCATTTGAACCTGAATTATTAATTATTTTGACGGCAGCTGTGTTCAAGGGGTAAGGCTCGCGACTAGCAATCCGAAGATTGCGGGCTTAAATCCCGACGTGCGAAAATAAATTTTATTTTTCTCTCAAATGTAATTTATTTTGATTTTCGTTATTTCACAATTTAATCATTTAAAATAATAATAATTTGCGGCACGTTTCAGGGTGGAAGATATTCTCAGTATCGCCCTGGTAGAAGACCGCCAATCAGAATTAAAATATTGCTTCAATTAGCTATTTGGTGCTCAGATCTGAATTTACAGGAACTTCCCTATCTTCCTCTTCTCATTCCTCTCCCCAGTACCTTTAGCCTCACAAGATACTCCTCATAGTCTCTGGCTCCAGGCGGTTGTGAGCAGTTTGGACTCTTGTGTGGGTTGCACTTAAAAAAAACCATTTAAACAAAATAGTTTTGAGAATTAATAAATTTAAGTAATATTATTGACTTTTCGACCACAATATTACAGGATCATGCACACATTGTGGCGATCGGTGTGTTAAGATATTTGTGAAGTCTTGTTCTCCCGGTTTTGACAATACGATTTTGTTTTTAAATGAAAAAAACGAGTTACAAGACGATTCTGATATGTCATACTATGTTTTATTACTTAAACGTTGTTCAAAGATGTATTAAATATCTATACGCCATCTGATTTTACTGTGTTTACTGGAAATTCCCTGTAAAATATTATGAATAAGAACTTTCAACATGTCCTTGATTCCTTTAAAAGGAAACTAATCCAGAATGTAATAATTTTTTTAAATTGATAATCAAGTAAATTAGTTAAAAATAATAAGTTAGAAAATAATTTAATTAAACGGAACCGATCATTTGGCGATCTGCTGGGATATCTGACACATATTTTGGGGTTTTGAAGGTTTTGGAGAAACTTAACTGTCGGGTTGGATATCTCCAAAGCCTTTGATAGGGTCCGGCACCGGACGCTTCTCAGGAAGCTACCATTGCATGGGATCTGTCCAATCCTGCATAGTTGGATTCGAACTTTCTCAAAGGAAGAACTGTTCAAACCGTAGTTGACGATTCTTCTTCTCCTCCGCAACAAATCAATGAGGGAGTGCCTCAAGGATCTGAGCTGTCACCGAGACTGTTTTTATTGCATATCAATGATCTCGTTAAATGTGCAACAATTAATTGATATGCTGACGACAGCATAGTTCACGAGAATTATCATTCCCATCATATCAAGCCCCCTTCCACTTCCGATGTTCGAAATGCTCGGGAAGTTTTGAGACAAAAAATAGACAACCACCTCGAAAAGGTTCGTGCCAAGGCCAACCTTGTCAATTTTAACATCTGAAAAGCCCAAGCGTGTCTGATCTCAGCAAATAGAGAGATCAGTGACTTTCTGGTGAAATTTAATGAGAGCTCCCTCCTCAATAGAGACTCCATTGAAATGCTTAGAATAAATATATCAGACCGTAACAATTGAATTTGGAAGCCACCTTTGGGATGGAACCCCTCAAAACTTGATAAACCTTCTTGATTCTATGCAAAGTAGAAGTGCGTCTGATTGACAATCCATTGTCAACAGACCTATTGCCATCTCTAGTGCACAGACGCAATGTAAGCTTACTGGTTTTGTTCTACAGGTATTTTAATTGAGCCTACTCCAAGGAGCTAGCGGCATTGATCCCCGTTGCTCTGATACACGTACGCGAGATTCGACGGACGCAAGCAGAACACTCATTCACAGTTGATGTCAGTTTCGCGAGAATAGATAGTTTTTACAACTTATTTTGGTGTAAGTCGGCTCGTATGTGGAATGAGTTACCGGCATCTGTTTTTTCCTCCTTCGTGTAATCCGGGCCTCTTCAAGACCCGCATCAATAGATCCCTTCCTACAGTCCCTACCTTAACGTTCCTCACAACGCTGCCCAACCGGGTGGCGACATAATTCCTTTGTCTTTACACAGCACAGAAAGGGACGCTCTTGTGAGGTGTTACAAAAAAATATATATTTCGATGGTCCAAAGAAAGCATTCACGAGAGCGATTCTGAAAACAACTTATTTTCCAATTCTGCTTACAGTACAGTTTCGCGAAATTCTCAAGTAATATTCCACGAAGTAATATATAAATTCCTCACAAATTTTATCTTCCTAACAAAGGACGAGGCTTTGTCTGTCGTAGGGAGAAAATTAGCTTCCATTATTCACTTCCGAGAGGAGGTTCGGAGCAGGTCACAATGATTCCTGAGATGCATAAAGGGACTACGCATGAACGATTCCGAATGGAAACAGTCAGAAAATTTCATTTCTGCCTTCGCATTGCACAAAGCCTTATAATTTCGGTTCTACAACAATTATGACAGCCTGACGTTTATCTTTTCAAAGATTTCAGATAAGAGAATGATAAATTGGATTTATTTTTAATGAATTTTTAAATTCGTAATATGAATCGAAAGTAAGCAAAAAATTTGGGAGGCGAGTATGGATACTGCTACTCATTTATTGGATTACCAACACCTTTGCCATAGGTCATCCCAAGAGGTTTGCAACATTTGGTGGCTAAGCAGGGGTACCTGGGTTCTTGGCGTGAGATATTTCAAAGTTTTGCGGAGAATGCGTCTGCCCAAGACTACTCGAAATGTGCTTGGAAACTTCCAAGTAAAATCGAGATTCGTTAAGATTACAAGTTTATTTACGTTATCGTAAAATTTACAATGAATTTTCAACTGGACCATACGTCCTTACTCCAAGGTATTCTGCAGTTGCGGGCCACGATACTGACGGCATCTGCCTGAATACAGTATGCCTTTGGCTGTTATCGTAACCGTTTGTACATTACACACGAACGAATTATTAGAATAAACACTCTTCTTAAATAATACTGAACTGACATATGTTGAGATACCACCAAACTTTGTATAACTAACTATACTAACGATATCCATTGAAGGATGTTGACTCTACATGACTAAGCATAACAGACATCACAGTTACTATATTTTAAAAGAATACTAGTGAACTGTGAACGATGCTACAAATCCTAAACATATATCAGTCACAAGGTCTAAAGTGAAATTAAACCAGATAACGTGATTTCTTTAGCTCAGGCAGGTAAAATTATTTATTTATGAAATCTAAAATACATCTCCTTCATGTATTGTCATCTGATATAAACGTGCATAAGTACATAATCGTACAATTAACTTATTTCTAACTAGCAGACCCGGCCACACGTTGCTGTGGCTAACGAAATAAAACCTTTATAAAATCCACACCACCCGCTTGCCAGCTCCCCGCTGCCCGCTGCCTGAATTGAATATTTGAATTCTCTACTATAATAAGCATGTATTACATAAACCTTCCTCTTGAATCGCTCTATCTATTGGTGAAAACCGCATGAAAATCCGTTGGGTAGTTTAAAAGATCTATGCGCACATACATTTTGAGCGACTTCATTTTATACTATGTAATGATACTTATTGCGTACCTGATTTTGACATTTTTCCTTTAAATATGCTTAATCTAGGTCATTTTAAATTTCAATGGAAATATGCTATAGATAATTTTGGATGCCTTTATTGTACAGTAAACAGTATTTTTTTCATTTCTGTTTTGTATGGTGTATGTGAAAGTGTTTATCGTAATGGAGATTGTATATAAAGTCAGTTGATATTATTATTACTTTGCTTTATTATTTTAAGTTCCATAAAATGTTGATCCAAGACAGAGATGTTCCCCGGGCGTACTTATATGCAATACGCAGTCAGTTTAGGTAAAATACGGTATACGAATACCTTCTTACATAAAATATAAATAAGAGTCATTGAAGTGGTGTGCAGAGAGGACGTTTCGCTGAATAACAAAAGGAACATATTTTTAATCAAATGCTTTAAGGAAAAACCTGCTTGTCTATAATATCGATGGCCCATTAAACGGAAATACGGTCGAAAAAACACAAAATTCCAAGTTTTAAAAAGCAAAAAAATGAATAAAAAATTTTCACTCCTTAGTCGAAAAACCTGTGTTGAAAATATACAAATATTCAGATGTACCCAGTTATACACTAACTATTTCGAATTGTTTTCATTTAAAACTGACGAGATTGTATTAAAAACAAGGGCTTGCATTTGAGGTAATGTGGAAATTTCAGGTAAAACTAACAAAATATTGTTTATCTCAAAACAAAAGATTTGGATTTGTTGCCGTTTAGCAATGGGCCATCGATATATTGTACACATCAGTGAATAAGCACAAAAAATCGAAACTTTTTTTTTTTTTTTTACAGTAAATACCGCACAAGAATCTCAACTGCTCCCGTCTGGAGCCAGTGAGACTATGGCATCCCCAATATATGGTATGTTGTGAGGCTGAAGGTAGTGGGGAGGGGAAGGAGGTGGGGAAGAGGAAGGTTGGGAAGTACCTGGCTATTCAGATCTGGTCACTAAACACGGCTAAAGCCATTTTCAAGCAACGTTTCAATTCTGAATGGTGGTCTTACACCAGGGCGATACTAATACTAATAGTATCTTCCACTCTGGAACATGCCGCAAATATACTTTATATTATTTTAAATGAATTAATTGTGAAATAACACAAATTAATCAAATAAAATTTATTTGCGCATGCCGGGTTCGAACCCGCGACCTCCGGAATGTGAGTCAAGAGTCTTAGCCACTGGACTACGGAGGTCGTCCTGAACTGAAACACATGCGTTTTATTCCATTCCAAATTATTATTAACGGTATTTTTTAAGTAGATTTTAGATTTGAAATTGATTTATGCACAAATATTGATAATTATAATTTCGATGGGGAAACTGACTGATCTACAATCGGGTCACCATTATTTTATTATGGTCTAATAAACACAATAATATATACAAATTACTCATGCCTCTAGAAATCGGTATATAATTGAAAATTTATTTACGACATCAAACAGAAAAATACAGTAGAGTAAATAACGATGATCTCGTTAAAAACAATTTGTGTTTTGCCGGCAAATGGCGAATTTGAAATAGTCTGTCATTACTGTTGTATTGCTTTTAACATCGTTCGACCATCAAATCACTGGCTCACTGGTTCACTTGTTAAAAATGTTTATCGGCGTGTTAACTTAAAATGCTTTTCAGCCATTTTGCAAAACTGTTTTGTGAATCCATTAGACTCATTTGCAAACAGTGCAGCTCGCAAACTGCTTTTTATCGTTCATTGTAGTGCGGTGCTCAGTGGTGTGCGATTTGCAGAATTTATCCCATTTTGATAAAATCTTTAAATGTTCTACTCGGCATGACGGCGTTGCTCTACGGTTAGGAAAAGAGAAGACTAAAGTAATGCGCTTTGGAGATTCGAATATCACAAATAATTGGTGCTTTCTTTAAAATAACTTAAAAAAAGTATTATTTTTCGAGCTGATATAATTAATTCATTACGTAACTGTTACGCATTTCCATGTTCCCGAAAGAGTTGGCAGATCGCATAAAATGTCACAAAACCCTGTATTGGCATTGTTGATTGTTGTGTCGTCATATTTTAAATATTGAACTTCATTTTATAACCGTGATTTTATATTTAAATTCAACTTGTTTAATATTTGTCTATAGAGTCCTTTTCTTTATATCTGTGTCATATTTTATCTTAATTTTTATACTACAAAATTGTTTTTATATCATTTTGTCTACTCTTTCATGAGAAGCAAAAAGTGTCAAATCATTTGGAAACTATTGTCTTCAATTCCTTCCAGAAAGCCTTACAACTACATCTAAAATGATTTCGCCTTCATTGCAAGTTTATCTTAACTATTTATATGCAGTTAATCAATTAATACTGGTAATTTAATACAATTGTTTCATTCCGAGTATAATCTCAAACATTACTGTGTGAACAATTTCCTTGTTTTGGAAGACGAAAGAAATCATACAAGAAGCTCGATTTAAGACCAACTACGGACCTCAAAAGAACTTCAAGGTACCGTACAGGCATAACACTAATAAATATCTTCAATAACTTTCGTACATCATCTCTCAAATATGTTTTTATAGTGGTATAACTTAATGAGTAAAACATCAAATTGTAATATATAATCATTGATGACGAATTAATGACTCTCAAACGAGTGATGTGAAACAGAAACAGATTCAGTCGCATCTAGGAATTAAATCCAGGACCTCTTTATTGACGGCAAAGAACTATTTAGACCATATACTTCGACTGAGAGCTACCAATATTGTTTCGAAAATATATGCTTTTAAACTCAATGAATAAATGACCGTAATAAAGTAATTGATTCACTTGAGATATAAATGTAGCCTAGTGTTTTTCTTTCTGAAGTCAAAGTGTTGAGAAATACACACAACATGGTTGTTAGTTGGAGATGTTTGAGATGACATTTACAAATAGACTAGAAAAAGGGGGTTTCGAAGGATTTATGAAAAATGACTATTTTCTGTGTGTTTTTAAGATGTTTAAAAAACAATTTAATTTTAGATTATTTCAAAACAATTCTCAATAGGTATCCACTTTCTCAATTCATTGCGGTATTGAAAGGGGAAAAACCTACCCTCTCTACATTTTTAAAGAACGTATACATTTTATATTGAAAATTTTGTTAGCAATAAATCTCAAAGATATCGTGCCGTATTGATTAGGCATGTATTGGCATATAGATGTGAGGCGCTGACGCTGACGACAAAGATGGCTGAAATGCTGAATACTTTTGAAAAAAAAAGTGTTGAGAAGAATATATGGACCCGTAAAAGAGGGGGAACAGTGGCGCATCCGGCACAACAAATAACTGATTGATATGTATCAGGCCCCTAGTATCTCAGCCCATATGAAACTTCTCAGGTTGAGATGGGCTGGGCGTGTACAGAGAATACCGGACAAACGCGTCCCAAAAAGAATTTTGACTGTTCACCCAGGTGGAAAGAGAAAAGTGGGAAGACCCAGACTAAGGTGGGAAGACGAGGTAAGAGGGGATGCAGCACAGCTTCTCCAGGCAACCAACTGGAAATCAGCCGCTGAGGATAGGAAGGGTTGGAGGCAAATGTTGCGGGAGGCCAAAGCTCGACATGGGCTGTAGCGCCATCGGAAAGAATGATTAGGCTTAAAAGCACACTAGTTTAGTTTAAGTTTGTGCTTTTTAATATTATTCAGTGAACGTCACTATAAAAATTATACGGTTGCATAAAATACATAGTCATTAATATTGTTCATCAATGAATTATTTGATCAGAAAGTAGAATTTGGTAAAATTATTAAATGTCACAAAATATTTAAAAAATTGATATAAATGAATGTTTGCATTTACTGAAAAAATATATTTAAATTTGCTAATATACATGTCTAAATGTGTAGCATTTTCTGTTTTCTTTGTAGTAGTATTTGCTAATATTACTATGCTTTTAGCAGCTCACTTTATTCAGATATTATTTAGATTATTAATTACGAATATGTGTACGTCCATTGTCCATCCATAAAACCCGTAAATAAAAAGAATGGACGACGCACGTAATGAAATGTGTAAAAACGCAAAGGGGCATGCTTCCGCATAATACGAAACAATCCAGCCACGCAATCATCCCTCACCCTTTGTGACATCGCCGCCTTCAGCTTCAGAACAACGACGCCGACGCCTCTGACGTCACATCCACTGTGCCCGGTGCAGTTGTGAAAAGTTGCGTCGCGGCGCTCAAAAGCTCGGCCGACCTGTGATATGCAAATGCTCCTGGTGGAGTCGGCAAGAGTAGGGTCATGAGTCTCCGGGGCGGTACTTGTACTTGTATCGACACAAAGTGCCGGAGGCTTTGCTCACAGGGGGAGTGAATGCTTATTGAAATGGGCGTGTGAATGGCAGAGCTGAATGTTGAATCATAGTTCATCATGTTCGATTATTTGTTTCGACTTGACGGAATTTCAAATGACATGTAATACTGATCAAAATTCCATTTTAAAAGGAAATTAATACATTTTTGACGAAGTGTTGAAACCTAACTAATTTAACTAACACGCCAACTTCCTTCGAAGTAAACGTTTTATTTTATTTAGTAATGTGTTGATTTATTCAGTAAGTCAATATATTTAAACTGATATAGATACTAAGGTATATCATTTCATTAACTAATTTATTGAAGTGAATACATCTTTAGCACCGTTGTGATTTGAAATTCTATGAAACGAAAAATAGTGACACTAAAAAG
This sequence comes from Limnephilus marmoratus, assembly GCA_917880885.1. NCBI lineage: Eukaryota > Metazoa > Arthropoda > Insecta > Trichoptera > Limnephilidae > Limnephilus > Limnephilus marmoratus. Next base: position 49,129,014 of record OU862918.1, on the reverse strand, counting down.
AGACAAACACATACATCTATGGGATTTAGCCTACGGAAGAATGAGGTAGTATAATCGGTCTTCTCTTTGTGCGGTGCTTCGTGACCTCCCCACTCTTGTCTACTTTAGTTTTCTGAAGATCTTTTCAAACGATCACACAGTTATAACGAATTTATTTTTAACCAAGATCGGGTATAGGAATAACGTATCCAATAATCTTCTTCTTAGTTGATATATTATTTTGATGGGTGTAACCTTCAAAAGTTATTCTAATAAAAATGAATTATTTTTTCATTCGATCGACTCAAATAAAAACAATAAGGCCAGTTTTTTCAACAACTCAACAATTCTTCAAATTTTGAAGTTAAGTTTCAAGTAGTGAGAGTTCTATTTCAGTTCTGTGGAACAACTGGTGCTTACAGTATTTTCAAGACATAAACTACGAAATGTTCCCAATTGCTATATATATATTTTTAAATACTGAAGAAAACTGAAATATTTTTTTTCATCCACTTAAATCATGCATTGCAAAACGTAACAGATTGTATTTTAACTGTTTAAAAATAGCTGCATTATCTTTTTTTCACATGAGCTCCACACAGGACGCCCTGAGGAAAATGATTTCCCTCAGGACCTATGTCATCTTTGGGGATACTGTGTGGAGTTTTTGGAGGAAAGGAAGGAGAGGAGAATTCTGAGAAGGAAAAGGGTTTAGGGGGTGGGTAGGAATCTGGGGTTCAATGTGTCATGGTGATCCACCTCCAGGACCTAGATAAAGCTCACCCCATGAACCCGGGCACCCCTGCTAAATCACCAAACGTGGCAAACCACTTTGCACTTGACCTATGGCAGAGGTGTTGGTTATCCATTGAAGGTTACTCATCTCCCAATCTGATTGCGAATTTAAATATTACGACCAGCGATTATTTATTTTTCTGTGCCGGCATTAAACTTAAAACAATTGTTTTTCCAATGTTTTCTTAACTGGTCAAATGTTATTATTTGATCCACGGCATACAAAGATACTGTCGTCTCCGATGGAAAAATAAAACTATTTACAAATGCTTTAATTCAAACAATCGTCACCACATCACATAAAAAAACACAGAGATCTCACAAATTCATGCTGTTGAAAAAACCTCAACTACATCTCTTTCACACAGCCTCACTACACTCGGCACGCTGTTCAATGTGCACACCTTAATTCTCATGCCTACAGTTACTGGCTGTTAACTCAACATTCGTGACACCACACGTATAGCCGTACTACGTTACACGTCTACACACGCTCATGTACAAATACTTTCGTCAAACGTACATCTACGTTCACGTATATTTTCGTAACACATCCAGCCTTACTTCAACGCGACATTGTAGGCAGTGCTGGCTGTAAGCAGCTCTGTGTGGTGACACTTTTGGTTCGTTTTGTTTCAAAGCCCTTTCTATGCATTGGAGGCACGTGTTGAAATTTTTATGCCAAATCCAGTTACTCGTTCAGAGTGGCTTATTCGGAACGATTTGCAGGTGCTACCAAATGGGGTTTTAAATTCTATCAACTTGAAATGGTTTAATAAAGCGATGAGAACCGGGAAATGTTTAATATATTGGATTGATTTGGATTACAATACATTGTGTTTTATCACAGAGAAAATATGATTTTTATCTAATCTACATTTGAGCACCATTATAAATAAATTATTTTTTTGAAGAAGTAGATAATAATAATAATCCAAACGAAAATATGAAAGAGAACAAGACACAGAAAAAACAGAAAAAGATAATGGTCGCAATTGGGCCTCGAAACCAAAACCTCTCGTCTATCCGGGACGTGCGTTTGCCAATTTCGCCATTGCCACCTACTGTCAAGCCGTCATAATAAATTGGTAAACGCACGTCCCGAATAGACGAGAGGTTCTGGGTTCGAGTCCCAGGTGCGACCATTATCTTTTTCGGTTTTTCTTGTTCTCTTTTATATTTTCGTTTAGATTATTTTTATTAACTTCTTTTTTAATGATATATTATATTGATGGGAATAACCTTCAAAAGTTTTAAAAAGAGAGTTTTTGTTACAAAATTAAATTATTTTGTATTAACAACCCATCTAGCTAGTTGAAATAACCGTCAACTAGAATAATAAAAACCATCCACGATGTACAAAATTGTGAAAATCTGATTTCATTGGATAAAAACCGTTTTGTGCTTTTTGGAGGTTTTTGAAGGAGGTTTCAGCTGTCCAAAAATTATCTTTATATTGCCTAATTTAAGAAAGCTTGAAATTCTGAAAACATTACTTAATAGGTTGAATGGTAATTCAATTTCTAGCTATCAAATTTGGTTACAGAAAAGTAAATTGGAGAAGTTTTTCAATTTTGGAAGGTCACTAGTTTGATTTCCGTAGAGTGAGACTACGATAGGTTAATTTTACGCACCAGATTTAAATGTCCGGGTTAAATTTTCCTCACAGGAAAAACTTAACTCTTTCACACACTTCCCAAATGATCATCAAGGCAATCCACGCTATGCAATTGCACTATATAAGTATTATAAATACAAAATAATATAAAAACAACATGTCAACCTACCAGAGACCAAATGGGAAAATAATTCACCGACTCCAGATATTTTCATATCATAGGGTTCGACTCTGTGGAATTCCTAATTGAACCTATAAATCCTACTGATCCTTCAATATAAATATTTAAAAAATCTTTTGTAATCCTACATGCATTTAAAATGACTGATTTTTGCATTTTTATGTATAAATTCTTTGACAAATCTAATATGCCTAAATTTTGAATGAGAGACCTAGGTATAATGCCAGTAGCCGAAATAACAAATGGTAATATTTTTATAGTCTGAGAATGCCAAATTCTTTTAATCTAATTTCCTAAATCTGTGTATTTTCTTATTTTTTCAGACACAGATTTTTGAATATTACAGGAATTTGGAATAGCTACATCAATGATATAAGTTATTTTTTTTAATTTTGTCATGTAAAACTATATCAGGTCTATTATGACTAATTGTTCTGTCTGTTAGTACAGTTTTATCATTATATATTTTATTTCATTTTCTAAAAATGAATTTGGTTCATATTCATAATATGGTACTACATTACGGCAATCAATCAAGTTATGTTTAATTACCAAACTTTGGTGAATTATTTTTAAAATCTGATTGTGCCTAAATGTATACTCGGACGGCGCTAATATAGAACATCCCGATGTAATATGTTCTATAGTTTCCGGAAAAGTCAAACATTCTCTACATAAATCATCAATTTGATTTATATCTTTGATTACATGCTTCCTATAATTTTTAGTATTAATGACTCTATCTTGAATGGCAAGCATAAATCCTTCTATTTCCGCGTTCAACTCTCCAATACTCAACTTTTGTTTGACAAAAGTTTGTCAACATACGTTTGGTTGAGATAATTGAAGTGTTTTGCATGAATAATTTTATTTGACCAGGAATCTAATAATTCCTGGTTAGTATTTATAAGAATGTTGGCATTCTCGTCATATAAATTTAAAGGTGTAATATTTGTATCTGCCTTGCAAATTATTTTGTGCATTTCTGAGCTAAAATAAAAATATAAATTTATAGTATAGCATTCACCCATTCTATTTCTATTACAGACCACCTGCTAGTTCAGACAATCATTTTAACATATTCTGATAAATTTCATACATTACACATATTGAAATTACATTGTAGAATTATGTTTTCTAAACAACCGTCACCTCAGAATCTACCACGTAAATACAGGGTGTCCGGGGGTAAAGTGCATTAACTTCGGGAGGTGATTCTACTTGATATTATAAGCAAAAAGATTATAAATAACTTTTTTCGAAATTTCAACTTTTCGGGGTTGTTCTGTGGTAAAAAGATAAAAATAGACCGGTGTGTGCCACCAGCTTTATTATTTTCCGCTGTTACGATACGGGCCAGTCACAACCATGCAATATTACCACATTCGTGCCCGGCGGGCACTCAGCAAGTAAGATCGTACCTCACGCTAAGGAATTTTAGTAGGTACGTCTTTTTGTATGGGAAAAAAAATCTTTTTTACTCCTACCATCATGCAGAATCACCTCCCGAAGTTAATGCACATTACCCCAGGACACCCTGTATATACAAATTTTTACTAGTACTAGCGTTGACCCGTGACAACTCACGGAATATTTCACATCACGCATATCATCACAGACAACCCCATCACAGACAACCACAGTTCCCTTAATATTCAACCAGAAGTAATTTTGATGTTTGTTGAAATGATCCAAATCTGAGTTTTATATTAACCCTATATACTTCCATGCGACTTTAATAACATTGTTTTAATATCTCGACTCGTTATTCCAGCAAATATTATCTGTATATTTTATTTCCCGTCATTAAATTGCCGGTGACATCTGCATATTCCGTAACAAGTCTCACTTTACGATTTTCCCTCATCCGTCTCCCGCAACCTCTACTGTCCGGGGCGGAGTGTTCGCGGCACTACCAGGGGAATATAAAATTTATAGGATGTTTTGCATGGCAAATGAATGCGCATCGCTACCTAGAATACCCACCCTTATCCTGGTACTACAGGCTGTTGCTAACCTGAGGAGCTTTAGCCGGATTCAGGGGACTTTTTCAATAAAAAAATCAGAATAACTAATGCATTTTTGCTTCACTCGTAGAGCAAACGTTCATGTGACGTGATAGGAATTTATGTTACGAATCAGTGCTTCCGCTTGTGATTAAAGTTCAGAAAAGGGAAGACAATGAAGATGAAAAGAAGATATTGCGTAAAAACGAACGACAGAAGGATCGCACAAATATAAAAACTTTTATTATTAGTAGATAAATGAAACAATTTAACTTTGTTTAAACCACTTTTATATTTTTTTTAGAAATAAAAAAATTCCTTAAAAATAATGAATCTATTATCAACAAACAAAAAATATTGTCTTATAGCCCAATCATGGATATGTTCCCCTCTTAATTAATACCTAGCAACGCTCCACCCCTACCATAATAATACATTGCTCCCATCCATATTTCAAAACTGTCAAATCAGTATACATTTGCCCTGAAGAAGGAACGGTCGTACTGAAATCAGTCGGATTTACTCAAATATAAAAGTGGTTCAAACAAAGTTAAACTGTTTCATTTATCTATATAATGGATAACCACAAAGTTATAGTTACATTCAAAAGTATATTATTAGTATTATTTGTAAACGATTGACATGAAAATATTTAATAAAACATGACTTTTTTGTTTTTATTTTTAAATAGTCAATAATCTCTCGACATCTGAGTGAAGTAGCATTAAAAAATACTGTGATTTTTTTCATTCCCGTAGCACCTTAAATAATAACAGAACCAGTGTGTTTTCACAGTATACTTTTCGCAGCATACTTTGCAATTTTTTTCTATCGAGGAAATTTAATATATTTACTTTTTTAACTCGGCATCTAAATGGAGATGACCTTAAAAAATAACATATGTGTTAGAACTTAAAAACTTAAATTTTTCAAGGGAAGTGTATTATATTTGACCGGTCAGTGGTTGAGTGGGCATCGCGTTTGGGTCCCACCCTCCAAGTCTTCCATCACGACTCAAGCAACATTTTCGGCTTACTGTGGTGGTAGTAGATGGTTTTCAAATATTTTTGGGTTATTCTTAAGTCTTTCTTTTTAAAGATAAAGTAAAAAAATATATTGGGTGAGGTTTGTGTTCAAAGTTCAGGTGAAGCAAAAATTATGCTTCGCTATTTGATGACACCGAGATATTATTTAAAGCAAATTTTACTCAACCCGTAAATTGGCGTTCGCTTAAGATACAAATAATAAGAAACCTTTCATTAAAGAAACTGCTAATCCACTCAACACGGTTTATTCCCACATATTTTGTATCATTTGAAGATTATTCAATTGATAATCGTCGGTGTACACCGGGGCAACGAATAAATTTTATTCCTCTCTGTCCACCGAATATTCGTCGATATGAAAAATACATTTGTAAAAGTATTATGTAAAAAATGGAGTGACAGAGGTATAATTACTAAGACCACCAAGGTGAGATATTTCCATATTTATATACGGTGTGGAAACATGGACACTTAGATCCAGCGAAATGAAATGGATAGCCGCCCTCAAAATGTGGTGCTGGAGAAAAAAGCTCAGGAATACATGGACAGCCAAACTCATAAATTGTCCATCGTGGAAGAGCTAAGCATCCTGAATAGGCTTTCATCTATCTGCCTACAACGTATCTTAAGATACTTTGAACAAATTTTCGCTAAACTGAAGGCTCCAACTTGGAGATATTCATAGTCACAGGGAGAAATCGCACCCAATACCGAAAACAAATTTTGCTCTACTAATTTCCTCAAAAAAAGACAAGCCTGCAGATGAAATCGAAAAAATTTTAAAAGACAAAATAAAAGTATCTAAACTAGGAATAGGAATTTCTGGACTAAAAAAAACACATCAAAACAAAATAATACTAACATGTGAGAAACAAAATGATACCGAAAAAATAATAAATGAAATCAATAAAAACCCAGATATTGGAATACAAGCAAATGAAATAAAGAAAAAAAACCATGCATTTTCATTAAAGGAGTTGATGCTTGCTACAAAGAAGAAGAACTTCTAACAGATTTGATAAATCAAAATGAAGACATAAAAAACGCCATGACCTCAGAAACTGATAATGAACCCATTATTATTAAAAAAAAGCTCAAGAACAAAAAATCTGATAAACTATCAAATTTCATTATCCAAACATCACCAAAACTAAGAAAAATAATAATATCGAAAGAAAGGATCAACATTGGATATACAAAAGCACACGTAGAAGATTGCGACCCACTCATGCATTGTTATCATTGTCTTGGATATGGACATACATCACTGAGATGCCTTGAAAGCATGAAGAGTCCCAGATGCACCCACTGTGCAGGAGAGCACAAAATACAAGACTGCCCCAAAAAACAAGAGCCTGCCAAATGCCATAACTGCACTAACAGAAAGGGTTACCAAAATGAACATCCAGGTAACAGTTACTTATGTGAATTCCGCAAGAAAATGTTAAAAAATGCGCAAATGCGAATTGATTATTAGTAAGTTTGCATTTTGCATGCTTATTTTTTATTCCCATAAATATGAATAATTTTTTCACTAATGAATTAGATGATTCTCTTAATATTGCGGAACATATTTGTCACACTTTAAATGATTGTAATAACATTGTATATAAATTACCGAATTCATTCTCAATATTACATCTAAATATCAGATCAATGAAACGAAATTTTAATGAATTTTTACTTTCAATTAATCTACTAAATCAAAAACCGGACGTTATAGTGTTAACTGAAGCGTTCACCAACTATTACAATAAATTTTGTATACCTAATTATAGCTACTTTATGACACACTTTCCTATTAATCGAAATAGTGGTATTGTTGTATTTGTTAAATCCTGTTATTCAAACATCACAGTGGAAGAAGTACCTATGCAGCGAGTTAATTGCTTAGATATTATTGTAACTGTAAATAAAATATGTTTTAACATTATCGCAATTTATAGAACGCACGGATCAAATGAATATGTGTTCATGGATGAATTAAGAAGCATTATTTTAACAAAAAAAAATAAACAGAACATAACACTGATTGGCGATTTTAACTTGGATGTTTCTAACGAAAATAATAACAAAATAAAAACTGAATTTATCAATCTTATGTCAGAAATGAATTTTAAATTATGTATAAAAAATTATACTAGAGAAGTTTCGGGTCAACGTCCTTCATGTATTGATCACATTTGGTGCAATACTAAAAATACTGACAAATTACTTACGATAATATTAAAAAATAATATTACTGATCATCACACTTGCATCTCTATACAACAACTTAATAATAATAAACACAAAATTTCAGAAAGCAATAATTTTACAAAAAAGTCACTCAACCATAATAAATTAAATATAAAAATAAGCGCGGAAACGTGGAAACCCGTATTAGAATCTACATGTGCTGAAACATGCGCAAATATTTTTAATAATATTCTCTACAATTATATTACAGCATCGACTGATATTAAAACTATATACATTAAAGCAAAATTCAAAAAAATAAAACCATGGATTTCACATGGCTTAGTCGTGTCTATTAGAAAAAAAGAAGAATTATATCGCCTGATAAAGAAATTTCCCTTAGATAAAAAAATATTTACATATTACAAAAAATATAGGAACAAATTAACCTCTTTAATAAAAATAATTAAAGAAAACTTTTACAAAAATGAAATTGACCTGGCTAAACAAAATGTAAAACAAGTTTGGAAAACAATAAATGAAATAAATAGTAGAAAAAACAAAAAAACTCTTATTAAAAAATAATTATATCGGAAAACACTCTGTTGACGCCATAAGGGAACCGACAAAATGTGCTAATGCCTTTAATAAATATTTTGCTAACGTCGGACAAAATTTAGCTACACGGATCGATGAAAATTATAAAATAGATAATTTTGAGAAGGATTGTCATAAACAAAATAACCTATCTGCTTTCCAGCCAATAACAACAAATGACATAAAAAATATTATAAATGAATTAAAAGGTGGATCTGCACCAGGATTTGATGGAGTTACAGTGGAAATATTGAAGAAATACAACAGTTTTTTAAGCATTCCAATTGCACACATTATAAATATTAGCTTAAATAGTGGAATATTCCCTTCAATTTATAAAAAATCTATCGTAACACCCGTTTTCAAATCAGGCAGCCCTGAAGAAATATCAAATTATCGACCCATATCTCTTGTCTCAAACATTGCAAAAATTTTTGAAAAGATCGTAAAAAAGCAACTCATGTACTACATTGAAAATAATAAAATACTTAGTCGTAGCCAATTTGGATTTAGAGAGAAACTAAGTACTCATGATGCCATTGCTGAACTTACCTCAACTATTTACAACGCATTAGACAAAAAAAACAAATGCCTTGGCATTTTCATTGATTTGCGCAAGGCTTTTGATAGTATCTCCCACACAAAACTAATTAATAAATTAAATGATATCGGTATTATTGGGAAGGTTAGGTATTGGCTGCAAAGTTATCTAACTCAAAGAAATCAAAAAGTAAAATTAAATAACTCACTAAGTGTAGATGAAACTTTAGAATTTGGAATTCCCCAGGGGACTGTTATTGGACCAATTTTGTTTATAATATACGTAAACCAAATGTTTAAATTGTCACTTAATGGTAAACTTATTTCTTTTGCTGACGACACTGCAATAATTATCGAAAAACAGACGTGGAACGATATTACCAATGCAGCCAATGAAGGTTATAAAAAATTGGTTCGATAACAATTTATTATCACTCAACACAGAAAAAACTTATTATATTCTATTCTCTCTACAAGAAAATGTACCAAATAATTTAATTAACATAACAATTCATTCCAAAAATTGTGCAAATGACGGTACATGTAATACGGACTGCGCTAAGCTAAATCATAAATCTAATATAAAATATCTTGGAATCTTAATAGATAAAAATGTTAAATGGAAAGATCATATCAATCTCATTGTGGAAAGAATAAGAAAACTTATCTATGTTTTTTATAACATACGTAATATTTTAAACAGGAAAACTATAAAAATTGTCTATTATGCATTAATTCAGTCCTTATTACAGTACGGCATTATTGGGTGGGGAGGGGCCTTTAAGGCTTCCTTACAGCCCATAATTATAATGCAAAGAATAATTATAAAAATTATCCTTAAGAAACCATACGACTTCCCTACTACACAGATATTTCGGGAATTCAATTTAGCAACTATCACAGAATTGTATAAGAGAAACGCCTTACGCCAAATTTATAAAGAATATTTTATTCACAAAATTCACCCCTCAGATAGCATAAGCAATAGATTCAAAACTAATGGCTTAATAGCCATCCCTATGCTAAGAACAACCACGGCTCAGCACCACTATTTGTATTTAGGTGTAAGATGGCACAATATATTATTATCCAAAAACAAAATAAACATAACAGAAACGCTGAATTATGAATTATTCAAAAAAGAAATTAAGTCTCTGAAATTGGATAGTGATATATTGTACCCTAAATGTAAATTACCCCTACTGAAAATTGTAATATTTAATATTTAAAAAAAAAATTGTATTGTTATTGTCCTTCATTAACTATATTTTTTTCTTAATTGTGTACTTATCTAAAATAATGTTGAACTTTTATGTCATAAGTTCTTTGATAATTGTTTACTCATTGAAACATCATTATTTTTATTTGCATGTAAATACTCCTCCCATAAACACGAGCTCCTAGAGCTCAACTTATGGAGTAGTAGAACAAAATGTGAAATATTTTATAACCTACCATATATAACCATTTGAAATATGTAAACAAAAAAAAAATTCTTGAAATAAATAAAAAAAAAATAAAAATAAAAAAAGTGGTAAGCGGAAGAAGCAGAGGAAGGTCACCAATGCGCTTGAGTGACCAAGTATCTCTCACGTCTGGTACCAGGGTTCAGCAACTCCCCACATAACGCAGGACCGCAGGGAATGGAGGAACCTTGTCCATCATGGAAATTGGAGTAGGTAGCAATTATTATTCCTTCATAAGATAAACACTTATCGGAATTTCGTAATTCTATTAATGGTGACCAACTTTTTATATCTTTCAGAAAGGGCAAGGGTTATAGCAAAGTCACTTTACGCTACGTCAAGTATAACAAAGTTTAAAAGGTAAAGCGAATACCAGTTTTCGCTTATTTTATAATGCTTCGGTAAATCCGAAAAAGGAGGTTAACATATTGAAGGTAATTTATTTATAGGGTAATTTTTTAATAGTTTGGGGAAGGCGGCCTTCAAGAGTTAATCAACCAATTTGGTTGACCCTCTAAATATTTTCCCAGTATATATATTTTTTTCAATTAAAAATTGATTATCTACAAAGTGAATATTTTAACAGTTTTTTTTTACTGTTCCAACAAATTCAGTAATTTGTTTGAATACATAGCAAACTACAAAGTTAAAATATTTCCATGACAACACAACAAAGTGGCATTTCAAGACCCCTTTGGTAATTCATTAAAAGTGATGAAAAAATAGCATTTAACCTAACCAAACGTAACAAATATGACAAAGTTTTTTTTTATCATCATTCTTAATGACTGTTCAAAGTTGCACATTTTTGAGTTGCCCGGTCACCCTTAAAATTACAGTAATTTTTTTATTTAATAGTACCACTTACAAAACAAAAATATGTATGTTTTAAGTTAGCCACACAGGAGGCCCTAAGGAAAAAATACTGAGGGATAGACAATAAATTACAGTTCAAAAATAGTAAAAGGGGACAAAAATAAAATATCAGATATCGATAAATAATTATCTTTACAGGATGTCTGTATTATTTTTGTCCCCTTTTTTGTTAGGTTATGGTAGGTTTTAGTAGATATTTTGTCGCGGGATAAAAAGTCATTATTGAATTATTATATTTTCAATTTTTTATAAGAAAAACCTTTTTTTTATAACTTTTGTAGGTTATTCCCATCAATGTAATATATCATTGAATTCTTCTTACAAACCAATTCTTTGAATGCTTGTTTCCAATAAAAAGGGTAGTTGCCTAATAATATGGAAAAAATTGATAATATTGTTAATTCTAAAATTTTAAATATGAGATTGACTAATATGAAGATTTTACAGTAGGTAGCAATGGTGGAATTGATAAACGCGCACGTCCCGGTTGGACGAGAGGTTCTGGGTTCGAGTTCCAGTTGCGACCATTATCTTCTGTTTCATTATCTACTTTTCTGTGTCTATTATTATCTTCTTCAATAATATTTTTTTAATTAATTTGATATAATGCCACCCTGTACGCCTGCATTAAGCAAATGCTTGCCGTCTGCTTAAAACTGGCTGCGACCTAAGCCGGGCCGGGGGTAGTTGAGAAAGTTTGGGGAATTCAACCCGCCAGAGAATCGCACACGTTACAACATGAAAAGTGAATATATTTCATCTTGTTGAGCGGCAGTCACGCGCCGTGTAATAGTCGTTGTGTTTTATTTGACATCGTTTCACGTTTATACTACCCTGATACGTCCGCGTCGCGAGGAAGGATTTGCTATCTAAATATTACGGCTGCAGCGCTTTAGATTTAGCTTTATAACTTAGATGTAACTTAAGATAACTTAAGATTCTTACGGTTAATATTCTTGTGATTAATTTTTTCGTTATTTTTTTTTCCATGAAAATATCTTTAGTGATTTGAAACTCGATGAAAAGAAAATAAACTACTCTAAAAAGAGACCAAACTGCCGGCCGGTGGAGTCCAGCGGTAAGGCTCTTGACTCGCAATTCAAAGGTCGCGGGAGAATCCCGCCGTGGCAGATAAATTGTGTTTTTTTTCAATTTATTCATTTAAAATCAACATATGAAATTGGCGTTTTGTATGGGAGGAACATAAAGTCGATTTTTTTTAAATATAGAATATTTATTTAATCAAAGTATGTACCATTGCTATCTATACACTTTTGCCATCTCAAAGGTATTTCATCGATCCCTTTACTAAAAAAACCTTTCGGACGGGAATCAATAAAATCTTTGAAGGAGTTGTGGACTGCCCCATCAGAGTTGAATTTTTCCCTTGCAAGAAGTTATCCAAATTTCGAAAAAAATGGTAATCTGTTGGGGCAAGGTCTGGAGAGTACGGTGGATGTCCAATTAAAGCTCCTCTAATTTGGTAGCCGTCTGTTGTGCAGTGTGTGGTCTAGCGTTGTCATGAAGCAGCAGTGGCCTAGAGCGATTAACCAGCCTCGGTTGTTTAGCAGCTAGCTTTTCCATCATGGTTTGCAGTTGCTGACAATAGACATCTGCCGTAATCGTCTGGCCAGATTTAAGAAAGCTGTAGTGAACGACACAAAAAAAAAACACAGTCGTGTTTTCTTTTGCGGTACCGTCGCCATACATATCATTAATCCTTCGAGCCGTTTCTGCAGCACTGGTTCCACGGTGGAACTCGTTATTAACGTTATTAAATAACGCAATATTTCAAGTTTTTCATTTTGTAAACTAAGTGACACAAAGAAAAAAAACAATTAAGGAAAAAAGAAATGAATTATAATTTTCGAAACACAAATATATCAGCAAATAGCTGTATAAATTTGAATTTGAAATTCCTAAACAAAGAGAAGATGTTTGAGATCAAAGTTGCCAGTACGGCAAAATGCCAATTTCATATGTAAGGACCTAATCCTCTTTATTGTTGCCTTCGTATGGCGCTGCGCGTTTCAAACCCGGTCCGCTATTTAACTAAAAATAAATCGGTTGAGATCCTTTTTTTAAACATTTTTTTAGCATTTACGTGTTCGAGGAGTTAATCCCAGTCACAACAATCCATTTACCTGTCTTGATTTAAACTATATAAGTGATTAATTTCAACTTTATGTGACAAAGTGACGTTTCTTTGATTTAAGTTCTTAGTGTAAATATGTATTAAAACAACAGTTTGATAGGTTATAAGTACACACATAGATTTAATTAGTAATATTAATTAGTGATATAGTGCGCAATTACGATATCAGACGTTGTTTAGTGGATTTTTAACAAAAAGTGTGCCTAGGTACAAAGTAAATTCTCACCGTTTGATAATGACATCACACGGTAATTATTCGAGTGATTCTGAGGATGAAGAGGATTCTAATCTAGAGAAATTGAAATCTTTGAGTCCTCAAGAATTGAAAATGATGGCTGCGCAAACAAAACGCCAAAACAAAAAAATGCGAGAAATGATGCAAACACTGAAAGAATATGATCTACAATTAATTTTATTGGAACAGAAAAGTATACTTTTAGTGAATGATCAGGCAATTCTTAATGGAATAAAGAAATCTAAGAAAAAATTACTTAAATTAATTACAGAAATGACTGGGTCCATATCCGCTTTGGCTCTTCCTGAAACGCTTGTGTTGCCACGTTTAGATACTGACAATCCAATTCCCTCGAGTGTTACCTCTCTACATGATAGTGATTCTGAGGACGAAATTTTACCAGCCCCTGGTACTTCTGCTACAGTGGTCACAATCGAACAGTCGCCTAACCAAGACAATAGAAAGGGGACGAGGTTCAGCGACTCACCACATGCGGAGCAAATTCGGATTGTCTCCTCTCTTGAACGATGTATGCAAATAGTAAAAATCGTGAACGATGGCACCAACAAAATGAAAAAATCAGACAAGTCAGAAATTATGAAGATCGTGGACTCTTTGATGTCTGATTTCACCTCGCTCGCTTTAGACTTGAATAGTGTAAAATCTCGAAGTGCCACTATTGATGAAATGATGAATGCACAGGCTGAAATGTCTAATAAAGTTGATAAAATTATAGCTGCACAGGCATCTATACCGGGTGTAATGGATTCCGGTGTGACATCACCAGTGAGATCGTACGCTGGAATTGTGGCTGGAGACCGATCCGCTAAATTGGTTTATGGTGGAGTTGAGCGACCGATAGTTCCTTTACAGCCCACTGTACTCCTGTACCCCAGTATTCCGGAAGGTAAAACTTCCGATGAAACTAAGAAGATCATCACATCCGTTCTGAACCCAGCTACTGATGGCTTTCAGATTGTCCGTTCGAGAAAAATAAAAGGTGCAGGAATTCTCCTGCAGACATCTAATACTGTTGGTTTGGATAATATTAAAAAGAACACTGAAAAATTAGGTGCTTCTGGCATCAAGGTAGTACAGCCTCTTGGCAGACTACCAAAAATTGTATTATATGATGTTCCCAGCTGCGATATTTCCGGTGACCCCGAACTTTTCAAAGAAATTTTTGTTAATAATATTGAGGGTAAATCTATAATTACAAGGGAGGATCATTTGAGAACGATGCGGCGCGTTTCACTCTTTGGGAAACGTGGCCAACCTACTATGAATATGGTGGTTACCGTTCATCCTGAGGTTAGGAAGATTCTAGTGGATAGCGGTCATTGCTTTCTTGGGTGGAACGCCTGTCGCGTTCGCGATTTTATTGGAGCCATCAGATGTTTCAAGTGTCACCTGTATGGCCATGTAAGCAAGACTTGCATTCAGGAAGTAATTACGTGTCGTCATTGTGCCGAAAGTGGTCACGATTATGAGGATTGCCCCAAAAAGGCAGAGGCCGCTGTCTGTGCTACTTGCAGACGTTTTAAAAAAAAAGATGATCACCCCACGGGTGATAGAAACTGTCCTGCACAGCGAGCCGCTATTGATATACAAGTCAGGATGACCGATTATGGTCGTCCTTGATCCTCCTTTCAAGTTTAGGTATGTTATATATTTCTTTTTTTATTGTTTCTTATTGTGATCTTTCTGTGTATCACTTTTTTAATTTAAATTTAATTTTTGTGTGAAAAGAAATTTTTAGTTTTTTTTATCTTATTTTTTCTTTTATTGTGATATCGCTGTGTATCATTCTAGTTATATTGATTTTGGTTGAGCAAAGTTCCTAGAACTTTATATATTTTGTATTGTCTACTCCACCTCAGTCTCTGTATCTTTCAGGTGACTTTACTTGTAATCTTAATATTTTTACAGTTATTATTTTTCCATTGTTTTGAGTGATGGCATTGTTTTTTTCTTATATTTTTCTGTAAAGTTTTATAAAATAATATTAATCATACTCTCTGTATTTATCTCATGTTATGTTCATCATTCATTACACTAACCCATCACCTCATTTTCAGACTAACTCCTGTTTTACAGGGACATTTGAGGGTTAGCTTCGTGCATTATAAGTAGCTTCGTTTATTAAAAAAAATTAGAGTCCTTGTGAGAGCCCTGAAGGAGTAACCATCTGTTACTTATACCAGGGCGGGAAAGCGGTTGGATTACCTCAAGTGTAAGGACCTAATATATATATATATATATATATACTCTTTGCAGCACGTTCCAGAGTGGAAGATACTCTCAGTATCGCCCTGGTGTAAGACCACCATTCAGAATTGAAACGTTGCATGAAATGGCATTAGCCGTGTTTGGTGACCAGATCTGAATAGCCAGGTACTTCCCTACCTTCCTCTTACCTATCTCTTTCCCCTCCCCACTACCTTCAGCCTCACAACATACCCCAATTGGGGATGCCATAGTCTCACTGGCTCCAGACGGGAGCAGTTGGGACTCTTGTGACGTATTCATATAAAAATTAAAAAAAACACATACATCAATAGGATTTAGCCTGCGTGATATTGAGATGGTATAATCGGTCTCCTCCTTGTGCGGTACTTCGTATCCTATCGGTCTCCTCTTTGTGTGATGCCTCGTAACCTCCCCACTCTTGTTTACTTTATTTTTATATTCTGCCGCGTGTGGATTACACACTCTGTTTTTTTGTATGTTATTTTTGAAGTGCTAACTTCTTTAGCACCGTTGTGATTTGAAACTCGATGAAACGAAAACGAGTGACACTAAAAAGAGACAAACACACACATCTATAGAATTTAACCTGCGAGACAATGAGATAGAATAATCGTAGCCTCTCCACTCTTGCCTACTTTAATATTTTGAAAGTTTTAGTTCTACCGCGTGTGAACTGCACGGTTCTATTTTTTTCACTTATCTTTACTCCAAACTAACTGAAGTTGCATGTCGCCCGGGCTATACGCAAAATTTTCTTAATAAGAATATCGATCATCCAATTGATTAGTCAGACATCTCTGAGAAATCTAAATTTGAGGTGAGAATGCATTTATAAAGTGTTCCCTCTATCTGGTACAATACTCAGATTACTCATAAATACCACGAAATCAATTATAATATAGAAAATTGTGGTGAAATAAGTAATATAAATGTAAATAATATATAGTTTATGGCGAGTATTCGAATATTGTTTTCCTCATTAGGGAACGTACCCATACTACGTGACCAACTTTTTGCAATTTTTAACCCCCCCCCGCCCCCCCCCACCCCCCCCGTGACCAAAAACCTAGGTCCTCCGCCGCTCATTTGTACCAAGCGTGGTATTTTGAAGACCCGCCCCCCTGAACGTGTCACGTAGTATGGGTACGTTGCCTTATCTCAAAACTTGGTATTAGAGATGTCTGACTAATCAACTGGACAATCGATGCGTAGACAGTCATTTTATGCTTATTTTAAGGAGTTATATACAGTTACAATTTTCAATAAGTCGATTTTTTAATTTCATTTTCGTAATGTACATTATTTCAGTAGGTACGCACACAGAAAATTTCAAGCCAATCCGGCGATTATTTGGATTTGGATATTATTTAGATTCAGAGTTCCTAAACATGAGCTTTCTGACTCTATCGTAATGACTAAATGGATTATCCAAAAATACTTTATATGGAATTAGTTTTAAAAATGGTTTTTGGGAAAATGCAACTTAATAAACTATATTGCAACTTAAGGCGGGATTTCACTCCTTGCGGAGGATATTCTTGGATTTAATGTAGGTATTTAAAATTTTCATTCCCGCTATAAGTATAGAGAGAGTTCGTGGTGGGGTTTTTATGTCCGGCCATTCCGGCATAAAATTTTTCAGAATGTGTAACAATTAAATCCTTTATTATCAGAGGAATGTTTGTGTCGTTGTGACTTGCAATATAAGTTTGCCTGCGGATTATCTGAGAGAAATAAGAGCTTTAAACACAAGGTAATGAAGTCTTAGAAATTGAACACTAAGTTCTGATCATTAGCCAGACTCTCGCCCACTTCACCAGCAAACTGCCGTAGGGCTGTGTATCTCAGTTTTCCTGAACCCCTTTAGTATATTAATTCGCAGAAAATCACATGATCCGAGATTCATTTTTACACTAATTCGGAGAAAATTACGGATATCCCTGGAATTTTTCATAATAATGACGTGATAATAATACCGTAGGAGAGGAATGGCGTGCAATGAACCAGACTACCGTAATTAACTGCGCAGAAAGAATTGCTAAGAGACTACTTTCCGACGCAACGGGATCAGAATTGAAGAAAATAATGATTGTGTTGATAGCGAAAATAAAAATGCTTTGTAATTAATTACTATCTTTAATTTTTGTAATTTTACTTGTTTACTTGAAATGTGTTGTAGTTTAAAAATGGTATTATTTTTTAAGTTTAATGTTTGATTCGTGACGATGCACCGGGGTCAGAATGACCTTGCGGCCACTCCTTGCTATTTAAAAAGCTTATGGACTTCGATACGAATTATGCTATACCAAACAAGATACGATATACACAATTAAGTAATAGTCACTATTGTGCCTCGTGGCTTAATCTCCATTCGGTGATGGTCACAGGTGTATCCAAAAGCGTACGATAAGATTGTTCTGGTCCGTTATTAAAACCACGATAAAGTTTGAATCATTAGACGATTAACAAGTGTTTTACATAAAGCATTCGATGAACGACGGCGATATAATGCTTCATATTACACACTTCCGATTGATAAATAACATTTCAACGTAGAGCGAAATGTCACGTTATGATGGTTGTTGACAGACTGGCGATATTGCGATACTTGACTAATGTCCACCGTGTAGGTAGGCACACTTAATGTGCGGAAGTCCAAAATCTGGATTCCTCCGATCTGCTAGGCTGATTGGAACACAAATTCGAATGAAATCCATCAGCGTTATGAAACAATGTTCATTTGTTAAACAACTAACCACACAAGGAGCTTCAACGTTAATTATTTTAAAATTTAAAATCATCCTTTCCAACGTCTAAAAATCATTTATACACAATATCATACATTTATAATACTAGCAGAATTGTAAAAGTTGCTGTTAAGAAACTATTCCATGCACTTGATCGCATTGTTATCAAAATAAAATGTTAATGGAACGCTTTGTACTGATGTTATAAAACTTAATATTTGTTTACATGTTACACAAATTGCACTCACCTTGTCTGTTGTGTACGAATGAAATACTTTGCTTAGCAAAAAAATGCATTTTTTGTATTCACTTATTTTAAAAACAAGCCTATACAAACTTGTATTTAAATATTATTTAACCTCCGCCTCCGTGTGCGAGGGGTAATTCTCTTGACTAGTAATCCGTAGGTCGCGGGTGCGCGAGTAAATTTTGTTTGATTGATTTTTGTTATTTTTCAAATTGTTCATTTAAATGTATGTAAATACATTTTTGGCACTTTCCGATGTGGAAGATACTCCCAGTATGCCCCTGGGAAGTATCTAGCCAGATAATTCCCCATCTCCTTCCCTTCCCTATTACCTTCAGACCCACAACATATCCCAATTTAGGTTGCCGTAGTCTCAATGTCTCCATACGGAAGCAGTTGTGACAATTGTGCGGTATTCACTTTAAAAAAAATTGTACTTAATAATAAAGTTTTTACTAAAATCTTGATACTTTATTTTAAATGCTTTATACTTTCAACTGTCACACTTTGGCAAATTAAAACAAATGTGCAGACCTCTTTATATCAAACGCTGAAAATTCATTATAATTCACCTGCCTATTTGATTATCTTTAGAAAAACGTGGAAAGGACTCTGATCTAACTTGCATATTCCAAATTATCAACAGTATTACTGACACACCTGCTTTATTAAAACTCATCCAGTTCAACATCTCTTCCCGTAGAGTCCGAATGAATTTCGAAATATCTAGGAATCATAATTGACCATAATCTCAAATGGGCACATCATATAAATCATATCACCAATAAACTCCTCAAAACAATACATCTTTTCCTAAACATAAGAAACATATACAAACTAAAACAAATGAAAACAGTATATTTTGCACTCTGCCAATCTATAATAGAATATGGAATCATTGTTTGGGAAGGAGCAACAAACTCAGCTATTGTTCATTTGGAAACCACACAGAGAACCATCTTAAAGGTTATACTAAAAAAATACAGAATGACTGACACAGACCAAATATTCAACATGTTCGACGGACTTGATATACGACAATTATACATAAAAACACTTCTTAACTATATCTTTGACCAAAAACACAAACTACAACAAACACAAACCATTAATAGACCAGTTAGACAAGCATACATACAAAACTTAAAAACACCTACGATAAACACAAGCTTTGGACAAGACATCACAAATACCAGGCAATAAAAGCATTCAACCATCTTTCACTCGATTTAAAAAAAGAAGAAAACAAAAAACTTTTCACACTCAAAATTAAAAGATGGATTAAAGAACAAAAAAGGCAACTTTACAAAAAAATCACAACATAAAAAATAAAAACACATAGACATAAACACCATTGCAATACTCACTAATATATAAAATCCTTTTACTTTCACTATCGGTTTATATGTATCTATCCTATTTATATAGTTTTATTTTATTGTTTTATTTTAGTATTATTTTACTCTATTTTATTTTGCTCTATTTTACTTTCTTTTAATTCTCATATGTTATTATTGAGTTTCTTTTTTCTTTAGTTTTTATTTTATATGTAGGTATCTTAAATTAAAAAAAAAAAAAAAATCATATCAAACTGTAAAATGGGGTCCTCAGCACGTGTAAAGCACCCAGTGAGGCCCACATTAGTCAAATATGTAACACACGTGTATAAATCAGGTGAATCAAATTAAAAAAAATAAATAAATAAATAAAAAAAAATAAAAATAAAAAAAAACTCCTCAACCAACATTCTACTAATTATTATGGATAACATTCTCCTTTGTCCAGTATATCGAGACCACTCAACGCAAGTCAAAGCATTGAATTTTTTGGTGTAAGCCTAAATGACTTTCGGAGGTCGATACGCAAAGTGTAATTTTTAAAAGTTTTTTACATCGTTCTTCATGACTTGTAGTTATCATCAATATGTTCTATTTTCATTGCTCTTTATTTATACGTGCTCTCCTTTCACTGTCATCTCTGTTTCTTATTCGTGTTATTATTATATTGTTATACTTGAGTCGGGCCATGTCAAGAGTCAGAATAATAGAAGAGAATGTATGAGACGTTGTATGAATGTAAACGAGGCAAGGAATGTGTGCCAAGACCGGGATGTTTGGCGGTCCGTCCTCTCTGCCTACCCCTGCGGGGAAACGGCGTGATGGTTAGTTAGTTAGTTAACTAGCTGACCCGGAGAACTTCGTACCGCCTCACAATCAATAACTGTTGTGTTAACTTATTAGCTGAAGTAAATTCAGCTTTTTTTATTAAGTTAATAATTACACAACGAAGCAATTATCGATGCGCAACTGTCAGTGTTTTGTTTTTGTCAGTATCAGAGATGGCGTTGTGTACGGATTTATAATTTTTGTTATTTTCTCTTTTTTCCGTTTACTTATGGGATTTGCGTTCCATTTTCTTTACACGTGTGAGTGAGATTTATTAAAATTATTGTATTTTTCCTGTGGAGAGGAGCAGACGTACGTTCACCGCTTGTCCCATTTTCGACCGTTGACATTTAATGTGTTAAAAAGAGCGGCAGCGTTATATGTTTAAGAACAAAAGCAAAACAATCAGCGCATTGACATTTGACGTTTTTGAATTTTTGGAATTCACTCACTACTCAATATTATACTTATCACAATATTCCTGCAGCTCTTTCGAAATATGAGAATTCTTACCATACAAAATGCATCAGGAAAATAATTTTATTTTTAACATTTTTTTTGTGAATTTTTCTGATGTTTTAATAGCTACTCTGCTATTCAGGGCTAAGACGAATCCAACAAATCATAGATCATAAAAATCGTTCCAGCCGTTCTTGATTATAGATGGTGTAACTAACCCGACTTGGTTTTATACATTACATGTATATTAAGATTGACTATTTGTCAATAAATAAAATAAATCAAAACATTTGCAAAATCCAATATTTTAATTAAATACAATTAAATTTAACGTTGTTAACCACATAACACGAACAATTCTCAACGACAATTCTGGTTCGCGCTCCTAAAATATATAATACTCGGAATATCTACTTAGGGAACGTACCCATACTACGTGACACTTTTAGGGGGGGGGGGGGTCTTCAAAATGTCACGCTCCATACAAATGAGCGGCAGGTTGCTTAGGATTTTGGTCACCGGCGGGGGGGGGGGGGGGGTTAAAAATTGCAAAAAGTTGGTCACATAGTATGGGTACGTTCCCTTACATAAAGACAAGTAATAATTCTAAATCTCTTTATATAACGCGTGTACAACATTGGATTTTCGAAAGGGGATGAGCGTACTTCAAAGAATACATAAGTTTTTAACACTACATTTTTATTATTAATTTTTGCATTTCAAAATTTTTATTTCCATTTTTATTTCTATTTTTCTTAAAAAAAAATTTTTCTCTTAGTTTTTCACAAAATTATATATATTGTTTAATTTATATATTTGTATAGAACACATGGGTTCTTAACACAAAATCTTTATTACTGCTTTATATATTTCAAAATTTGAATTTCCATTTTTATTTCTATTTTTCTTTAAAATATGATTTTTTTCGTTATTTTTCACTTACTTTTAAGTATTTATTAATTTCGATTTAAAATATTAAAAGTTTGACTACCACAACACGGGCATTAGCCTAGTATGGTAGCTAAAAAAACAAAAAATCTGTAATCAATAAAATTTTTTGAAATAAAAAAAAATATATACCTAGGGTAACCGCAGAAAAATATTTCGCACCGACTCATTTTACCCGAGTAACTAAGTAAATATGTTGGTAATACGAGTTGACGTAATATTCCTGCATGACAAACATTACATCATAATATGTCCCTCCCTTACGATCAAGTTTCCGTCTTCCCCTAATGACGTAATCTTGCAGCCTTGCTCCGGCCTCACGTAGCGGGGAAAGAAGTCACGTCTCAACTTCTTCCTCTTCTAACGTAATAACGTTAACTCGTTTTATCATTTACCCCGCAGTCGGAGGGGTAGATGTATTTAGAATTTTCTCAGCGATTGGTTTAGAGGAACTACCCTCAGTGCAACGACGTTAGAGCAACTTGATAAATGTGAAGTTTACATTTACAATCCTGAATCGTGATTTTATTGGAGTTTCTGGTTCCGTATCGTAGCGCAATTTCATGACTGAAATAAAATTATATTTGCAAATATTTTTCAGAACGGAAGTGTTTTTTCATAGAAAGGCATCACATCGACAGGCTTAGCGTCAACTGTTTTATTTGAAAATTTACTTTACAGGATTAAAAAATGTTGAAGTTTTATTTTTTAACTTAGTTATAAATAGAGTTTTAAAAATCGCAAAAAGTTACCACTGCAGTGGATTGTAGATTGTAGAAGAAGGTTTGAGGAATAACACCAAATTCAAAATTTTCACTTAACTAACTTTAATTAAGGCTCTGCAACCGGGCTCGAAAAGAAGAAGATGGAGAGATACGAAATTACGAATGTTAGAGGTTAGAGGAGAAC
The DNA here is from genome assembly GCA_917880885.1 of Limnephilus marmoratus. Classification (NCBI taxonomy): domain Eukaryota; kingdom Metazoa; phylum Arthropoda; class Insecta; order Trichoptera; family Limnephilidae; genus Limnephilus; species Limnephilus marmoratus. The sequence goes on along the minus strand of OU862918.1, from coordinate 49,105,617 downwards.
GTTAACATTTACAGCGACAAAATCGATGCGAAAATTGCGAAAATGTTTAATAAAACTCGCTTAAAATAAAGCAAAAATCTCACGGGCTTTGTCTTAAACAGCATTTAAAGAAACACTGTGATTTTTTTCATATATACCTATGACTGAAACAAACGTGTTTATAATAATTTTTGGAGCATAGTTTTGCGATTTTTTTCTATCAAGGGAATTTTATATAATTTGTCTAATTTATCTAGATATTATCTTCAAGAATAACATATATTTTTTTAAGAGCTTTTAAATTTAACGTGTTTAAGGGCGACATTTAATAAATTAAGTAGAAAAAATAGGAGGCATTGCTTTTTGACTGACTCTAGTACATTTAGTTGTTGGTGGTTTTTCATATAAAATTAATCAAACAAACAGCTACGAAAATAACACACGCGATAGAAGTTGATGTAAAATCCATTGGTAAATATCCTTTTTTTAAATGATACATTTTTTGCAACATTTAAAAAAACTAATTCTTAATTAACTATTCAAACATGCAAAATTTTACTTAGTTATTATTTTAGTTCCAAATTTAAAATATAGATTAAAAATACTAATTTCGTTTGTCTGCGCGTTTCCTTCGTGAAAGCAGGTTCAACGAATTCAAATTTGGTTGCATGCAAGGTTCATTTTCAAAATTGGAACTTTATTGGAAGAATTCGTAAAGTGATACCTACAATAATATGGGTGCCTTATTATGGGTGCCTACCCATAATAATAATAATATTTTGATGATTAGTGTATCGCAGTTTTTATTTAAAAATCGCATAAAGGGCGCTGTACAAATGTATAATATATTATATTTTTGAATGTAGCTATTACTTTGTGGTTATCCATTATAGAAAAATGAAACAATTCAACTTTGTATAAACCACTTAAATAATGCGCAGATCCGACCGGTTTCGGAACAAACGTTCCTTCTTCAGGGAAAGCTTATACGTACATTTCCCTGACGAAGGAACGTTTGTTCCGAAACCGGTCGGATTTGCGCATTATATAAGTGGTTTATACAAAGTTGAATTGTTTCATTTTTTTTTATAATATATTTTTTAAAATCTTCATTCTAACTATAGACTAGACCAGCGGTCGTCACACTTTTCTGGTCAAGGTCCACATAGGACAATGTGAGGTATCACCGCGGGTCGCACACTTATAAATTCGGGGGGGGGGGGGGAGTTGATGTTGTACCAATTGTTGAGCAAGGAAAAGCCATTCTTTTGTATTTAAGTACCGGGATGCTACCTCCTTCCTTCTTATATTCATGATATTATATTATCAACTCTTAATAATTATATAAGTAAGTAATAAATAATAACAAAAAAATGTAATGTAGATCTATAACGGAATCTTTCAGTTCAATTTTCATCCACTTCCTGAACTACCGAAATATGTGAATTTTCGGACACGTGGTAAAAATGATTAGGTACAATACACATAATAACCAAAATTAACCAATATTAAATTTTACTTTGCTTTATTAGTACGTCATTAGCGTGTTTTTTCACGCCCTCACTGTGCCATCTCAACGCCCTCTTATTTTCTCTGGGTCTTCTACATCCCCCCTGAAAGTCGCAAATACGAAGAGGGGGCGTAATCGACCACGTTGAGAACTTATGACGTACACTACGCGCGCGTTCAAAATCGACTTAGAATGTGTTCAAAAACCAGCTGGGCGTTTTAAAATCAAATGTCAATCAGTTAAAATCAACTTTTTAAAATCTTGGGATGTACGTGCACAAAATATTTGAAAAAAAGCAGGTTAATATAATTACGAGTAGTACATGAAAAAATATATATTTAAAAAGAAAACGGCAGGTATTTGTGCGGGCCGCACAAATACCTGCCGCGGTCCGCAGTTTGGCGACCACGAGACTAGACAAACCATTATAAAACGTATCGCTAAAAGATTGCATCCACCGGTTCGTCGATCACTAATATAAAACTATACAAACATATTATGTACAATTCATGTTACCAATGAACGCGATGCTGCGTAAAAAATGTAGATGTATTGCTTTATTTATACTCTGTACCTACAGGCAGAAAATATACAGGACCATACTTACCTAGGAGGTCATTTGGGATTAACACTGTTTACTGCTTATTTAAATACAATTTTAACATGATATTTTTAAGAGAATGAAAAAAGTGCTTTGTTAAAAACCACTTTATTTTGATTTATATTTCGTCGACCGGTTTCGGTTGAACACAACCTACTTCAGGATAATAAACATAAAAGTGGACGAAATATAAATAAAAGTAAAGTGGTTTTAAACAAGTAACTTGTTTTATTCTGTATAATGTCAAGCCACAAAGTGTTTGCTTTCTTTGATAATTTGATATTTTTAACATGTTTTCAAGATTTTCAAGGTTTTGCTCTAGTACTCAAGCAATTGAAAAATTATATATTGCTGACTTATGAAATGCAATCGTATTTTGAACCACTTAATAACTTACATTAAAAAGTATTTGCTTATCTTTCTCAACTGCGACTTAATCCAGAATCCGTCTGCAAATAATATTCCGTTACCTTCTGACGCGCAATAAAAAGTTCGCCGCTTCTTTGGCGGATTCGATTCCGCGAAGACGCGACGGGAGAAGTTGTGGCGCGGGGCGTCTAGCGACAGTGGCCGGAATGAAATAAATAATAGTGCCGAAAGAAAAAAAAAACATAAAATCGCTGAAATCAGAAACAGTTTCTCGCAGCTTATGCGCTCCACGGACAGAGTTTTGAAACTGAATTTTGAATGCCGTCGCCGCGCGCCGCAAGGGTTAAAACTTTGACTGAACCAGAAATTGTCCTGCTTAAATCGCGCGACTTAATATTGGAAATATTGCACATAGAAAATTTACCTAACGTTGTAATTTTTTTAATACAGGAATAAAGAATAATAAAAAGCCTTTCATTTCTTGCAAATAGGTATGTTACAGAGTTGTGAATAGTAATAAAAAGTATATTTAATGCTATTTACGAAAAATGTAATACAGGTATCTTAAGTTTTTCATAAGCAAGAACCCTTCTCTCAGGCGAAGTTGAAGGCCTCCTCTAAACGATTTCATTTAATAATAATAATAATAATAATATATCTTTATTGAACAAAAAAAATATTAAGATTTATAACTACAAAAACAAAAAGTACATCATAAATACAGTAAAAGTACAGTTTAAAAGTTGCATAAGTACAAAAGTTAATAACGGAAAAACAAAATACATATATACAGTAGGTACTTAAAGAATAGAGATTTATAATTATAAATTTAGGTTTCTCGTAACCTGCCTCACTAGGCTAGCCTGTGTTGAGGCAGTAATTTTATGTCAATTTATTATACTGTGAACATACCTACACTTATATTAGAAAAAAATCACACAATAGATTGGTTGCATTAATAATAACAATAACATTGGTACAATAATAACAACATTGGTTCAATACTAATTTCGAATTTGGGTGAGTGCACCGGTAAATGCTCTATCATTATTTTTTATCCAAATTTTTATGTTTTTTTTAAAGTTTTTTTGTGAACCACATTTTTTTATACTAATTGGAAGAATGTTGTAAAGTCTTGTTGCAAGGTATCTGAAGCTTCGTTGAGCAAAAGTAGTATGAGTTATGGGAATTTGTAGTAAATCTTTGTTATTGTTTCGAGTACAGCGAGTATTTAATCTTTTTTCATAGTATTTGTGTATATTTGTGTATAGATGAGTGAGGATTGTTTTTGCATATATCTGCCGAACGTCAAACACATTCATAATATTGAAGATTAAGTTCGAGTCTGTAATTAGAGGTAGTCTAAGAATTAATTTTATAATAGTTTTCTGTGCCTAGTACTGATGCAGTACTGCCTCCCCATGTTATAATACCATACTCAATAATTGATTGACAGACTGCAAAATAAATCATTTTCAAGTGTTTTAAGTCGAGAAAGTTTCGTATCGTTCTGAAAAAGTGCATGGTTTTTCTTATTTTGTTTGCAATTATTTGGGTGTGAATATTCCATTTGAGATATGGATCAATTGTGAGGTCGAGATACTTCATCTGTGTAGTACGCTCAATGTAGGGACACTGACAAGATTCATCGGAATTTAAACATGTGTGTATTCTAATAGAGGCGTCATCATGAGGTTGACCTGTTATATTTATGCTTGATGTGACGTATTTAGTTTTCTCAGTGTTCAATGTGAGCTTATTTGTATCTAACCACTTTTTTATAATGTTTATATCCGTTTCAGCTTTTTTGTAAACAGTTTTTTTATCTGTTGTTTTGTTCGTAGGGTTAAGCATTTTTTCTGTTAGTGTCACTTCTCGTATTTTTGAGGAATTTTAGAATTTCTTCTTCAGAGTGTTTTGGTCTTAATCTTCCACGGTGACCAGCCGGGTTGGAAGTGAGCTTTGGTTTTTATAGTACAATATTACTAGCTATTTGTAAGATGTGTATGACGTTTATAATATTTACTTGTTTATAACTTGGAACTCACTAGATCTTTTTTCTACGATCGTTCTTACGAATTGCAGGTAAATAAATTATAATTTTTCAAAAGAAGCAAACAAATTGTGACTTGACATTTTATATAAATGAAAAGATAATACTTGGTTTTAGTCTATGTGTTACTGTCCCTTTCTTTCTTGAAAATATGTGTAATTCTGTATTTGATAGCATTATTTTTATAACAGCCCTGATGATGGTACGGAGGCACCGAAACCGGTACACATTGTAAATAAATCAATTAAGTGACTTAAAACCAAAAGTATTATCTTTTCATTGATATAAATAAATTATAAACACAAGTAATGCGACTCGATTCGCGATCTAGAGGTCGCGAGTTCAAATCCCAGCGTGCAAATAAAATTGAATTTGATTGATTTATTTTACAATTCAATAATTTAAAAATAATAAAAAGTATATTTGCGGCACGTTCCAGAGTGGAAGATACTCTCAGTCAGTGTTTGGTGACTAGATCTGAATTTCTAGGTACTTCACCACCTTCCTCTCTCCCTTATTTTTCCCTTCCAACTACCTTCATCCTCACAACGTACCCCAATTGGGAATACCGGAGTCTCACTGGCTCCAGGCGGTTGGTTGGGTCTCTTGTGTGCGATATTCACATAAAAAATACTAAAATAAAACATGGTAGGAGACTGCATAATGTAAAATAATCAGTAATTGCATGCAAATGGTCAAGTAGTAATAATATTTTGTGAACACTTCACTTGGTTCTGAGGTATTCACATATTTTAGTTAGAGTATGCACATTTTAATTATATCGATAAATAATCGATAAATGTACATTTTTATAGTATCGATCCAATAACTTGAATAGGTACAATATTTTAAAATACCAACAGAGATATTGAAGACCTCACTGAGTGTTTTCACAATTAAAAAAATACAATATTTAAAATAAATAAAATTAAGTTGATTTAAATTTAAGAAATTAATTAAAATATGGATTTTTAATTCATAATTATCGACTTTTATTTATGCATAAATCGAGCGGTTATTTTTATATTATTAGTTCAGCGGTTCCTTTTTTCGGACAATTTTTAGCGAAAACTTAAACCTTAATAATGAACATATCTTACACTGATTAAAAACTCTGTGTACGCCATTGAACTATTAAAGATTGTATTTTAAAGCATACTATTATATAATTGATGTTAAATATTAAACTTTAGGAAATACATTACCAAAGTTCTTAAAAAAATTGGCTTGTTAAAAAGAAGAAATTAGTAAATTTATTTTAACGTTTAGTAATAAATCGTTTTTCATTTACATTTTCAACTCTAAGATATTGGAAAGTGAGGTAGCCCAAGCCGTAGCATGGTTATTATCACGACGCTACGTGAAATTTTATGGCATTTTCCTTCCCCGTGCATGCAGGTTAGAAATACCAACCAAAATACATAGAATTTCCATGAATTTATCACCACGGTACCGACGTTCTTAGGAATCCATAATTTAGGGGAAGTACTTACCCAACCCTTCCATTAACAGACGGGTCTGTTTGAAAATGAAATACTGACGCATCAACTTAAATCGGGTCAATTTTTTATGGAATATGCGGTGTCAAGTTATGTAAAATCTCTCTGTAATCCTGTACAGAGATATTGAATTTATTATTGGTACTGGCCAGTACTAATAATAAATACAGTGATTGTTTATTGCTATTTCGTTAACACTCAAATATGGTTTAAGAAGTCACGTGTCCTTGTAACTGGGAAGCTAGATTTTGTCTGTCGAGCTCTCGCAAAAAAAAGACTTGCCTGCCTGTGGTCTACTATCTTTGACAAACGTTAAAACCGACACCATGCTTCCCGAATATAGCATGGACAATGGGAAACAATGATAAAACCGATCACTATCACTGACTAAAATCATGATCCATTACGGGTTTAAAATAAAACACGTTTAAAACTCAAAGTTGTTCTGTGAACAGTTATTTAGATCTTGAGTCCAAAAAATTTCCAAGGTTTCTAATGTTCTCTTATTTAATAATTGAAACCGCAATTTCCCCCGAAATCATAAAATTTATATGTACAAATAAATATACATACTTAAATACCCACAGGCTTTATTATAAATCATATATATGTAACTTTTTTTTTCAAACATGAAATTATCTCATAATTAGTCCACAGAAACGTCACTATTTAAATTCTAAATGGTTATTAATTTTTTTCAAAATCAATGTCGTAGAAAATGTATTTTACATTATTCAGAAAAATAATTCATCTCTGGCTTACGCCATTGAAATAAAAATAATGTTTTGTTTCATATCATAGTGTTTACACACAAACGAAATATTGACATCCGCAAGTCTAAGCTTTAACTTTAAGGTGCACAGCTTACACCCGCGCTGTGCAAGAATGCCTACAGAGCATCGGACCATCCCTGAGATGCTGTTTGGAGACTCTCTTTCGGGAAAGGAAGGAGAGGAAATTGTGGAAGGAAAGAGGTATGAGGGGTGTAAGCCATTGTGTCCAGGGGTGATGAACGAATAAATCTATCCCTCCCACTGCAAGGCGATGTTCTGAAAGAGCTGAGAGGTCAAAAGGTCTCCCTCAACCAGTCTTTCTCGATCCGGCCTGTGGCCTAGTTGGTGGGCAGACACATCCGCTGCCAAGACCTAAATAAACCTTATTCCATGATCCCGGGCACCCCTGTCAAGTCACCAAACGAAGCGAACCACTTGGGGTGACCGATGGTAGAAAATGTTGGTTATCCAATAAATTATTCCCTGGACAGCGGTACCCGCCTCCCAAATTGAAATGTCTATTTACTTCAAAATGCGAAATTGGTTGGCAAATCTTTTAAAAATCGTGATGATTTTAGTTTTAAACCAAGTTAAAAAAGCTGGAAATTGAATAATAAAGAATTGTTCAAAATTGAAAACAAACGGACTTGTTTCGTGTGTAAATAAATACCAGCTAAAGTTTTTCATTACGTGGATTTCGAGCTCCGCATTATTAAATCATAATATTTCTGTTTCCTGATTAAGAAGGCCATTATTTATGCCGGAGGTCCGCTAGTGTGAGGAAGTGTGAAAATGAAATACGGTAAATTATTATGGAAATTTCCTTCGAACACCCTTGTTTATTTCTTCCCTCGACTCTTTATTGAAAAGGGTAAATGTTTTACGTATTTCATTTTGATAATTTTGTAGTAAGTAATAAAACAGCTAAGCTAAGCTTGCGAGATTATTCGGTGAAAGAAATATATTTTGTATCGTTTTTGAAAATTTTTTCAAGGTGGTATCGCGAAAAGGCGGCTCCACTGTATAAATGGTGTTTGAAGGTGCTGCAGAGCCAATCCAAGCCCTATGCCACACACTCAAATGACCAGTCCCAAAACTACATAAATTTGGATGTTAATATGGGACGATTATGTTTGTACGCATTCGCCAATCCTGATGGTCAGTATTAGTCAGTGGTTAAAATCTGGGTTTCTGGAAAATAAGATAAGCCCAGATTGTAGTACAGGAAACGAGGACTCTCCCGTCGAAGTAGAGGCCATACATTTCAAGGTTCTGGATGCTTCACTTCAAAATATAAATTCTTTAAATAATTTATAAATTCACAATAATGTATAAATTCACAATATTTCTTCAACAGTCGTTGTTATGGTACAGATAGTCCGCCCTGTCTTAGATATTAATTTACACTGACTGCGAGCTTCAATGAGTGTACTGTCACCTTTTATAAAGTTAGGTATTTTTTCTTGCCACAATTATATCGGTCATAGTGACATTTAAGGATGAGACGAATGGGTAGGTGGGATAATTGCAGGATTTTATGGATATCTACCAATCCGATACATATTTATATATTGCGTGAACACAAGGGTTGAATTTATGTTACGTTTCTACGAAGAGAGTAAAATAAGTTAGCATTAATAATATTTGAGTAATTACACCGTGTTGTGCTTCCTCCTTATTTAGTCAACGTTTCGGACAACGTTACGCATCAAACATCAGAGCAAATGTGTAGATTGCGGTGGAAGTTTGTGTTTATGCATATAGAACTGTTACCGTGTAGCTCGCGTTAGCAATCTTAGGACCAGTATTTCAGTAATTAGTTCAATTATTGTGGTTTTCGGCATTTATGTTTGGTGTAGTTGTCAAGACCGAATACCAACAACGTTGAAGCTTTTAAACTAATTATTTTTTTTATTTTTTTTTTTTATTTTTTATTTTAGCATATAAAATTTTATATAATATACATTTAGATAATGTAGTAATTTGCGTACATGTTCATTTTTAAATACGTTAATACCACTCTTCCATGGAAACATTAGCTTGTGTCTGGAAGAGTAGTGTACATTTTTAATGCTATATTTAAGTTCTTAAATTACAATGTGAATGTAAAAAACAATAAGTTGTAAGTTCGGTGATATGTAAATAGTTGCTAAAAACAATACAAAATTTAACTTATTTGAAGAACAGAGTATCACTTGGAAACTGAGTTATAAGTAGTTGTTCTTGAGATTAGATTAGTCGGAAACTTTTTTTTTAGTTTTTTTTTTATATTATCTTTAAAATATTTTTTAACAGTGTTTATTAATTGGATTTTATCATTAATTTTTCTAATTTCATCCGGTAATCGGTTGAAAATAAGTCTTCCTTGATAAGTATAATAATTTTGTGCAAAGGAAGTGTTTAATTTTGGGCATGAGAAAATATATTTATGTCTAGTACGGTTTTCAGTTATAAATTGATATTTTTCTTTTTCTTTTATAGTTTGAATCAATGCATTTCTATTGTATAGATCTTTGAAAGATGGTACTTGGAATTCCTTAAATAATTGATCCGTTGGGTAGTCAGAAGGTTTTTTTAATAGGATTTTAATTATTAGCCTCTGCACAACTTCAATTGGGGAAAGATTAGTTTTGTATGCGGATCCCCAGCTAATGATAGCATATTGTAAAGTTGATTGAACCAAAGCGTAATATATTAGATATAAGTTTTTTACAGATAAAAAAATTTCTGATTCTTAAAAATATATAAATCAATTTTCTAATTTTTTTTACAACTTGACAAATTTGTTCCTTCCATTTCAAATTTTTATCGATAATGACTCCTAAATATTTGATTGTGTTTGTTGTTTTTAATATTGTGCAGTTTTGGATACAATAATTTTTACTATGTGTTTTGGAATTATCATGGATGATGATGTCAATGTTTTTAGGGGTATCATTTTTGTGTATTGCAAATGGAATTACAAATGTTTTATCACCATTTAGTGATAGTAAATTTACGTCGAAGAAATTCTTTAAAATATTTATGTCTTCGGTGGCTTTAAATGTTACTTTTTCCCAAGTTTTATCGCTAATTATTAATACCGTATCATCGGCATATGAAGTAATTTGGCCATGTAGTGGTTGAAAAAAAAATGTCATTAACACATATGGTGAAAAGGATTGGTCCTATTACTGTACCTTGAGGGATTCCAAAGTCTGATATTTCTTTATCGCTATTAATCGGATTTATTTTTACGACTTGCGGTCGATTTTTTAGGTAGTTCGAAATTCATTTAATTGCATTGTCTTTTATACCTATATTGTTTAGTTTTTTTAGTAGAATCTCATGGGATATACTATCAAAAGCTTTTCTGAGATCAATAAATATACCGGCACATTTTTCACCTTTATCCAATGATTCGTTGATGTACGAGGTTACATTAGCAATAGCATCTTGTGTGCTGAGTGACTTTATAAAACCAAACTGGTTTTTGTGAAGAATTTTATTACTTTCTAGGAAACTGACTAATTGATTTTTCACAATTTTTTCAAAAATCTTTCCAATGTTTGAGATTAGACAAATTGGGCGATAGTTAGTTACTTGTTGAGGATTTCCAGATTTATAAATAGGTGAAATAATTGTATTTTTATAGTTTGTCGGAGATATTCCCTCTGTTAAACTTAAGTTTATCAAATGAGTAATTGGTTTCACCAAATGAATTTTCATGGATTTTAGAAAATGTACTGTAATAAGGTCAAATCCGGGAGACGAACCTCCTTTCATGCCTTCTATTATTTTTAAAACTTCACTTTCTGAGGTTTTTTCAATTTTTGTAAAATTACTATGATTTTGTACATTTTCAATCGTTTGTGTTTTCGGGTTAAAAGATTTATTGATATTTTTCGCAAGATTTTTTCCTACATTAGCAAAAAAAGAATTAAAGATGTTTGCACATTGTTTAGGTTGATTATTAGCATCTATGATTTTATTTTCATGTTCAATGTATTTTATTTTTTGTTTTTTTTTAGTGTTATCCATGGCTAAGTTAACTGTTTTCCATATTTGTTTATTGTTATTGTCTGTAGAAAGTATTTTATTTTTGAAATAGTCTTCTTTATTTTGTTTGATACAGTTTGTTAATTTATTTTTAAATTTTTTGTAAAAAGTGTATGCTTTTTCATTTAGAGGATTTTTCAATGTTGTTTTGTAAAGTTTTTCTTTGTTTCTAATTGATATTATAAGTCCTTGTGTAATCCAAGGCTTTAAAATTCTTAGTTTAGATTTAATGCGGACTGTAGTTTCAGTAGTTGAATTTTTTATGTGTTGAGACAATATATTTTCAAAGTTTTTTGAGCAAGTCTCAGTATCATAACTATTTAACACGTTGTTCCATTGTTCATTTCTTAGTTTTTTGGATAAAATAGTCATATTTGTGTAGGATTTTGTCTTTGTTAGATTATTAATTGTTTTTGTGTTTAATTCGTAGAACTCCATTTTAATTTTTAGAAATTTAATTAAAATTAAATTCGATAATGTTATTATCGAGTTCTGCAAGTTTTTTTTTTTTTTTGGTTAGTGTTTTAGTTACAGCTGTTTCGACTTGTAAGGTCATTTTCAAACTGTGGTGAAGCCACGTACGGACGACTTATTTATAAGATTTTAAATGTCAATTTTTAGTGTCTAAGTTGATTTATTACCGGTTAAACCAATTTGTAGAGACACTAATTGAGAGAGTGCTAATGTGGGATTCGGAGTATTTCCCTTTGGTTTGCCTTGCACTAAGTGTAAGGGTTTTCTTAATTGATTTAGAATGACGTTATTGCTATGACTCATTTAAGTGCATTATATTTCTTAGGTTTGGTAAACATACTAAGTAGTGGGGAATAAATAATTTTCCTTACTTTATTAATTAGCGTTATGTTGGGGTCATTCGTTCGTTTATTGATTTCTAATTGTTCAAGCAAATTTAATCTAAGACCCTTTCGTTCAATATGTAATGGTTTTGGCTGGTTATTTTTAAGTGGAACGTGATTATTCACTAAGAGATGTTCGGCGAATTTTGAAGAGGTGTTTTTATTTTTATAACAATTTATATGTTCTTTGAATCTAGTTGAGAATGCCCTCCCTGTTTGTCCGATGTACGTAGCATTACAGTCGGCGTGGTCACATTTTAATTCATATATGCCACCGTTATTGAGTTTAGGATTTTTACTTTTTGAGTTTTTAAGGCTTGTTCCCATATTATTATTGGTTCTAAAAGCTATATTTAAACCACACTTTTTAATTTCTTTTGCAATTTTTAAAGATATTGGGCCGAGGAATTCGAGACATGCAAATTTTTCTATTTTTTTGTTATGTACCGGATATATTAAATTAATTTTATTTTTGTATTTCTTGTTTTTTATTATTTTCTCAATGTTTTTTGCCTCATAGCCGTTATTAATCGCGATTATTTTAATAGTTTCCTTTTCTTTTACATATGCTTTATTATCTAAAGGAATGTTAATGAGTCGATGTACCATTGAATGGTAAGCTGATAATTTGTGGGACCAAGGATGAGTTGAATTTGCATTTATCGTAGTATCTGTAAACGTTGGTTTTCTAAATATTTCGAAGGTATGTTTATTATTACTTCTACCAATTTTCAGATCTAAAAAATTTATTTTACCTTCGATCTCATGTTCAACTGTGAAGCAGATTTTATTATTAATGGTGTTGGCCCAGTTAGTAAAGATATCTAACTGTCGGTTGGTGCCGTTCCAACAAATAAAGATGTCGTCTACATATCTGACATAATATATTATGTGTTTTGCTAAGGGAGATTTAAGCATTATATTTTCAATATAATCCATAAATATCTCTGCGAGAAGTGGACTTAATGGTGACCCCATGGGGAGACCATCATTTTGTTCATAGAATGTATCATTAAAAAGGAAATAATTTGTTTTTACGCAAAATTTTTTTTATGAGCTGGAATAACTCTTTTCTTATTACCGGGTTGATGTTACATTTTTCCAAGATATTTTCAATTATTTAAGGCATTCTTCAATGGGAATATTGCTAAATAAGGATTTTACGTCTAAAGAAAGGAATTGGCAGTTATGCGGAAGATCAAAATTTTTAATTTTATTAACAAGTTCTATCGAGTTTTTTACGCTGTATCGTGGTGAAAAATTAGTATATTTTTTGAAGATGAAGTTAAGTCTTTTCGCTAAGTTTGTTGTAGGAGCATTAATAAAGGATACAATGGGTCTTACGGGAATATTAACTTTGTGAATTTTAGGTTGGCCATACAAAGCTGGGGCTCTTGGGTTCATAACCCTGACATTTTTCTTGGACCATTCGGTGGGAAATATGGCGTTACAACTGTTTATAAGGATGTTGACATTATTGACAATTTTATTGGTTGGGTCTTTAGTTAGAATTTTAAAATCTTCTGGTAACAAGAAGTCTTCCACCTTACTGATATAATCTATTCTATCAAGAATTACTATAGAATTACCTTTATCGGCTTTGGTTATAGTTAGATTATTATCTTTAATTTTGTTTTTAATTTCATTTAATGTTTGGTTTTCTTTACTGAGAAAATATTTATTTTTATTTTTTATCGATTTTAACGTTTTTTAGAGGAAACTATTAAAATAATCGCGATTAATAACGGCTATGAGGCAAAAAACATTGAGAAAATAATAAAAAACAAGAAATACAAAAATAAAATTAATTTAATATATCCGGTACATAACAAAAAAATAGAAAAATTTGCATGTCTCGAATTCCTCGGCCCAATATCTTTAAAAATTGCAAAAGAAATTAAAAAGTGTGGTTTAAATATAGCTTTTAGAACCAATAATAATATGGGAACAAGCCTTAAAAACTCAAAAAGTAAAAATCCTAAACTCAATAACGGTGGCATATATGAATTAAAATGTGACCACGCCGACTGTAATGCTACGTACATCGGACAAACAGGTAGGGCATTCTCAACTAGATTCAAAGAACATATAAATTGTTATAAAAATAAAAACACCTCTTCAAAATTCGCCGAACATCTCTTAGTGAATAATCACGTTCCACTTAAAAATAACCAGCCAAAACCATTACATATTGAACGAAAGGGTCTTAGATTAAATTTGCTTGAACAATTAGAAATCAATAAACGAACGAATGACCCCAACATAACGCTAATTAATAAAGTAAGGAAAATTATTTATTCCCCACTACTTAGTATGTTTACCAAACCTAAGAAATATAATGCACTTAAATGAGTCATAGCAATAACGTCATTCTAAATCAATTAAGAAAACCCTTACACTTAGTGCAAGGCAAACCAAAGGGAAATACTCCGAATCCCACATTAGCACTCTCTCAATTAGTGTCTCTACAAATTGGTTTAACCGGTAATAAATCAACTTAGACACTAAAAATTGACATTTAAAATCTTATAAATAAGTCGTCCGTACGTGGCTTCACCACAGTTTGAAAATGACCTTACAAGTCGAAACAGCTGTAACTAAAACACTAACCAAAAAAAAAAAAAAAAAAACTTGCAGAACTCGATAATAACATTATCGAATTTAATTTTAATTAAATTTCTAAAAATTTGTTAGATTAAATTTTTTATGTTTAATTTTGTTATCATAGAAAGGAATGCATGCATGGTGGTCAGTTATATTCGTTTTCCAAACAATTGATTTCATTTTGTCGATATCTTTAATATTTATGTTAGTCCATATATGGTCTAAACAAGATGGAGTGTGATTTTTTATCTCTCTCGTATTTTTGTTAATGCACGATATGAAGTTAAATTCAGTCATACAATTAATATATTCATTTTTGAAATTATTTTCTACGTTTTCATTAATGTTTATATTAAAATCTCCTGCAACAAAGCAAAGTTTATTTCTAAATTTTAACAATACTGTAATACTTTTAATAATACTGTAACACCAGCATACCGCGTAAAAGCATCGCGTATCTCTTACCTGATACTACAATTAACAAAATCACATCTCTGCTCTTGTGCAAATAACTAAAATTGTTTTATTGAATAGCACATTATTATTAAAAAGGTTTTAAAATGTTCAATGACTCCCTGCAAATGTTAAGAAAGTCAAAAGTCTTGCAGTTTTTCGTGTGTAATGTCTAAATGTCATGAAGTCCAAATTTTAAGAATAGTGCTTTTAGAAGAGATACATACTATGTGAGAAGTAAAAAAAATTAAAGCTACATACAACATACTTTTAAAAATAGAAAAAATACGGATCAGGTGTACCTGTCAATTAAAAGTAATGACAAATTACGAGTGTACAAGCCACGACAATGCTATCCATTCCACTCAACTATAGTTTCCACCAATTAAACTCGACCTTTCAACAAATAAGTAAATAATTAAACATAGTTTTGATTTACCGCGTTACTAAATACGTAAATAGGTTCATTAATTTTACTCACTTCGCTTACGAAGTAAATTTTCTAGTTCTATAATAATTTAAGCCGCACACTTTAAATAACATTGCGATTTATCCCACTCCACAGTCCCAAAGAGAACCTATTCCAAATAGGAACAACAGAATTATAAATTGAAATAACTTGTTTCCTGTTCGAGGCAACCATTTCGCCCCTGTAACATGTAGGACCGTTGTAGGTGGAACGGCTTTACAACTATGTGAAACGGTAGAAGTCATACGTGAAAGTTTTAGATGGGCTGAACTCAAGTTCCTGCTCTACCTCTTCACCATTCCTGTTCTCCTGGCATTCATTTTGAATAAAATTTCATCTAATGAGTTTCCTCCTACGTTTGTTTGAGTAGGCTTAGTCTATTTGCATACTAATAATGTGGCTGAAGGTACATAAGGGTATTGTTATATATCTAGTTGTCAAACATTCCATTCGCTGGAAAAGCATTTTGGTAAATGTATTATATTATTGTGATATATTGTACAAAAGACGTGTTATTTCTTAGACCAGTTGGTCCAGTGTCAAATACACCAAACTAATTAACGTAAAACAATTTTTTACAGAGTAAGCACCTCTCATAAATTAACCCCTCGTGTCTAGACCAAAAAAGATCATGTAATCAAAGTATTCCTCCTGAATAATAATAATAGGCAAATAGAAACATTACACCTTTAAATTTATATGACGAGAATGCCAACATTCTTATAAATACTAACCAAGAATTATTAGATTCCTGGTCAAATAAAATTATTCACGCAAAACACTTTAATTATCTCAATCAAACGTATGTTGACAAACTTTCGTCAAACAAATGGTTGAGTATTGGAGAGTTGAGCGCAGAAATAGAAGGATTTGTGCTTGCCATTCAAGATAGAGTCATTAATACTAAAAATTATAGAATGCATATAATCAAAGATATAAATCAAATTGATGATTTATGTAGAAAATGTTTGGCTTTTCCGGAAACTATAAAACATATTATATTGGGATGTTCTGTATTAGCGCCATCCGAGTATACATTTAGGCACAATCAGGTTTTAAAAATAATCCACCAAAGTTTGGTAATTAAACATAAGTTGATTGACTGCCGTAATATAGTACCATATTATGTATATGAACCAAATTCATTTTTAAAAAATGAATTTTTTTAAATATATTATGATAAAACTATACTAACAGACAGAACAATTAGTCATAATAGACCTGATACAGTTTTTCATGACAAAATTTTAAAAAATAACTTTTATCATTGATGTCGCTTTTCCAAATTCCTGTAATATTCAAAAATCTGTTTCTGAAAAAATAAGAAAATGTACAGATTTAGGAAACGAGGTTAAAAGAATTTGGCATTCTCAGACTATAAAAAATATTACCATTTGTTATTTCGGCTAATGGCATTATACCTAGATCTCTCATTCAAAATTTAGGCATATTAGATTTGTCAAAGAATTTATGTATAAAAATGCAATGCATTTTAAATAAATTTAGTAAAACAAAAGATATTTTAAATATTTATATTGAGGGATCAGTATGATTTATAGGTCCAATTAGGAGTTCCACCGAACCGAACCCTCTGATATGAAAATATCTGGAGTCGGTGAATTATTTTCCCATTTGGTCTCCTTGACATGTTGTTATTGTATTATTTTGTATTTATTATACTTATACAGGGTGTTAAGGGACGTACTTGTCTTACTTTAACCAGTGATTCCTGACATTATTTGGCGTAAAAAATGTAAATGAAATTTTGGTCTCCGGTGACATTTTTGATGTTTTTTTTTTTTCTACAAAAACATAAAAAAATGGTAGTTGTTGTTGTACAGTTGGAGGTGGGGTAAGGGGTTCGTCGAACACCCGGCTGAGTGACCAGTGACGACATGCCTAAGAATTTTTTTTGTTTGTTTTGAAGAAAAAAAATTTGAAAAAAAAAGTCGTCAAAAAAAGTCATCGGAGACCAAAATTTCATTTACATTTTTTACTCCAAATAATGTCAGGAATCACTGGTCAAAGTAAGTCAAGTACTTTCCTTAACACCCTGTATAGTGCAATTGCATAACGTGGATTGACTAGATGATCATTTGTGGAAAAGTGTGTGAAAAGGTTTAGTTTTTGCTGCGGGAAAGATTTAACCGTGACATAAAATCAGAAGCGTATTAGTATAGAGCAGTCTTGTGTTATTTCAGTTTAAGTGAGCTCTACTATAATAAACCTAAAAGTAATCGTACAGTGTTCCTTATCAGTCCTTACAAAAATATTGATCAAATAATATGAAACAAAGAAAATACCATATACTCGTATATGTATATACCATGTATATATACAAAGCAATCTCATAAAGTCAAAATTAACCATACCAGTTTTGACACAGGACAATAGAACACGTTAAAAAAATAACGGTGCAATTAAAACAAGAATAATTACAACGAAAATATGTTATAAAACAGGAGGAAGTTTACGTTCAGAAATAAGAAATACGCTTGACAATCAATTTCAAATAAAATTGTTGCTTTTGAACGTACTCTAAAATGATATACTATTTTGAAAGCTGATGAAAGCCTCATTCAGATTTTAATATTGCACACATATACTATAAAATTTTTAAAATTTTAAAATATAAGTTTTAAAAATAGCTACCCACAAAGATCAATCAGTTCTAAAAATTAATAAAAAAATAGTAGTGGCACAACCGAAAAAAATCATAGTGGTACAACTAAATAAAAAACGCGGTAGAAGTGAAACCTTCAGAAAACTAAAGTAGACAAGAGTGGTGAGACTACGAAGCACCTCACAAAGAGGATAACAATTATTCTATCTCATTCTCTCGCAGGCTAAATCCTATATTTGTATTTGTTTATTTCTTGTTAGTGTCGCTTTTTCGTTTCATCGAGTTTCAAATCACAACGGTGCTTTAGAAGTTTTCACTTAAAAAATTAATGGAAACAGTGATGTGCAGTATGTTCCTTTTCTTAGAAAGTAAGTTGCTACTGCACTGAAAACACGCGCAAAATACTATGAAGCATATTATGCATGAAAATGCAAAGTATTATATTATTAATTTCTTGAACAGTTACACCACAGCTGCCCCCTATAATGTCTAAGCGCCCCCTACTTGCCTCGAGACCTGTTACCGCCCCCATGGAAGGCTCCAGCGCTCAATCCGTTGGGAATTAAATATAAAAGGTCATTGTCAAGTCTGTTTTTTTTCTATTCACATAAAAGTAATTGACAAACCTTGACTGAGTTGGCGTTGACGGTTTTCTGTTCATGGAATAATTTTGATTTTTTAATTTTTTTTTAATTTTTTATTAGGTTTGTCAACAGTGATTCGTATCAAAGCGCTCACAAATACAATATATACATACGTACATACATACATAGATGCACACATATACACACACACATACACACATATACTTACGTAAACATTACATTCATTCACAAAAATACCATACACAATCATAACATTACATTACATACCACCCATTAAATAATTTTACGATGGTAAACTTTGAAGTCCAAATACGAAAGATTGGTGTTCTCGCTTTTCTAAATCTGTTTATGAAGACTTGTTATTTGATGACAGATATGGCACTACGTGACCCTAGTGGTTGATGTAAAATAGTCTACGCCAAGAACTTTCCAAATTGTGGACGCATTTTTCACCTTCCACCCCACCGTGCACTGATGACTTCCATACCTTCCGATCCTGGGATACTAAACACCCTCAGATAGACCAAAGTGCACGGCGCTATATCTTAATGATCGCACCATTAAAACCACGTACCGGAATCGCTAAATAGTGTGCTATAAACTTTTATGGTAATACCCCGGGCAGTTTCGCGATAAAACTGCGCATTAGCGTGCGCACACCTCGGGGAATTGCACACGAAATGGGCCATCTTGAGGCGGTCAATATTTTGTTCTGGATTTAATGAATCCAATGGCCGTGAAATTATTTTAAGCCTGAGACTTTGCATACAGAGCAATATTTTTTTCTCATCTTAAAATCAACCTTCAGCTTCGTGAATTGTTTACTTCTGAATGCAGAATGTCGGCAAGTCGGTAAAGGCTGGTTTATTTAAAAAAAATGGTTTTAACATCTATTTATGTAACAGACAACTGGCTATCAAAATTAATGACCCAGTTTCATGCACATTCACAGCTACCAGCGGCGTTCCCCAAGAATCACATTTGGGACCAATAATTTTATATGTGTCATTTTATATGGAGTATGCCATCTAGAGGCGGTCGAAATTTCCCCTTTTGAATTAAATATTGTAAAATAGACACACTCACCTGCTGATTGGTTTTTCATTTTATATTTTAAATAAATATTTTTAATACATAAAAAGGGTATTATTCTGTTCAGTAGTTTTGGCGATTTTAAAAGTATTTTTTTTGCATGTCCTCTACACAGGAGGCCATGAGGAAAATAATTTTCCTCAGGGCCTATGTCATCTTTGAGGATGCTGTGTGGACGGTTTTTTTAGTAAAGGGAGGAGAGGAGAGTTCTGGGAAGGAAAAGGGTTTAAGGGGTGGGTAGGAATTTGGGGTTCAGTGTGTCCTGGTCATTCGCCTCCAAGATCTAGACAAACCTCACCCCACGAAACCGGGCACCCCTGCTAAATCACCAAACGTAGCGAATCACTTGGGGTGACCTATGGCAGAGGTGTTGGTTATCCAATAAAGGTTCCCGGGGCGGCGATACCCATTCCCGCCTCCCAAATTGAATAGTCAAATAAATAGGTTTTTATAATAAAAATTGAATTTTTAACCCTTAGTTACTCGCGCCTAAAAAATTGCGTAAGTAGTCGCGTGGGCTGACAATCACCCCGTTTTAGTGTGTAGAAATAAAATTTTATACGTGTACATCTATGCAAAATAAGACTTTTATTAATTAATATATTTGAACATACATATTAATCAACGTTTTAACTCTTTTTTTTAAAGTAAGCAAAGCGATAATAATATTTCTAATAACTACGTAAAAAATATCAATTTTCGCTGTCACAATTTTGGCACACGTGTCTTTGGCGTTTGGAACATTTGGTAAAAGCTTTCCTCTATTTGGTTCTTTATATATTATACGACATCTTTTGTGTAAAGGTGGTTGGATAGCTTCAGAAGAAGAATCATGGCCAACAACTTCATAATTGCCATAATTCATCTATTGCCGCACGCAAAAGCGCTCTCCGAGCATGACCATTGACCACACACAATTAAGCACCGCTCGAAACTTGTTTATGAAGGTGACAAGCTTACCCGAAGCTTGTTTTGTTACATAGTCAGTGCCCATTGTCAGTCAGTCAGTGCTTGCATTGTTACATAGTCAGTGCCCAAGAAATACAAAAAATTACACGAAGCTACTAAGAATACTGGTAAATTCATTTAAAAAGTTATAGGCTTTCAAAACGGTATGGGGTGTCTGACACCCCACGCGAGTAAGTAAGGGTTAATAAAGAAAATAGACATTTCATTTTGTCCATCACAAAATTAATAAAGTAACATATATGTTAACCTAAATTATTGAGATTTATAAAAATATTTTTCGATAAAAAATAAACTTATTCCCTACGTACGGCGCAGAACATTTCTCTATGCAATATTAAGAAGGTACCAAACTCGTCAGCGAGACAGGTCCATAAATTTAAATGCAAATTCTACTGTTTACTAATTTAACTTGTGTTATTTTAACTTGGCTAATTATCTTCTCTTTTTTTAAAGTGTTCAATTTAATAAAATTGATAATTATAAATAATCGTTCAACATTCATGTAATAAAGTTTTGAATATCATGTTTGTTTTATTTACTGAAATAAAATTAATAAACAATTTGTGTGAAAATGGGAATAGTTAGGTATAAATAAATAATTTCGGAGGTGGTTATGGGTAACGCTGCCCCGGGTACCATTTATTGGATACCCAATACATCTGGCACAGGTCACCCCAAGACGTTCGCTGCGTTTGGTGACTTTGCAGAGATCCCGGGTTCATAGGGTGTATCCTTCCCCTCCTCAAAATACTCTCGTCAAAGATGAGATAGGCCCTGAGGGAAAATATTTTTCACAGGGCCTCCTGTGAGGAGATAATGTTAAAAAATATATGTATGTGGATCCCATTGTTAGTACCAAATTTGATCTGACCCACTTCTACTTGAGTATCCTTCCCACCGGGCTACCGATGACCTCTTTACAAAATATTCGCATATCATTACCTGTCAACTGAAACGGGAAAAGTATATATATCTGGAGCAAAATATATCTTCACTGGAAAAACGGACAGTTTTTACTTGAGCAAAATTCCCAACTTCAACGGGAAACGAGATATCTCCGCACCTCTCGTATTATCATCTCAGGCAGAGAGTTGTCATCTCAGGCAGATTATTCTCAAAGGAAATTGACGTAATATCAGAATGAAACGCAGCGCTCAAAAACCACCCACCCTCACTCTTTCACGATTAGAAAGTAATTAAATCGAAAGAGATAGCTGACGCTCTGGAAGCTACAATTGTAAGATATTATATATTTCGTTCGACTGGAGCAAAACCTTTATTACATCGAGCCACAATGGTTATTATTTTTTTTTAATCGAAAATAAAAGTTTTTTGAATTTAATATTTGATCATTCTCATTTCTTTAATGTTGGCGGCCCTGACTGCAAAAGTGAAGGCGCCGCTACCGGGCTCAAAACGAATAAGGTGGATATATATGAAATTATGAATGTTGGAGGAGCGCGCTAACATTTAAAGCGACAAAATCGATGCGAAAATGTTTAATAAAACAGGACTCGTTAAACATAGAGCAAAAATCTTAAGGAACGTATCTTAAGTATCATTTAAAGAAACATTGTAAATTTTTTCACAGCTATAACTTGTAAAATAACTAAAAAAAAGGGAATTTTATATAATTTGCTTTTCGGCGTGGAACGCGTCTAGATAGTATCTCCAAAAATAACATATATTTTTTTAAGAGCTTAAAAACTTCAAATGTAAGAAATCGGAAGTAATGCGGGTAGCGGCGCCTTAAGGCTCTCGACTAGCAATTCAATCGGCGCGGCGTGCGGGATAAAATTTTATTTTGCATATAAATTAATTTTTGCTATTTCAAAATTTCTTCACTAATAAAAACAATTTTATCGGGTAAATGCCAAAATCACGAATCCTCAAAAACAGCAGTCGGAGATATTGAGGTTTGAAGTTTAGATTTAATATAGTAAATCAATTTATATTAATTACTAAACCAGTTTAATCTCGGTGTGTAATAAATAATAAATGACAGGTTATGCACCGTTTACAATGAAAAAATTGGGCGGATTCGCGACTTTGGCATTGGATATTTAAGATTGACATTGGATTCCTCAGCTCCATCAGGAATAAAGAAAGCTTTATCCTGGATTATCTATCTTCCTGATTAATAAGTGTTTGATATATATATATATTTTTACATTAACTCCACACCTCTATGTCATCTGGGATGCTGTGTGGAGGGTCTTTTTGATTAGAGGAAGGAATGAACATTGGTCTTAAAGAGACCCATGTTCTAGGAAGGAGGAAACACAGAGGCCGGCAAATCATTCCACAGCCGAGCTGTTGAACATAAGAACGAGTCGAAGAAACGACCCGTTCTCATGTGACAAATGTCAACCGTGTACAAATGTTGGGCACGCGTTTGGCGTGTTTCCCGACTATGCACCGGTGCCGAAGGGATCAATGATGCTAGTTCCTCGGAGCATCTTCCATTGTAATACCGGTAGAACAAGGATAGCATTCCCACCCGACGCCTGTGCTCTAAAGATTGCAATCCGTCTGTTAAAGTGGGAGAATCTATCAAACGGACCGCCCGTTTCTGCACAGAGTCGAGGGTATTTTTCAGGTATTTTGGAGCTCCAGACCAGAGGTGGCTGCCAAATTCAACCATGGGGCGCACTTGCGATTTGTACAGGGTTAGCAGTTGTGCACTATTAAAGTCTCTGCGGGCCCTCTACAGTACGCCCAGTTTCTGGGAGGCTAACTTTACTCTGGCTTCGATGGAGCCCCCATACCTGAGCTGGTCACTTAGGGTTACACCAACCATATCAATGGAGGGCCTGTTCGAAAGATTGCTTCCGTTGAAAGAGACTAGATATGTTGCTCCTCATAAACATTTCTGTAGATGTATGCATATTATGCATCAGTCAGGAGAGATTCAAAAAGGAAATGCCATTCATGCTTGACAAACTCGCCTAATTGACCCGATTTCCATACTGCCTGTATTTATTCCCTTTAAACTTTTTAAATCTTTGTAATTTTGTAGGTATCTTTGTATTCTACATAGAATTTCATAAATTTATGCATTGAGTAGTTTTACCACAACAGCCATTTATTGGGTAATCAACACTTCTACAAAGTAGGACATCCTGAGTGGTTCCCTATATTTGGTGACTTTGCACGGGTGACCAGGTTCATAAGGGTGAGGTTTGTGGACGATGGTGAATTCATCTGCCTGCCAGAGAGACTGATTGACGAAGACCTTTATATCGTCTTCATCAGGTCTCTCTCGGAACATTGCCTTGCACAGCAGTGAGAGGGATAGATTCATACGTCCGTTACTCCTGGACATACTGTCCCCCAGATTCCCACTCAGCTCTTTTACCTTATTCCTTTCCAGAACTTCATATCCTTCCTTTCCTAAAAAATCGACTGAAATCCTGGAGAACTTGGAAATTATTTGAAACATAAAATAAAATAAAAAATCGTCAAAGTATGAATGTAGAATGCGCAAGAACCACAGCTTGCAAAAAAGGTTATTATTGATTGCTAAAATGGCGGGTATGAAATGAAAATTGACCATAAAAAATGGTCTTAATTTTGCAATAACTTTGTCCTGTAATATTAAGTTTTCATAAGTCGAGGTTCAACCGCATATAAATTTGAAATTTTTAAATTTAAACTTTGAATGAAGATAATCGGATGAAAATTCAATGAGCTACGATTCCAGCCAATTTGAAAAACGTGGTTTCGAGATAAACGCGTTTAAAGTTTTCCCTTGTAACCGGGCCGCTCCGTTTTCCGGTCTACCTGCTTCGCGCGCACCGCTCCTAATTATATTTGAAGGTCGAATTTGATGTTATTACTTTGGGAATGTATTATCCACATGTATTGGAATATTTTTAGGCAAAAAAAAGAGTTTTTTTGGATCGGCTGGATCACGGTACCGCGCGTTTTCATCCCGCGACAAAATGTCCTCACACAAAATATTGCTTGACGAAGGAAGGAAATAGAGCGAGGAACTTATAGTTATTTATAGTTTCGATTTAAAATTTACATTTTAAATTTGGCGCTGGAATTTTTTTTGGGTTAGGTTAGGTTAGGTTAGGTTAGATTTGGTTATGTTAGGTTAGTTTAGGTTTAAATTTTAAATTTGGCACCGAAAGATTTTTTTGAGTTAGGTTAGGTTAGGTTTTGATGGATTAGGTTAGGTTAGCTCAGGTTAGGTTAGGTTAGGGAACGTACCCAAACTACGTGACCCGTTCAGGGGTTACAATGAGGGACGGTGGGCTTAGGTTTTTATCACAAAGTCAATCTAGAAATCTAAATTTTGACAAAAGTTTTATCTTGATAATTTTTTCCACTTATAATTACAGGTATGCACGCACTCTTGCTACCACGCAGCAAGCGCCGTATTAATAAAGACAAATATAAGCCAAATATTTTTTTTTTTAGCAAGATATGATTCAAAACCAAATTTATCAATATCTACGTCAAAACTGTAGAGAGAGGGGGGAGGGATCTTGGAATATACTACACGTGGTCACCGTGGGGGGAGGGGGGGTTAAAAATTGCAAAAGTGGATCACGTAGTATGGGTACGTTCCCTTAGGTTAGATTATGTTAGGATTTATTAATTTATTTATTTAAAATTTACAAAAATGTGTTATTCAATATGTTTAAACAGTCATAGTACTATGAATAATGTTTTTTTTTTTAATTTCTCATAATAAGAGAAAAAGAGAATGAATTTCTAACAACTAATGAAAACTTTAAAAGGATACAAAGAAATAAAAAGAAAAACTTGTTATGAAGTAACCTCGTTACAATACGTAAGGCTGAAATGTTTGATAAGTAGAGCCTTGTATTTTAATAAGGAAATATTAAAAATATCAGCAACATTGGCATAAAAATTACCAATGGTGAGTATTCTATTTATAACAGAATTATATCCTGCGACAGACGTATAATTGTCACAATAATACATACTAGGGAACCTTGATCTAATGGTAGGTACATGAAAATCAACTTTAATATATCAGGGCTATCCAACTGATGATTTACAATTTTGTATAAAAATATAAGATCAAAAATTTTTCTTTCTTTTCTGTCACTTAACTTCGACAATTTCAATGAGTGTAATAAAAAGTCGTAATTTATTGATTCTAAAGGGATTCCAAGTCAAAAATTAATACACCTCAAAAACTTGCGTTAAACTTTTTCAATGGTATTAATGTGATTATTAATGACAGGTGACCAAATTGTAAAGTTATATACTAGAATGCTTCTAACGAGAGATGTGAACAGAATTTTTAATGTGTGAATATTTTTAAAATCTTTGGAAATCCTTAAAATAAATATTTGTTATGTTACGATATTTTGTCGGGGATATTTTGTCGGGGGATGTTTTGTCGTGGTTTGAAAAGTGGCGGAATCCTGATCGCACTTCCCCTTAATATAATATAACCAGCTTACAGTAAAATGATAATAAAAAACAATAAGCGAAATACCGCATAAATATTGATCAATTCATGGTCTAATTGAGGGAGAAGAGATTTTTTTTTTTTCATTTTCAATTATCTCTTTAAATGAGCCATGAATTTATTGATCGTACTCATGAATAAACAAGTGCATGAAATTATTTTCCCTCTGTCCCCAATTAAGCTTTACTTTATTAATTCAGGCTGTAACCGATTTTTGCATCGGGTTGTGCGTTTCAAATGTTTTAAAGCGTGGCAATTAGGTTATGTTAGGTTATGTTCAGTCCTTTTTATCATTGAAAAATAAGCTGTCTATTCAGAAAGAAATAATCTAGTACTCTCTAGTACTAAGCAACTGTTTTTCGTAATTTAAGTCAAATTCATTATTACAAACGTACTTCGCGTCGTAAGATCTTTAAATTGAATTGAAAATTATTTTTTATCCATGTTAGATCTCTCATCTCATTTCCATAACAGTGGGGCAGAGTCATCTTTGCTTCTGAAAATAGATGTTTGTATCAGAGAAGCCTCATTATTTTGATTGGCAATTATTATCTAAGAATTAATTATTGGCGCCTTGCCATTGTTCATTGGTAAATCTGTCATTTCATTACTCGAAACCTGTTGTAACTATATGGACAAATTCCATTGTTTATAACAATATTCTTTATTCCGGAATATGAGGAGGTTAATGTAATCTCTAGTCAATTTGCGAAGCAAGTACCGTACAAGTGGTTTGCTAAGTTTGGGCGTACCCGGGTTCATGGGACAAAGTTTAATCGTGTCTTGGCGGCAGACAGGTGAAGCCTTTTGACTTCTCCAGCCACTCTCTCAACCCGTCGCCTCGGACCGCAATTGGAAGGTTGGATTTATACGTCTGTCACTCCTGGACACTGACTCCCCTAATCCTAACCATCCCGCATACCTTTTTCCTTCCCAAAACTTCCACCCCTCCCTTTCCTTAAAAATACCCTCCACACAGCATCTAAAGGGCCTTCTATATGGAGCTAACGTAAAAAAATAAATTTTCGTTTCTTTCCACGCTGGTTCTTATTATGGTTGCTAATCCAGGAACTCGCCTCTTCGTGAACACTGAGAAGATACACTGCACTGCCTGGGAAGTACGAACATCGTGCGATGTGCATTACTATATCGCATCCAAAGTCTTTCCGTGGTTCATTTTTGTAGACGATCCAGAGCTTACCGATACAAGGTGGTATACAAAGCCAAGAGGATCGTCATTTTTGCCTGTAAGCTGCAGAGTCGAAATCTTAAAAAAAGGCGTGGAAAAGCTTGAAGGTTAAAATTCTGATGAGCAATTTATTGTGAGGCAGCAGTAGATACGTAGGTTAAATCCTGACAATCGCGTGAGATTGGTCAGCATTAGAAGAAGATTGAACGGCCTATGGTTTGAATGTTGGACAACAATTTAGTGACTTTTAGGTACAAAATTTTGTATAAAATAATGAATCTATTATCAACAAACAAAATTATTGTCTTATAGCCCAATCATGGATTTGTTCCCCTACCCACCCACTCTACATTAATAACTAGCAACGGCTCCACCCCTACCATAGTAAAACATTGTTCCCATCCATATTTCGAAACTGTCAAATTAGTATACGTTTGCCCTGAAGAAGGAACGTTTGTTCTAAAACCGGTCGGATTTACTCATTATATAAGTGGTTTATACAAAGTTGAATTGTTTCATTTTGCTATAATGGATAACCACAAAGTTATAGCTACATTCAAAAATATAAAATTTTGTATCTCTTGTGTTCAGTTTCATTTAAGAAACACACGTTGTGTCAAAAATTCATAAATAAACACTTTTTAAGTAAAACTTCTTTACGCACGCTCGACTTGGGGGGTAAGCTGATGAATGCGTTACGAAAGGTGGTGATGTGTTACGAAAAGTGTGATGTTATGAAAAGTGTGATGCGAACGGTAATCGATGCAAATGGTGATCTATGACGAGGCGAACGGTCGGGCCTTTACGCACACTTGACTTGGGGAGTGATAAGGATAAGGATAAGGATGGTCACACTAAGGACGTAGGTCACCCCAAGGTCGTAGGTCACCCCAAGGTCGTAGGTCACCCCAAGATCGTAGGTCACCCCAAGGTCGTAGGTCACCCCAAGTTCGTAGGTCACCCTAAGGTCGTAGGTCATCCCACGGTCGTAAGTCACCCCAGGGTCATATGTCACCCCAATGTCATATGTCACCCCAATATCAATGTCATATGTTCTTTAATAAGTTAGTGATGTTTTACTGCAGTCGTGTGGTCTAAAGCACACTCGTTTTCTACACTCTAATGAAGAGTGAAAATTTGATGTTCATTATGTATCCTTCTCCGCCAGGAAACTTCTTGCTTCCAGTGCAAGTTCCTTCCTTTTCACGATGTAGTAGCAGGATGTATTAGGAGGCTGATCTCGCGCAGTAAAGTAATGCGGCGCCGTGACGCCCGGCATTATGCGAATGTGACGCCAGGACCAGCGCCCGGCGCCGTAATTAAAGTATTCCGAATGCCGCCAAGAATGCAGTAAGACTTTGCATAAATTACAATCAACTTTTCCTAGAGATTCTCGCTTTTTTTAATTAACGGAAAATACACTCACCTTATAAAAATATTTACATCTCCGCGTGAAGTCCGTTTAGTCCCGGTGGCGGTGTAGAGGGTTGGAAGCCAGGTTAACGTCATAATGAACTTTCCATTGCCTGAAAGTTTGTTTGTATAAATTTTTTAAAAATATTCTTGCTTATTGCCGAGGATCGTGAGCCCTGCTCCGATTTCTGTGATAAACGAGACTGTTCAACTCTTTATGTATGGATAGCCGTGGACAACGATGTTATATAAACGCCTGTGTTTAAAAAAAATACTTGATCAGTTGAATACTTCGGGGTTGTTTTTTTTTTTTAAATTCCGTTGTTCTCTTTTCCAAATGTTCTCTTTTTCAGTTTGATTGTAAGAAGTCTGTCGTTGTTTTTTTTTTATATATTTGTTTAAAATATAGATATATATTTTAAGACAGTTTTCTTTCTTATAATAAAATGTTATTTTTCACTTCTATAATCTTTGCAAAATCAGTCTGTGGCTTCATTTGTAATTAAATGAATACACTTAGTTTTCAAAAATACTACTATTTAAGCAAAATTATCAACACGTTTCGAACCAAAAGTTTCTTTGTCAGAAAAATTAAAAATATTCCATATAATATCCAATCAGCCTTTAATAACAAATTAAGAAATGATATATTATACTAGCTGACCCGGAGAACTTCGTACCGCCTCAGAATCAATAACTGTTGTGTTAACTTATTAGTTGAATTAAATTATTTTTTTCTTATTAAATTTAAAATTACCCAATGAAGCAATTATCGATGCGCAAATGTCCGTTTTTGTCAGTATCAGATATGGCGTTGTGTACGAATTTATAATGTTTGTGACTTTTTCACCTACTTACGGGAATTGCGTTACATTTTCTTTACACGTGTGAGGGAGATATATTATAATTATTGTATTTTTCCTTTGGAGGGATGCAGACATACGTTCTCCCTTTGTCCCATTTTCGACTGTTGGTATTTAGTGTGTAAGAAAGAGGGGCAGCATTATATGTTTAAGAACAAAAGCAAAACAATCATTGCATTGACATTTGACGTTTTTGAATTTTTGGAATTCACTCACTATTCAATAATATCTTCTTCTTCTTCTTCTTCGATGGCGCTACAGCCCATATCGAGCTTTGGCCTCCTTTGGCTATTCAATAATATACTTATCATAATATTCCTGCAGCTCTTTCAAAAGATGAGAATTCGTTCCATTCAAAATGTATGAGGAAAAGAATTTTCTTCACTATTTATTTTTTCGTGAATTTTTCCGATGTTTTGGTAGTTATTCTGCTATTCAGAGCGGAGACGAATCCAACAAATCAAAGATCAAAAAAATCGGTCCAGACGTTCTCGAGTTATAAATGGCGTAACAAACCTGACATTTTTTTATTTTTTATTTTCTTTATTCATTGCATAAATATTATGGTTGCATTAATTAGTGGATTTTTCGACCACCATTTTAGGCTGATGCCCGTGTTATGGTGGTCGATACTTTGTTTTATATGTAAGATAACAAGGAAAAGGGTAGTTTTTTTAATAAATCTGGGGTTTATAAATTAACTTGTAACACTTGCACCTTTTTTTGAATAGGAAAAAAAATTAATACTAGATTTAAGAAACATCTAAGATGTTTAAAAAATAATTTTTATTCCACATTTTCCAAGCACATTTTGAAAACAAAGCATTATCTTGATATAAATAATGGGTTAAAAATTTTACACACTAAAAACACAACGGATTTATATTTACGTAACTTAGAAATTTTAGAAATTGTAAAAAGTGTTTATAATCGATTAAATATTATTAATAACCAAATTTATTTTTTTAAAGAGCCATCACTAAAATTTAATTTTTATATTAATAATTACATTTATTTTTGTTATTTAGACTTCTTGATTATTATTGATTTTTTTGAAAAAATATATTATAAAAATGCAATTTGTACATGTGCTCAAATGATTTTTATATTTCATTTTATGTAATTGTTTTTTATGATACTTTTAAGAAATGAATCACCTCTCCCTATAATATTTTTATCTATTATTCTTATTTGTCTATACTTGTTTGTCTTTTATTAACGTTAATCTTATCCTGACGAACATTGGTTACGAAACGTGTTGATTAAATAATAAAAATTTATACTTTTGAATGTAGCTATAACTTTGTGGTTATCCATTATAGATTAATGAAACAATGTTACTTTGTTTAAACCACTTACATATTTGAGTAAAGCCGACCGGTTTCGGAACGACCGTTCCTTCTTCAGGGCAAAAGTATACTGATTTGATAGTTACAAAATAGTGGATGGGGACAATGAATTATTACTAAGGATTGCGGTAGGGTTGGAGCCGTTGCTAGGTATTAATGAAGAGTGGGTGGGGAAGGGAACAAATCCATGATTGGGCTGTTAGACAATATTTTTTGTTTGTTGATAATAGATTTATAATTTTTAAGGGATTTTTTTTATTTATTTCCAAGGCTTCTAAGTTATATAAGCGTTTTCCTTTATGATTAATATGAAGAATATTTATTTAACCCGTATTTATATGAAGAATATAAAAATAATATTAATATGAAATATTTGTATAACCCGTATTTTTTTTCAAAACTATGGTTATTTTCAATGATATGGTTAGCGAACTCAGAAAAATTATTATTATTAAGACACCTTAAATGTTCTTTGATTCTGATTTCAAAATTACGAGTTGTTTCTGCAATATAAAATGAGAAAAAAATATTGCCTTACAGCACAGCATATTCATGGATATGTTCCCTTACCCACCCACTTTTCATTAATACCTAGCAACGGCTCTACCCCTTTCACAATCCTTAGTAATAATTCATTGTTCCCATCCACTAATTTGTAACTGTCAAATCAGTATACGTTTGACCTGAAGAAGGAACGGTCGTTCCGAAACCGGTGGTTTTACTCAAATATATAACTGGTTCAAACAAAGTAAAATTGTTTCATTTATTAATAAAATTTTACTTAAGTTTTCCAGTACGATATTAAAATGAGGTTTTTTTCTAACATTGAATTTTAAAGTTTTAAATTAAGGTCTTTGAGCTTTAAGATTATGTGTTTATCTTTGATTGTGATGCTTATTTGGCGGTCGAAGTTTTATCTCCCCGGTGTTCCCCGGGCCTTAGGTAGAGATTCAGGTAAAAATAGTAATGATCCTCTTAACTTTCTTTGAAATTATTAAATTAAATTTCATCAAAATTATCGAAATTCTGCTCTAAGGAATTTGAAAAAGGTTTGCAGTAGTTTGCATATAAACAGTGACATTTTTGTTACTTTGAAGGTCAGTCGTGCTAATTTCATTCATATCGGCAAATAACTGCAGATTTGTATAAAAAAACAAAGTCATATCGGGGCACTACTTTACATACAGGGTGTTAAGGGACGTAGGTACTTGACTCACTTTAACCAGTGATTCCTTACATTATTTGGACTAAAAGGTGTAAATGTAATTTTGGTCTCCGGTGACATTTTTTACGTTTTTTTTTTTTTCAAAAACATAAATAAAATATTTGTGTGACAGTTGAGGGCGGGGTATGAGGTTGGGTGGTTACTCGGTGACCAGTGACGAAATGTGGAAGAACTTTTTTGTTGTTTGATTTTAAAGGAAAAAAATGGTAAAATTCATTGAAAAAGTCATCTGAGACCAAAATTTCATTTTTTACTCTACAAACTAATATATTTCAGATTTTATTTACACGTTTTTTTTTAGACATTATTAAAAAAATATGAATGCTTATGATTAAATAATAATTACAAAAAGTACATAATTTTCACAGTTTAAAAATTTAAGAGTTTAAAAATTTTTATTGTCAACTTGAATGTTGGGAACATTCGAGTTACCAATAAAATTTCTCAAACCCGTGAAGATAAGCAAATTTTGAATGACATGAAATCGAATCGAAATATTAATAATAAGTTTACCAAAACTACTATTTTTACAAACCCCATTAAGGCCTATTTTCTAGGCTTGCTAGAGAAAATTCGACCATAGGTATGTCCAAATATTTTTTTACACGCCTTCTTCACTTACATCATTAAAATTCAAACTCATCTTAGGGCATTATATCGTCTTAAGTTACTTATGGGATCTTAAATCAAGTTATTGATTTGCTACATGTGAAAGTTTATTTATAAATATTAGGTCCTTACATATGAAATTAGCGTTTTGCCGTACTGGCAACTTTGATCTCAAATATCTTCTCTTTGGTTAAGAATTCCAAATTAAAATTTATACAGCTATTTACTCATGTATTTGTGTTTCGAAAATTATAATTCATTTGTTTTTTCCTTAATTGCTTTTTTTCTTTGCGTCACTTAGTTACAAAATGGAAAACTTGAAATATCGCGTTATTTACGAGTACGAGTTCCACCGTGGCACCAGTGCTGCAGAAATGGCTCGAAGGATTAATGATGTGTATGGCGACGGTGCCGCAAAAGAAAACACAGTGCGTTTTTGGTTCCAACCTTTTCGTTCTGGAAATTTCGACCTGCGGAACAAGCCCCGTGGACGGCCGGAGACCAAAGTTGATAATGAAGCATTGAAGGCTATTGTGGAAGCGGATCCATCGCAAACCACGTCCGAGTTAGCTGCAGGCTGCGGTGTTAGTGATAAAACTGTTTTAATCCACTTGAAGCAAATTGGGAAGGTGAAAAAGCTAGAAAGGTGGGTACCTCACGAATTGAGTGAAGCAAATCAACAAACGCGCGTTAGAACGCTAGACCACACACTGCACAACAGACGGCTACCTAATTAGAGGAGCTTCAATTGGAATGTCTAAGACATTCACCGTACTCTCCGGACCTTGCCCCAACAGATTACCATTTTTTTCGAAATTTGGGTAACTTCTTGCAAGGGAAAAAATTCAACTCCGTTGGGGCAGTCCAAACCGCCTTCAAAGATTTTATTGATTCCCGTCCGAATGGTTTTTTTAGTAAAGGGTTCGATGAACTACCTATGAGATGGCAAAAGTGCATAGATAGCAATGGTACATACTTTGATTAAATAAATATATTATATTAAAAAAAATCGACTTAATGTTCCTCCATACAAAACGCCAATTTCATATGTAGGTAAGGACCTAATATTTAACAAATTTTCACTTCGTCAAACCCATTAAGTAGGTACTCCTACCTACCTGCATTTTTTTATTGATTCCACAAATCGTCGGCTTAGAGTGTAAACCTGCTAACCACCTAATAGGTAACTTTACAGGAGAGACAAAAAACGTTCTTAAAAAAACAGAAATTAATTTTAAGAAACGGTTCTAATACAGTTGGTGTATTTTTTTATTCTTTATAATATGCGATAAAAGAAGAGTTAGTAAATTCAGTATTTATTTATTAATTAACAAGTTTGTAACATGACAGGTTTTTGTAATGCAGTAACACTTTTAATAAAGGACTTAGCAGTTTTTCACTCATAATGTTAAGCTAATTATTTTTTTTTTTAATTATAGGCAATTTTTCTAAATACATTTCATTAATATAGATTAACATAAAAATCGTAAAGGGATCGTTTTGATCGCCACCCTGGCAACAAATACTTTTTCTCCGTACTAGCACGACAGTAGTGCAATTCCATCACAATGAGTCTAAAAATGTTCTAACCTCCTGACGTTCTAATTCAAATGGCTTTGAATTAGAAGGCTTAGTTTTAAGAGAATCGAAATCTTTGCTGTTTCTTTTAGAAACAGGTACTTGTTTATTTTTTCAATTCAAAACTGTCCATCTTCCGATCCCAAGAGTCTTCAGAAACATAGTTCTGCACATAGGTTGGTCTCCTTTTTTCAAATAGTAAGATTGTGCTCTTTTCGATTCTTTATCACTACTTGTTCTCCCCCTTGGTCTCTTAACAGGTAAGCATGTCACAAGATTATTAACGTATATCTACTTTTTTTCTGGACAGCTCATACACCAAAATTCTTTGAAAATATTCTGCCTATCTTCTTCTGTAAATATTCTGAACAACAGAATAAGGAAACTAACATATATATTTAGATGTTTAAGAGATATTTTAAACGAAAAATTACTTAGAACCACATACTTCGCTTTCTGTCAATCAATTATACAATACGGCATTATAGGATGGGGCGGTACATATAAAAATCAAACACAAACAATTTACATATCACAAAAACTAATAATAAAAACAATTTTAAAAAAACCCTACTCATATTCGTCAGAACTTTTATTCAAACAATTTAAGGTCAGAAAATTAAGTGCATTATACTTTTATCATGCAACATTACAAATTTATAAAGATAATATTAAAAATCAAGTTGCACCCTTTAAAAATAACAGAAGTCTTAGACAAACATCAATACTTCCCACTCCAAAATGTAAAAAAAAAATTGGGCAATTGAGTCATAAATATCTCGGAGCAAAATTTTTTAATTCATTACCAGAAAAAATTAGAAACATGAATACCAATATAAAAAGTTTTAAAACTCACCTAAAATATTATACTGAAAACTTAAACTGAATGATATTAAAAAAGCAATACAATAACACCCCCCCCCCCATACACACAAGCCTTGCTTAATTATGGGGGTACATCAAATATTCTACTATGTAATTAATTACTGTATAAAATTTATTTGTAATTTATGCACCTTCTATTACTAATAAAAAAAAAATAAAAAAATTCTTTTATAGTTTCTTTGCAATGGCATCTATTATCCATTTCTTTAGGCTTCATTGGTACTTCGTAATTACATTTTTCTTCTTCTTTTCTTCCATAATACTTTCTTCCATTTTTTCTCAACTTTCTGTTTCTTTCAGAAAACCAATTTGATTTTTGAATCTGAACACGTTTCTTTCTTTTCTTACTTTTCTCTGGGTAGTTTTCATAATCAGATTCCTAGTCAGAATCAATTTTATACGGAACGAAGCCTTCTTATATACATTTGATATAAGATCTTCTGTATGATTAGATAGGTTTGAAGAACTAGGAATAATGCTATCTGTAACATCTGACAAAGAGTTGTTTTGGAAAGTAGGCTGCTCATCAGTTGTGGTAAAGTTAGGCGAGGGCGAGTTTAAAAGTAAAAACGAAATCACATTGCTATCTTCGAATTAAACTTCTCGTTCTCTATGAATATTGTTATTTTGATCATCATAAAAAAATAACATTAAATTATTAGGTTCAAGTATAACAGAATCATCCAGTATTTTCTCAGTTGACATGGATGGTGAGAGACGGTTCCAATTAACAGGGTTGGTGTGCCTTGTATTTTAAACATTAATCTTATTTGAGCAATATTATCAGATACTGTTTTAGATAAATGTATGTATTCAAATTCAACATTTAGATGGTTCCGGTTCTTTCTTTTTATCTTGTTCTTTTTTGCTTGTATTACTTAAGTCCAAAATTTTTTGGCCTCGCTAATGAATCCCTAAAGACATCTAAAAAATAAAGCAAAATTTAAATTCTTAGTAATGTATAAAGCTAGATTTAGAAACCGTTTTTGCGTGAGTAAGCAACGAACGGCCAAGCATACAAAATTTAATATTTATAATATTAGTAGGATGTTAATAACCACTTTTTTAGCTTTAATATTATCTAAGTACTATATAAAGTGATAAAAATCTAGATATTAATCAAAATGCTTATAAATTGCTAAAAAGTTATTAATTAATTATAATACATAATAACTGCTAAGTGAAATAATTCTATAATTTACTTTACAGAAAAACTGCCAACTCCAAAGTTACTTTTTATTAGCAATTTTTTCTCACTTTCTGATTAAGTTTATACAAAATAACAATTACATAATACAAAAAATACGTACCTTTGCAATATCTCAATTCTCAAACCTCTGTTTGCACCAGTAACACCGAATTATTTAATTATTTGTAAGAGTACTCGTGCAGGCATCGAAAACTCTATACAAAATAGCGGTTAAGATGGAGTTAGCAGCACACATTTTGACGCCATGGGTTTGACAGTTTTACTCATCACGCGTTTTTGTCAATTTAAAACTAAAATTGACAGTAGCTGTTTTGCCTAGCATGTGTAATTTTTTTTATCTTTCGAATGGTATATAAAACGTAAAACGGTAAAAAATGGATTTAGCAGGTTTACACTCTAAGCCGACGAAATGTGTTTTAAAAACAGCTGAAACAATCGACGATTGACAATCGTTAATATTTTCGTGACAAACGAACATATTATGTATATATTTTTTAAAAGCTGATAAATATGTTAAGGATCGAAATATCACACATATTTTTAACAGTTTTAATTTTTAATCACAGCACTTTTGGGTCAATCAATAATGAGACGTTAGAAAAACATTCAACTTCGCAATGGTCTTGGTCAAAATTTTCAAAATGCATGAAATACACTGGAATTAATAATATCCACAGGAGTTTTGTAATGAAGGGAGACGACGGACTTAATAGTGTTATCCTTAATATGTATAAAACAAGCTGCTTTCAAATAGATGTATGGGTCGATCGTCATGCGGAACTCGAGATGTTTTTCTATCTGAAGAACATCAAATCCGACATTTACTTGAAATATGGAAAACACATTATATGTTACAATAGCCTGAATACAGGTTGGAATCTGCTAACTCATATATTTGAAGAAAGTGGTTCTTTTGAGGTAATTGTAACGAACTTTTAATATACACTTCTCGCAATTTTAATTAGTAAGAGTTGACCGAAGCTTAAGAATAAGAGAACTTTACTTTTTTATGTTAGCTCCACACAGGAGGCCATGAGGAAAATAATTTCCCTCAAGGCCTGTGTCATCTGATGCTGTGTGGAGGGTCTTTTTGAGGAGACGAAAGAATGCACATTGGTCTTGAAGAGACCCATGTTGTAGGAAGGATGAAACACAGAGGTCGGC
Source organism: Limnephilus marmoratus (assembly GCA_917880885.1). Taxonomy (NCBI): domain Eukaryota; kingdom Metazoa; phylum Arthropoda; class Insecta; order Trichoptera; family Limnephilidae; genus Limnephilus; species Limnephilus marmoratus. The sequence goes on along the minus strand of OU862918.1, from coordinate 49,068,183 downwards.
AAATCGTTCCACAGCTGAGCTGTTGAACACAAGAACGAGTCGAAGAAGCGACCCTTTTCATGTGACAAATGTCAACCGTGTACATATGTTGGGCACGCGTTTGTCATGTTTCCCGAGTATGCACCGGTGCCGAAGGGATCAGTGACGCTAGTACCTCGGAGCATCTTCCATTGATATACTGGTAGGACAAGAATAGCATTCCTACCCGATGCCTGTGCTCTAAAGATTGCAATCCGTCTGTTAAGATGGGAGAATCTATCAAACGGACCGCCCGTTTCTGCACAGAGTCGAGGGTATTTTTCAGGTATTTTGGAGCTCCAGACCAGACGTGACTGCCAAATTCAACCGTGAGGCGCACTTGTGATTTGTACGGGGTTAGCAGTAATATCTCTTCCGTTTGTATAATAACCCTTTACTTCTTGCTGTAATGTCTCCTCCGTTTGTACAGTAACCCTTTACTTCTTGCTATAATGTCTCCTCCATTTGTACAACAACCCTTTACTTCTTGCTGTATTATCTCCTCCGTTTATACAATAAACTTTACTTCTTGCTGTAATGTCTTCTCCATTTTTACAAACACCCTTTACTTCTTGCTGTAGTGTCTCCTCCATTTGGGAGGTGGAGTAGGCGGAGTAGGAACCCCCCAATACCATGCGAGCGAAGCCACGGGAAAAATCTAGTCATTGTTAAACCATGAATGTAATACCCCAATGAAACTAACAAACAATTATTTTTAGTTGACCGCAGAATTTAACATAAAGCAACCGCTTTCATTGGAGAACCCTTCTGTGAAAATCCATAGTATTATTTTAACACAGCCAGATGATGAACTCAAAATACCCAAAAATGAAAAGTTGTACGAAGAATTGATGAAACATCACCATGTCCAAAATGTTGACCAGCATAGATTTGACAACGGGGATATCCGAGTAGTAAGAGAATCGACTCCGTGTCGGTTTAAGAGGAATAATGCCTCAAGTAATGAAACTGAACCGCATAATATTGCAAAGGATAAACTGACATTTACATCGAAAGCAACTACAACGGAAGGAATTACAACGGAAGACCAAAATGTTGATGTACCTATCACATCACAAAATACCACTGTTATTTTTGATCCAGATGAGTATGGAAAAAAACAGATGAAACCATATATAATTATGTCATCGATCACTATAATTATAGCTGGATTCTTTATTATTTGTCTATTATTATTATTATCACACTATAGCTGCAGTCGGTATCATAAACATATTGTTTGATCCTCATATTTTTACTTAACATTAAATAAATTTAAAAAATACTTTTCATTACTATGTGTTATTTTACGCATTGCTTTTTGAACCAGTTTATAACAAATCCACATAAAATATATTTTTAGTAGGTAAACGTCAAAATAACTTCCTAAAAAATGTCTTCATGGTATCTGTAGGGGCGTGTAAATAGCCCCTGACACGAGGGAATGACTACCCTATGTAAATTAAGGAAAGTTGAAATCTTCCCTATGTGACACAAAACAGTCTACACAGCAATTCCAAAATCCTAAGTGAAAACAGAACAATACTCACTCAGAGAATGCAGCTCTTGTACGATGTCCAGCACAAAACGACACTAGTTTTCATTCAAAATCTCGATTTCTGCCAAGGCGGTATTGCATAATCTCAACAGATGTTTTGCACAGCAAGGAAGTTTCAACAATGAATATAAATTTGCATATTAATAATACGTGCCAAAATCTTAGGAGGTAACAACAATAATTCAATTATTGGGTGAATTATTTGATAATGACTGACTAGGAGTGACATCTCTTGGCGTTCACTAACACTCACGTCGGAAGTAATTGCCTGCTTCACAGAGGTAAGAAAATGCATGAATATTCTGAATTTCAATGTCACATAGGTAAATTCAATATCATACAAAAACCATAGATGGCGCCCTCATGGTCCCATAGCATAAATTATTAATTTAAAAGAAATTAATGCCCAAATGGATTTAAATATATTTACGGCGCGTATCCAGTATCATACCTTAACTGAAAATCGTTAGTAGCAAAAGTTTTTTGTTGTATTTATTGTATAAATTGCTTAATATCCATTATTTTTAATTGATAAGCTAACGTTTAAAAACAAGATTTTTATGCATAGCACAAAGGGTAATAATTATTATAAGAAATAATTATCAGCCTAAAACACTCACCTACGTTGAAAAAATCTTCCGAGAAAAGATACATGCCGCCAACGGGACTTGATCCCGTATCCTTCTGATTGCCGGTCAGGTGCTCTACCACTGACCTACGTCGGCTTATCTGATACCACTTTTCTTTTTGTCATTCTATTTTGTACTCGAACATTTATTTAACTAAACATCAATATTACTTAAGGGGAACGCATGCGGGGCCCATTTCTGCCCGTTTCATACAAATCTTAAATTTGGATTTGAGATCAAAATACCCAACCAAACTGAAAAATTATTTTTATAATCAAAAGGTATATCAAATATCTAGTTAGGATATGAGCTACTTTATTTATTTTTGCTTTAAATTAAAAGATATAGGCCATTAAAAATTTGAATGTTTCGGTATTTTAGAGGCGATTTGGGCAATTATTTGTGAGTAAATGAAAAACAATAAAAAAAATATTTTACTATATTTATCATAAAAATAAAAATTTATAAAAAAAATAATTTTCATCGGTTTAAATTAAAATTACAAATTACCTATTTACGATGGAATAAAAAAAAGTCGTTTCTGTATTAAAATTATTACCCAAAAATGCATTTTTAAGAAATTTTTATTTTATTTTTCATTATATTTTTAAAATAAATATAGTAATTTTTTTATGTTTTTCTTTTACTCACAAATAATTGCCTAAATTGCGTCCAAAATAATGAAACACTAAAATCTTTAATGACCTATATCTTATAATTTGGTAATTAATGTTAATTAATGTTAGTTAATTATAACAGTAACGTGTAGAGTCAGGGTTGGCAGTGATCTGTCCGAGCCCTTTGAAGCGCTCCACGGGGTGAGACAAGGAGATGGATTGGCCTGCCTCTTATTCAACATAGCCTTAGAAAAAGTTATTCGTGACTCAGGCATCGAGATAAGAGCAACGATATTCGACAACTCTGTGCAACTATTGGCTTACGCTGATGATATCGACATAATCGCGAAAACTCCAGATGCTTTACGTAACGCCTTTATAAATCTTGAAAGCTCTGCCAAAAATATGGGTCTCGTAGTACACCAGCAAAAGACCAAATACATGGCTGTAGGATGCACCCAACAAATCCCAACTCTCTCATGTGGAAACCAAAATTTCGAAACGGTACCAAGATTCACATACCTAGGCTCCCTGATAACAAACGACAATAACACCACAGAGGAGATCCAGAAGCGCATAGTGAACGCAAATCGCTGTTATTTCCGCTTACAAAACCTATTAAAGTCCAGACTGCTGTCCAGAAACACGAAGATATTAGTGTACAAAACACTTATCAGACCAGTACTTACGTACGCAGCTGAGACTTGGGTACTAACTAAGAGGAATGAGCGAGCACTGGACATTTTTGAAAGAAAAATATTGAGGCGCATCTTCGGACCGGTTCTAGAAAATGGATTTTGGCGCAGACGTTATAATAATGAGCTTTATACTTTGTTTAAGGAGCTAAACGTTGCAAAATTTATAAAATTGGGAAGACTTCGGTGGCTGGGTCATGTGGAGAGAATGACCGAGCATCAAGCACCAAAGTCCCTGCTGAACTCAAGACCAATAGGGCGAAGGAGCCTGGGAAGACCAAGACTAAGATGGAGCGACAACGTCCTCAAAGACATATCTATCTTGGAGCTTCAAAACTGGAGAGAGCTGGCTCAAAACCGAGATGAGTGGAGGAAGACTCTTGAGCAGGCCAAGACCCACCAGGGGTTGTAGAGCCAATAATGATGATGATGATGATGATCTTATAATTTAAAGCAAAAATAAATAAAGTAGCTCACATCCAAACTAAATATTTGATATACCTTTTGATTACAAAAAAAAACTTTCGGTTTGGTTGGGTATCTTGATAAGATTTGTATGAAACGGGCAGAAATGGGCCACGCATGCGTTTCCCTTAACTTATTAAAAATATGACATGACGGCTTTTAGATCGTTTTATTTCTTTAGAAAAAGAAATTTAGCTAAAGCCGAGTAAGGGAAAACCTACCAGTAAATTTTTTGGAATGGAAAACAAACTGAATAGCTGATATATGATAGCTTTTTATGGTTATCATACAATTGTATTATTATGAATCAATAAAGAAAAATTTTAAAATGATTTTTTTATCTACATAAACGCATCTGCCGCCACCCCATCTATCCTCATCGAGAACCATTGCGGAGTAATTTATTTATTTATTCTATTTTATTTTATTTTACACCCAGAGGGCTTTTACAGAAATAAACTAGCTGACCCGGAAAACATTGTTCTGCCACATAAATTATTTCTTGTGAATATTTAAGTTGCTAAATGTAGTATACGTGGTACGTCCCCACAGGTGGGGGGGATCGGTAGCCGTAGGTAGCCGAAGGCTTCCGATGGTCGGCCGATCCCACCCGGACTGGGAGAGTGGAAGGGGTTAGAGCGATCAGCTGGCGCTTGCTGGGCCAAGAGCGCATTTCTTCGGCGAGCCTCTCACAGCCGACGCAGTAAACTTGTTATCATCGTATTCAATAAATCTTCTGGCGTATAACGAACATTCTTTTAATGTTAAAAGTGAAAAGTAATATAAGTTTAACAAATACACTACACTAAATAAAATATAACGAATGTATTGTAAGTGTGTGGGGATGGGATCTATGACAGAAAAAAGGAATGGAGCGCTGTCGACGATGATCGCCGATAAAACAAAAAACACCAAATAAAGTAGGAAAATGAAATAAAGAAAATCAATATCATTTTCGAAGAGAAAATGAGTGTACGATATTTTTTTCAGTCCGTCTTTAGCCAACACAAATAAGCTCGATGGTTTGCCCACGCAAGAACATGATGCCGAATGAAATATCAAAATGACGCGACGCTTCTCGTGAATGTCTTGCGCATGTGTGGATGAAAATTCGATGAGGCAGACGTAGCGCCATCTGTCATTCAACAACATAAATAGTTTCGTTCTGTTTGAAATACGAAAGACGGTTAAATTTGTTCATACAAAAATACTAAAATAGCGAAAAAAAATGGTAGGGTGGGGGTAGGAGGGTTAAAATTTGGGGTTGTGGGTATTTTTTGAAGCCAAATAAAAAAAAATACAATTTGACAATTCACCCATCACCCACTAACGAATGTTATGTCCGCCTTTTGTTGTTTGATACTTTTTACGTGTGCGCTAATCGTAGAGTCTCGCGCCACGGAAGTGGCGGCAATAGTAGACTACGATTGAAACGCCTCCCGAGCGTCTACACCTCGTTTGCTTCATGAAGTTTTTAATTCACATTTTTCGTAGATCACAAGTATGTATTTCTTCGGGACAATTGAAATGATCTGTGACGCGTAAATTGGGGAATGATCTGCACGAAGCGCCACACGTGAACGGCACATCACGTTTCACGATAGTAGTGAAACAATTAGAAAGTTTGTTTCGTTGTAATACTTAGTAATTTCTGTGGTAATACTTAGTGGTCATTAAGATGAAAACTCAGTATTGAAATATCAAACACTTTTTTCCTTTGAATTCCTTTGGATATGGGTTTCAATATACGTGGCAAAACTCCATCGTAAGTCCTAGCTTTATGATTTAGTAATGGGTTAGTCCGCCTCAAATAAACTACACCATAATGTAAAACAAAAGCCCAAATGTACCAGGCGACCAGAGAATGGGATGGGTATGGGGTATAGGGTACCTATGGCCTGTACTACGCCGGGTGTCGGTAATGGGTGGGAGGATTCGGCAAGAGCGGGCGCTCCACACTACTATGAATGCCAAATTGCGGTATTATCCCCCCGCTTGCTGCGCTCCTGGTGTCGGCGAATTAATAAAACATCGATTTTATCATTGGTATTATTGAATGCTTGTCCGACTGATGCTTTAGAATATTATATTTCGGTAGTTACAAAGGATACCGTTTCCATTATTTAAACATTTGTTAATATTAAAAGGGTTTTTAGTTATTCCACGTTGGCCCTTTGAATCAAAGCTTTCAAAAGGTTTTAGGAGTCCTTCTGATTTGTAATAAATCAAACATAAATATTTAGCAATCTTGATCTTCCTCTGATGCTAAAATTGCTTGCTTTATCAAGGCAATATCAAAGTATTATTTTCATTGTGCTTATATACCTACGTGTGTGACAGTTTCAAAATTGAAACTGATGAAGGTAGGTAGGTACGCACGCGTGTGAAAATTCAGAAAATAATCTTTTCGAATGCATGGAAGCAGTGAAGTTACGTCGTAACATTATAGGTACAAAGTGGTCAAAGTAATGATACAAATGTACATAGAATAAATGGAAAAACAAATAAGTGAATTATTATTTTCAATTGATAAACTACGTTTAAGGAAAGATTTTTATGCATAGCACAAAGGGTAACAATTATTATAAGCAATAATTAACAGCCTGAAACACTCATCTACATTGAAAAAATCTTCCGAGAAAAGATACATGCCGCCAACGGGACGGGACGAGCACCTGACCGGCAATCAGAAGGACACGGGTTCAAGTCCCGTTGGCGGCATGTATCTTTTCTCGGAAGATTTTTTCAATGTAGATGAGTGTTTCCGGCTGATAATTATTGCTTATAATAATTAGAAATAAGTGACTTTCTAAGAAGTCAATCGAAAATAATAACAAAACAAAGAAATATATAGAATTAACTGTCATGCCTTCCTTGGTTTTGCGCTCTATTGGTTTTACAGCCCTATTAAAAAACGTCGTGAAAATTCTATTCAATTGATAAACGACCGTGTACGTGAAGACATTACCAATTAAAAAATAACAAAAAATTGTGCATGGAAAGATATATATATACATTGCTTATCCAGCTGAAGAGGGTAGTATATCTGTTATGTATAATTGTTTTATTAATGATTTCTGAACCAATTTCTGTATTTTTCCAACGACTTTTAAATGTCCTATACATTTTTTAGTTTTGAATATGTCGTAAATACAGTTATAGAAACTAGATAAAATAACCTTTTCGATTTCGTATTTGAAATATACTTCAGCGTTTAAAAATTGTGATATTTTAAATTTCAAATACGAAAAAAAAAGTTTAAAAAACCTTACAACAAACATTTTTAATCAAAAAGTATGGAAATTTTAAAAAATATAAATAATTCAAAGAACACAGTCACTTTACTGAAATGATATTGGAAAATAACTGTCACTTCACTCATTTCTCGTTCATACAATTTAAGAAAGAAGATGGTTTTAATACCCAAAAATTAACCATAAAATACTGACGTTATAAAGCATTGCTTGCACAACTTAATAGGTTAATTTCTTTGAAACGTTTAATAACACATGTATTAGACATTCATGTTATAAAAAACATCACCTTCAAGAAATTCTTATAAAATAAATGCCCTAAAATGCAATTTGAATAGTGATATCACCTTTCATGACAACCTTCATGACAACCTTTGTCTTCATGACAACCTTTTCTGACAGTTCAATTTACAACATACCAAATTTACACATGTTTGATAACTTGACTAAAACTGACGAAAAATTACTCGTATAAATGGAAAACATATTGAATTATAATAATATAATAGAAAATTGTACATTTTACGAAAAAAAAACCGCGATTTTCTGTAGAGATTTATAGACATAAATATATTTAACACAACACAATGCGAGGAGCTCAGTGCGGCAAATATAATCGCAATCAGCGCATGCGTGATTCAGGTTGCCCCAAGTGAAAAAAAAATGGGCGATTTTTGTTATTAGTAATAAATCGATTTATAAAATGCACCGTCTTTGTACAATGTGTAAGAAAAATAATGTTTTACGGTCGTGGAGTGTTTTTTTTATTAAAGTTGCAAGTTTATTCCTTTATTGTGTTCTCCGTATAACCGACAAGAAGTATGTAAGTACATAAATATTCACAAATACATCTCGAAAACCTGAAAGGCTGCTTTGGCCAAATGGGGTGACGTTGAGGAATAACAATGTGGAAAGTTTCCGTTGAATTATTGCCATGGATATGTAAATTTGTAACAGAATAATCTAGTTCATTTTATGAAGAATGCTCCATCGCCACAAGCCCAAATAAAGTTCCCAAAACTATGAAACGCATTCTTTTTTTGAAGGAATTTTTTATTAGAAAAAATATTTAGAGTAAATTAAAAGGAAAAAGAAGTGGAATTTTCAATGTTTTGAATACATATTATATATACAGGGTGTTAAGGGACGTACTTGACTTACTTTAACCAGTGATTCCTGACATTATTTGGAGTAAAAAATGTAAATGAAATTTTGGTCTCCGATGACATTTTTGTTGTTTTTTTTTCTACAAAAACATAAAAAGATGGTAGTTGTTGAACAGTTGGAGGAGGGGTAAGGGGTTTGTCGGATACCCGGATGAGGACGACATGCAGAAAAAAAAAATTTTTGTTTGATTTTGAAGAAAAAAATTTTGAAAAAAAAAAGTCGTCAGAAAAAGTCACCGGAGACCAAAATTTCATTCACATTTTTCACTCCAAATAATGTCAGGAATCACTGGTTAAAGTCAGTCAAGTACGTCCGTTAACACCTTGTATATAGCTTATTTTATCTAGGATCCCATGATGATTTCTTCGCTTTTCGGAACAATTCATGCAGTTCTCACAGAAGTCGTTGTGTCTCCTTTACTATCGTGGTTAGAAATATTGTGATATTCAAATTTCACAACAGCTTTATTTTGAAAGTTAACCACAAAATAATTAAAATAGACAACTTTATTAAACCAAAGTTTCCGACCGAATTTGAAAATAATTCATGAAACTTAGTGAAATTTTTATAATTATTTTTTCACATCAAACGACCAAAACTGAGTTTAAAATAAGGTTTAAAATATATTTGCCTAATAAAATATGTGTGTTTTCATTTGATTTTTGGCTATCAGTGGTTACCGCTGGAGCGCTTTTTGCCACAATATGGCACCATTTAAAATACGTAGGATTGCTTTGCTGCCTATTTTAGGAAAATTTTCCCTGGAGGCATATTTTTTTTTTCGATTTTTCCGTATTAAAATTAAGAGGTATGATTTTTTTAATGTCGGCGGAAAACATTCATATTAATATTCATATAAATATTCATATTTTCCATATTAAAATTGAGAGTATGATTTTTTTAATGTCGGCGGAAAATATTCAAAATGGTCACCACAAAATCACGAGTTGATCGGAGGAAAAAGTTAACGAAAAGTGATGTTTGCATTCAAAATTTGTATATTTTAATAAACATAGTATGTTTTTGAGTTTTTTTTTTACATTAGCTCCACACAGGAGACCCTGAGAAAAATAAATTCCTCCAGCGCCTATATCATCTTTGGGGACGCTGTATGGAGGGTCTTTTTAAGGAAAGGTAAAAAAAGGTGGGAAGGAAAACGGTACGAGGAGTGGGTAGGAATCTGGGAGTTAATGTGTCCAGAAGAGGCGGATGTGTGAAACCATTCCTCCCACTGCGGTTTAAGGCAATGATTGAAATTTTTACCCACCCCTCATACCTTTTTCCTTCCCAGAACTTTTTCTCCTTCCTTTCCGATACAACCAATAACCATGGGGCTTTTATAGTGGATATATTGAAATGTTACAATTTTTTAAAAAAAGGTTATAAACCATGGTTGGTAAATTAAATTTCTTATACTACTATGTTTTATAATTTAATAAAATTAAAATTGTGTATTATAATCATAATTAACCAAAATTATCAGAATTAATGTAACGACCAAAAAAAATTATTTTATTTTTAACTTGATGAGTTAAAACTCAAATTGTAATACTTAATTAATTAAGACAATATTAGCGAAACTCCACCTAAAAACTGAAACAGAGAAATCACAAAAAGATACTGGACCTATGACTTGCCGGGTCAGTGCTCTACCAACTGATGTAATGTATCCCTATCCGATTCGGTAATATTTAACTGTATTATTCTTCGACCAAGAACTACCGATAACATCTTAATTTTTTTAAAGGGGTATAACCACAGAAAACCGGAAATAAGTCAATTTTAAATCAAATTTTAGACGTATTGACTCTTTCCCACAAAAAAATTATAGATTGATTTCGAAAGATTGTTCTTTTATCTAGTAAACGTACTTTTTAAATTTTGAGAAAAAATGTTTATTTTTAGTATCAGAAGGTTATACCATAGGTCATCGGCAGATTAGTTTAATTTTCAAACGAAAAATCATAATCATGCAGTAAAATAAATCAATAAATTATCTGAAAAAGCTACATTTCAGAATTTTAATTTCAGTTTAAATAAAATAATTTTAAAAAAGTTCCGCACATGTGTTTCGTGACGAAAATACTTCAGTTTGTCTATTTATTTACGGTCTTACAAGGTAATATATTTCAGATTTTTTTTTACATTCTTATTTTGCTTAGACAGTATTGAAAAATTAATGGGGATGCCATATTCCCACCAGCTCTGGGCACTTAAGACACTTGCATGGTAAAAAGGTATGGTAAAAAAGGTAAGATTATTGCCTACAAAGAATAAAATCGAATCTATACTTTTCTCCCCTGTATTTGTGAACCCTATTAACCCAAGTAAGATAATCTACGTCTGAGAGACGTAAGCGATACACAAGAAATGCTGACTTTTTTTATTTCGCAACGTAGCGCGCTCTCTATCTCAGTTAGCTCAGTTGCTGAGTAGAGCTTGCGCGGTTACTCACAACGGTAAGGACAATAATTATGAAGAAGTACATACTCCATACGTCCGAGAGACGTATGATTACCTTTTTTGTAATTTTGAGACTTATTCGTATAAAGAAAATATATAAATTATTTTTATGTATAACGACTGAATCGCATTTAAGCTTTCATAACATATAAAAAATACGATTCAGACGTAAAATTCAATATTATTTTTCATTAAAAATTTTTTTTTATATTTTGTGGTTGTCGCAGAATTTTGTTATTTATTTATTTATTTATTTATTTATTAACGCCCTTTTTCGGGGCTTTTACATTACATATGAATAATAAGAAAATACAAAGCATTCAATGTACATAACTGAACTGTTTCAGTAACAATATTTTATATTTGTTTAAACATAAATTGAAGATGTCCACTGACTTGGTATAATTGTTTCCCTCCATTAGTATTCTGGGCAAAGAAGAATACATATGGTAGTTAGTTCCAGAATTTCTACACTGAAATAAATCTTGACTTCTAGTATTACGTTGTGGAATCCGGAAGCTTATCAATTCTAGCAATACCGGACTATCAACTAAATCATTTAGAATTTTATATAGAAATACCAAGTCAGAGAAAATTCTTCTGTCGGACAATTTGAGCATATTCAAATCATTTAAAATAGTGTTGTAGTTCAACATATTAGCTAGAATACCCATTTTAAAATTTAGAAAACGTAAGAATTTGTTTTGAATTCTTTCAATAGCTTGAACATGTATACTATAATGTGGATTCCAGATGGGAGAATTGTACTCAAGTTGACTTCTAACATAGGCAAAATATAACAGTTTAATACACTTTATATTGTTAAAATTTCTAGTAAGCCTAGTTATAAATCCCAACATTTTTAAGCCCTTATTAGAGATTTCTGTTATGTGGTTAACAAATGAAAGATTTGATTGAAAAGTGATGCCTAAGTCTTTAATTTGTGTTAATGTCTGAAGGGCATTGTTATCAATGTTGTAATTGTAAATCACTGGATTTTTTATTCGAAAAAATCTAACTATTTGACATTTTGAGATATTTAGGTAAAGTCTATTTTCATTACACCAAATTAATAATTTATTGATAATATCTTGAAGAATGTTGCAATGGTGAATATTTTGAATAATTCTAAAAATTTTGAGGTCATCAGCAAAAAGTAAAATGATTACATCATAAAATATTTTTGTAAGATCATTTATAAACAAGATAAATAAGATTGGACCAAGGTGTGAACCCTGTGGAACTCCACTTGTTGCATAAATTATTTCCGACAGAGAGGATTTTATTCTAACAATTTGTTGTCTTCCAGTAAGATAGCTTTCAAACCAGGCTAATATATTGCCACGTATACCAAGTTTTTCTAATTTCCAAATGAGAATTTTATGAGAAACTGTGTCAAAGGCTTTACTAAAATCAGTATAAATAGAGTCTACTTGTTTTTTTTCTTTGAAAGCATTGGTTATAAAATTTTCATAAATAATTAAGTTGGACAAAGTACTTCTACCTGGCATAAATCCAAACTGGTGAGGTGATATTATAGGTTTTATTTGTGATAAAAGTTTGTCAAGTATCAGACTTTCAAAGAGTTTCGGTATGGTGGATTGAATGCATATTGGTCTGTAATTACAAACATCACTTTTATCATCTTTTTTGAAAATTGGAGTTAAATAACTAATTTTCCACCTATCGGGAAAAATTCCACTGGATAAAGATAGGTTAAAAAGTTTGGTTAATGGAAGAGCAATTACTTTGATACATTCTTTGATAAATATTGTTGGGATATTATCTGGCCCAGCAGATTTGTGGATATCTAAGGATTTCACTTTAGTAATTACATCAGAGATACTTATGGTACACTGTGAAATATCAAGAGTTTCATCTAGAGTTGTTGTTGGATTAGGAGCATTATTTGAGTCTGTTGTATAAACACTTTTAAAAAATTTTGCAAATAAGTTAACAATACCATTAGTATTATTGCTGTGGCTGCCATTTAGATGCATAATGCTCGGGAAATCAGAATCATCTTCTTTAAGAGATTTCGAGTATTTCCAAAAATAACTAACATTATTTATTATGGAATTTTGAATTTCATTTATATAGTTACGGTAGCAGGTCATAGACATTTTTTTACACGAAGTTCTTAAATCTTTAAATTCAATGTAATCAGAATATTTTTGAAATAATTTATATTCTTTATGTTTAAGTTTTTTGGTGACAAGTAGATTTATAAGTTCTTTGGAGTACCATTTTGGATAGGTATTTGGCTTACATTTCATGATTGGTATATACATGCTAATAGCATTTTCCAAAACAGAATAAAATTTATTGGTAGCTGTGTTGATATCATCATATTGCACAGATGACCAATCAAAAGAGACAAGATAATTACAAATTTGCTCATAATCAGTTCTGAAAAAATTTTTGTAACTGAAAGACAGTTTACAAGTATTAACATGTACATTAGAAATAATAACTTCCAGTGGAGGATGATAAGTGTCAATTGGCACCAGCGGCTCACTACATTCTTCAATTACTAGTGACTCTAAATTAGAAAAACATAAGTCTAGAGTACGATTATTTTCATTTGGTATAGTATTTGCCTGATTCAGACCTAAGAATAACGCCATGTCAAGAATAATGCGTTCCGACTCACTAACACAGATATTATTGTCACTGTTCACCCAGTTCACTTTTGGAAGGTTATAATCACCAGCAAGCAAAAATGTTGCACTAGGATTCCTTTTTAAAATAGTTTCCACTTCCTCACTATGACACCTGTATACTTCATTGCTTGAATTTGGTGGGATGTAAATACAGCCCACAATAATCTTTTTATTCCTGGCAACATTCACTTGAAGGAAGATTTGCTCAAGTTGTTTGTGTTTAGTTGTAATTAAGTTTGCTTTATATTTCTTATGTGTATTTCTTATTTTTCTTTATTCTTTATGTTCTTAATTACAATATATATTTTTTTATATTTGTTTTGGTTTTATTTAAAGTGCAAAACCCTAAACTAATTAATCAACCATCTTTAAACTGTGTAGGCAAGTTTGATAATATGTGAAATATTCACCTTTAAACTTCAGTACTTCTCTAAGACGTGTGATTATCTTTAAGTTTGGTAAAAATAATATTATCTTTCTAGGGTCAACTACCTTGCACCAAACCCTAATGGGGTTTGCATATTCTCACCAGCTCTGGGCAGTTTAGACACTTGCACAGTATTCAAATGCTAAAGCGAGATTATTGTTAACATCGAACCAAATCCACCCGATACTTTTTTCCCCCATTATTCGTGTCCCGTGTAAATATTTTATTTTATTTATAACAGAAAGAAACAGTACAATAGATACTTTGGTTAAAAAAATTACAATTAATAAGTATGTTTCATTGTGGGTACATATTAGGTGTTTCATTGTGGTGTCTTATTTATGGTTTGCATGTTAAGTCATTAGTTACCGGGTGATGTATGTAGTGGGAAGGTGTGTGTATGTGTGAGTATGTGTGTATGTATGTATGTATGTACGCGCATTGAACAATTTATATTATTGATAAAATGCTCTTTTTAAATTTGGGCAATCGGAGAATAAGTCGATGTTAGAATTTAGACCAATACAATTGAAAATATGAAGAGCACGATTGATTGGCGAATTAGATGCTGCATTTGTCTTGTAATTAAGCGTGTGGAGTAGTTCTGTGTGGCGTGTACGTCTTAATGGTATGTTGAAATTAACCTGGGAAAAATGTTCGGTACAGTCAATTTTATTATTTAAAATTTTGTGTGTAAATGTCAAATCAGCTATTGCTCGCCTTTGTAGTAAAGTTTGAAATGTGCATTCAAAGTTATTGTTGAATTTTAAGAAAAGATATTTAATAAATTTGTTTTGAATATGTTCTATGCTATCTATGTATACTTTGTATGGCGGGTTCCAAATTGGTGAAGCATATTACAGTGTATTTCTGACTAATGCAGAATATAACATTAATACTGTACGCGGGTTACTGAACACTTTACTTATAGGAAGAACAAAACCAAGCATTTTATATTTAAATATAAGTTTTCTATCAAGGTGAACACCAAGATCTTTACATTCCTTTTTAGAGATGACAGGTTAATTGTTGAGTAACAACAGTTGACAATTGTTGAGTGTATTTAATTACATGTTTATTTCTGGTTAATGTCATAGTATGACATTTGGAAGCATTGCTTTCTAAACAGTTAACTTTGCAATATTATTGTGAACATCGAATAAAATCCATCCGATACTTTTCTCTCCCATTATTCGTGAACCGTAGCAAGTTCCGCGTGCATATTAAAAAAGATATATCCCTGTTATCATGAACTGGCTGGGCGGACCATAAATGTACCTAAGTCGGGGGCGACCGTAGAAGTTGGAATTTGGTAAAATAAAAGCCAGGCAGCGAATAACGTGGAGCAAGTTTCAAACAATGGCGGTCGGTCTTGTCTCCAAACTTTCCCGCTATTCCGAATACTTTCCGCAGTCTCTTTCGCCCGGGAATAATACCCAAAACAACATTATTATAACCAGAAGATTTGTTTCTGTTGTCATGATAATAAAAAGTAACCACACTTGAAAATACTCGTACGGTAACGAATATTTATTTGAATTTGTGTACGGCAAGGCACCTTACTTGCATATTAGTAAATGATTACGTAGGAGTATCCGACTCGTGAATCAAATATCCTAGTTTCGGTTGTCTGTAAAGCGTTTTTGTCTTACGTGAAATCTGGTGAATGAACTCAAAGTTTAATAAAGTAATATGTTTGAAAATTTAGCGTAAATTGGGAAATCATTGACTAACGTTCCTAAAACATAAAAATTATACAAGTAAGTCGTGAATGATGGAGATCAAGGGCGGATCCAAGATTTTTTTTCTGGAGGGGGCACAAGAGGTGGACAAATCAACAATTAAAGTTCAAGTATGTATAGGAAGGTTTATGAAAGTGTCAAAACAATAGAAAATGAAATGTTTAATAAAGACAGTTTTTGCATCTAAGTATATACTGTGATGGAATATCCACAATACACAAAAGAACCGTATGGTATTTTTGTGTATAGGCTGATAGAGATATTGAAAGAAGGTTGACTGCAGGGAACTCCATCAATGGAGGACTGAACGCCGTTGGCACCAACAAAAAACTGTCCAAAGAAGCGAAGCTAGCCGTCCATAATGGAGTACAGGGTGGAACACTTTTCTATGAAAAAATTTTTTTTTTCGAAATTCAAATTGGAATACCAGGTAAAAGTTGCATTATGTAATTGTTAATAACACTTCTTTTGATTTTGGAAGTTCTAGCTCGACAGCTTGAGCTCCTGCCATAGACTTGAAATTTTAATTTATAGTTTTTATAGACGTTTTGTATTATCCACCCTATAAACAAAATCTGTGTGAGAAATGTAAGGCTGATGTAAGCATAATGAGTAAGATCAGGAAAGGGACCCTCAGATGGTTTAGGCATGTAGAGCGAATGAGAGAAGAAAATAGTGTGAGAAGAATATACGACGCAAATGTGAATAGAAGAAGAAATCGGGGACGCCCAAGGAAGACATGGCACGATCAAGTGAATCAGATTCTTGAGTCGAGCCATATCAAAAGTCAGAATTATAAAAGAGTGCGTATGAGACGATGTATGAATGTGAGTGAGGCAGAGAGTGTGTAACAAGACCGAGTTGTTTGGAGGTCAGTCCTCTCCGCCTACACCTGCGGGGAAATACGGCGTGATGCTTATTAGTTAGGAATGATAAAATGTGTAAAAAATCGTGTACCCATTTATAGCGAAATCTTAAAAAATGAGAACATAACTGCATTCAAAATATTGGTGTAGCAGGAAACAAAATCAGATCTGGTCAACCAACACATCTACAGCCATTTCAAGCGACGTTTCAATTCTGGATGGTGGTCTTACACGAAGGAATTCCAAGAATATCTTCACCCTTGAACGTGCCACAAGTATACTGTATATATATGTTTTTTAATTAATTAATTGTTAAATAACACGAATTAATAACGTAAAACTTATATGCGCACGCCGGGATTTGAACCCGCCACTTTCGGATTGCTAGTCAAGAGTCTTACCATAGACCACGGAGGCAGTCAAGTACTTTAAGTTATTTTATATATTTTTTAAATGTGTACGAACCTTTGACCTAAGCACGCAGTGATGATTTATTTAGGTTTATTCTTTGGTGGAAAACCGACATTTTTAGTTTTATTGACGAGGGTCGCAATCATTGAATAAATCACCATATTAAATATATTATATCACTTTTTATGTAATAAATCTTTGTTTTCTCCGATGGGGAGGAATAAAGAACAGGGGAAAAATAACTGCATTATTTTCAAATATAAATCTATAGCATATTCAATGTCAAAAAGAAATTTCGTATTATATACACCATTTAATAAAGAAACTTAATATGTCTGTCTGATGTGATAATCTAGCTCCCCTTCAAGACGAAATTCAATTCTTTTAAAGAAATAAAAGTCACTTACAACAATGAAAATACGGTAGCATTTTTTCCGATTCGAATATCAACTACGGTATATAAAATATTTTCGGTAATGTAATATAATTAAGTATTTTTTTTTTGCGCTATGAATCCGTCTTTTAGAAAATGGCCGTGCGGTGCAGGTGTCAACATTTTATTAGAAGTAACTGTATGAGCAAATGTCTAATGGATGCGTATTTTGAAATTATACAATGCCAAAACATATCATTTACTAGCTCTATATGGTTTTAGAAGTTTAAATAAATACATTATTTGCAAAGTTTTTCTTTTTTTTTATAAAGAAAGACAATTATTTCCGATTTACAAATAACTTGACAACATTTGAAATTATTCTCCTACCACCACACTAAGCGAAATATTTCGCGATTGAGGACTTACCCAACCGATGAAGGAATTTTTTTTTTAAAATTTGTTTATCTATATATAAGCTATGTTTACATTATATTATTCGATGCCTGTCTCACTAGGGTATACCTGAGTCAAGACAGCCGTAGAGGTACATAAATGAATATCATTTACAAGAACATTTAAGAATATCATAAGAATATTCAAGGTTAAATACATATTAATTTGAATACAATTAAGTGAGAGTTATCTTGTAAATTGAAGGAAGAGATGAAGTTAAGTAGTAAATCCTGTCAAATCTGTGAATGGAGTTAGATTATACAGGATTTTATTATTCTAATTTGTTCTATATGGGTAAGGACGTACGTAAATTGATATTTCTGTCTATTTGTAATTTATTTTGCAGATGTTTGCAGTAGTTTGACGTCCAATACTTATAATCCATTTCTCTATATCTAGTTTGAATTTGGTTATTGATTCAGTTTGTTTAATCGTAGCTGGTAGTGTATTGTGTAGTTAGCAAGCTATTTATTTAAAGTGTTTTGTCCAAAGGTGGTTTTAGAAAAAGGAGTTTGGAGAAGTTCTTTGTTTTTGGCTCGGGTATTGTTTATCGTTTGTATTGCTTTGTACAGGGTTTAATTATTGGTATGTAAATTAATTATGAAGATCTTGCGTAGAGTTGTTTAATGTCCATAACGTTGAAAGTATTGAAGATCGTATCAGTGCTGGTAGTAAGAGGCAGTTTATTAATTATTTTTGTGATTAGTTCTTGTACTTTAATGATGGGGTCGAGAGCGCTAGACAAAGTGTTACCTCAAGCTAAAATTCCGTATTCGATGTGTGATTGGCATTGAATTCACATGACCTGGATGGGACCCAAACGCGATGCCAACTCAGTCACTGACTGGTCAATAAGTATGGTGACCCGATAGTTTATCCGTATAAGCACCTCTTTATTCTATCTCTGCATAGTTTAAAAATAAGCGTTGTCATCCTCTTATAAGTCATTTCGAGAAATTCAAATGAACATTGTCAGTGTGTTCGTAACTCGGAAATGCTCATTTTCTTAAAGTTAATCCTATACATATAAATTAGCTGTTTGCGTGAGCTTCTAAACCCGAAAACTAACTTTAAAATAAAAGATTGCCGACATGAATGAAGAAATTTTGATACGTTAAAAATTCCTTTTACAAAGTTTTGTTCTGGTGGTTTCGTTGCAATTAAATAAAAAAACTTTTTATAATTACATGAAACGTAGCTTGCATTAATGTGATTCAATTTCTGAAAAATGAGTCTATGCTTGCGTGTATATGCATGAAATCAGTCAAAAGTTGAAATTATTGACAGTCTATCTGCCGAGTTTCAGCTCGATCGGATGTTCGAAAGTGGGTAAATTTTCACTTTCAAGATTCCATATCATTCATACTCTCCTCTCAATAAGCGATGAATGCAGATGATTTATTTATTTATTCAATGATGTAACGATCATTTTGCACATTCTGCAGGACGATCCGTTATTTTATTTTACTTTTATTATATCTTTATTTCTTTCACTTTAATTGTTATAAAACCTAGGTCTCAAGGAATATGGCAGATTAAGTATTGCATCGCCTATGCGAGTCCTGCTAGAACAAAATATTCACAATTACATAAAACCGAAGCACTGTGACTTGATAAACATTTTTTATGCTATTATTTTTTAAATGAATTTGAAATTGTGAAAATAACAGTCTTCATGGAAAATAAACCAAATCTCGTGTAGTATTGCAACCACAATATTGAAAACTAGCCGCCAATACTGCTGAAAAGGGTGACCATGCAATTTTCCGCCTCTGGTTATTGTGATTGTTTTCCCTTACGCTTTAATACACGTTCTGATGCATTTTATACAGCATTACTAGGAATTTACTGGGATAGAAACGTGGATTAGAGAAACAGTGTGGAAATACACCAAAATTCCAAAATGCCGTGTCATGATTTAAAAAATTCAAATAGGTACAAGGTTGTTAATTTTTGGTTTATTGTTTTTCAAAATTTCAATCCTAGCAATTATCAGTTGGTCAACAGGATGTTAATTTGATTAAAAATTAGTTAATTTATTTTAAAAAATCAATTAAAATTGATGAGTTGACCGGTCAGTGGCTGAGTTAGCATTGCGTTTGAGTCCCACGCAGGCGTCGCGTATTCTATTCCTCGGCTGGCCATGTCCTCCATCTCGACACTAGTAAAATTTTACTCTCAATGTAGTGATAGTAGGAGATTTTCTAATTTCGTCAAGTTATTCGTATCCCGGGAATGTTTGTCTCTCTTAAAATAAAAATTACAATGTTTGTTCAATTACAATATTTGTCTGATTACAATATTTGTTCAGTTACAATGTTTGTTCAATTATAAAGTTTGATAAATTACAATGATTGTTTAATTACAGTGTTTGTTTAATTACAATGTATGTTCAATTACAATGTTTGTTTAATTATAATGTAAATATATGTACGTAATATTATTACTAATTTGAATATAATTATTCGGACTGTCACTATTAACACACATAACTTAGTGTAAAGCATCTTAAAAATGAACTCCAAAAAATCCTAGCTTAGTAGTTAAGATATACAGGGTGTCCGGTGGTAAAGTGCATTAACTTCGGGAGGTGATTCTACATGATGGTAGGAGTAAAAAAGATAAATAAATTTTTCCGAAATTCAAACTTTGAAGAGTACTTTTCAGGTAAAAACGTAAAATCGGTCCGCTGTGTAGTGCCGGCGTTACTATTTAGCATAGTTTCCAAATCTACCGTCCCGCGCCCCCCGCGCTCAATGAACTCCTCGCTACCCCATTCCGTCAGTCAGCTGTTGATATTTAAATACGCCGCAGATGCTTCGCGATGAATTTTACCGTTTATTCGCAAATACAATGTATCTTGCAGTGTTTCTCTGTAAGAATTGTGTTATTAATACTCGAAACTTGTTACATTAGTGTTCAATTAGTTATTAATAATTTGTATAGTAAAAAGTGTAAATTCATATGAATATTGTTATTTTAGTGCAGTTCTCAGTTGAATTTGGTTTAAAACATTATAAAACATACGATTTTGTTGCACATTGTAAAACGGCGAACTGTCAGTCTTGTTATTGTTTACAATTTACATGTTGTTTCCATGGATACGTGCCACTCATAAATATGCAACGTTGCCGCATTGACACTGTCAAACTCACAGCGAATTTATCTGGTAAGTGTGTACCTTCACTAACGATTTTTAGTAGGTATGTCTTTTTGTATGGAAAAAAAAGGTTGGAATTTCGGAAAAAGTTGTTTATCTTTTTTACTCCTAGCATCATGTAGAATCACCTCCCGAAGTTAATGCACTTTACCACCGGACACCCTGTATAACTATGTAGATGAGAGAGGACGGGAACTCCACGTTAGGAATCAAGAAATGGAAGGAGAAAGTAAAAGTCTAGAAGAAGACTTCCATAGTGGTTCTTGACTCGCACACCGAAGGTCGCGAGACCGTATCCCGGCGTGGCAAATAAATTTTATTTGATTAATTTGTGTTATTTCACAATTTATTCATTTAAAATAATATTTGCGGCACGTTCCAGAGTGGAAGATACTCTTAGTATCGCCCTGGTGTAAGACCACCATTCAGAATTGAAACGTTGCTTTGAATGGCATTAGCCGTGTTTGGTGACCAGATCTGAATAGCCAGGTATTTCCCCACCTTCCTCTTCCCTATCTCCTTCCCCTCCCCACTACCTTCAGCCTCACAACATACTCCAATTGGGGATGCCATAGTCTCACTGGCTTCAGACTGGAGCAGTTTGGACTCTTGTGCGGTTCATAGTTGAGAGGGAGATATAAGTTAGTAAAGTTTTACTACAGTCGTGTGGTCTAAAGCACACCCGTCTTTTTTGTCAGTGCCAACGGCAGTCCTCCATTAATAGAGTTACCTGCATTCACACTTCTTTCCATATCTATATACATATGTGTATTTTTTACCGGCATCTTCCGCAAAATCGTACCCCCTTCGATAGCGTGCATTTTCCGCACATACCGGATCACGCCAATTTCCGTGTTTTTCTGTTTTTAATCCGATTCGCCTCAATTTAAGTATTCTTAATTTAAAATCGTGCATCGCTCGAATGCCGCCATACCGTTTCTGTATATTTTTTCGATCAGCCCTTGCCGCGGCGAACAAGAGATTTGTTTTTTTTTCGTGGCGAACCGGGCCTATTGTATAATCAAATTAATCGTCCGCTAGCTTCATCCAGAGTAACGAGTATGCAGGATTAAAAAATACACCTACACATTAAATACCAGGTGTAATTTAACTATAGCTTTTACAACATTCATTCAGACAACATTGAAAAGATTCAACGGAAGTTTCTAAGGTTTATAAACTATAAATTGCATATTCCTATACTAAACATTGATTACAATTATCTCCTGGATAAAACGTCTCTATTGAAACTTTCAGAAAGAAGAATAAGCACAGATTTAATATTATTACATAAAATACTGCATTACAAAATTGACTGTTCTGAATTACTTCAATTTATCAATATCCATGTTCCCCAAAAATCGTGTCGACATTTATTACCCTTCTACTTCAATAACACCAGGACACTAGCTTATCAAAATTCTCCGTTTCCGAGACTTCACAGTCTCGGAAATAAATATTCTAATCTAGGTGATATATTTCATCTTAAAACTAATCAGTATAAACGTTGTATATTCTATCACTTTTATTCTTCTAGGCACAAATAGATTTACATAATTTCTTCAATTTTTGTTTATATTGAATATGAGACTTCTTATCATTTTTACATAATATGTATTTTTATTCTATTATTTGTTTTGTTGTTACGCTGTTTTGTGTATTTTCTTTTCTCATTGTATTCATTGTTTGTTACTCAATTTATAAATTATAATGTAAAAGCCCATCAGGGCGTGTAATAAATAAATAAATAAATAAATAAATAAAATAAAGAATAAAAAAATTCAATTCAACATTTTCGTGCAAAAAAAAATTCCCCTTATTTTTATAAATTCGAGTATTTTTGCGTAGAATATTTTTTCAATGCATTTTGCAATGAACGAGTCTTTTAAAAAAATGTTAAGGGCCATTAACCAGCCAGCGGCCGAGAATTCAAATTTTGTCGAAAGATGTTCTTACGATTGTACAGGGCGGTTGTAATGAGAAAGATTAATTATTCTCCGTACCAGCTTTTTAAAATTATAACTCAATATCGATTTTATTTCATTCAAAATTCACTTTAATTTATACCAACATTCAAAAATTCAGAAAAGCGTGTTGATAAAACTATTAAAATTATGTACTTTTTGTTATTATTTTTTGATCATAAGTATTTTTAATTTTTCAATAATATCTGAGCAAAATATAAACTCTTAAATATATTAGTTTCAAAAAATCTTAAATATAAGACCGTAAATAAATAGACTAACTGTAGTATTTTCGGCACAAAATACGTGCTTTTTTTAAAACTTTTATTTAAACTCAAATTAAAATTTTGAAAAGTAGCTTTCTCAGATAATTTATTGATTTAGTTTACTGCTTGATTATATGATTTGAAATGTGTGTTGTATAAAACAAAATTTTGTTTGAAAATTTAACAAGTCTGCCAAAGACCTACGGTAAAACCTTATTGTACTAAAAATAAACATATTTTATCAAAATTTAAAACAAAGCTTTACTAGATGAAAAAATAGTCTTTCGAAATCAATTTATAATTTTTTTGTGGAAAAGAGTTAATACGTCTAGAATTTGATTTAAAAATAACATTTTCCGGTTTTGTCTGGTTATTCAATTGGCCCAATCCCTCCAATTGGCTCCAATTAATCAAATATTTTAGAACAATTTTAGCGTTTTACGAAAGTTCTATTCAAGTTCTGTTATTATTTCAGTTTTATGAATCAACTGGCCGTATAATGAAACAATAACAGAATTTACACAGAACGCGAAAATCGACCTCAAATATTTGATGAATTTTTTAAATTTATGTAACAACTCGTCCGTAACGTTTAAAAATTCATTTATTGGAAATCTGAGAACAATCCTAATCGTCACAGAACCTACACAAAAATAAATATACTTTAAAGTTTTATTAGAATAAATTTTTAAGGTTATTAAATATGTAAATTCTAATAAATCTAAACGTAAATATGAATTACAGATAATTAAAAAGGTGACGGTCATAATTGGGACACGAACCCAGGATCTCTCGTCTCACCGCTATTCAAGTTGCGACCGTTACCTGTAAATATTTCTGTGTCTTGTTCTTTTTCATATTTTCGTTAAGATTTATTATTCAAAAAATACGTTAACTGAAACTAAATATAAGGGTAATTTTTTTTATCCCATGTGGAATTTTGATATTTCGTCGCAAGTTACTTATGATCTGTCACATTCGTAATACATTTAGAAACATTCCGAGTTGATATCAAATTTTGAACGTAAACTAAAATGAAATATGTAAGCAGATTAAAGACTTTTTCAATCGTATATATAATATTACAAACCAACACAATGCAATTTGAAATATAAAAATTTTATTTTAAATGTGGTCGAAATTTGTATGACCGTTTAGTCGCTTACCGATAATTTTCTTTTTTTTGTTTCAATGTAAAAATACAACAGTATATACTACTAAAAAAACACGAAGCGACAAGGATGTTGGTTATCTAACAAATGGTTCCCGGGGCGAAGATACCCAACTACTTTACTAATGCTATCTATGTACCGCGTAAAGGTAAAAAATATTTATTAAGGTGTGTTTATGAACCTTGTGTTGTATACCTTGTGAATTGTTAACAGTTTGAAACGTTACGCAGTTCTTCATTTCCGTGTATCATAATTAATTACGATAATAATCTCATCGTTCTGTCTCTATGTCTTTGTAAACCAGCGTTAGTTCGTTTTACTCTCGTAGCGTTGCAGCCTAGTGCTCCATATAAAACGCGGTTCATGCCTCGCAAACTTGTCAAGTTCGTTGATGGTCATTGTTGATTAAAGGCAAACTTTCATCAACCGTTTAAATCCCACCAGCTCTTGGCTAAGTAACTTGTCATGGTATTCCCGAGTAATTACAGTTGGCATGGCACGAGATTCACGCCAACAGTAGTTTGCCAGCCGACATTGTTTGGAAATTGCCGAGTTGGAACTATCATTATAGGGCTCGAGGCTCCTCTCGCGTGCTTACGATGAAACCGACTATAATTCAATATTAAATTATTTTCGCAAATACCATGATCGGCTTTTTATTGCACAGTTGTTTAATTGGCAGTGGGTAGGATCAGCACAGTGTATTTACAAGAGTTATACATTGAATTGTGCAATTCACACGTGGTAGAAGTGAAATCTTCAGAAAACTAAATTAGAAAAGAGTGGGGAGACCACGAAGCATTTTTTTTATCAATGTGAAGGATGATTATTTCCATTTTTTTTCGAATTCCAATGCACCTTTTCCTTATAAACAATCCAACAATCCTTGGTCTGCCGAATGTCTGGCCGCTAAGGTTCGGCAGGCACTTTATATCACTGAGACTTGCATAGTACCGTTGATTTATCGTATTTTATGGATCCGAAAATAAGCCGTGAATTAATAAATATTTTATTGCTAACTTATTCTCATATCTCGTATGTGTTTGTCCCTTTTAGTATCACTCGCTTCCCTTTCATCGATTTCATCGATTCAAATCACAACGGTGCTAAAGAAGTTTTCACTTTAAAAATGCTTTGCAATCTAATATCGAAGCTTCAACATTTGTTACGTAGCATAATGCTCTACAATTAGAGGTAAAATTGCGTACTAATATCTCGTCGATGCATGTTCCACGAGCGATAATAATCGGTGCGCTGCGCGTTGACCGTATTTTGTAGTCTCCGGTCAAACTGTTACCGGGAGCCTTAGAGATCAAATCGGACTAATTGAACGAACAAAATTGGAACCAATTTTTTGATTGAGCGACAATTTAACGTTTTTCAGTTTTTATTTGAATACCGCACAAGAGTCTAAACCCTTCTCTTCGGAGCCAGTGGGGTTGCGGCATCCACTTCTGGAGTATATTGTGGGGACGAAGGAAATGATAGCCATTTCTGCCGAGCGATTGTCTATGTTTTGTGAAATCGAGATAGATTTCGGAAGGGAATGCTAGTCAAGAGCCTTACCGCTGGACTATTGAACTGGCATCATTGATCCCTTCGGCACCCGTGCATAGTCGGGAAACGCACTAAAACGCGTGCCCAACATATGTACACGGATGATCTTTGTCACAGAACGGGTCACTTCTACGGCTCGTCCTTGATTTACTGGTATTTGCATAGACATCCAAATGGATAGACAAGCAGTTACAGATGAGGGGTAAAACCAAACTATGGAGAGCGGAGAGGGGAAAGATGACTGTCATTCGTTGAACAATCAATCTGACAGTATATAGGCATCTCGCATTACAATATCACCATTTAGTTCTTAAAAGCCAAATCTGCTTTGAATGAATAGACCTTTTTACATGGGAGCGCGAATTGCTTGCCACGTTCAAAACATATTTGCTAAGGCCAAATGCTCGCCCCAAAAAGACTCGCGCCAATACACATATCAATATTTTGTTACCGTGTTTAGTTAAAACACTTTTACAAATGTTTCATAATTTACTTACCCCTGTAACCAGCGACGAGCACATTGGAGTACCGCCCACATTCCCTATGTGTACATTGATACGTAGATATATTGTATAGCACAAGCTGCCGTTATTTCGTTAAATGTATGGATGTCAGCTTCTCGCTGTTCACGGCAAGAATGATGACGTCACACATTTTAGATTCAAGCGAGGCTATATCCCCTCCCCATGGAGCGAGCCGGTTCTAAGGAGGAGCTACAGCCGGCGCCATGTGGAGGGGGAAATAATACGTTTTTATCACTTAGGGCAGGTCCAGATATATTCATATGTCCGTGGGTATTTGTGTTTCCTCCCTTCTACAACATTGTTCTCTTCCAGACCATGTTCACTCCTTCCCCTCCTCAAAAAGACCCTTCATAGAGCACTGTCAAAGATGACATAGGTCCTAAGGGAAATGAGTTTCGGCAGGGCCTACCGTTGGAAAATATGTGGTTATTCGGATGTGGTCACCAGAGATGTCTAAAACCAATTTAAGCATCTTTTCGGAAGGAAAGCAAGAACAGCATACTTCGGCGTCATGCTACCGAGCTGCAGGAAAAATGGGCAAAAATCAAAGGGCATCGGAAACAAAATTGTTACTGAATAACATTCGTTAGTAGACAAGTATTTAAGATATCAAAGTGCTTTTCCGATTTGCAGAACCCAAAAATGCTTGAAAAGACTGTGACTAACATTATTTGAGAAATAAAGCACCCGGAAGAGGAAGCGTCTGTTTACATAAGTTGTTTTATTAATTTATCTGTTTTAAAAAAGCTTTCGTTTTAAGTTTTAAAAGCTCTTCTTTTAGGAAGACACCTTGAAAATAAATTAAAATAGAAAAATCATTAATTACTATCTTCTCATTCATTAAAGGTTACTTTTAAAATATTTCGTAAATAAAAAATCTAATTATAGAGCGTCTAATTGAGAGCTTCAAGGAAATTAATAAATTTAATTTACTTTTTTTTGTTCATTATAAAAATTACCAAGTAAAAACGTTTATTTCCTACGATCCCTTGCATTTAAAATTATTTTAAGTGTTGATATTTTTTTAAGTTTTGAGATAAGGAGGAAAGTATATTCGATTGCTGACCAAAACATCAAATATTATTTTAACGTTTCTATGTTTCACATATTAAATATGTTTTAAAAAAACACCGGAAGGCATAACGGTCGGGTACATTAGTATGATATTTTGAAATATTCCTCTAGTGATCCAGAAAACGTCAACATTTTGTTTAGTTCACTACAGATTCTTTCGGCATTATAATTGATTTGGTGGTGTTTATGAATTATATGAGTATTTTTCTATATAGAGTACTCACTTTTACATACAATTGCATACCCAACTCAAATATCGTTTTTTTAGATGTCTGACTAATCAACTGGACAATCAAAAACATAAGAGCAAGTAAGAGTACCTATAAAATAAATAAAAACATTATTATAAACAGTTTTTGTAGGCTAACAACTTTGCGTCCGCATTATTATTTTTTTTTATTGGTGCAGTAATATATCTGTTTTCAAACTTATTTTTTGTCTCCGACTTTGTTTTTGTTGCATATCAATGACCTTTTGTCGTATGCATTTATTAATTGTTACACATGATAACAGTACCTACAGTCCACGAAAGCTTTTTGTTTGACAAGCCCCCAAAGGGCACACAAACTCCAACGGCTCGGAGGGCTTTGAAGCAAAGTATGGACGGTTCCTCGAGAGTGTTTCCTCTTGGGGTAAGAATTAAAATTTAATTAATTAATTAAGAATTTAAAGTTTCAAAGACTTAATCATGTCTGATTAATCTAAAAGGGAAAGAAATGAAAATCTAGCCTCATTCATCGGAAGCAGTCTTCCAAAAAGGCCCTCCATTGACATGCTTAGTGTAACTCTAAGTTACCAGCTCAGGTGTTGGGGATCCATCGAAGCCAGCGTTAAGTTGGCCTCTCAGAAAATGTACAACACATAAAAATGTAATTGATTTTGTGGATCTCACTGGGTACTTTGCCTCTACTGAGTCCTCTATTTTACAACTTAATTAAAATTCAATTCACAGGTAAAATTGGGATAAGTTTTAAAATTTTCACGGCCAAAAGCATTTTCATAATTATTTTTTTTGGGTGTTATGCCGTGTTGCGCTACCTCCTTCTTTAGCCAACGTTTCGGACATCGTTGCAGTGTCCATCATCAGGGCAGATCCGGCAGATCCGGTAGATGTGGGTAGCGCAACACGGCATAACACCCCAAAAACAAATAACGAAAACAGGTAAAATTATTTATTAAATTGGAAAAAAATAAAATAAAACTGAGATGAAATTAAATAAAATATCAAAATAAACGAGGAAATGAAAATATTTTTAAAAATCGGAAACACTATGCGGTACGGTTGAATACAATATTTTATTCTGTATTACATATACGTTTTATTCTTTTACATTATAAACTTTTAGTAATATCGACTTTTTTGTTAAAATCGGTCTTTTAATTTTGTTCCTAAAATTTTTTCCTCTTCCTTTTTTTAACGAATGAAAGGCTGTTGAATGCTTTTATTGCCTTTTTATATAAATACCTCACAAGAGTCCCAGCTGCTCCCGTATGGAGTAAGTGAGACTATGGCATCCCCAATCGGGGTATGTTGTAAGGCTGAATGTTGGGAGTGGAGAAGGGAAGGAGATTGGGAAGAGGAAGTAGGGGAAGTACTTGGCTATTCAGATCTGGTCGCCAAACACGCTAATGCCATTTCATGCAACGTTTTAATTCCGAATGATGGTCTTACACCAGGGCGATACTAAAAGTATCTTCCACACTGGAATATGCCGCAAATATACCATCTATTATTTTTAATGAATTAATTGTAAAATAACATAAATTATTTATTGAAATAAAATTTATTTCCCCAAGCCTGATTCGATCCCGCGTCCATAGCCTAGACTAGACCACGCCGGCCGTCATTAATGGCCTGGTATAAATTTGAAGTGTCTTTAATAATAATAAATAATATTTAGCTAATTTATATAGCGCCGTTTTTGTAAAAAATTACCTCAAGGGCGCTGTACAAATAAGTATTAATACAGTAAACACAAGCCTAGTAACAAAGCTTTGTAACAAAGCTTGTGTTTACTGTATAAATTAGGAGTTTTTGCATTTTTTTGGTTGATGGTCTAACTGGTCTGAAAATTAAAGTTTTTCTTCGTTAATTTTCTTTTTGCTAAAAACGTGTAGTTTAATGATTTACCTATTTATTTATTAACGGTATAACGGTATAACGGTATTTGACTGGTCAGTGGTTGAGTGGGCATAGCGCTTGGATCCCATCCGGGCGTCGCGTGTTCAATTCCTCGGCTGGCTAAGTCCTCCATCACAACACAAGCAACATTTTTCAGCTTTCTGTGGTGGTAGTAGGAGATTTTCAAACATTGTTGGGTTATTCGTAACCCGGGAATGTTTGTCTTTCTTTTAAAAAAAAAATATATATATATATATATATATACCATAAAAACTTATTACATGTCACAAAATATTTGTTATACTTAAGAAATAATTTAAAAAAAGAGTTATAAATTAATTGTGGCATTTGATTAAGAAATGACACAAAGTGCTACAATTACATTCAATACTATAGTATAAATAAAATTAATATTGATTAAAAATATATGACAGAATAGCCTTCTTGTACCTAGCTTCCGTGCAGTTAAATAGATCCGCCACATGTGCGTATCTGTTACTAACTTCATGTAATCTAGGTAAAAGCGAGTGTTTCGTGTACTCAGTCCTGTTGTTGATACAATAAAACAAGATTTTAGAGCGAGTTGCTCTAGTGGGTATATGAAATTCGATGAGCTTGGTTAAATCAGGACTGTCTATTCTACCATTTACAATTTTGAACATAAATGATGTTTTTATATAAAATTGACGTAGGTACATCTAGTACTTCATACAACCAGTTCTAATATATTTACTCTGAAATGCATTTCGCAGGGGTTTTATTATGACTTATTTTCCGCTTCGCAACTTTATGGATGGACCATTACTTCCTTCAAAGCACACAGATATTCCTTGAATCAGTGGCTTTTAACCATTTTTTATGAATAAATATCTACTTATACTTTACATAGACAAAGAGTGGCTTTACTACTCGGTTTCGCCCGAAGATTGCATCGAAAGAATGCGTTTCGCATAATTCTCAGACAAATAAATATTTTTTTAAAGCTCTATGGCTCATGACAGATATGATATTTTCACGTGATAAAAATAGATTTTTTCTTATTTCGCTAAGCAAGAATTTTATTAAGAAGAATTTTCTGTTGCCAGAGCCCAATTTTGCTGCTTCAGATATCAGGCCAACAAATTATCTACTTTAAAGTAAGAATAGTTAATTCGTTAATTCTCTGATGAGTTCTTAAAAATAATGTGATTGAAGAAGGTGACAGCATTGGACCTAATAAAGTTTGAAAACAGAGTTCATTTTACCTAAAAAAGGAAACAAAATCAATTTCTTTTCATAAATTCCGACGAATAAATAAAATCCCTGGGAGAAAGACTTGAACCACCAGATTTAAATGTCCGGGTTAAATTTTCCCCACAGGAAAAACTAAACCCTTTCACACACTTCCCCAAATGATCATCTAGTCAACCCACGCTATGCAATTACAAGTATTATAAATACAAAATAATACAAGAACAACATGTCGACCTACTAGAGACCAAATGGGAATATAATTCACCGACTCCAGATATTTTCATATCAGAGGGTTCGGCTCTGTGGCATTTCTAATTGAACCTATAAATCCTACTGATCCCTCAATATAAATATTTAAAAAGTCTATTATTTATTATTTATTTATTATTTCTATAATCTTTATCATTTCTAAATTATTTTGGAGGCGGGAATGGGTACCGTCGCCCCGGGAACCTTTATTGGATAACCAACACCTCTACCATAGGTCACCCCAAGTGGATCGCTACGTTTGGTGATTTAGCAGGGGTGCCCGGGTTCACGGGGTGAGGTTTGTCTAGGTCTTGGAGGCGGATGACCAGGACACACTGAACCCCAGATTCCTTCATAATCATGGAAACCATTTGAATGTAACGCCATTTTTGAACAACTGTTTGGACAGAAATTTCGGTATACAATTGTATCGGTATGCCAAGTCCTCTCTTAGATCGGGGAGCTAAGTCCTCTCGTAGATCGGGGTGCCAAGACCTCTCTTAGATTTCGTAGTGTATTTCCCTTTAATACATTTAAATATATTATTACCTATTTTAGCCCTCTGATCCAAAAGTGTCGACTATATAATAATATTATAGAGTTTTCTGAAGTAGATAGTTTTGTCTTTAATTTATACATTTTCAGAAAAAAATGTCCTATTGACCAAAAATTTTTAACAATTGTTGGGCTAATTCTGTTGCCTATACTGCTGTATTACTCTCTAAATTGTTTCAGCCTTCGTGTCCTTTTCCATTCCCCTTCCGCCTCCCTTCCCCCTTCCCCTAACGTTAAGATTCCCCCCTTCCACCTACCCTCTTTCCTTCAATCCGTCTTGCGACCCCCCCCCCCCTCCTCGTACGTTCTTCTTCCACCTTCCCCGCATTCCCCCACCAGCGTAATTCTTCCACATTTCCTGCCTTCCTCCTCCCTAGTCCCCCTCCTCCGAACACCCCCCAACTTCGTTCGCTCACCTCCGAATTCCTCTCTCCCTCCCTCCCACTAAACTATATGAAATACACTAATTTCAAAAAATTTATAAAAATTACGCCAGAGTCCACCAGTATTTATAAAAACCTTCTCGGTCATACCAATAACAACTCACCAAAGATCCATCGCAATCAGATGAATAGTATCGGAAATAATTTCATAACGCCAGAGCTTACCCCTATATATTGGAACCGTTGCAGGCAAGCCCACAACAAATGGCCAAAGTTTCATCGCAATCGGATGAATGATTTAGGGACCGCATAAAGGACAAACAAAGAAACATTCATTTTTATATATTAAAATTATGATATAAAATTATATGTAGATTTAGACTGAATATTTCTTTTATATTATTATTTTGATTATTCTTAATTATAATTAAGAACATCTGTAAGAGCACAGTATAAATGACTATTAAGAGAGACAAGACCAGACCATACAGGAAATATGTTATTTTTAAATAAAATTTTAGCCGTATTGACTCTTTTCCCCAAAAAAGTATAAATTGATTTCGAAAGATGTTCTTTTATCTGGTAAAGCTAGGTTTTAAATTATGAGAAAATGACTTTATTTTTAGCATAATAAGATTATACCGTAGGTCCTTGGCAGATTTGTTAAATTTTCAAACAAAATTTTGTATTATACAACCCCCATTTCAAATCATTTAATCATGCAGTAAAATAAATCTAAAAAAATATCTGGGAAAGCTATGTTTCAGAATTTTAATTTAAAAAAACATCTATGCACGTTTACTAAAATACTTCCGTTTGTCTACTTATTTACGGTCTTACATAATAACGTATCTAAGATTTTTTTACGTTCCTATTTTGCTTCGATATTATTAAAAAATTATAAATACTTATGATAAAAAAATATTTACAAAGTACATAATATTAATGGTTTTATCATCACGCCTTTCAGCTTTTTTAGATGTAGGTAGGTATAAATTAAAGCAAATTTTAAATGAAATAAAATCGATATTGAGTTATAATTTTAAAAAGCTGGTGCCGAGAATAATTAATCTTTCTCATTGGAACCGCCCCGAACGATCGTCTTTCGAAGAAATCTGGATTAAGTAATATTTTTTTATAGTGTAGTAAAATTCACCCTTCTCACAGAAATATTCCAGCAAGAATATCATAATATTTCAAAACCACTGTCCTCGCCTTGCTAGTCTATGACCATAGTCAATAGAAAAGTAATTTTGCCTTTGCCGAAGCTATAGTCTCTTCACAATGCTTTGGTTTGTTGTGTGTTTTTTCTCAAACATCCACGAAGCTATCTTGGCTGAAAATGCTCCAGAAACAGAATGATGGAATTTTATACAAAGATTTTTCTTCCATAACCTCTCTCTATCTAAGCTTTGCCAATTCTTTCCCTTTGAGGGACGAGAAATAATATAAAAAGAGTTTGTAATATCAACTTTAACGAGGAGAGCTAAAAAAGACGATCATATTGCACTATTTAAATATTATTATTTGTCGCGTTTCCTTGAGTTGTATCATTAAGGGAAGATTCTAGATCTAGAAAGCTACCCCATTAACATGACTGTGGTCGGGATATTGATATAATCTCTCACTAGCAAATTGATCCTTTTTATAAAAAAAATTATGTATCTAACTCGTAGTTAGCGGTTAAAAACCCGCTCCGCAGGTTTTTGATGCTAGGTCCTGCGGGTGGTTTTTGGTTCGGCTTCGCCCAGTTTGAGTGTAGTAACCATTTTATAAATCCGGTTCCGATAAGAACTGGTTCCAAAAATAGCCTATTTCTCGGATCCACTGTGATCCAGTGACAGCTAGTCACCGTGACAGGCAATGACACTATATGCAATCTCTCCATATCCGGAAATATGCTTAAATTCTATTAATCCGTAGTACTTATACCTAGGGAAGAAACGTCCACATGCGAGCTGTTGACGTAAATGGCGACGACTTGTTACGAATTCTTGAATTCAAAACAGAATTACAACGGTAGTTTTGTTTGAAATTCCACGTAGACAGATGTTATTTGTGGCGCTACGCGTACGGCGTGGCATCAACATGCACTCGAAACTCGGTTCTAAAATTCAACCACGCAGACGCTGGGGTAATAATAACGTTCGATAGATCGTCTTTGAGTGTCACTAAGGTTTGAATATGGCTTTGAGAGGCGAAAATGCAACTGAATATTAAAATAACATTATTACGTTTAAAATAAAAGAAAATCAGCATCGTACTGTTGGAAATGCACACTTACAATTGGAGGAACAGTTTATAAAATGATCAGTTTATATTAAAAATACAAATAACATCACAGTATTACGTTTTAAATTAAAGGCAGTTTGTGTCGTACCATGAGAATGTGTACTTAAAATTGGCATCGACAAAAATTTTGTCAATGCCAATCTTTGTGATCTGTCTTGGCTAATGATCCAAGACTTGATGTCTTATTTATATGTAAAATAAGTTGTTTTCTGTCTAATGGCCAGTATAAGTGCATGACAGCTTTATTGCGAAGAACCTAAAATTTCTTTGGCAAAAGTGGTTTTAGCGGAAGGGGTAAGTAAGAGATTGTGACCTTTGATATCACGAATAGTTTAGATTAAACTTGATAATAATTAAAAAAAAATAAGTGCCTGGTAGTGGTTGTACCAAGAAATGTGTACGTTGTATTGTTATTTGTATTTAAAGTATTAGCACCTGTTTCATAGGCAGATATTTACTGGTAACTTAAAAATGTATTTTGCACCTAATTACATATATTATGTTCCAAAATTAACTTAGGTACCCAAAGGTGTGATCAAAATTAACAAAGTCATTGAAATGAAGCAATTTTTTTGCACAGCGCTATTTTATTTCAAAGTCACCACACGTGACTGTTATAAAGCTGTCAAATAACTTGAAAAGAACAATGGAAACATACTTGTAAGAATCATACGATGCGCAGTCTTCCACATTTTCTATGCACTAACTTCAAAGCAAATTGCAAGATTTTTCGCATGCGCTCAGCGATTTTGAAATTCAAATTATTATAAACATTGCCGGAGAGCAGTCAAACTCTGATTTAAGGTCTAGCATTTATAATTTTAAATAACTCTGGGTAAAACCTGGGCAGCGTCGGGGACTTCAGCTAGTTTTGTAAATTGTGGAAAATCTTTTCAACTGAATGAACCAAAACATAAAAAAAATAGACGATAAAGTCTGGATAGCATCCGATTTATACAAAAAAAAACATTATTATTTATCCCCTTACCCTCAACTGTTTATCCTAATCTTTTTTTAAATCAAAACATTTTTGTCGAAATAAAATAAACGTTCTATAGACATTTGCCATACGCTGCTTACATATCTAGTCTAGATAATAAAACAAAAATTTTAACAAAACAAAAAAACGACTTCAAAAAATGCACTAAAAAGTAAAAAAATAATTTCGTATTCTTCTACAACTTTATAATCAACTTACCTTTTCTACTCATCAATATGTACGTACGATTGTTATTTTTGGAGTCGGTGTCGGCGGGAGAGGAGCTGTCAAGTGAACACGCCGGGCCGCGGGTACCTTGGTTGACACCGACTCCAAAAATAACAATAGTACCTACATATTGATGAGTAGAAAAGGAAAGTTGATTATAAAGTTGTAGAAGAATACGAAATTATTTTTTTACTTTTTAGTGCATTTTTTTAAGTCGTTTTTTTGTTTTGTTAAAATTTTTGTTTATTTTTTGATTTTTAGTGAATCTGAAGTACACTAACTAATTCGATTAAGATTCGGCCGAGTATCGTAAATTTGTTCTTCAGAATTGGAGAGTTCCGTTACTTTGTCATGGATCCCATAATCAGAACCTAACCAAACTCTCATCAAACTACCCTTGAAGTACATCCTTTCCAATAAAAAACGAATCATCGAAATCGGTTGGCGTGATATTGAGTTATTCGTCCATTTGTCGCGCACATACTTGATGCAAATTTAAGACTTGTATGATTTTCTCATGGATGCCATTGTCAGAACTGGACCAAATTAAAATGGGACCACACGGAAAGCACCAGCTTTCAAATAAAAAAAGAATCATCAATATCGGTTCACCCAGTCGAAAGTTCTGAGGTAACAAACATAAAAAAAAAAAAAAAAAAAAAAAAAATTAAAAAAAATACAGTTGAATTGAGAACCTCCTCCTTTTCGAAGTCGTTTAAAAATGGACACGGTGGGTATTTTCTTGCGTTTATCAAAGATTTTTGCTACCAAACAAACAATTCGGTATGAAGTACGACACAATTTTTGATTGACCTAGATCTTAGACGAACGGCCCGGGGTCGAATGGTATGGCTCTCGGCTAGCGATCCGGAGGTCGCGGGTTAAAATCACGGCGTGAGCCACTAAATTTTCCTTGATTGATTTGTATTTAATATGATATTAAAAATAATATTATAAGGAATATTTGCGGACCGTTCCAGAATGGAAGATACTCTCAGTATCGCTAACTAACTAACTAACTAACCATCACGCCGTTTCTCCGCAGGGGTAGGCAGAGAGGACGGACCGCCAAACAGCTCGGTCTTGGCACACACTCCTTGCCTCGTCCACATTCATACATCGTCTCATACATGCTCTTCTATGATTCTGACTCTTGACATGGCCCGACTCAAGTATCTGATTCACTTGGTCGTGCCATGTCTTTCTCGGGCGTCCCCAACTTCTTCTACCGTTCACATCTGCGTCATATATTCTCCTTACACTCCTTTCCTCGTTCATTCGTTCCACATGCCCAAACCATCGGAGCGTTACGTTCTTGATCTTACTCATTACGCTTACATCAGCCTTGCATTCTTTGCGGATTACCACATTTCTCACACGATCATACATGGGTTTACCACACATATGCCTCAGGGATCTCATATCTACAGCATTCAGTCTACTTTCATCCTTCCTCTGCCAGTTCCATGCCTCACATACATCAGGGTAGGTACCAATACTCCATAATGGACGGCTACTTTCGCGTCTTTGGACAGTTTTTTGTTGGTGCCAACGGCGTTCAGTCCACCATTAATGGAGTTACCTGCATTCGCCCTTTTTTCAATATCTCTATCAGCCTTCCCATCTCTCGTAAACATACTTCCCAAATAAACAAACTCATCCATCTGCTCCAAGTATTCATCATTCACAACTATATTGAATAATGTTTTCGTACTCTCTCTTTCAAACACCATGACTTTAGACTTACTTACATTCATCATTAACTCATTCTTCATACATACTTCGTTCATCCTAGACACGAGAGACTGTAGATCTTCCGTACTGTTAGATTTCAGCACCGCATCAACAGCATACAACAGGCAACATACTTTCAGATAACTCAATTTCGCGCCCAATCCCATCTCTTTCAATTCTTGCATACAATTATCCATATATAGATTGAATAACCACGGCGACATTACGCAGCCTTGTTTAACACCTTTTGTGATGCCAAACCACCCCGCAGATCAGTATTGCCCTGGTGTAAAAACACCATTCGGAATTGAAACATTTCTTGAAATGACTTTAGCCATGTTTGGTAACTAGATCTGAACAGCCAGGTACTTCCCCTCTTCTTTCCCATCCCCTTTCCATCCCCACTACCTTTAACCTCACAATACTCCCAATGCGAGAGTCTCACCGGCTCCAGGCGGTTGGGAGCAGATGGAACTCATAAAAAAAAAACAAACTGAATGCCTTCAGCCATTTTAGGTGGCCAGCTGATTAGCCAGGTACTTCCTCTTTCATAATTTCTTCCTCTCTGCAATTACCTTCAGCCTCACAACATACCCCAGATGGTTATGCCATAAGTCTCACTGGTGGTTGGGAGCACTTTGAATTCTTGTGCGGAATAAACATTTAAAAAAGGTCTATGATAGTCCAAACGCGTAGTCAATGTTGATCTGACCTCGGAGGTCACTAAAAGGCCTGCCCAAAATTCGCTGTCTGTTTTGTATCATGTAAGATATAAGACGGCTCAGAGTTGGCTTTATAAATTATCCACCATCCGTGGTCCAGATTTATGTGACATTAAATGCCACTTATCTCGCATCTTTACGAAGGCAATAATAGGGCAAACTATTTTCTGAACGTTTCATCATTTTTCACATCATGTCATACATTTTTATTTTGGTTGTTTTTCGTACGAGCTAAGCTACTGTGATCTACAATTAAATGCTTTTGAAATCTAACTTTGTTGTCAACGTGATGTTTTATAATAATTTTTACAAAAATCTGAGAGCGCCCGGAACTTCTGGGTATTGGGTATGCATTTTGAAATGGATTGATGATAGATATTAAAATAAATAACTATCAAATTAGAGCTTGAATGCAATGTGTCAAAGCATCGTTGGTCCTGTTACGAAAGAGGGATGAAATGATTATTAATGCTAAATACTTTTAAGCAGAAATAAGCAAAATTAATTAAAGATGCAAGTGTAGCTATTCTGTAATACTACCACTGCCCAACAATAATATGGGAAATACTTTGGAAACAAATTATGCAAAATTCAAAAGTTTAATAAAAATACTGCCAATAGAATTTAACAATTATACTAAATTTAACTTAGAAATAAAATATAATACTTCTCAGTAATAATATTAGGTATCTTTTTCTCCTTTTCTCTATTATTCTTTATCTCCTCTTCTTTTTTTCTGTTCTCTTTCATAACTATTATTAGTCATACATATTTAGTTCGTTCCTTACGATTTCTAAAAAATAATCCTTTTAAGTCGCCTTTTAACTCGAGCATTAGTCTAAAAGAAAGGTAACACGATTGATGGGGTAGATGCATCATGTTTCACGATAATCAACGATTTTATCTAGATACATATTTATGACGTAAGTGTACTAGTAATTTTTTAAGTCGATTAAACGTCGCGTCTATAAAATATGGCTCTATTTTTTTCTCTTAAATCAAAATCAAAATTTTCTCTGAAATCATAAGCTTTGCAAATAGGTACTTACTTAAATACCTACGTACTTAATTTTAAACCATTAATATTTAACGTACTGAATATTTAATCTTTATTTAATTAAATGAAGACAATATTAGCGAAACTCAATCGAAATCTGGAGACAGAAAAATCAGAAAAGATATTGGCTCCGCTGGGACTCGAACCCAGAACCCTTTTCTTACATGGAAACAGCTCTACCGATTAAGCTACGGAACCCATATTAATTCGGTCACTTTTAACTGTATCATACTTCGACTAAGAACTACCAACATTATCTTCATTTACTTAACGCACATATTATTGGCTGCTATCTTTATATATGATTACAAGATTCAACTCGAACTAAATGCAATCTAGATAGTGTCTGGATAAATTTTATCCATTTTATTTGTATTTAGTTCGTGTTGAATCTTGTAATCATATATAAAGATAGCAGCCAATAATATGTGCGTTAAGTAAATGAAGATAATGTTGGTAGTTCTTAGTCGAAGTATGATACAGTTAAAAGTGACCGAATTAATATGGGTTCCGTAGCTTAATCGGTAGAGCTGTTTCCATGTAAGAAAAGGGTTCTGGGTTCGAGTCCCAGCGGAGCCAATATCTTTTCTGATTTTTCTGTCTCCAGATTTCGATTGAGTTTCGCTAATATTGTCTTCATTTAATTAAATATTATAATTTGAGATTTTACTCATAAAGTTTAAAAAATTAATAATGAATATTTAATCATTTCCTAAAGACAATTAATTTGTAATTTGTCCAAAGAAATGTCACAATCTCAATGAGAATTCTTTTTAAAAACTTTATTTTATATATTATTTATGTCGATTATAACGATTTGACAGCTCACAGTAGAAACTACGATCATGTGATCTCTGGCGCGATAAAAATTATAGTATCCTACACGGCCACCATGTTGAACCGGAACCGGAACGTAACAAAAATGATAACAGATGCACTGCTAAATGGTCGAGTTAAAAAAGGACCTATCGTGTAATTTATTGAATAAATGTGGTACGAAACATTTTTACTTTCCCATAGCTAAGGTAACACACCTTATACGTATTCGCTCGTGATCGAAAAATACATAGGGAGTACTGGAGGGTTTCTACAAAATCAATTATTAGATTTTTACGAACACATTATTTGTTAAAAATTCGTGATACGAGCTCGCGTTGTGTTTATTTACATGTATTTAGTACTATTTGTTGCGAGTACCTACTTCAAGTCTGCAAAAAGCCGAAACCCGTTTTGTAAGTATCGTTGTAATCATCATTAGTAATGGTGCACTTTGGCATGTTCTTACTGCATACAGTCTCAAGATCAAAATCTTGACAGCCCAGATCTTCCTTCGTTCGGTTTTTCCTCGGCGTTTCACCGAGAAAATGGCACCCCGGCCCCGCCCACGTGAAGCCCTCCGCCCAAATATCCCGCCCAAGATTACCACCCAAATATCCCGCTCACCCGGAGACCCCACCAACATCCCCTCCCCCCCATAAAGCTTCTCCCTGCCCCACCCCGCGCCCTAGACTCTCGAAACTCGAAATGGCACGATTATAAATTTCGTCACGGACACCCAAAGACGCTTTATGGGAAATTAAATTCTAATTATAATCCCAGAGGAACTTATACGGCCAGAGCTTAGTCGTCTTTATTACACCGAGAAATCAGTTAAACCCATGCCAACTAGTAAAAAGATTTAACTATAGAGCTAGAGAAAATACGGCTTTCGCTTAATGAAAACATCTTTTCACCAAAAAAGTTGTTATTTTAAATATTTCATACGTCTCACCACGCACTTTTTTCCAACAAATATATTCAGGAAATTCTGGTTAAAATCCTTCGGGTTCGTACTGTTACACCGTATATATATATTGATTTTTACGTCAACTCCACAAAGGTTACTTTACTATGTCATCTATGTCATCTTTGTGGATGCTATGAGGAGGACTTTTTTAGAAAAGGAAGGAGAGAAAGTTTTAGGAAGGAGAAGGGTATGTGGGGTGATATATAAATCGTATGAATCCAAGCCTCCCACTAGTGCGCAAGGCGATGTTCCAGAAGAATGTTCCTGGAGAAATCAAAAGATCTCCCTCAACAAATCTCTCCCGATCCGGCCCGCCACGAAGTAGTGTGCAAACATATTTCGCCGCCATGACCTAGACAAAACTCACTCTATATCAACCTGACGCAAGTCTTCATAAATCTGCTCAACCCTCTGTGATTCTGGCCTTTCTCTTTATTGATGTTATTTTGCAATATGTTTTAATACTTGTGACATTTTCAATCCTGATCATGCGTGGATGAACTTTGTAGATGGCTAGGAGAATCAAAAAACAATTGAATTATGTAGTGAAATTAGTGATAGGTATCTCAACCCAAGTGGCCTAAAAGAACCATTTTGCATTCGAACTATATTCCGCTGACTACAATATCGAATCGTCTATTTAACCGATATCCATAATCGTACTAATTTTCTTCTTCAACGACCTACATTTTTAATGTTTCTCCTTTACAAATAAATTTAACACTACTTATGTTCGTATTCTGTCAATAACAGTGAACTGAAATACTTTTACCGTAAATACCTGTCACCTACCTCAGAACAGTAGGTAGGTTATATTAATAATAATAATAATGAAACATTTTGTATATCGTCGTTTTTGTAAAAAACTACCTCGCTTAAACAGGACTCTGTACAAATTTATAATATATTTCTACAATCTCACTTCTAACTACAGACCCGACAAACTATTACAACAACATTATCACTTATTCAAAACATAATTATGTACAATGCATTTGACCAATGAACGCGATGCTGCGTAAAGGTGTAAAAATATACAGGACCATACTTACCTAAGAGAGCACTTGAGATTAACACTGTTTGTTGTTTATTTAGAGAAATTTAGGTACAGACTTTTCATAATAGAGTTTTCAAAATTTCGTAATTGGGATCACATGTTATTGGAAATGCCTTTATTTAAACCTGATATATATTTTAATAATAATATATAATGTGTTCTTCAACGAGCGTGTTTGGGAAAACAAACGCGGTACAAGGATTTGATTAGAATACTTATTACATATTTGTAAAAAGCGTTAACTTTTTGGCTCGCCATAATTTACAATAAAAACACATATAATTTTTTTGTAGACCACTTTTATTTAATAAACACTCTACCGGTTTCAGAAGCACCCTTCCTTCGTCAGAAGAATATTATAACTAAACTATGATACAGAATGATGACAGATATACAAATTTTAGGTGTTTTGATAGGTAAGCAAGGAGGTGGGGGTAATTGCGGGATTTCCGGAAAGAACAGAGCGGTTAATTGGAAAAAATATTTAGAATGGGACTAAAAGATAAATTAATTTTGTTATTCATTTAAAAATAATTATTATTTAAGCATCTTAACAGAAAATTTAAGATGCTAAAATAATAATAATTTTTCAGAGTTTGCTAATCACCTAATTTCCACAGATCACACTTTCAATAAGGACGCAGGGGTTAAAATTCTTCACCATAACAATAAAAGCAAAAAATTAGATAATTTAGAAGCACTAGAAATCAAAAAATCCCTAAATAATAATGCTAGTATTTTGAATAACAATGAATAACAATGAATAACAATGAATAACCAAATTAATTTATCTTTCGGTCCCATTCTAAATATTTTTCCAATTAACCGTTCTGTTCTTTCCGGAAATCCTGCAATTATCCCCACCCCTTTGCTTACCTCCCACTCAAACACCTAAAATTTGTATATTTGTCAACATTCTGAATCATAGTTTAGTTATAATATTCTCCTGACGAAGGAAGGGTGCTTCTGAAACCAGTCGAGTTTTATAAAATAAAAGTGGTCTACAACAAATTTATACGTGTTTTATGGTAGAATACTTATTTTTCTAAATGTGACTCGTCCCTCGGTAAGAGACAGAAAGCGTACAATTAAGTTATGTGGAATATTTATAGTGGTACTTACTTCTGTTGTGTTTTTGTGTAAAACTATAAAAGTAAAATTCAAATAAACGCAGATTTATCGGCAACAAACCATTTGTAAAAATATAAATTTTAATATATGTTGAAATTTCGCTTTGAGTCCTTAGAATATCGTTTTATATTTATTGTGCTCTAGACATTTTCCACTTAACATTAACATCAACGATAAGAACGTAGCCTTTGTTTGAACTCTTGCGAAATACGTAAATTGTGAAACTGACAACTGACAGCGCGCTTGTAACAAAAAATTACGCAACCTTATTAGATTTTCTCTTTCTTGATGTATTCTGTTCACAGTATACAGGGATGCTTTAGTTTTCCTTGAAAGTAAACTGGAATAAACGGCTGACAAGATATTAATGATTCCATAAAATAATAAAGATAATATAATATTGAAACAACAATATTGTTACTTTTAATGTTTCTTACAATTAATGTGTACCTATTAAGGAAGTAAACATTCATTATATTGAAATGTAGGGTGACTAAGTGTTGCTAATAATAATTGTTTCTAAATAATATTTATTTATTTAGAAGGCTTTTACATAAATACATAAAGGCAGTACAATTTTAACATGAGAAAAAAAAAATAATATAAATAAAGTTATGATGGAAAACAAAAATACATACATGAAATAAAAACAAAAGCAAAAAAAATTAAAAGTACTGTGAGAAATAAAAACAATAAATTGCGATAAAAATACATACATGATATAAAAATACGAGGAACAAAAGTTTTAAAGTACGGTGATAAGATATGTTTACAAAATTATAACATGAATAACTCGTAAGTACTTCGGTTTCTCATAGCGTGAAACCGCTGTATCGGGGAATAAGCAAGAGTATTGTTTCGTGTTATTCTTGTTGGTGTGTGTCAGTGGCGGTCCGTGAGTTTTCAGTGACCTAGAGCGCTAAGATTGAAAATACGACGTTATTGATGTTGTTGTAGCTGAAGACGATTTTTTTTTTAAATTTCAATATTTTTTATGAAGATTTTCAGGATTATTTTAGTTTGGGGATGCGCCGCAAAAAGATGAAATTTTGAAAAAAAAAAATTCGATTTCAGCTACATCAACATCAATAAAGTCGTTCTTTTACACTCTAGCTCACTGAAAACTCAAGCGACGGTAAGTGTTAATTTGCGGGGGTTTGTAACTGTCCGAATTGATTTTTAAAATTTTAGATTAAACAAATTAGTAAATTTTGTCGATGTAGTTTATTAAATTTACAAAATAATTTCCTTGGTGAGTACTTGAATTAAGGATAAATGATTTCATGTTTATAGTGTATCATTATCGTTATGTATGAGAATACATATTACCCAAGTTTTGAATTTTGTGTAGTGGTATATTAAATTATGCACTTGTCGTAGTATTGCCACAATAAAATGGTAGTACTGACCTTGTGTTTCTGGCTGGCACATTAAAATTTATGAGCGCCAAGAATTCAGGGCTGTAAATTGTATTATGCAAGATTAAAAAAAAATACTAGATTGAAAACAGTTCTTCTGTCACTCAAATTTAATAGATTTAGTCGTGGGCAGTTTAATTGTTCTTTCGGTATGTTAGATTATAATATAAATAGCTTAGGAATTTTTTGTACTCTTTCTATTGATTGAGTCATAGTAAGAAGACCATACAGTTGAGTTATATTCAACCTGACTCCTCACTAGTGGTTTGTCCAGAAGTTTTGTTGTTTTAATTTTGGTAAAATCTTTAGCCACTCTTAGTACAAAACCTAACATTATAATAACT
Organism: Limnephilus marmoratus; assembly: GCA_917880885.1. Lineage (NCBI taxonomy): Eukaryota > Metazoa > Arthropoda > Insecta > Trichoptera > Limnephilidae > Limnephilus > Limnephilus marmoratus. The sequence continues at coordinate 49,023,372 of OU862918.1, read as the reverse complement.
TAATAATTTTGAATTTGAAAGGACTAAGATGAAAAGAAAAAAATACATTTATGCAATATAATTTTATGCTACTGAAATTGTGGAACGGTGTACTACGGTCGGCAGAGATCCAGAGCTGGTCTTAGACTCAAGACCTGATCCTAGTAGCAAGAGGTATCGTCCTTTTCAGCGAGGACTTAGAGAAGTCCTAGGCTCAATCTGAGACTGCCGATGACGAGATGTGTTGTCCCTTTCAGTAAGGTTGAAGAGTGCCTAGAGGAATTTGCTAGTACGAAGATATTATATTGCAATATATTTAACGGTTTATTTTTTGAAGTAAGAACTTCTTTAGCACCGTTGTAATTTGAAACTCGATGAAATAGAAATGAGCGACACTAAAAACAGAAAAACACATACATCTATATGATTTAGCCTGCGAGAGAATCAAATGAAAGCTTACCTACGAGTAAGTACAGTATCTACAAAGCGTCGAGCTCTGTCAAGCTTTCGTGTGTACAGATAAAACAACGTTTTGATAAATCCGCCGGAAGACAAAACATAATCGTCGTAAAAATTACCTAATGCTGTTCTACGGAATTACGTAATAGGTACTGTACCATGTAATAATTTCATTTAATATTCCTTATAACTTGTAAAATTATGTACTGTGTATGCCTTAATAAACAAATAAACAAAATAAACTACCTGGCCCAAGTGGTAAATGTGACAGTGTAAGGAAATAATAGTTGTTACTATTGTAGAGGTCGAACAAGGACACCGATCTGCACTCTCACGGCAATCCGATTGGTCCCCCATACACCAATAGGAATCAAGCATTAGCTCAAGTCACTCTCACGGGCTGCAACAAAGATCATTGAGATTGTTCTACCTTAAACCCCCGGCTAATACACTGTCTTGTAAATCGTACTTGTTCGCTCTCCACTTTCATGTACAATTGTTCATATTTGAATATTAAACTATGGTGCGTTAACGGTCAGCAACGTAATCAGATATATGCGATAGCAGTCAAGTACAATAACCGTGTTTATTCGTCAACTCGTGTGCTTCCATGGAAATCGTTCTAACTCCGTTATTGTTTTAGTGACATCCCTAAAACAAAAAGTAAAAGGTCGATAGTGGATCAAGCTGTACATCCCTATCAAGTTGTCCATAGAAATACATAACAAGAATATTCTGTCAGTCGGGCGGTTGACACATATTTTTACCGCCAAATTGCCCACGGGCCATTCGACATTGTTAATTTTTATTAAATATTTTTTTTATATGAAATGATAAAAAAGGGAGGTTACAAAAGTGTTTATTATACATTTATACTATAGAATAAGTATTGTTGTTTACATAATCTGTGATTTTAGTACCGTTTTCACATAAAAACATCACGTGAGTCATTTTTACATTTTTTTAATGTTAATATTTATTTAAAATATAACAATTTGAAAGCTTATTTTGTAACCTTTCTAAAACATTTAAAACTATTTGGCTACGTTTAGAAATGTTTCATTTCTAGAGCTTTAATTGTGAAGCGGTAATAACACAAAGTTTTCGTAAAACGGACATTTCGTTTGAGACATTAAAAAGTGAATATTTGCGTTTTTCGGAGGGGTTAAGTTCGTTTTTAATTTTGTTTGTTCGTTTGTTATGTTAAATAAACCTGGAAGTAACCTGTAACTACTATCTACTTATTTGATTTACCACAGATCAATCACACGTAAACATACCCCCCTCCCCACATAGTATCATATCGTAAAATGGAGTTTGAGATATATTCTCATCATGAATAAAACGCAAACGCATTTTCCATAAAACTGGTTCATGCACCGCTGCATCCTTCTTCTCCACATTATTATTTTCATTTGCCAAACAAATACCATTTCTATAGAATTGAAAGCACGTTTCCAATTGCAAAGTTGAGTTCATACTGGAACCGATCGCTTTTCAATGACAGGTTGCCATGGTGACACACTTCACTGGGTATGTAGCGGAGGTACCCAGGGTGGAAACAGCAGTCAAATAAAGCAAAAAATATATTTTGGGCGCTTTTATCATTACCATGACGACCCACGCTTACGGCACTGTGACGGCAAAAGGAAGTAAACAAACACACGTTCTTTATCGCTAATTTGTAACAGACCTAAAAAATATTATATTAAAGATTAACGATTAGCGATACCCACTTTACAATAAAAAGTAAAGCATAACGGAAATCAGCAGCGCTTGCATAGCTTTATTGTGCAATGAAATCACACGCGTCTCTTTCTGGTAAAAGAATCCTAAAATTTAAACTGAAACATCGAACTATAGTATGTTACATAAAAGTTTCTGTAACCAGGTGTGTGCACCCTCTTACACACACTTTATTTATAGTTTCGGTGTGTGGCACCTCTAGTGCTTGTCCATTGACATTTGGGCATTGGTAATATTGCGAGCCCTGCAATATTTTTGAATGCAACAGTTGCTGATCCTGGACAAATTCAAATCAGGAGATTTGAAAAGAGAACTCCTCATTCTTTGAGCAGCCACAGGTGACCACGGCCACCGTCCCTGTGGCTGCTCGACGTAATCAAAAAGTCATAGTTCGTCATTATTTTAACAACATGTGAAGATTGATAAATCCGCGCCCATCAGCGGCATCCATCATTGAGGACCATCAGGACAATCATTAATATCCTGGATCAGCAGCGGAGTATCATGGGAGCCCATTATTTCTGCTGGATTAAAACCACATCCAGCATCTGCGGACGCAGACATGACAAGACCTTCCGACTACACCTGGAGCCAGAGGTGCTCGCAGAGATGCGGCCGAAGATCGCCCACCTTGGCCGTCATCAACATAGTCGGCTGGCTTGCAACCGCCCTGGGACAGGACGTCGCTGGGAAACCGCGGGACTGGAGGCCTGATTCGTCGCTCCAGCCTGCCGTTCAGCACATGTCAGCAGCGGAGGGAGCTGACCGCACATCTCCGAAGGCAGCAAGCAGCATCATGGATCGCCTACGTATGGCATCGCCCATTCATCAACTCCTCAAGACTAAACGGTACTAACGCTCCATAATATGCCCATTCAGATTTACATAGTCTAGCCCTGATTTTTATTTGTAATTGTTAATAAATTAATTTAACTGTCTCAAAGCAATAATCTCTTTTATTATATAACCTATCCTCATACAAAGTATACACAGCCGCCTGCTTAAGGTCCACGCCTGAGATACAAATTCTCCAGAAATAATATCACTGTCTCTTGCTCTCCATCTTATATATTTCTAACATTTTAGCTTCCAATGTGAATGTAAATATTCTCATAACAAGTAAGTTATTCTTTAATTAAAATTAAAGAAAAATAATAATGTTTGTTTAGTGCCTTAAGAGCGTTTAACCAGCCAGCGGACGAAAATCCACATTTCGTCGAAAGTTGTTGTTACGATCGTGCAGGGCGGTTACAATGAGAAAGATTAATTATTCTCAGTACCAGCTTTTTTAATTTATAACTTAATATCGAACTTATTTCAATTCAAATTAGCTTTAATTTATACCTTCATCCAAAAATGCTGAAAGGCGTGATGATAAAACTATTAAAATAATGTACTTTTTGTAGTTATTTTTTGATTATAAGTATTTATCATTTTTCAATAATGTCTAAATTTATTAAGAATGTTAAAAAAATCTGAAATATATTAGTTTGTAAGTGCGCAAATAAATACACAAATGGACCAATTTTCGTCAATTTTCGTCATGTACGTACATATTTTTTAATGATTTTATTGAAACTAAAATTAAAATTCTAAAACATGCGTTTGCTAGATAATATATTGATTTATTTTACTGCATGATTATATTATTTAAAATGGGTGTGGTATAATACAAAATCTTTTTTGAAAATTTAACAAATCGGCCAACGACCTATGGAATAACCTTATTATACTAAAAATTCAAAAAAAATCTCAAAATTTATTACATGCGAATGCTAGATAAAAGAACAATCTTTCGAAATCCATTTATAATTTTTTGTGGAAAAGAGTCAATACGTCTAAAATCTGATTTGAAAATGACATATTTCTGGTTTTCTCTGGTAATGCCCTCTTAAGAAAAATCTACCCTGATACTCCAAATAATTTTTTTCGTCCAACAAAGAGACCAGCCCAATCCGTCCCTGTCTCCATCCAATGAAAGGACGCGCTTGGAATGAAACGTGTTGCGGAAATATGTCACTAAAGCAGTAAGGTGTTAGTTAATCAAACAAGTTTTCCTAAGTTGGGATTAAGTGCCGTCTCCTGCAACTGTGCTTCATAACAAAATACCACATCAAGTTTTATTTATTAAAATTTGATAAAAAGGCCTCTAAAAAGAAGATTAAGTTGGTAGCGCCCAAATCGAAGCATGATACAATTAAGCTCTGTGGTTAGAGCTATGCCTCGGTAAGCAGATATCCTGGGTTCAATTCCCAGATGCCATCGAATCTTTTGATGTGTGCATTTAGCATCGCTGTTATTTGAAACTTGGTGAAACGGAAACGAGCGAAACTAAAAAGCGACAAACAGGCACGTACGAGTACATCTCTAGGATTTAGCCTGCGAGAGAATAAATTAGCAATAAAATATGTACTTATTCACGGGTAGGTACGCGGTTCCAATAGCGCCGTTTACACGCACACTTCGGAGCAACCGAGTCCCGCGCCACTTCTGGCCGCCGCGCAGAAAAGTAAAGACCGATAGGTTTACAGCGCAGTTCACTGTGAGACTTTTCTGCGCGGCGGCCTGAAGTGGCGCGGGACTCGGTCGCTCCGAAGTGTGCGTGTAAACGGCGCTAATATGATATGATAAATCCACAGTCCCACGGGAGCCTCCTGTGTATTGGTATAAAGCGCCTGACGAACTTCAGCGGCAGGACATTCAGCGGACCAAGGATTGAATCCTACAAAATCCAAAAAAATATATTAATTTTTATTTCTGTAGAATCAATATCTAATCATCAAACCACTCCAAAATCAACAAGCAAAAGAAAACACAAAAGAAAGCGACTCCGAAGAAGAAAACACAAATACTAATAAGTTGACCAAATGTATAGGAAAATGTGCACTGGAATTCGACAACAAAAATATGGAAAAAAAATTGTCCTTCACATTGACACAAAAAAGTGCTTAGTAGTCTCCCCACTCTTGTCTACTTTAGTTTTCTGAAGGTTTCAGATTTTCAGTTTCACGTGTGAATTGCACACTCCGATTTTTTCTGTCTTGTCTATTTCACGTTTTTTGTTTGAGAGTGGTTAATACTGTCGTTAAACAAGTAAAGTTATTGTAATGGTATTGGAATATCTGATCTGCTTGTGACATTCAATAGAATTTATTTTTAATCTTGAATATGCCAGCGTAATTTGGTCTCCTTTCAATGATGTTCACATTAATCATATCGAATCCGTACAGTACAGCTTCTTAATGGGAATTTCTTGAAGGTTTGGGGTTAGAGCTAGAAAGAGGAAATTACTCTTACGACGAACTCGAAATAAAATTATACCTTTCTTCTTTAGAAAAACGTAGGAAAGACTTTAATCTCATCAGCATTTTAAAATTATTAACTGTGTGATTGAGTCACCTAATTTGTTGCAACTCTTCACTTTAAATATTCCTTACCGTAGACTAAGAAATAATGAATTGCTTTTCCTCAATCAAATTATGAATACCATTCACCAATATCCAGAATGGGGACCAATGTCTACGGCCTCGACTTTTTGGTGTATCTAACGGCCGTTGTCCTACTGATCAAGTTGAGCCGAAATTTTAGCTCAACACTCATCAAATGCACAAATACGCTTTTCTCAACGCAACTATCCTACCAACAGATGAATGGAGCGTTACTTCACAATTCACTTTGTGATCGGAGACTCAGATTGATCGATCTAAAAGTTGTGAACAACGGCTCTAAGTCTTATTGATTTTTGAGCAAGTAATCCTATTATTTTTTTATTGACGCGGCAGAAGTCTTGAACGTAATCAAAACCTTTGTTGCTGTCTTGACTTAACTATCTTTATTGGTTTTCTGGGCCCTATTTTTATCGTAGCTGAATTTTTTTTTTTATATTCTGTATTACGTCCTTTCTTCTTGCATTCACTTGATATAAAATGTAATGTGTTGTAATTGGACACAGTCCGGTAATAAATACATACATTTTTATGGGCTCTATTATCGTAAAGAAATCGAATGTTTCTCAAAATATATTATCTAATTCATTTTCACTAAATTTCTAAAATAGAAATTGATGGCCTTTTTAAAGTGTTTTGCGAATTTGAATCTTAAACTTATAAAATTTAATGAACTCGACGGTTTTAATTTTAGAATGTTTAAAATTGTTTTAATATATTATTAGAACCTTTATGAATTATGAATTTCATAAATATATTCCTAGAATTAGTCCTAAAATTTTAACTGTTTCCTTTAATCGTTCATGACGCTCCCCCTTGATGATTTATAGCATTGGTTAACCTCTTAGTCTAATTATTTTTAGGGAAAGATCAGAAAACTTTAATCAGTTAAACACGAAAACTTTTGAATTAATCACCTGTCAAAGGGGGGATTCTTGAAAAACAATTTCTTGACTTCACTTACGACATCTTAAATCAACCGTGCAAAGAAAATCCGTGTTTCTATTGTCACCCAACATCCTTTCTTTACACACCTCACTACCAGGGTGACATAGGATGAAGAAGTTATTGCACTACACAATTACTGGACTTACAGTCACGTCATGTACTCCGCGTCTCAAGCGAAATGAAGGTATTGTCTTCCCACGTACATTCGACCACAACCCCGGTACACATATTATACTCTGCCGGAGAACATGATCCGGAACACCTAGTTCGTGTTGTGCACGCGTTGACTCGTGTTGTTACTTTCTGGACTCCGTGTTCATTAAGATTGCTAATTTAATTATCATTTCGAAACTCAGTGCAGTGTGATATTTGTTTAATGGTCTTATGAAATCGTTGTGAATACAGGGAAATTGTCAACACAAACAACAGAACCTTGAACATGTAATTTGAAGCTGAAAATTTAAATAATGATGCAATACACATGGAATGGTATGTGATGAAAAGGCTGGAGGCGGTTCTTATGGCTCAGGAATTTCTTAAAAGTGGCTTTGCCAGAGCTCATGCATTCAGCTTTCAAAGACGCTGTTCCATCTGATATTATAATTCATAGAAAAATTACTACGTCTTACGAATAAAGGAATAAATAGCTAAAAAATAATTATCTTTTGGAATGACTTTATGAGAAAAACTTCAGATTGTAATATTAAATCATTGAAGACAATTTTAACGACTCTCAAACGACAAATTTCAAACAGAAAATCAGAAAAATATTCTATCGCATTCTCAGCATTATCAGAGGTTTGCTTTCGGGAAGAGTAAATTAATGTCGAAATATTTACCTAGCCGAAACTCTGCGCTCCTGTTAGCTCAATCCATGAATTTGAACTGTACAGCAGCGGATTTCGTGAAACTGAGTTTTTTCTCTTTCATTTTTATTTGTTTGCAATCATTTTGAGTTTCCAGAAATATTCATAACAGATTTTTTTTAATAATTTTGTGAATTGTTTAATCCAAATCTTGTCCACTTTTTGTTTCACAATTATCGATTGAGAGTCGTTAATATTGTCCTCGATGATTGATTATAAAAACGAGTGCAGTTTACACGCGGTAGAAGCAAAACTTTACCAAAACAATCTCTACCAATACTTGAGAAATGATGTCATAATCAAAGCGACCAATGAGCGTAGACCAGCATAATTTCCGTTTCGTATCTCAATCAATGTGAGCCTTTAAAAGTGACATTATAATCAAAGCGGTCAATGAGCGCAGTTGATGCGTCGTCATTTCCGTTTCATTCGAAATCCAAATCATAGCGTGGCTATAGAAGTTTCACTTCAAAAATAAATATTACCTTCGTACCGAGGGGGAAATTATTTATTTCCAAGATATTTCTCGTTTCACGTGTACGTGTGAATCATTTTGTGGGCTGCAAAACGGTTTACGTAATTCTACTTCAGAATCATTTGAAATATTCAGCATTCCCAGTGGCCGTTCTATTGTTGTATGTACCTAATATTTGCTGACCTCGTGTACACATCATGTGCCTCCAACCTTCCGACAACTTATTTCCTCCTCCCCTGGCATTTCTCTCACGGTGTCAGCTTATGACAGTTCCCGACCGCAAATCCTCCCCTGCCAGCCGAGCAAGATGTACCAGGAACACATGTAAACATAGTAGAGCACTTTGCGGGATAGCTACACGTCCGTGATTTGCTTTGCAGTATGCATGATGCGGTAACCGTAGATCTTCCGGCGTTTCTGCGACTCTGGTCACTGAGTTCGGTATCCATTTGTGTTTCGGTTCGCCGAATTCATCAACAATTAAGGCAATGAGGGACACTTGAATATATTTAGTCAAATAATGGAACCTGAGTAAGGTTTGGTGGTTACTTGGATATCTTGCAATGCGATCCTTCGTGAATAATATTACAAATACTTACAACCGGCTGAGGTCTAATGTTCTAAAGTGGATGGGACCTTTTTTGTCTGAAATCATAAGTAAGTTCCTAGATAGGCATACATACACTAATGAAAATGTCAATGTTCTAACCAAAACGTATTCATATCTGCAATCATTAGAAAACTTACCAAAGTTTTGTAAGTAATTAAATTATCATAATCGGATGACAGAAAAAAACATTCTCAAACAGAATACTTTTCTTATTTTTAAATTGTTTTCGTCTATGGCGTATGATTTTTCTATTGTTATAAATACTTGTATTCCGTTTGCGATAAAACTTTATAGAAAGCGCACATTTGGATCAGAAGAAAAGAGAAGAGAAAACATCAAACTTTTTTTTAGTTCACCACAAGTTTTTCTGCATTTTATTAGATTTGTAGGTGTTTATGAGTAATCTGAGTACTGTATCAGATGGAGAGCGTACTTTTCCATAAACTTTACTTCATACTTAACTAAAATACGGAATTTTCGGAGATGTCTGACTGATCTACTGGACGATCAAGATATTTGTAATCTGGTAACAAATTAAAATATAGTTTATATGTTGATTGTCCCGAAGAAGGTTGAGTTCAACCGAAACCGGTCGACAAATATAAATAAAAATAAAGTGGTTTTTAAACAAAGTACTTGTTTCATTCTATAAATTAAAATACATTAAACAAACGACTTTATGGAAAGCGTGAACACACAAAGCGTGTAACGTCCTATTATACTAAGAAATTGGTCATGCATACATAATACCCTTCAAACACCGTATTTCAACATATACAAATCCCGAAGGAAATAGTTATTGCACAATCGAACTCAATTATTATTGCCGTCTGGCGAAGTTTCTCTCAATAATAACTCAGTGGTTGAGAGACAATAGATTCAGCTGCATAAAGGCCACCCCGGAATTGGGATGCAGTCAGTGCATCATTCTAATAGTTTGCACTTCAGCAAGTTTTCCTCCGAGTCTAATTAATCTAACGCACGACTTAAACGTGGCCGGGAGAGCCATTCACCCAGAAATATTAGAGATGGTTCATGGTTCCCTAATAGCTGGGAGAGGTAATCGATTACACGATGATTTATCTCCTCCCGTACTAAAGAAGCTGGGAACAATCTAGATCAGTGCCTATAACCTAGCTGCAAATAAATGGTATCTATGTGATATATGTTTCGAAAAATGATAAAAGTGCATAATATGTTTCAATAGTAATTAGAATTAGTAATCTCAAGTGCGTAATATGTTTCAATAGTAAATCATATTGTAGCAAATCAAATCACTTTGTACGCACCACTTATTTTATCAAAATTTATATCGATTCCAAAGGTTTCTCCCTTAGGATAAACTTATCTTTAAAGGATGAAATAAAAATTAACAAAAAAGGAAAGAAAGAAACTGGGAACAATCTAGATCACATCAGCAAATAAATGGTACTTATATGATTTATGGATATAAAAAATAATGAAAGTGCATAATACGTTTCGTCACTAATCGCAAATTAGGGTCATTTTAATTTAATTTTTCTGCTAGCGTTATTTTAATTAAATGAAAACAAATCACTTTCTTTATCTAATATTTAATTTACTTAATCAAATTTATTTAATTACTAGCTGACCCAAAAAACGTTGTTCTGCCGCATAAATTATTTCTATCGCAATTTAAAAATGGGAGGGTGGGGGTAGAGGGTGAAAATTTGAGGTTATAGGTATTTTTTGATGTCAAATAAAAATAAAAAAATTGACAAAAAAAAGAAAAAAAATTCTGAACAGGAACACCCTACACCTAGCGGTATGAAATATACTTTACGACCTATTCTCATACCTACCAAATATACCTACATAAGAAAATTCATATAAATCGGTTAAGCCGTTTCGGAGAAGTTTGACCACAAACACCGTGACACGAGATTTATATATACATATAGATTGATTTTATATAATCACCACTTATTTTACCAAAATTATCAATATGTTTCGAATCCGAAAATTGTTTTCGAAATGGTTTCTTCGTCAGGATAGAATGAAAATTTAAAAAATTACATTATTAGACAAATTCGTGTCTGTAGGTACCTACTTATTTATCTAAACTTGTTTAGGATAGGATAGGATAAAATTAAAATTAACAAAAAATAACAGTTTGAATATAAATAAAAATTAACAAATTCTTGTCATCTATCTTTTTGTTAATTTTCATTTTATCCTGACGAAGTAACTTTTGGTTTCGAAACATTTAATAGTTTTGATGAAAGAGGTGTTCGCAATTGTTTTCAATGTGATTTCGTCTTTTAGAACTAATAAAATCAACACTAACTGGACTTCTACAGATTTGATGGTTTTCTCAATAATGTAAAAACGTTTATTATTGTTTGACAGTGCCATAGCAAAGCTATTTTAATCAATAGAAATTTAACGAAATTTAAAAACAAATTCGATTTGTAAGAATCACGTTTTTTACAGAATATTTGTGGTCATACCGGAGTTGTGAAATTGAATTTTTCATTATAATATAAGTAAATTTATCATAAGTAATAATTTGATTTTTTTCCCATACCTTCATAAAAGTTCACCTATTTATATGAATCTATCCATCTTTCCAAAGGCATTTTTAATAATTTGGCAAATTTGGAAAATTCATCGTTTGAAAATATTCATGACTAGTGCTACAAGTCTATCTGAGCAACATTTAAATGTTATTTATTAGACAGTCACGCTTTTGTGTCTTTCTCCATAAGTAAATTGGAAAATAATATGAACGTTTGTATTGGTGTAGCGTCATTTTCATTTGAGGTACAAAATAATCTTATTTATAACCTTTTGGATCTGACATCGAGGGACAGGCTTAAACCCTATTTTGATTAGATTATCCCATAAAATGTATTTGTCTCGACGCCAGAAAATTAACAGCTTAAACCGACCTCACAATGCGAAAAATCTCCCGGAGCGCAGAAGTTGATGTAGATAAATTAATGCATCCCAACTAAAACAAATGATACTGAAAGCAACATAAACCACATCCCGAAAGGGTTCGGTCGGCAGGGAAAGACATGACGTGACCGGAAATTAAGGTCAAAAGATTTACCTTGCCGAAACTCTGCGCTCCTGTTAGCTCAATCCATGAATTTAACCCGTACGGCGGAATTCATAGATCCGTTCGATGTGAAATGTTGTTAGAAGATGAGTTTCAAATCGGGTTTCGTAATAACTTTACTTCCTTAATTATTGAGAAATTATTTTTTAAAGTTTCCAAAAATATTCATAAATGAATGCATGTAATTTGTGAATTCCTTGCATGGAGTTCGCGTATTCGATAAACATCCCAAAAAATTGCGATGAGTTCAACAATTTTATTAATTATATTACGAACTTTCTTAGTTGATGCTCCTATATGCGCCCATTGAGCCTATTCAAAAATACCTGTAGTTATGTTTATTATTTGTTTAATTTACAACGGTATTTTCATATTGAGTGGATGGGATTTTTTTGTGTTTATAATTTTGTTTCATTGGTAAAAAAAATGTTTTTTCCTTCCTCTGTAATCAACCATTTGAACAATCTACCAATCTTTTAGGTTATTTGTTTTACGAACCATTTTTAAAACAGTGGAAACATTTATAATTAATTAAGACAATGTTAGCGAAACTCTACCGCAAATCTGAAACAGAAAAATCAGAAAAAGATACGGTCACATCTGGGACTCGAACCCAGAATATGCGTTAAGAAAATGGAGATAATGTTAGTAGTTCTTAGTCGAAGTAGTAAGAATGATACAGTTACAGAATCGAATAGGGACACATAATTTCAGCTGGTAGAGTTGCGGCCTGGAAAGCCGAAGATTCGAGTCTGTTTGTATGTTTTTTTTCTGTTTCAGATTTTCAACTGAGTTTCGCTAATATATTCATTAATTAATATTACAATTTGAGGTTACTCATTAAGTTAACAGTAAAAATAAATAGGAAAACTTTATGTTGTACATATTTACATATATTACTTTTTATTTATCTTCACCTTACGGGTTGGAGAACGACTGTTAAATCATTATTAATGGAATCTCTTATCATCACAATCAAATTGAAGTCTGTTTTCACAAAGGTACTGCTATGGACCTGACATTTCATCTACTTTCAGTTTTAGTTTCAAAGCATAGTTTATCACATTAATAAATTTATTTGCTAATTTACACCCAGCAAACGACCGTAAATGGACGACATTAACCCCTATTTAGAAACCTACATATAATCTAAAACAAAGCCATCTTACTTTAATCCTAACCTTTACATTTTAATCCTCTACGGCTATGTTTTTATCTCTTCCAATGTCCCAACCCACGTCCACGTTAAACTACGAAATACATTATCAGATGAAGGATGACATATTATGGCACTCGTTCATTATCTACCGAAGCGAGTATTTTCCATTGAAGTAATGTTCGTGTTAGTTATCTTCTGAAACAAGACCTACCCCCAAATGAGAAACTTATCCAATAGAAGCTTTTATATGCCTAACATAATGGCGATAGCAACCAACCTATTAGACAAGTGGTTTATTACGGCGAACACAATACGGGTACGTTAGGGTTTTTTAGTACCTGCGTAATATCGTGTAGAAAAAAAACTTTGCTGCTCCTCTCAAGTATTTGAGACGGGTCAATTTTCCAAACAACAAAAGGATGTATAAGATGATCTTTGAAATTTAATGAAGCGATGATTGTATGACATTAAACCAGCAGAGAAATGTTATGCTGGTTTGTCACTGGGTTTCTTTCTTTCGTGGCTGTGTAAGAGGTTTAACATAACTTATAGATTGATTCCAGTATCATTCACGAAAAAAATCACAGCTAGCAGAAATAATATGCATCTTCAACATGTATTTGTTTTTTTTTAAGTTAAGATGTCAGGTAAGGGTATAGTAATTTTAAATAAAACAACTTTGTTTATAACCAAGAAATTTATTTAATTTATTACAAACCGGTTTCTCTTAACACAAGCATCCGGATACGAATTAAACTAATCAAAAAATATATTCTAATTGCTTATATTCTACCAAAATAATAAAATTTTTATTCACACCATTATTCACATCTGAGCACGATGCTGTTTTAGGCTCAAATTCAAGGAAGGCAGAACGCGTTTGGTATCAACCTGCAGTGTATCGTGTTTTGTTTGCTATAAAATGCAATTAGAAATACATTCTATAAATATAAAAATCAATATACGTTTCTATGTATGTGAGTTGTCTATATATTGCTATATTAAGCAAAGGAAATGTTTGAATCTTTCAAAATACCTTCTTTCGACCCTCTTTTTTTTGAGAAGGGCATTTTGAAAACCATCGATATAACTCTTTAAATTAATTAATTTTATCGAAAACCTTACCTATGGTACTAACCAAAAATTATATTTATTTTAAATTGGTACCTATGATAGGTATCTAATTTAATTGATTGTTCTTATAATATACAAAAACAAATGTTTATAATAAATGAAAAATTAATATTTGTAAAAAAAAATTGTAATACGTGGCACGCGAGTGTTCGAAAATCTGGATGTACCGGGACTGAATATATGGAACGCGGGAGAGGGCATAGGATCGCGGGAGGGGAAAGGGGGGAAATGCGTGAGGGGAAAAACAATTTCTTTATTAGTGGCGTTGCAACGCTTGCCGGAAACTCGTCAGTAAAAAATAAAATTCTATCCAAATTAAAATTATAATCAGCCATACTAACCCGGTAAATACGTTAATGTAAATTCAAAGAGCGCCAGAGGAAGACATGGCACGATCAAGTGAATCAGATAATTGAGTCGGGCCAGGTCAAAAGTCAGAATAATAGAAGAGTATGTATGAGACGATGTATAAATGTGAGTGAGGCAAAGACCGTGTGCCAAGACCGAGTTGTTTGGCGGTCCGTCCTCTCTGCCTACCCCTGCGGGGAAACGGCGTGATTGTTAGTTAGTTAAATTCAAAAAAGTTGTGATTCAGTCGTGATTCAGGACACAAATAAATAAAAATGTTTTTCTTTTTTTTCAGGTGTCATGGATGCGCAAACGTGATCTCCACATCCTGACATCCCATATCTTCACCTACACTGGAGACGGAAGATTTGGAGTCATCCATCCAGAGTCATCAGACGACTGGAACCTGAGGATAGAGTATGTGCAGTCCAGGGATGCAGGAATCTACGAGTGTCAGGTCAACACGGAGCCCAAGATCAACATGGCGATTATGTTGAATGTCGAAGGTGAGTGATCTACTACAGTTTATGTACTCCTACTAGTTTTTTTTTAATTACTGATTTTTCAATTGAGACGCAAAACAAAAGATTTCATTAACTCCTGGTGGGTTTTTTTTTTATTGAGTTTTCGATCGATTCGGTTTTCATGATAAATGTTAAAGACGAGTGATCTCCTTAGTTTCATATACTCCTGGAAGATATTTTGTATTTGTTCTCCGTTGGGTTTGAAAATTATTTGATCAATATTGAAAGCGTGTCATCTCTTCCAGTGTCATGTACCCCTGAGAGATTTTTTCTTTTTGGAACTCTAACTCTAACTCCTGGCGATTTTTTAAACATCATAGACACGCTTTTTCGGGTGTGCAATTTAAACCTTCAGCATTCTAAACTATAGAATTTATTTTTATTATTATCAACCTCTGATAAAATTGTTCTTTTATTTTTGATTTTCCTTTTTAATTATATTGATAGGCATTTGAATTTAAATACGAAAGTTACATAAACATTTCTAAAATATTCCTATCCACCATCTTTAGTAGTTTTTATTACCTAATAAATTGTAGTGATATTGTTTTTTTCATTCTTTATTTATTGATGTGAGTATACATAGATTATTTTGTTAGAAAATTCTTGTATTTACCTTACTTGGTTGGTAAGGCAAAATAAAAATTATTATTATATTTTCAAAATTCATTTCTCACATTTCTCTAGGTTCTACTTATCTATGCACCTGCACTTTTGATTCTTTCAGATATCTGCTTTATGTGTGCAAAATATCATAGCAATTATCAAATTTTCATAATCATACAAATGACTTCATCGCAACAATTCTAAATTTTGTGGTAGGTCAATATCAAAGTAAGCACTTCATCGTATAATTTTAATATACAATTTAAAATAATAGAGAACAACTGACATAATAAATATATTTTAATTTACCTAGCAAAGGAGTTGAAAACCATCAAATACCTTGGATATTTTACAAAACAACAGCCGTAATAAATATACAATTCAGTTGTTCTTGTATCAAATTAAAAACAAAGCAATAAATATCATCAAGTTTCATACAACCCTCTCAAATATAGTATGGTTTGGGTAACCCCACTTTATTGCTTATATTTTGGGAAACAGCATCCCATTTTCTGGAACTTACTTTTTCCCATCTACGTCAGGGTACGGTGGGTCACGTCACGATCCGGTCGTATATCAGGGAGATATAAACCTAAATGGAGCTAAAAACGCAATAACCGAAAACTATGATTCAGATATCACCCATCGCTTTTCATTTCTGCAACCCGGGTTCATATTCACAAATAGCCGGCGAAAAGAACCGTCAATAAATAATAAATAAATAAATAAAACATATTTTGGTTCAGTTCGATCTAAAAGGGAACATTTTTTTTATTTTTTTTTTTTATTTGAACTAAATTATTATTTTTAACCTGAGTAAAACCTCAAATTGTAATATTTAATTATTGAAGACAATATAAGTGACAATCAATATAAATCTATAGGGTCAAATTAGCTTAGTGTTAGAGCTCCGCCCCGGTAAAGCAGAGGTCCTGGGTTCGATTACTAGATGTGATGGTATCTTTTTCAGATTTTTCTATTGCAGATTTTCGATTGACTGTCGCTTATATTTTAGTTTCACTCATAATACAATTTGAAGTATCACTCATTAAGTTATAAATAAAAATAAATATTTATCCTGGACTTGCAGAACACTCAATGGATGTCGCGTATTAAATAAAAAAAATGGATAAATTTATCCAAGACACTATTTAGGAAGCATTTACTGCGAGTTGAATCTTGCAATCATATATAAAAAAGCAGCCAATAAAAAAATATGCGTTAAGAAAATGAAGACATGTTGGTAGTTCTTAGTCGTTACCGTTAAATAATATGAACGAATCGTATAAGTTACTTTGATCCGCCCCGGCAAGGCAAAGTTCTGATTCCTGGGTTCGTTTTTTGGATATGACCGAATGTTTTTTTCTGATTTTTCTGTTACAGATTATCATAGAGTGTCTCCAATATTAATTAAATAATTTTAAAAATATATTATTTGAATAACTTATTAACCAGTTTGATGCAATCTTTGTTTTGTTATCTTAGGTTTTAATCAGAAAGATTTTTGTTGTTTCGAAACAATTTTCCGAGTAAAGTCCTGGAGTTTGTGTTCTCCTTGTATTTGTTGTTTTAATTGAATTAGTAATCAAGTAATTACTGCGAATAAAGCTCCATTTCCAAGATCTTTGAAAGAAACTTTAGAATCGGCCGAATCACAACTTCCTCTTTTGAGATGGATAAAAGCTATTCGGAAATGGTTGTAAATTAAATAATTGATTTTAAATCGTTAATTCACGAAGTATTTTCGATGGTAAAAATTTTACTTGATTTTTTAATTGAATTCGAAGGAAATGAAATATTTCCAAGCAATAATAAGATTGGAGTGTTTCACGAAAATTAAAATGTAACATTGTCTTCAAGTGGTCATTCAGCGCAATTATTTTATTATTTTAATTGTTGAAAGGCCCCCTTTTAAGAGGGCTTTACTAGAGAAAACCGGAAATACGTCATTTTCAAAAAAGATTTTAGACGTATTGACTCTTTTCCACAAAAAATTATAAGGAAAGGTGGATTTGGGGGAGGAAGGGGTGGGGGGGAGAAGGGTGAGAGGGGGCGGGGGAAAGGAGGAGAGGGGGGGGATTGGAGTGGGGATAGGGAAGGTGGTAGTGATGAAAAAAAAGTTAAATAGGTTACGTTAGGTTAGGTTACGAGCTATTTTTCAATTTCTTTTTCATGATCTTTAATGATTTTGCAAAGAAGTGTTGAGTTGAGTTTTTTCTGAGTTGTCACGGAACCAGCAAAGATATGTCGTCTTTTATTCAGACGAAGCTTAAAGTGAAATTACTATTATCCACTGGAGCGCCTTTTGCCACAATATGGCACCATTTAAAATACGCCGGATTGCTTTGCTGCCAGTTTTAGCCAAATTTTCTCTGTTATTATTTTTTTTTTCAATTTTTCCCTATTAAAAAATGAATCTATGATTTTTTCAATGTCGCCGGCGGAAAATATTAAAAATGGTCACCAAAAAATCACGAGCATTCGGAGGAAAAAGTTAAAAATTGCGCTGTCGCTCGAGTGGAGATTAATCTTTACTACAAAGAAATTTACATTTTGAATACCAAAAAATATGTTTTGCATAAATTGAAGTTTTTCCTATCGTTTCGCTTGGGCAGAATAAAAAAAAGTTTTATTTACTTTATAAAAAATGTTAGCGCAAACCAAACCAAAATTCGTAAACGCACATAAGAAACCACTTAAAAAATACATTATTTTAGCTAAGATTATCTGTGACAATTTCCCTTGATTTTTCTTTTTTTTCTTTTAGATAAAATTATTTTCAAAATAGATAAAAACAACTTTTGAGATTGAAATCGAGCGTTTCTGGAAGTCGATTGCCAAGCAATTTTTTATGCCCATTGTGTTCGTGATGATGTAAGGTACACTATGTATGACATGTTAATGGCTTGTGACACCCTCTTAATAATGTGTCGGTACAACAACGCGCATTTCCGACTATTGCAATGTATCCTTGAATGAATTGGTTGGTAATTAAAGAAAATTACAGCATTTAATTAAAGTCAGGTAACAGACAATGAGACATTGTGTCTAATTACATTGCTAGAGTATTTATCAAGTACCTCATCATTTGATAGTATTGATAGCTCTCCATTGGCGGACCTCGTAATCCTTTTCTAGTGGGCGGGGGCTCTTTATATTTAAGTGTTTCCCCAAGACAAATGTTCCTCACGTGATGTGTTTGTGTTGTTGGGAGCATTCCAAACAAAACGTCGGGAACGGAGTTTATCGCGACGCCACTGGTTCCCATACTCTTCGGAGATAGGGGGGAATTAGTCAGCTTGTTGTTTATGTAGGAGTTACATCATAGAGTCGTTTAGTTTTATACGGAAAGCAATAAGACGATAGATTATAAAATAGAAATGTGATTGGGGTCTTTGATTCATTATAAGACTATTCAAATTTTAAATATGATTGAAGAAAGTCAAATTTCTGGAATTCGATCCACAACTTCACAACCCTTACCGCAGTAGGGAAATCGTAAAAATCTTTAACCCTTCTGATTATTTTGTGCATTAGCTCCACACAAATAATTTCCCCCAGAGACTATCTATGTCTTCTTTGAGGATGATGTCTATTAAAGAAATGATTGATAAGCGGTTCTGGGAATACAAGGGGTAAGAGGGAAGCATATGGATCTGGGGTCAGTGTGTCCAGGAGTGACAGGCAGTATGAATCCACACAGTATGAATCCATCCCTTCCTGATGAATGAGTTGAGAGAGTCCGGCTGGAGAGGTCAAAGGATCTCCTTTCGCCGGCTTTTCCCAATCTGGCCCGCCTCACAGCTGGTGAGCAGGCACATGCGCCTCCAAGACCCGAACAATCTCACCCCATGAACCCGGGCACCATTGGAGGTTATCCACCAGTAACAGATGGTTACTCCTTCAAGGCTCTCGCAAGGAGTCTAATTGCTTTGAATGAACGAAGCTACATTTAGTTTAGAACGTATTTAGGCCTTCAATGTCCCTGCATACGTGGTTAGTAAGCAGTATGCAAGTGCTCAGCGGAAATACAAGATACAATATGTGTTAGTATGACAAAATATAGACAAGACAATTGAAAAGGTTTTTTTTATATGAGCTCCGCACAGGAGGCCCTGAGGAAAATAATTTCCCTCGGGGCCTATGCCATCTTTGGGGATGCTGTGTGGAGGGTTTTTAAAGAAAGGAAGAAGAGGAGGGTTCTGGGAATGAAAGGGGTTTAAGGGGTGGATAGGAATATGGGGTTCAGTATGTCCTGGTCTTCAAGACCTAGACAAACCTCACCCCATGAACCCGGGCATCCCTAAATCACTAAACGTAGTGAACCACTTGGGGTGACGTATGGCAGAGGTGTTGGTTATCCAATAAAGGTTCCCGCTGTGGCGGTACCCATTCCCGCCTCCCAAATTGAGAAAGTCCACGTGGTGGCAAGCGCTTGTTCGATTGTATCCAGCGTATCCTACAAGCACCTGTTTGGGAGGAAGACACAGTACATAAATAATAAGGGCACCAGTTCTAAGTCGCCAAACGTAACCAACTACTTGAGGTGGACTATGGAGAAGGTGTTAGTCATCCAATGAACGGTTCCCGGGGGGAGCGGGAGGGAAGGGGGAGCAGAGACCCGATCGTCCGGACCCGCAACTATAAAATTCCCAATCGCCAAAGGGGGTGTACTCGTATGTTGTGTTTAGGAAAGGGGACGAGATGGGAAAAAAAAATTGTGTAATACCTGGCTATTCAAATCTGGACACCAAAGACGGTTAAAGCAGTTTCAAGCAACGTTTCAATTTAGGGTGATGGTTTTTCACCAGGACCCTAATGAGGCTACTTACAACTCTCCAATTGTTTAGGTGCTTCAGGATATCTAGCATGGTCGAACGATATAGGTTTTATCGAAAATGTCGGTAACTTGTCATCGCTCCTGAGCACGACGGCAGGCCGCTAATGAATTTATAACAGTTCACGTCAAATAAATTAGGAACCCTTAGTCGTTGTGAACTGTTGTTTGTTCGTTAGCGGCCTGCAGTCCTGCTGGGGAGTTACCGACATTTTCAATAAAACCTGAAGATATCGATCCACCATGCTAGATACCCTGATCCAGAAAATAGGCCGACAACTTCCTTATTCAAGATTTTAAGATATTGTGCTTTTGCTTCGTTCTGTCTTGCTCTAATAAAAAGCTCTGCCAACTTCATGAAGCTCAATTTTTGGGAAATTTTACTCCTTCCGTCTTCAAATAAGGATGATTTATTATTAGATTTTTTTTTTCATGTATACAATAATAATTATTACTAAACATTTAAAAGAAATTAAAATGAAGTTCTGCAAACTGAACATAATATAAAATATATTATTTTTCTTTAACACGGATTATGGATTTTCGTCTCATTAATTATGTCTGCATTGTGTCATAGAATTCTATGGAAATACGCGTTAAAGAGTTTTTGAGGTAGGTAGTTGATATAAAAAATTTGATCATATTTTGAACGATGGTTGTTTAAGCATGGTGGATTCTAGACCACATACATCGTCTACAGAATACACAAGGTGGTGCTTAGGGCCAGGGTTACCTTGCTTATCACCTTGTGCACTCTGAGCAAAAGCCAGCAGTTTCCCGTTTATATAAAATCTGTCATAATATAACTAGAAGATAGTACCCGGCTTCGCTCAAGTCTCAACACTACTTTTCCTTATTTAAATTTGTGGAACAAACATAGAGGCGTTTTATCTTATAATTGTCAGTTAAAATGATAAGACTCCGTCGACAAGCACAAGCTTTGAACAATGACACCGTAAATACGTGGGTTTAGGGCAATAAAATCACTTAACAATCTTACAATCGATACAAAATATGACGGAGGCAGAAAACATTTCACATCCAAAATTATGAAATGAAAAACAAAAGGTAAAATGACACAAATTACCATCTAAAAACCTGTATAATTTCAAAACTAATCCATAAACATTCAAGATCCACAACCGTATCAATTTTTTACTCAAAGTTTTATTTACCGTCGTAATAATATGAGATATTTTGTTCATATGAAGCGGATATTTTGTGTATAAAAGTGGTGTTTACAAAGTTATTGTTTTATTTTAAATTAATATGAGATCTGAATTCATTCAAAAAAATTTATTTGCACATTATGTCCAGTTACTCTAAATTTTAGTACGTAATTTTTTAGAGTCTAAAAGATTGCACATCTATTTTTTTAATATTATATAAGTAGATAGATAGGTACTTAATCGCTTGTTTCAATTTTGGAAATGACTCATTCGAAGCAAATTCGAGTTCATAGAACCACACACAAACGAAATAGATATTTTTGAATATGCTAATTTGGTTGACTATGATTATACTCTATTTTGAGTTGTTTGTGTTTATTTACGTTTAGAATTGTTGGCAATATTGAATTTCCCTAGAAGCCGTACAAGCTTAAAAACATTAATTAGTGTTTCAATTGAGAACCTGCGTTAGCTCGATCTTCCAAGTTAAGATACTAGCAAGTAGGTATTGGAAAACATCTGTTACTAGTTGCCTCGCCATGGCAGGGTTTGTTGATTAATCACTGGAAAAGTTTAAATTGAAGATATTCCATTGGATTCGGGAGTGCCAAGTTTGTACCATTTCTCCTAATGTCTTCTTCTTGTTATTCTAAGAACATTGGAAACGCTGGATAGTATGACGGATGGTTAAGTGAAGTTCAGTGACCTATGAATATCAAATTCTGTGGTTAAAGTAAGCAGTTCAAAAACACATGATCAAAGGAAGATTTTTCACTTTACAGAAATGATGTATTGAGGCATTTACTTCAATGGGTGTTTGGTTTTGAAATAATATACCGGGAAATCATTTACCAAGTTCCAAACTATCACCTTGCTAGAAAAGTATTTGAAATTTAAAATAATGGCAAGAAGAATTTGAGTGCAATTGTTTTTAAAACAGGAGAAGATTTGGAACTACTTTAGAAACAAGTTTATGGTGTTTTTAGTGTAAAAAAAGGAATTAGACCATCTCAGAAGTACTCGGAAGTAACCTAATATCATTTTGTACTATTTCTTTTTGTTGTGTCGATAATTACATAGAAGCCTCGCGGTGGAATAAAATAATTATATTGCTCATGTGTCATGTGCTCTTTCGCAGAGACACCGTGGTAAGTGATTGGTTATCATTTTTCCTTGCATACCTTATTTTTCCTACATATGTTATCACCCGATCCCAGAAAAAAACCTTTTGTCTCTTTTCGTTTTTTAGTATTTACAGTCTATTACAAGTGCATCTGAAGCTATAATTCATTAGTAGTTTTTGAAGCTACTTGTTTCTACAAACAATAATGTTTATTTTTCACTTTACCTATGAAGGTAGATATGTATATGTATATGTATGTATATGTATATATAAATATAGGTTTAAATTCAAACAGTGTCGAAAAAAATGATCTACATAATACGATGGCTGAACTGAACTTCATTTCATGTATAAACGACTATACTAGAGTTGTACCCCGACAAAACCCATCATGTATTGATCATATTTGGACAAAAGCTGACATAACTACACAATTAACACCTGTCATTTGGAAAACAAATATAACTGATCACTTTGCGTGTTTTTTAATTCTTGATTTAAAAAAAAAAATATCCTTTTCCTCAACTGCATTACAGCAGTATAATATAAAAACCATTAACACACAACTTCTAGAACAAAAATTAAAATCGGAAAAGTGGGAAGAAATATTAAATACCGAAGATGCCGAAAAATCTTCAATTAATTTCGAAAAAACACTTCGCGATCACATAATAAATGCAACTAAAGAAAATAACGTCAAACTAAAATCAAAACATAGAAAAATTAAACCTTGGATCACCCATGGAATAGTTACCTCAATTAGGAATAAAGAAAAACTATTTTATCAAACCCGTAAACAACCCAATGACTTTATTTTATTACAATTATATAAAAAATACAGAAATAATCTTACAAACTTGATTAAAAAAACAAAAGAAAATTACTTCAAAGAAAAAATTGAAGATTGTGGTGAAGATAACAAAAAAGTCTGGGCTACAATTAATAACATCATTGGCAAGGGTAATAAAAATAAACAAATAAATAAAATAACATATGACAATGAAACAATAGAGACAGTAAAAGAACCAACTAAAATTGCTAATATTTTCAACAACTACTTTGCAAAAGTCGGTGAGAACCTAGCCAAAAAAATTGACGCTGTCCAATCTAAAAAAACTTTCAGTACATCCACACAAACTTGCCAAAATATTTTCAAAAAGTTTGAAAAATGCACACAGATAGAAATAGAAAAAATAATAATGAACTTACGAGTGTCAGCGAGCCCTGGTTTCGACCATATCACAGTAAATTTACTTAAACAAATGAGACAACTAATATCAAAACCAATAGCACATATCATAAATAACAGCATGCAACAAGGAATTTACCCGAAAATATATAAAAATACAATAATAACTCCGATTTTCAAATCAGGAATTGCAACCGACATCTCAAACTACCGTCCCATATCTATTGTATCAAACGTAGCAAAAATATTTGAAAAAGTCGTAAAGTCACAATTAACTAAGCACATCACTTCAAATAAAATTATTAATGATAACCAATTCGGCTTCAGAGAAAATTTAGGCACGCAAGATGCAATCGCAAAAATAACCTCAATAATATATAATGCTCTTGACTCGGGAAATAAATGTTTAAGTATATTCATTGATCTAAGAAAAGCTTTTGACAGTATATGCCACAAAAAACTAATCAAGAAATTAGAAAATATTGGAATTCAAGGAACAGTTATAGAATGGTTCAAAAGTTATCTACATGAAAGACACCAACACGTGAAAATTAACAATACATTGAGTGAACCCACCTATTCAGAATTTGGAATTCCTCAAGGGACAGTGTTAGGTCCAATATTGTTTATCATTTACGTGAATGAAATGCTTACAATACCGAAAATTGGAAAAATCATATCTTTCGCTGACGACACAGTCTTAATCATAGAAAAAAAAACTTGGGATGAAGCCTACCGAACCGCAAATGTAGAAATAAACAACTTAAAACAATGGCTGGATGACAACTATCTTTCCTTAAACTCTGACAAAACTTACTTCATGACATTTACACTATCAGACAAATTCCTTCCAATTATAAATTCCAATATAACTATTCATAGCTCTTGTAAAAATTATACTGACAACTGCAACTCATCTAAATGCACAAAAATTTCAAAAAAGAACAACATTAAATATTTAGGCATAATAATAGACCAACATATTAAATGGACAGAACATATTGCACAAACTATAAACAGAATACGTAAACTTTTTTACGTATTCCTCAAACTAAGAAATATACTTCATAAATCTATACTACTGAAGGTTTACTATGCATTAGCCCAATCAGTTCTGCAATACGGAATAATAGGTTGGGGAGGAGCGTATAAAACCAACTTAGCCCCACTTGAAATAGTACATAGAAGACTTATCAAAATTATACTTAAAAAACCTTTAGACTATTCAACACAAAAAATATTCGAAGAATTCAAAGTTTTACAAATAAACAGAATCTATCAAAAAAATGCATTACTCCAAATCCATAAAGACAAACTAACAATAAATTCATTTAGCACCAGGCCGAGAACAACAGGACAAATAATAATCCCTAAACTCAATACTACAACGGCCCAACACCACTACACATACTCAGCCATAAAATGCTTTAACGAACTCCCTAAAGATATTCAATCCGAAAAAAATTATAACATTTTTAAGAAAAAAATTAAAATACATTTCACCAGTAGGTAATTTCATGTTTGTGTTATATTACGCCCACTTATATTTTCAATGTGTACACAGGTTTTATATTTTATAATTTAATTTAAAAAAAAAAAAGTTTCTTCCTGAAATAGTGCACAGGTATACATATAATTTTACATACATGTTGTTTTTATTTTATTTTTTCATAAATACGCTCATGGTAGCATCAATTAAACATATATCAAAATATCAATTGTGTTAGTACTCCCTCCCTAAACACGAGAAATTCTCAATTAGAGAGGTATTATTACCACCATTAAAAAATATTTGCATTACATGTACATAATTAAAAAAATAATTGTACTTATACCTAACTTTGTAAAATTGTAAAAATGGAATAAATAAATAAATAAAAAAAAAAAAAAAAAAAAAAAATGTATCTGCTCCGATGATGGATACTAGGATACTGCAGGCTATCCAAAATGTTGACTCAAGAGAATTTGTATTTGTATTTCTCATATTCTTTTTTTTTGTTGTAAAACATATTTGTATCCTATAACTAAATTCTAGTTGTTATCATACATATGTACTTTGTTTAATGTACACTATTATCATTGTAATTACCCTCCTATGTACCACTGTGTATCATGTATCACCGGATTGTAATAGCCATTTTATGGCGTTGAAATAAATAAATAGGAAGTGCAATATTATAAATATACATATAGTAAGAATTTTTAAACAGAAGATTTGGTTGGTGCATTGAATTGTGGTGCATCAAACGCTCTGAACTGAACGAAAAATTGGAAATTTTCGATATTATATTTTACCAAATAATATAATATCGAAAACACTCTAATTATTTTTTGTGACAATCAAAAAAATCACAAATAGCCACTGGAAACAAAGTTAAAGATTAAATTAATTACTTGAATCCTTTGTCGACTGTTTTACAACTCGAAAGAAGCAACTATCAATTAAAATACACTGTGATTCAATATATTGTGTCAAATATTTAATTAATTTCAAATTAGGAATTCCCTTGGATGACATAAACTATGATTCTCTATTACAAAAAATGCGACTCTTATCGTTAAAAGATAGAAGAATACTCAATGATCTTATTTTTTTATTTAAAATAAACAATAACTGGTTTGATTCCCCTGAATTGGTCTCTTCAATAAATTATCATGTACCTAGTAGAACAACTCGACTCAAAACACCTTATTATTGCAACAATACTCTCAGCAATGCAGAACAAAATTCAATAATACATCGTTTACACACTTTAGGTAATGAATTTGCTCATATCGATCATTCCGGAAGTCTGTCATCATACAAAAGATGCATTAGACAAAATTTATCTGCTAGTACTACAACGTAATCATAATAAATATAATCATGTAACCATAATATTATGTCCTACCAGTATGCACTCTAATACCTATGGATTAGAAACATATCATAGGTACCTACTTTTCATATCGCATTGTATACTCCGTAATACCTTTCTTTTATTTGTTGAAATTTTATATTATCTTCAATATATGGCTCCTAAGACCATTTCCTACCTTTTTTTATATTTATAACTTTTGTACTTTATTATTTATAACTTTTGTACTTTATTTTTTATAAAGGTAGCTTATAGTCTAAATTATTTCCTGCCTTTCAACTTTTTATTTTAACTTTTTACTTTTACATTATACTTTATATTTTATAGTTTACACTTTTACTTTATACTTTCATTTTATACATCTTAATTCTATTTACTACTCATTACCTTAACTTCTTTTTTTACCTTTTGTTTTTATATTTAACTCTACATTTATATGTCACTTTCTCATGTTATTGTATTATAATATATATATAAATATAATTATGTCAATGGCACATATTGTGCCGTATGTTTTGAAATAAATAAATAAATAAAATAAATAACAAATGCATGAATGCATCAAAAAGTTCATTCCGAAGCCATCTAAATAAATACATTTTTGGGTGATAGATATCTACGTCTGAAAACGAATTTATTTACACTGTGGTTTAAAGCAAAACAGTATTCCGTCGCGTTTGTGGACCTTTGAGCACCCACGAATATTGATGTTACGGCGAATATTGATTTTACGGCGGCATACGGGAGGTTTTGCGTTAAAAATAGCTTAATTTCAGAGACGTTAGACACACATCTTTTTGAAATAACACTTTCATTCAACTTAATTACTTAATATAAAAGCAACTATTTACGTCGTGGGACTGTTTAAGGGTTAGTTTTTTCTTCTTTTATTTTAGCATAAAATATGATTATACCTTTTTTATGTGAATAATACACAAGAATGCCAACTGCTCCCAACCACTTGAAGCCAGTGAGACTATGGCATCCCCAATTGTTATATTGTGATACTGAAAGTAGTGGGGAGGAGAAGGAGATGTGGGAGCAGGAATGTAGTGGGGATGTATCTGGCTATTCTTCTACCTGATGAAAAGATAAATGGTCTATCCTTCAGCAAGCCGCTTGTCTTACCTGGGGGTCAAGCATTGGAGGTTATCCACCACTTACCCGCCCTGGTAGAAGTAACAGATGGTTACTCCTTCAAGGCTCTCGCAAGATTCAAATTTTTTTGTTAAACGAAGCTACATTTATTTATTTTTAATTTATTTAATCATTTATTTATTTAGACCTCCAGTGTCCCTGCAAACGTTGTTAGGAAGCAGTATGCAAGTGCTTAACAGGAAAATAAAACATAATACAACAAATCAGGTTAGTAATACAAGCAAAAATAATATTTGAAGCAAAATAAAACTCTTTCGGGAAGCTCTTGAAGCTTTGCATCATGTGAAAAATCCTGGGAAACACCTGTATAAATAGGTAGATGTATAAATGATAGAGATAGGGGTCAAACACAAAAAACTTAACAATATCGGATTGGTAGGCGTAACTTCCGACGATTTTATGTCGATATGCCGACACGGTTTTGCTGTTGTTAGTCGAACCGATATTGACAGGAAATAAATAAGAAATCGATATACGCTGGCAACACTGGCGTATCCGTCTACGAATCCACATTCTGAAACGTCAAACGCCGATTACGTAAAAATATTAATAATTTGGCAATGTTGAATAGATGTACTAACCTTAATATGCCTTGGCGGTACGCATTTACTTTTTTACACTAAAACTATACTTTTACACTTTTTTTTACATGAGCTCCACACAGGAGGCCCTGAGAAAAATAATTTCCCTCAGGGCCTATGTCATCTTTGGGGAAGCTGTGTGGAGGGTTTTTTTAAGGAAAGGAAGGAGAGGAGAGTTCTGGGAAGGAAAGGGGTTTATGGGGTGGGTAGGAATCTGGGGTTCAGTGTATCCTGGTCATCCGCCTCCAAGACCTAGACAGACCTCACCCCATGAACCCGGGCACCCCTGCTAAGTCACCAAACGTTAATTAGTTAATGAGGTATTTATTCAAAACTTTTATATGAATAACTTTCGTTTCTGTAAGTTCGAACCAATGTATCGTCATGGGCCCGAACGGAGTCAAATCATCGCGTACACGACTTCTTTCAATTCTAAGAGCTTCGTTAGTTCAATCCGTTCATTAAATAAGGCAGTAATTTTGCATAACGAACCACACTTTTAAAAAATATGTATAGGTTAACCGAAACTTATCTGATACTATGCAGGTCACGCTAAAATGTATTAATGGTCGGTCGGAATATCTCTTATCAATCATTGACCGTGCTCGAGATATTGATAACTGACAATATATAAGAATATCGTTTTGATATTTTGACGGCTGGCGTAATCCAGCGGTAAGGCTCTTGACTCGCATTCCGAATTGCGTCGCGGGATCGAATCCCGGCGTGTCAAATAAATTTTGTTTGATTAATTTGAGTTATTTCACAATTTATTTATTTAAAAATAATATATATTATATTTGCGGCACGTTCCAGAGTGGAAGATACTATCAGTATCGCCCTGGAGTAAGACCACCATTCAGAATTGAAACGTTGCTTGAAATGGCTTTAGCCGTGTTTGGTGACCAGATCTGAATAGCCAGGTACTTCCCCACCTTTTTCTTCCCTATCTCCTTCCCCTCCCCACTACCTTCAGCCTCACAACATACCCCGATTGGGGATGCCATGGTACAACTGGCTCCAGACGGGAGCCGTTGGGACTCTTGTGCGGTATTCATGTAAAAAAAAAATATTTATATATAGGGATTTTAGATCATCGTGAGCATAGATCTTCTATCAGGGGTATCGAACATTTCTTTCTTCTTCACGTATCGTAATTATTATTTTCATCTCACAAACAACGAATAACTTAAGAGAATCCATTGTCTGTCACTTGCACCACGTTCCACAATAGAAAATACTGACAGAAATGGCTTCAGCCATGTTTGGTGACAAAATCTGAATATCCAGGTACTTACCCACCTTCCTCACCATCTCCTCCCCCTTCCAATTACCTTCAGCCTCACAACATACCCAATTGAAGATGCCGTAGTCTCACTAGCTATAGGCGGTTGGAAGCAGATGCGACTCTTCTGCGGTATTCTCTTAAAAAAATTGCAAATATGAAAAAATGCTTTTCTAAAAACCTGTTCATGCAAATTTATAACCTAATTCAAAATTCACAGGTTTTTATTTGATTCCTGACAGGGTAAACAAATCACTTACAAAGTACGGGAACGTTTTTAAAGAGTAATAAAGGGGGACTAGGGAACCAAATAGCCGTTTGGCTGGAGTATAACGATATTACTTTTTTTAATGACCTCAGACGTCGAAACGATTTAAAGAAGAATAAGTACAGAAACCCGGTTCTATCTAAGCACCCGTAAAATTAAAATGCCCTCTCTGATAATAGGGAATGTTCAAAAGTGAAGATAATTCGGATAATGATGTTTTTTCTAACATTCTGCCAGTATCTTAAAGCTGATCATATTATGAAATTATTTTTAATTAAATTGAAGTTTTTATAGTACAGTACTTTGAATAAAGTGTGCAGATAATTACGAATAAGTTGAGGGTCGTTCATCGGAATGGATTTATGTAATATGAATATAATTGTGAAATCTTGATTGATTAAAATTGATGATTTTCGATGGGTATTTTATTTATTTTTTCACGCCTTGAAGACTATTACATGGTAAATTTTGTAGTGTTAATGTGTAATAAACTGAGAATAAACGATGTAAGTAGATACGAAACAAATATTTTTTTTACAATAATAGCTCCCCACAGGAGGTTCTACTGAAATAAATTCCCTCAGGGCCAGGGCCTATGCCATTTTTGGGAATGCTGTGAGGAGAGGAAGATGAAGTTCTGGGAAGCAAAAAGGTATGAGGGTGGGGTCCTGACGGACCTGTGAATCCGTCCCTTCGGAGAGACTAACCCTGGAGAGGCAGAATGGTCTCCCTCAACCAGTATCACCTGATCCGGCCCGCCATGCAGTAAGTGGGGTTTTTTTTTACATGAGCTCCACACAGGAGGCCCTGAGGAAAAAAATTCTCTCGGGGCCTATGTCATCTTTGGGGATGCTGTGTGGAGGGTTTTTTTTAAGGAAGGGAAGGAGAGGAGAGTTCTGGGAAGGAAAGGGGTTTAAGGGGTGGGTAGGAATCTAGGGTTCAGTATGTCCTGGTCATCCGCTTCCAAGACCTAGACAAACCTCACCCCATGAACCCGGGCACCTCTGCTAAATCACCGAACGTAGCGAACCACTTGGGGTGACCTATGGCAGAGGTGTTGGTTATCCAATAAAGGTTCCCGGGGCGGCGGTACCCATTCCCGCCTCCCAAATAGAATAGGGCATGCACATCCATCGCCAAGGCCTAGTTAAATCTCACTCCGTGAACCCGGGCACCCCTGCTAAATCACCAAACGTGGCGAACCACTTAGGGTGACGTATGGCAGAGGTGGTAATTATCCAATAAATGGTTCTCAGAGCGGCGGTACCCATATCCGCCTCCGAAATTTAAAAAAAGCACGTAGTTTCATTATAATCGTAGAAAGTTGTACAATCTGGTCCATCATGAGTTGGCTAATCAGCCCTCCAACGAATTACGGTAACTTTTGAGACACCTATATAAACTGAAAAAAAAAAATCAACATAAAGGTATTTTTATGGGGCAGCAAAATCTCTCGAAAGGTGAGCTAAAATTTATACAGCAGTCCCTACCAAGATTTTCTTATTAAACGTTACAAGCCATTAATGCTATTTCAATGTAATTTCAGATATACATCTAAATTATGCAGTTTTGTTGCAACCGCATTACTGTTAGAATAAAAAAAGTTATATTCTTTGTCCAACCCTTTTAAAATTGTTTGAAAAATAATTTTTAAAAGCTATAATGAGTATCTCCCCAAGCTTTGCAATTTTGTTTTTAATGAAGTTGGGTACGATACAGAATAACATTACCTGACCGGTGAAACTGATCGCTTTCCAAAAAGAGATCTGTCTCTTTGTCTTTTACTGTAAAAAAAAATACTTTGGTAAAACACGTTATTTTACTGAAAATACTTTCTTATGAAGTTATGTCGACTTTATCCGTTTGATAGAAAACTAATTTAAATATTAGAAGATTTGAATATGAACCATTGGTAAATACTCTCAGTAGGTAGTTGGTACCTCTAGTTATTGTGTTCTTTTTAAAGCTTGGTTCTCCTATCCGTTGTATCATATCGTGTCCCTAACTAAAATACGTATATCGATCGTCCATTTGATTAGTCAGACATCTTTGAAAAATCGAAATTTGGTTGAGTTTGTAGTTATATCAAAAAGTGTATCGTCTATATGGTACCATACTCAGATTACTCATAAACACACCAAATGTTTTCTGGGTTTTTCTGGGTCACTAGTAGGATATTTGAAAATGTCGTACTACCGGACACACAGACGTGTATAAATAATATTTGATTTATTGCAAGCATTTGAATGTTGCCTTTCTTCATTATCTCAAAACTTAGAATTTGAAGATGCCTTAATAATCAACCGTCATTTTACATCTCCCCTAAAACGACAGATGTTGTATCCGTTTAATTGTTGCATGACAGATGAATCGTACATTTTATGGTACAAGATTTCTTATTTGAACACATTTAACAATATTCAAGAAGATATATTGTATAACTGCTATTTCAGAAATATCATTCGATAACACCATTCCCCTCGTCATGCTATGCTATGCTAATATATATATTCTTCAGTGAGATATCTTAAACAAGTCTTAGTTAGGCTTTCATTCCAGTACAAATTACTATTTTAAATAATTAATATCACGATATTCCTTCCTTCCGATTACCAGGGACTCATGCACAATGAAAAATACATCCAAGTTTAACACACTTGTCGACATAAGAAACATTCATACTTGTCAGAAGAGAACCCACTGGAGATATAACACTAGCGGGCATTCACGTGAAAAAACTCCGCTACGTGTTTGCTTTTATGCGCTCCGGGTATCAAAAAATATATAAAGGCACATTTGAAAAGGATTTACCACTGGTTAAACTTACATTTAGTTTATTCGACCACAACGTAGGTAAAAATCAACCAAATGAATATAAGATTCAAACTAAAATCTTTACATGTATGATACGGGTACCAGTTTTCTTTAAACGCAGGCAAAAAGAAATGGGTTTTCTTGGAATCGCTGAAGTGAGTGCATGGCTTCAAACGGATGCATTCATGCTTACGCAAAGAGTTTTGTTGCAACTGGCGCCAGTCTTTGCAAAAAGTCACGAGCATCGATAAGATTATATTGCCTGAGATTGCAATTTAGATAACAAGCAGTTGATGCCATGAATTTGTCTTCATATTATGTGGTTTTATGAAATAAATACTACTTTATAACCACACAATTTATTTCAAATGTTAAATGATTTCGAGAAGCACTCTTTCCACATAAGTAACAAATATGTACATTTTATGTCGGTACGTGTAAGTAGAAATGGAATGGGAATTAATACAAAAAAGAAGGGATATTTATAAAGGGTTTTTAAAAGTAATCAAATGGGTTTTTCCAAGAACATAATTTATGTTGAATTTTTTCGGAATTTTGAAATAGTGTTCGATAATTTTGAAATTATTTCGGTTTTTCCTGATTTTGATGTCTTCACTATTACGATGGAGAAAATTCGTCTTTTCGTTGCTGGATCCATTATAAGCACAAATTTTAAGGCTTGCGTTGTTTGTGAAAACTGCAGTGAGGCATGGAACTGGCAGAGGAAGGATGAAAGTAAACTGAATGCTGTAGAAATGAGATCCCTGAGGAGTACCCGTGGTAAAACCATGTTTTATCGTGTGAGAAATGTGGAGATCCGCAATTCATTTATTTATTTATTCCCGAAATTAACGATTTTACAGAATCACATTATTATAGATACATAAGTTATTCATGAAAATAATTATAAGCATGTACCTACCTATGTAGTTTTTTTTTCTTTATTCATTGCTTTGAATGGTTACATCGTTTGTGGATTTTTCGTCCACCACGCAAGAACATTATTTTTTTTTTTACATGAGTTCCACACAGGAGGCCCTGAAGAAAATAATTTCCCTCGGGGCCTATGTCATCTTTGGGGATGCTGTGTGGAGGGTTTTTTTAAGGAAGGGAACGAGAGTAGAGTTCTGGGAAGGAAAAGGGTTTAAGGGGTGGGTAGGAATCTAGGGTTCAGTATTTCCTGGTCATCCCCCTCCAAGACCTAGACAAACCTTACCCCATGAACCCGGGCACCCCTGCTAAATCACCAAACGTAGCGAACCACTTGGGGTGATCTATGGCAGAGGTGTTGGTTATCCAATAAAGGTTCCCGGTACCCATTCCCGCCTCCCAAACATAAACGAAATTATAAACTGATTATAAACAGAACATCAAGGATATAAACAGGTTCAATATGTAGTATGTGGTTTCAGTATCATGAACATAGACATCACATGTCCATAAGTTTAGTTAAATGATGGTAAAAGAGAAGTACGTTAGGCACTATGAAAGTAGTTATAGAGGAATTCAATGAATGCAAGGCAGCTGTAAGAGTAATGAGTTAGTTAAGATTAAGAAAAGGACCTTCAGATGGTTTGGACATGTAGAGTGAATGAACGAGGAAAGGAGAGTAAGAAGAATATGTGTGAATGGTAGAAGAAGCCGCTGACGTACAAGGAAGATATGGCACGAACAAATGAATCAGATTCTTGAGTCGGGCCATGTCAATTTTCAAGTCATGTCAAGTTAGTTATTTTTTTTCTGACTTGTGTGTTAACTTTTCACACCATATTATTATTAACTTTCCTTACTTTAAAATATTTGTTGTTAAATTTTATTAAGTTCGTAAATTCCTTTTCGTAGTATTTCATTTTTCTCGTTTTCCTCGTCCCGTGCGGAACGAGGTCGGCCAATACCGGGGTGCTAATGCGCCAGATTTGTTGTTGAAATGGCCTCCGTGCGATGTTTTATTCGGGGGGCCACCTACTCCCCCTCCCCTCACCATGCCTTGACCGGATCCCGCGGCCAGATTGGGAGATGAGACGTGCGGATGCTGCAGATTGGATGGACCAGGCACGAGCAAGTTGTAGCCAAATAATTCCTACTTTTAAAATAATGGATATTTTTGTTTAATATGAGAAAACAGTATCTACCGTAAATCACTACTTTTCACAAGAAAACATGTTAAATCAAGCTTGGTGTAATCATAAGTAACCAGCTCAGGCACGGGAGCTCCATTGAAGCCAGAGTTAAGTTAGTCTTTCAAAAACTGGCCATACTGTACAGGGCCTGCAGATACTTTAAAAGTACTCAACTGCTAACCCTGTACAAATCGCAAGTGCACCCCACGGTAAAATTTAGCAGCCACCTCTCGTCTGGAGTAATAAATTTCCTGAAAAAACCTTCGACGCTATGCAGAAACGAACGTTTCATTTGATTGATTCTCCCATATTAACAAACGGATTGCAATCTTCAGAGCGCAAGCGTCGGGTGGGAAAGCTGTATTGTTCTAACGGTATTTCAATGGAAAATGCTCCATGGAATTAGTTTCATTAATCCCCTCATCACCAGTGCACAGCTAGCAATTTGCTGGCCTCTGTAATCCCTCCGTCCTACATTTCACTCCTTCCTTTTCACAAAAATACCCTCCACACAGCATCTTCAAATAGGCTCTGAGGGATATTATTTTCCTCAGGGCTTCCTATGTTGAGTTATTATACCCCAACTAATTAACCATTTTTTAATGGAGTATTTTGATTCACCATTTTAGATTTAATCTCCTATTGAATTGAATTTTTTTAAATTTCACGACCGAGTGAAATGCGTTTTAAAGTAGAAAATCGTTTGTTTTTCTAACATCAATCCCTTACCACGAGACTAGAGCTCCTTTTTGATTGGTCGATTTGTCTTCACCATGAAGCCTTTTTACGCAGGCCGTTTCCGCGCGAATTAATCATATCCGGCGGTAGAAAGCAGCCGCCATCTTCGCGTCTTCTACTAACATTTTCCCTGCACAGCGCACAGTGTGCTTCCATTAATACCAAACAGGAGGGAAGAAAATTCTTAATTATTTAATTCATTTTAACTTAAATCGCACCGATGAATTCATTGCATTTTTGCACACCAATATAAAGCTTTGAACTGAAGGTTTTTTGTTTGTTGTTGAATTAAGGCGACGCAATGCAAGAAAATGAAAAATCATATGTTTTTTATTTAAAAAATTTGATTGCCAGAAATATTATATAAGATGCTTTAATTATGGTTACGCCCATACACATACACATACCTACATAGCACGCATACATACTGTCACTGCTTGGGATTGGTATTAATAATGTTGCAAATTCCTTTCCTACCTATCCCTATTCCTACCCGTCAATCTTACCCATAGTCAGTCTGTAATAAACGCCCGCCGCAATATATAGCCATTGTGCTTCCGCTATCGGTGAACTTCCATTAAAAATAATTCCGCCGTGTACTATCAAATAAACGAAACTCACGCCTATTGCTGTTTGTGCCTGTTGGATGGGAGAGAAAGCAGACAAGTGCAGTTGCAAGCACATAAGTTCTTTTATCCTTTTCGGTGAGTCCTTTCCTTTCTATGTAACATATGCTTTTATCGTTTCAAGCAGGGATAGTAACACAAAATCAAGGTCCTTCGCCAGTCATTCTTTTCCACAAACATATCAATCCACTCTACACAATCATAATCTCAATCAAATTAGATTGAGGCTGGTTGAGAGATAGCTCTCTCTCCTAACATCGCCTTGCACCACAATGAGGGGGTTGGATGCAATTGTCCATTACTCCTGGACACAGAGACCCCCGGATTCCTACTCACCCCTCATAGATTTTTCCTTTCGAGAACTTCTTATCCTACCTTTTCTAAAAATCTTCTGTATGGAGCGAATAAAAAAATATAAAACCTAACAAATGGTGAATCGCATTTTTTGATATTTCATGTAATTCATTTGCATTTACCCTAATTGGGTTTAAAATAAATTTACGCTCAAAGTCTCGAAATACATTTATTTCCGGAAACTTTAATGGGGTGAATACATGGTCCAAATAATGTGTAAATGTAAATATAAATTCCAAACGCCAATGAGGGTGAACAGTTAGCAACCAAAATGCATACAGACTAATATTGAATTATTTAAAATATAAAATAAATGCGTATTTCAATGCCGTAAATTTCAACAAAGTTGCAAAGCACTTTATGAATAATTTACTGGCTAATAATATTTTTTAAATATTCCTCTATGTCAAACAATTTGTGCGAACATTTTTGAGTTTTTCAATTTCGATTAAGTATCGATAATGAAAAATGAGAATGACCGAGCATCAAGCACCAAAGTTCCTGCTGAACTCAAAACCAATAGGGCGAAGGAGCCTGGGAAGACCAAGACTAAGATGGAGCGACAACGTCCTCAAAGACATATTTATTTTGGAGCTTCTAAATTGGAGAGAGCTGGCACAAAACCGAGATGAGTGGAGGAAGACTCTCGAGGAGGCCAAGAGCCACCAGCGGTTGTAGAGCCAATAATGATGATGATGATTGATAATGAAATCGACGATCAGAGACATTTTGATTTTTTTACATTTGAAAGGACCCCATCGAATGCGGATTCTCGGCCTGTTTCACCTATTGATTAAATTCGAGATTAGCCGTAAAGCGTAACGGCCAATGTAAGATATTTTTATTATTAGTGTAGGTAAATAAATATGTATAAATGTATTGGTACCTATATTATAAGACCTGAACATTCACCTAATTTAATTTGGGAGGCGGGTATGGATACCGCCGCCCTGGAAACCATTTATTGGATAACCAACACCTCAGCCATAGGTCACCTCTAGTGCTTCGCTAGGTTTGGTGACTTAGCACTGGTGCACGTGTTCATGGGGTGGGGTTTATCTGGTCTTGGCGGCGAATGCGTTTACCCACCTACTGCGATGCGGACTGGATCGGAAGAGATTGGTTGAGGGAGACCTAACCTAAACCTCTCCGGCCGGCCTCTCTCCGTTATGGAATCGTACGTCTATTACTCCTAGGCATATTCACAACCAGATTCCTACCCACCCTTCATACGCCCTCCGCTTCCTTTTCTTAAGACTCTGCAACCGGGTCTGAAAAGAAGAAGATGGAGAGATACGAAATTATGAATGTTAGAGGAGAGCGCTAACATTTACAGCAACAAAATTGATGCGAAAATTGCGAAAATGTTTAATAAAACACGACTCGTTTAAAGTAGAGCTAAAATCTCATGGGCATTGTCTTTAACAGCATTTAAAGAAACACTGTGAATTTTTTCATACATATAACTTGTAAAATAACTGAAACAAACGTGTTAATAATAATTTTTGGAGCATACTTTGCGATTTTTTTCCATCGAGGGAATTTTATATAATTTGCGTTTCGGCACCGGCAAAGTCTAGATATTATCTTTAAGAATAACATATATTTTTTTAAGAGCTTTAAAATTTACCGTGTTTAAGGGAAATATGTAATAAATCGGTACAAATCCGGGTTGCGGGCCCTTAAAAAGACCCCCCACACAGCATCCCCAAAGATGACATAGGCCATGGAGGAATTTGGAGTTTACGTAAAAATAAAAATATAACTGCTGGGTTTGTAAAAATTTTACGGAAATATCCACATTTCGCTGAAGTATCAATCTCATTTGAACTGAATTTGAATTTATATGCAACACATTTTTGCCAAAATATAAAGAAACAAAATTTGATATAAAAATATCAATTTCTGTTACTGAAAAATATTGCCTGGAGTATCGAGTTCGAACCCCGCAGCAAATATCGAATTACTCCCTCTTTTCAGCAGGGTTTACTTACATATTAAAAAGCTGTATTCTGTAAACAGGTCCTTTTAAAAAAAACAACCGTTTTTAGGTAGAAATAACGAAATTTCATTAAAATCTGGTAGGATTTGATTGCTTTATCCTCCCTCCACTGGAGATTGTTGACTAACATATATATTATATTACAAGAGGAAGAGGCGAACAGTAGAAAGGGAAGAGAAACTCCCCAAAGACTAATCTGGCAGATATTGTGGGGAAAGGGTGGGTTTATTACGCTATCATGTTTTTTCCATAATATATATTAATATAAGTTTCACCAGATATTAATTAGGTTTACCCCTTTTAGTTGCGCTGTTACATTTTCCTGATTAGATTTTTGTTTATTTCCCAGGTGTAATCATCCCGTTTTTACAGCGATATTTTAAGCGTCGTTGTTGGATTTAGTTTATTAAGTTCACTTAATTATTCATTCATTGAAAATGCTAAATAACGAGCTCCAGAAAAGAGAAAACTTTTCGTATTAACAGCAAAGTTAATATTTAAAAGAGAATCAACAATAAATTTTCATGTATTGTTTCAAAGTGCTTTCTCACGAACGCCACCTTTATTTAACAAAGTGTAGTGTACTGTATCGTGATAGAAAATAGTCTATGAATAGTTCTCATATTGTTTTAGTTGTCTGTGGGCTATTCGGGTGACGTGATCTCATTTACGAGATGTGCCGAAGGTAACCGAAGGCAGGTGTGCAGTCATTATATTGCCAGAGCCCCGCAGACAAAACCTATCTTCCAGTTAGTAAGGGCGTTAGTCAATCTAAACTATGACGTTTTTAGATTTTCACGGCCAAAAGTATTTTCGTTATTTGTTTGTGGGATGTTATGCCGTGTTGCGTTACATCCTTCTTTAGCCAACGTTTCGGACAGCGTTGCAGTGTCCATCATCACACATCTACCGGATCTGCCCTGATGATGCATACTGCAACGCTGTCCGAAACGTTGGCTAAAGAAGGAGGTAGCGCAACACGACATAACACCCCAAAAACAACTAACCAAAATCTAAACTATATTTATAAATTATGATACGTCAATAAACAGTCACTGTGATCTCAAGATCCTAAGTCTTCATAAGAGTACTGGTCCCAGTATAATAAATAACGAATTTCTCTGGAGAGGACCTTTTCGAGAAATTATAAACACAGTTTTAAACTTACTTATTTAAATTTTATAATAAACATGTAAAAAGATATTATAGATGCAGACATATCAAACAAGAAGTCAGAACTTTAATTGCTTCTGTTAATCTCCGCTTAATGGTATGTAACTCTCAATTTCGCTTTTATAATCATCTCAGAAAATGTGAAGAAATCTTGACCAGGCTATCATTAAATTTCCTCTGTTTTCCACCATCTACACTCTACACTGAAGACAAACTGTAGTACCAAGATTAAATTCTTGATTAATAATTAGAGATCGTGCAATGATTCGTGTAATGGAGTTATCTCTATCAAATGGTTCAGCTAGTCCTTAGTCCTTAGATCCCTTGCACATAATCCTTCTTTATTTTTCATCTCACGATTTTTTTTTTCATTCGACTATTTTCTTCTGCTTTCCAGATGAATCCTACCTCGCGTCTACCTCAGTGCCTGTTCACCACTCTTCAGGTCAGATTCTTCACACTTTCTTTTCTTTCATCATTTTCTGTTTATTCCTCTCATCGCACTTCTTCACATCTCATTCTTCTCGAGGCTCAACTTTGGTTGTAATCAGAGCTCCATAAAGAACTTCCTCAAAGGAGGGATTTTCTCGTAGACCGTAAACGTAGCGCTTTGCTTTAGAAATCTGTTATTCGGCGTACTTTTAGTAACAATTAATCATTGTGCTTTTTTTCCCAAAATAACTCCGCATTGAACCTGGTTTGCTCCCTTAAAAAAATCTGCATGATTTTGAAAACATAAACCCTTAAAATAGATATTGCCGTAGATATTTAAGCACATAATTATCCCAAAGCTATTATTTATTTTAAATTGTACATAATATATTTTAAATCAATTACAATCTATTTTTTTCACTGAACACACCATTTTTTACAATGACAATATCAATTAAACCTGAGAATTTAATCAAGGAAACCTTCTAGCGTTTTATTGTCTGCTGTGCATTGTCTTTGCCAGTCTTTTAAGTTGTCTTTGGAAGAAAAACAGCTTTGTGAAAAATGTTTATTGAGATTTTTTTATAGTGAAATAAAACCTAAGATTATTTGTTAACCACAGCATTGTTACTTAATGAGCTTTATTTTAATTGACATTTTAATTCAGTTAATTATCTGCTTGCTAACGGTTTGGAATCATGGGAATGAATTATTGTCATTAATTATTATTTATTAAAATCATTATTCAGAACGATGAATAAACCACCACATTAATTAATATCCACATTATTCACAGTAATATCTGTTAAGAGGGAAAAACGAAACCAAACCGGAAATATGTCATTATTAAATCAAATTTTCTACGTATTGACTCTTTTCCGCACAAAAATATAAAGCTTTGTTTTAAATTTTGAGAAAATGTGTTTATTTTTAGTGCAACAAGGCTTTACCGTAGGTCGGTGGCAGATTTCTTAAATTTTCAAACAAAATTTTGTATTATAAAACACACATTTCAAATCATAGAATCATGCAGTGAAATATATCAACGAATTATCTTGAAAAGCTATGTTTAGATCCGCACACTGTTTTGCGATGAACATACTTCAGTTAGTCTATTTATTTACGGTCTTACAAACTAATATATTTAAGATTTTTTTTTACAATCTTATTTTGCTTAGACGTTTAAAAAAATTATAAATACTTATGAGCAAAAAATAATTATAAAAAGAACATAATTTTAATGGTTTTATTATCACGCCTTTCAGCATTTTTGAATGTCGGTATAAATTAAAGCAAATTTTGAATGAAATAAAATCGATATTGAGTTATTATTTAAAAAAGCTGCTACGGGGAATAAATAATCTTTCTCATTGGAACCTCCCTATACGATCGTAAGAACATCTTTGGACGAAATATGAATTCTCGGCTGCTGGCTGGTGAAAGGCCCTTAATAAATATAAAATAAAACCTTTCAATGATGTGAGAATTACGTATTACTTCCAGAGTTCCTCAAAAGCCTTAAAGAATGACCGACTTGTCCCCGTAGCCATTCTGTTCAAGTATTATCTTCTTTTTCCCCTTGCGTTTCTTCTGTGGTTTTCCTTCATTGTATCTAGAACCCCTTTGAGGTGCATTTTTGCATTTGACCGTTTCGTTTGTGAGAGTTTTGCTTATTTAGGAACGCCTTTGTGCCTATTTCTGTTTACTTGGAGTTGGTAAGATGATCACTGTCATGGCTTTGATTTGGGTTTATAATACGGTACAGATCTTTCTTTAATAAAAAAGCTATTCTGTTAAATGGATTTTAAACGTCTATTGCATTCACTAGCGCAAGTAGAGTTTTGAGTCCCAATTGTAATATTTTTTAGTACACCGAGCCTTTAAAATATGATATATTTATTAAAATCGGCAAGACGGGCCCTGGAAGAAGGAGCACCTCATGGATGAAAATCCTGAGACAGCGGTTTGGCCAGTCTACTGTAGAGCTGTTCCGGGCCGCAGTAAACAAAGTCCGCATAGCCAACATGATAGCCAACATCTGTTGAACGGACAGAGCGCAAGAAGAAGAAGAATATTTATAAATTTTGCGCCTTTTCATCCCGCGATAAAATATCCCCTACAAAATATCCTCCGACAAAATAACCTAAAGACAAAACAGCCCACAATAAAATATCTACTAAAACCTCACCTAACCTAACCTAGGAAAAAAATGGACGAAAATAATACAGGCATCCTGTAAAGACAAT
This sequence comes from Limnephilus marmoratus, assembly GCA_917880885.1. Classification (NCBI taxonomy): domain Eukaryota; kingdom Metazoa; phylum Arthropoda; class Insecta; order Trichoptera; family Limnephilidae; genus Limnephilus; species Limnephilus marmoratus. The sequence continues at coordinate 48,981,014 of OU862918.1, read as the reverse complement.
AAATTATTGTTATGTGTATTATTTTCGTCCCCATTGTCGTTTCACTATTTTTTAGCGACAATTTATTGTCTTTACAGGATGTCTGCATTATTTTAGTCCCATTTTTTAATTTGATTAGGTTAGGTTAGGTCAGGTTAGGTTAAAGTAGGTTAGGTTAAGTTAAGTTTTAGTAGATATTTTGTCGGGGATATTGTGTTATAATAAATTTTTGGGACTAATAAAATTAGCATTTTTCTGGGTACGTAATTCACTGCTTTCATAAAGATTCTTCTCAGTTAGTAAAATGGAGAATAGTCCATAATATCAAAGATAATTTAATATTTACCTGTTCGTAAGTCCAGTGGCCGCACAGAGGATGACAACTGCCGCTGTCGGATGTGGTCACAAGACTGATGTTTGTCCGACACCTCAAATGATTGTCCGCAAATTTACAGGCCGTCCGCGTAATTGTGATGACCACTGTGCGGACCGGATTCCCAAAACATTAATGCTGTGTAAACGGAAAGGGTGACCCACAAAATTTGATATTGTTTTAGTTTAATAAGGATAACAAAAGTTAAGTTTTAATTTAGGGGCCATTCATTTATTACGTAAGACGATTTAGGGGGGAAGGGGGGTCGACCATGTCTTATTTTTTCTTACAAGGGGGTGGGAGGGAGTCTCGATAGTTCTTGCATAAGATCACAAAAATGCGCAAAGTTGAAATTATTAATATCTTTGTAAGTACAAATAAACATTTCTAAAAATTGTTACTTTGAAAAATAAACATTAAAACAAACCAAACGTATATTCATTTTTTCCTTTAGATTCTTACGGAATAAATATTAAACAGGGTGGGAGGGGGTCGGCCTATTCTTATTTTTTCTTATAATAGGGGAAGAGGGGGCCGAAGACTAGCAAAATTCGTTTTACGTAATAAATGAAGGCCCCTTAACAAAAATTTAGAACAGCTCAATTTAACATTTTTAATAGGCCACTTGCATGGGATTTCATAACGACTTGGAAAAAATCATGTGGATAGATCTTTTTACTAAGATTAAGAAAATGTTAGTAAAATTGTTTAGAAATTACAGTTTTATTTTTATTTTTAAATAAATAAATCCATTTTTTGGGCTCGTGACGTCACTACATGAAAATGTCCCGTCTCCGAAAGTGTTCCTATTAATTTTGTAAAATTCCACACTGATTTATTTTTTTATATGGCATACTTTGATTTCAGGCGAATTTTTGAATTCATTCACTAGATTTATTGTTTGTTCTCTGCGAACTTATCATTTGGTTTCACTTTTTGACAGATGTTCTAAAGAGATGACATTCCCCGTACATCATTAAATGTACGGGGTTCTCTTCAGAACGTGAAGATGATGTCGGTGCGTGTTTTAGAAGTATAATGATTATGGTGCTGATTTTAACAAAATAAACTTTTATAATATTCTTGTCATTATTATAATTTACAAGTACAAGTATATTACATTAAATTTAATAATATAGACGCTGTACATTATAATGATTTATGATCAATAAGATGGATCAAGGAAAAAAATATTTATGAGATGTAATATTTTTGGTATGCCTCGTTATTCTCCTGTGCCATTCGTGTGGAAAACGTTTTTTTTTTAATGATTTTCTGCTATGAAATTATCGTTTTTTCACACCTATAAAATTATGTCCCGTCTTTCCGGTTTATAAAAAATGGTCTGATTTTTCGGATTGAAATTTTCAAAAAATCCCTAGGGTTTCAAAAAACGATTAAAAAAAATACAGAATGTCTTAGAATATTTGCCTAAATTGGAATTTTTTTTTTTAAATGTGATGCAAGTGGCCTATTGTTGAATTTCTTGGCGTTCAGAAATAATATTATGTTTACTACAAATTGTGTAAAACAAATCATTTGGTCTCGACCTAATCAATGTCCGCAACTTTTACTGTTTTCATGTTCTCTGAACATTACTGTTAATATATTAATTCAATAATTAAAATAACAATGAACCATCAACAGTGCTTTATAAAGCTAGTTTTAAATTAAAATTATTTTTTTATGTATCGATCTTCTGGTTGATTAGGCAGGCACCTCCAAATATTAAGTTTTGAGATAATGAGGAAAATGATATGATAATTCTCGCCATAAAACAAATATTATTTACAAATTCCTGTGTTTTATATACTAAACATTCTAAAAAATAACACTGGGAGGCATAACGGTCCGGTACATTAGTACGACATTTTGAAATATCATTCTAGTGGCCCAGAAAACATCAATCAATTAATTAATCTTTTGTAAATTAAACGGAATGTTGAATTTACAAATGATTTTTCTGCATTATAATTGGTTTGCTAGTGTTTATGAGTAATCTGAGTATTGTACCAGATAGAGGGCATACTTTTACATATAACTGCATACTCAACGCCAATTTCGATTTTTCGGAGAAGTCTGACTAATCACCTAGACGATCGGTATATTCAATAGTTACAAAGAATAAAATTATCAGAATTATTAATTATTTAGGATCTTTTTTTATGAAGTATCGCTATTCACTATCACTGGCGCTATTTTGAGTACCTATTGCCTTTTTTGAAAATAAAGTAATATTTCGACGCATGACGAAAATAAATGAATGAGTTGGAATGATAAAGTGGTCAGAAAAACATAGCTTTCCTCATGACACCGAAGTGCACTGTTCAATATTTGTTAATTAATTTAGATTCAGATAGACGTATATTTTGTTTTTAATTGTTTTTTTTGTAATTCATTGACTGATTTAGTACCCAAAATGAGAGAAATCACTGGTTGGCGAATTAAATTTATTAAAAAGGGTTAAATAAATAAATTGTTTACGTCTGATAAATAAACAGTCTAGTCTGTTCGCTATTCACTCGCCACAACACAGTGTGACACAGTACGTTCACCTGTCTGTCTGTCTGTGTGCTGGTTGAACTCCTCCCTACTCCTGTTTCGACTAACAAACCTGCCTGCTCCTACCAGTGCTGCCGCCCTGGTGTCTAAAAACACGTTGATATATTGCCGTCTACAAGCCGGGCCGAGTATCAACACATTTTTCGTAGTTTGATGATGTCATTGGTATAATTGGAAACCAAAAATCGATGCTACATATTCCGTTGATTGCAACAATTGATTTTGTGAAAATTTTTGTTGTAGATTCGAAGCTTTGTTTGTGGATGATGATTTTCTAAGAATTTGGTAATCCTACAAACAAAGCTGGAATATTGTGGTAAAAAATAGCATCAATAATTCAGTTAATCGTCAGCTTCTGGAAAATACGCAAACAAAACAGAAATAATAGGAAATATTACAACATATACAGCATACGGGAGTTAGGGAACGTACCCGTGACCCATTCAGGGGGGGGGGGGATCAAAATACCACACTTGGTCACAATGAGGGGGGGGCGTAGATTTTTATCACGTAGTCAATCTATAAATCTAAGTTAAGTTCTGGTTACAATATATTTTGACGAAAGTTTTATCTTGATAATATTTTTTATTTGTAATTATAGGTACGCATGCACTCTTGCTGTAACGCAGCAAGCACCGTTCTAATAAAGACAAATATGAGCCAAATAATTTTTTTTAAACTTTTTGTTAGCAAGAAATGGTTCAAAACCATGTTTATGAATTACTACGTGAACACTCTAGGGGGAGGGGGGGGGGGGTCTTGGAATATACTACACGTGGTCGCTGAGGGGGAGGGGGGGTTAAAAATTGCAAAAAGTGGGTCACGTAGTATGGGTACGTTCCCTTACTTAATTTAATTTCCATAGTTATGTAGGGTATAGTTAATAAGGAAGTTGGTATAAACCACGATTTTCGGAAGCATGTTTTCTCCATCATCACTGCTTAATCACTAGAAACCAAAGCTGATGAACTAATAACTAAAAACTAACAAATTATTTAAAATTCAAGAAAAAAAAAACCTGTGCTTTCAAGATCTTTTCTACTTCATATTAATTTCAAAGCTTTTGCTGCTATCTAGGTCTCATGCTTTAGTGTTGTTATATGTTTATGTACATGTGTATTTAAAATGGTTCCATGCCAACTCAGAATAAAACCTACTCAGAAACACGTCAGAAAGGTCATTAAAAGCTATGAAAAAATAATTTTAAAATTTCCGGTAACCCCAACCTAACTTATTTAACCAATTTTTATATTTTTTTATCGTCACTCTTAATGACCTTTCTGAGGTGTTTCTGAGTTTGTTTTATTCTAAGTTGTCCAGTCACCATTTAAAACAAATTAAGATAGTAAGAACTGACAAGCCAGAGAGAAGAACTGACAAGAAGGAGAGACGCCACCCATTTTGGAAGAAAGGCAATACAAAATCAGTTTTGCCATAAGGTGAAATGAATTATTTTTTATGACCGAAATAAAAATTATAATACGTGGTGTTTTAGTAATAAAATCATAACTCAATTTCGATCAATATGTGACTTGCAGTTCTTCAGCTCAAGGGAAACAAATGATTATTGATACTACGACCCTTTGAAATAAGTAAGCTACTGTAGATTCATTATCGCACGATATTACCGCGACAGATGGAGTCATGTTATTTCAATGGGTCGACTACCTACCTGTAAAAACTTTGCTTGAACAGACAAACAATTATATAAAAAGTGAGAATTTTAAAATGGGATCTAAACAAATCTAAAAAGTCATTAAAATCATGAAATATAAAGAGTATTTTTCTGGTATTTCTTGCTATTTAAAAAATTATTTTTCCATTGTTTTTATTTATACGACGACTACGACGACCGTTACGACTTAACATAACGACCGTTACGACTTTAATTTGTTTTGTTAACATAAGTCTTTTATGGTTACCAATAAATGACAACCGTGAGAAAAGATGTGTACACTGATAACAAATCTGAATAATTTACTTTAACATTGTTTCGTATAATTCTGCATTGAATTTGATTAATGTTATGTCTTATTGTACTATGATATCTTATTATGACAAATACGGCAACTAATATCATAAAAAGCTCCTTGAAATATTTTTTCTTACTTTTCACGACAAATTAGTTGTTTTGTATAATATTCATTATTTTTAAAATATTGTCTTATTAATCAAGTGACAAGGAGTAAATCCACCGTCGGTTTTATTTCCCTGCATAAGTCTTTCACATGAATAAACTGATAAAATGTTATCTGACGATTGCCAGAATAAAATAAAAAAACAAATAATACGGAATGAAATTTTTGCAGCTTTTTGTTGTTTGTTTTAATAGTAACTGTTCCAGTATGGTGTTGTTTGTTTTCAAGATTGCATTAACCTGACAGATGTTCTCTTTGTTACAGCCGCCCAGGCCAACATCTGGGGCTCCCAGGACGTGTATGTGAAGAAGGGCAGCACCATCTCTCTCACCTGCTCCGTCAATGTCCACTCCACGCCACCCTCGAGTGCATCGGTCCTATGGTGAGTACGAACGACTACCTCATTACTTTTTTTCCTTAAAAACCCTGTATACAGTTTTTTTACATGTTTTTAGACCATCACCTGCACATGCCCGTATTATGGTAGTCGAAATTGGTATATATAATTGTACGAGTATAATTATATATGTACCAGTTTTAGTGGAATATAACTCGGTAGTTTGGTCTCCATCTTACAAAATTCACATTAATAACATTTAGCGAATACAAAAAAAAATTCTGCTTTTTATAAATTTTAAATTAAATATCCCATTAGAAGACTTAAAATATAATTTATTACTAAATATTCTAAAAATACACACACTAGAAGACTTTTTATTTATTTTTATTCAAAATACTTAACTCTTAAATTTGACTGTTGTGAACTCACGCAACTCATAATCTTACGAATACCGACAGTAACTACACGACAAAATACACTATTCCACTGTAGCATTCATAAGCGGAACTACATTACCCACTCTCCGATACATCGATTTTACACTACGGGAAATCAGTACTTATGTAGGTGATGTTGACATATTTAACATAAACTTGGCGAATTTTGTTGATCTTGTAAAAAACTTATTCCAAAACTATTCCTAAACATATCTGTATTTTTGTAAACCTATGAAATCGATGTATTTTTGTATTTTTTGACCTGTGTGCTTTTTTATCATATTTTATTTTTATTATTTCTTTTTCTGTTTAAAAATTATCAGTCATGAATTAATTGTGCTACCAAACATGTAAAAACCCTTTGGGCGTTAAATAAATAAATGAGTAAATGCAATAATTGATAATTCGTTAAATATACAGTTTTCTTAAGTACAATGTTCATGTATTCCATGGAATTATTACCGGGTTTCTCAGTTAAGTAGATAGCTCGAGCACAAACCAACTTGTAGACTGTTGATTTTGCTTAAATTAAATAAATAAAAATAGGTATATAAGTAAATAAGTGAAACTGGATAATAAGTGGATATAATGAACCAAATAATTGTGAGGTGTTTGTTGCTAAACAAGTAACCATCGGACGAAAACTGCTTTATACAAGTAATAATAATATTTTGGGTGGTGGATCATTTTTCTGGATAACCATCACCCCTACTGTGGGTTACCTGGTGCACTACGTTTGGTGACTTAGCAGGGGTGCCCGAGATGATGGGATTTATTAAACGTTGTTTCATCTGCATAATATACAGCTTGACAGTGCGCGGTGCTTCATAGGTAATGTACGTAGGCAAAGTTTCATTCTATCTCATTGTCTCACATGCTATAAATTCTAGATATGCATGTGTTGTCTCGTTTTAGTGTCACTAGTTTCCTTTTCTTCGCATTTCAAATAACAAAGCTGCTAAATAAGTTTTCACTTAAAAAATATTAATATATGGGACCTTGTCAAAATAGCTAGAAAGTAGACGTATCTTTTAAAATTAAATAATTGTACAATTTAATGTTCCGTTGTCACCCCTCAGCCAATATTGAGAGCAATTTATTATTAGGCAAGTGTCGTTAATCTTTTTAGCGGCATTAATTAATTTTGTAAAGTGATATAAAGCACAATAATTATTTTCATGAGCGCTATTAGTGGCCGTATAAATAATGAGCCCTCAAATCCGTACTGATTACTTGACCTGGGAACAATGGAGGCATAGTTTCAGAGTTAAACACGAACTTCATTTATTAGGTTTACTGGGTGGTCAATGGTCAGTTCTGCTTTAAACAATGCCAACTTTCGTGCTTTCATCTGTGTTATGTTCTCAGTTATAAGGGAAACGTGTGCGCGGCCCATTTCTGCCCGTTTCATACAAATCTTAGATTTGGATTTGAGATCAAAATACCCAACCAAACGGAAAAATTATTTTTGTAATCAAAAGGTGCATCAAATATCTAGTCAGAATGTGAGTTACTTTATTTATTTTTGCTTTAAATTATAAGACATAGGCTATTAAAGATTTTAGTGTTTCATGATTTTGGAGACAAATTAGGTAATTATTTGTGATTAAAAAAAAATTAATGATCTCAAATCCAAATCAAAGATTTGTATGAAACGGGCAGAAATGGGCGGTGATTCTACATGATGGTAGGAGTAAAAAAGATTAATAACTTTTTTAGAAATTCCGACATTTTTTTCCCATACAAAAAGATCTACCTACTAAAAATCCTTAGTGTGAGGTACGATCTTACTTGCCGGGAGCCTGCCGGGCACGATCGTGGCAACAATAAATGTTGGTGATTGGCCCGTATCGTTACAGCGGAAAATAATAAAGCTGGCCGCGCACGCCGGTCAAATTTTACGTTTTTTCCACAAAACTACCCCTAAAAGATGGAATTTAGAAAAAAGTTATATATCTTTTTTACTTACACTATCATGTAGAATCACCTCCTGAAATTAATGCACTTTACCCCCGGACACCCTGTATAACAACTAATACTTCATAACTCACTACTGAACGATGTACGAGTATTTTTGAGTTCATTTTTTATGTCAGTAAAATAACAGTTTTGGACGCTCCTGTAGTGATTTTTTGACGGCATCTTGACCTCGAGAAAATAACTGATCAACGTCATATTAACCGACGGTTGACATGGTTTATTACTGAAAAATTACACCTTCAAGGTCAAAATTAGCACAAACAAAAAAAGTGAAAATGTGGGTTGTTTTTGGATTTTTTAAATGATCTGGAGGTGGGCCGAGTACGAAAACTTTTTTTGTATCATTAGGCCTCTCTCTTGTACAATATACATAATCAAAGCTTTCACAAAAAATCATAAATATCCCATGTATGCAAGGTTACCCCCTGTTTTCTTACAAAATGTGTAAATCATAAACTTTGAATTCGATTGTCTTCTTTATTAAAGAAGGTACGAAACAATTAAATAGGTATCTATTTACTAGACAACTTAAAATGTATTTTATTACCCATTTATTTTATCCAACAGTATGATTTCAATACTCAAGAAACAAAGAATAGAATTTTTTTATTTTATTTATTTCAAGATTTTGTTTATACATTACAATGATAATATATGCAAGATTACAAAATAATTCATGTTTTATTCTACTACTCCATAAGTTGAGCTCTAGGAGCTCGTGTTTATGGGAGGAGTATTTTACATGCAAAAAAATTATAATAATGTTCATTTTGTAAACAATTTTCAAAAAACTAATGAAATAAATATCTTAGGTAGGTACACAATTTAGACAAAAATAGTTATATAAGGACAATATCAATACAATTTTTTTTAATATTAAATATTGCTGTTTTAAGTAAGGGTAAATTAATTAATTACATAAAAGGTAAACATTAAGGGTACAATATGTCATTATCCAATTTAAGGGACTTAATTTGTTTTTTGAATAATTCATAATTCAGTTATATTAATTTGGTTATTGGATAATAATATATTGTACCATCTTACACCTAAATACAAATAGTGGTGCTAAGCTATAGTCGTTCTAAGCATAGGGATGGCTATTAAGCCATTATTTTTAAATCTATTGCTTATGCTATCTGAGGGGTGAATTTTTTGAATAAAATATTCTTTATAAATTTGGCATAAGGCGTTTCTCTTATACAATTCTATAATAGATGGTACATTAAATTCCCGAAATATCTGTATAGTAGGGAAGTCGTATGATTTCCTAAGAATGGTTTTTATAATTATTCTTTAAATTATAATTATGGGCTGTAAGGAAGCCTTAAAGGCCCCTCCCCACCCAATAATGCCGTCCTGTAATAAAGACTGAATAGACAATTTTGATAGTTTTCTTGTTTAAAATATTTCGTATGTTATAGAAAACATAGATAAGTTTTCTTATTCTTTCCACAGTGAGATTGACATGATCTTTCCATTTAACATTTTTATCTATTAAGATTCCAAGATATTTTACATTAGATTTATGATTCAGCTTAGCGCAGTCCGTATTACATGTATCGTCATTTGCACAATTTTTGGAATGAATTGTTATGTTAATTCAATTATTTGGCACATCTTCTTGTAGAGAGAACGGAATGTAATAAGTTTTTTCTGTGTTGAGTGATAGTAAATTGTTATCGAACCATTTTTTTAAAACCTTCATGTCTTGATTGGCTGCATTGGTAATATCGTTCCACGTCTTTTTTTCGATAATTATTGCAGTGTCGTCAGCAAAGGATATAAGTTTACCATTAAGTGATAATTTAAACATTTGGTTTACGTATATTATAAATAAAATTGGTCCAATAACAGTCCCCTGGGGAATTCCAAATTCTAAAGTTTCATCTACACTTAGTGAGTTATTTAATTTTACTTTTTGATTTCTTTGAGTTAGATAACTTTTCAGCCAATACCTAACCTTACCAATAATACCGATATCATTTAATTTATTAATTAGTTTTGTGTGGGAGATACTGTCAAAAGCCTTGCGATGTTCGATGTTCTGTGAATAGAAATAGGGACCGTGTTCTTCAATTATTATTTTCGAAAGAATATACAAGTGAATGCTCACCTTATTATTATTTTCAATATTAACAGTTGTTTCGGTTAATATCGAAGATAAAAATATATTTATTGTAGGTACTTAAGTATATAGAAAATATTACGCCGTTTTCTAAAGATATTATTTAATCCTTAGTAAATGCTTATTATCGAGCGTGCACAATTTACAAAATCAGCGATGATTCTTCAAATTTAGTTGAGCCAACATTGCTAAATATGGTGAATTCCCACTCCAAGAGTGATGATGAACCAGACTCCTCCACACTCACGGCCCTGTGCAGCATGCAGGGTCGCGGATATCAACAATACAGACCCTATCAATTTATAATGAGATCAACTCAGAAATCTTTTTGGTTTTCCTGAAATCCACTACTTTTAAATTTAATATGTTAATCGGTCACCAGATAATTTATGGTAACCAGATAATATATGGTTACCATCTTTAATAACAGAGAAAAAATAGCATGGCAAAATAATGGGTTAGGTTAGGCTAGTTTTTTTTCACTTTTCTTCAATGTTCTGTTTTGTTACTAATTTAAAGTTTAAGTTAAGGTTACCTTGCATTTTGTTACTTTCCGTTTTGTTACTTTCAATTTTGTTACTTTAAATTTTGTTGCTTTCCTTATTGGTACTTTTTATTTGTTTATTTACCGTTTTGTTACTTTTTGTTTTGTTACTTTCAGTTTTGTTATTTTCCATTTTGTTACTGTTCTGTTTTATTACTGTTCTGATATATTTATTTATTTATTACAAATGATTACAGTAGTTTATACGAATAATAAGTTCCAGTAATGCAGAAAAAAATGTTATCAACCACCGTTCCGATATATTACTGTACTATTAGTGTTCAGTTTTGAAAACTGCTAAATTTTGTTACTTTGCATTTTGTTACTTTCCATTGTGTTACTTTTTAATTTGTTACTTTCCGTTTTGTCACTTTCCATTTTGTTACTATTCCGATATTTTTATTACTATTCTCTAACAAAATTTTACAAATGATTACAATAGTTTATATAAATGATAAGTTCCAGTAATATTAAAAAATGTAATTAATCACAGTTCCAATATATTACTCTACTGTTTTTTTACTGTTCAGTTTTGTTATTGTTACTGTTCTGTTTTGTCATAGAATCACGTAAATCACAGCATTAACATAATCCTCTTTTCCTCCAGGTACCACGGCAACTCTGTGGTGGACTTCGACTCGCCTCGCGGTGGCATCAGTCTGGAGACCGAGAAGACGGAGGGTGGCACCACCAGCAAGCTGCTGGTCACTAAGGCCGCCCTGAGCGACTCCGGCAACTACACGTGCGTGCCCTCCAACGCCAACCCTGCCAGTGTTAGCGTGCACGTGCTCAACGGTTAGTACAATAGAATTATAATAAATCATTAGTCAATTTCAAATTTGCGTTCACAAAACCTCCATCTGCTCCTAACCAACTCTTAACTAACTAAGTTACCGTTGATTATTCGAATTACTTACACATGTCTCTGATATTGTCATCATAATTTGGGAGGCGGGAATGGGTACCGCCGCCCCGGAAACCTTTATTTGATAACCAACACCTCTGCCATAGGTCACCCCAAGTGGTTCGCTACGTTTGGTGATTTAGCAGGAGTGCCCGGGTTCATGGGGTGAGGTTTGTCTAGGTCTTGGAGGCGGATGACCAGGACATACTGAACCCTAGATTCCTACTCACCCTTTAAACCCAGAACACTCCTCTCCATCCTTTCCTTAAGAAAAACTTACCACACAGCATCCCCAAAGATGACATAGGCCCTGAGGGAAATTATTTTCCTCAGGGCCTCCTGTGTGGAGCTCATATAAAAGAAATATATATCATGGCGTCCCAGAGCAAGATTTGGTAACAGGGGTCTTCCACAAATAATGCTTACCACTGTTTACGGTCTTTAGACAAGGGTAAAAAAAGTAAAACTTTCAATCTTAAGGCCACGCTTAAGACAGGCCGCACACATCAGACAAAAATCGGATCAGACAAAAATCGATTCGAACCCGAATGGTTATAATACCGGATTGACGGCCGGCTCGGAGAAATGAAAATAGATCATGCCTTTCCGCGCCTTTCCAATAGAATTTTGTCTCATCCGATTTTTGTTTGACGTGTGCGGTCTGCCTAACACGAATGTTTTTTTTTTTCTAAAAAATAACTTATAACATGCATAAATTGCGTGGTACACTAACATAACTTCTCGATTAGAGGTTTGTTTAAATAATTAATTTTTATATTCCTTCCTCAAATTTATCAGGTATTCACGCATAGCAAACTTTATCTATCCGTTGAACGCAAAAAGTAAATAAATACGATCTTTCCTTAATGCAGATAGCAGAAAACAGTCGAAGAATAAAAAAAATCTTAGAAGATTGTGCCTAAATCAATTTGAGGGTAAAAATTATACTACGATAAATTTTGTAACAAAATCAATTTACAGGTAAAACATCTCATTTATTTTTTTTTTCATTTTATAAATTTCTAATTTAATAACTCTGATACGGTTTGAGAGGATTTTTCAAAGTGCGTCTAATTTGATTATAGGCTTTACCCTTTCTTGGAAGAGGTAATTATGGAGCGAACTTCGATTAAATTGCCGGAAAAAAAATTTTAATTAAGAGTTGAAAAATATTTCTTAGAATCTAAAAATTCAAAGTAAAAATATCGGTATCAGTGCTCCTGTTACATAATCATATTAATATTTTTTTCTCAGAATTTCAGTTAACAATCTTAGTGGTTTGGTTTTAATAAAATAATATTTTGAGAAAAACCATTTTTTGAAAACAATTGAAATGCTTTCAAAAACGTGGGTAGGAAAAACCTCAAATATTCTTGTTTTTAGTATGTAGATGTTCGTAAAGCATGATTCGTTCACCGAATTAAGAAAATATATTTTGTTGAGGAAGAAGCTATCAATAATAATCTAAACAAAAATATGGAAGAGAACAAGACATAGAAAAACAGAAAAAGACAATGGTCGCAACTGGGACTCGAAAGCAGACCTCTCGTCTAACTCGTTAATCACTAAAAAAACTTAAAAAAAATAAAACTTTGAAATTCTATTAGAACAATCTCAAACGGATCTTAAGAGGTAATACCACCGGTGAGAAATCTCGACGGTAGGTATTTTCAAAAATTATCGCTGTCGCACCGCGCTCGAAAAAGAACTAGCTCTCGATGTGTGGGTGAGACCGCACGTGAGTGTTTGGCTTGTACACCTTCTCGCCCTCTCTGCGTCTCTTGCCTCAGGTTTGGACAAGGCATGTTTCGACTTATTTAGGATGAACCGCTCTCCATAGACAGAAAAAGGGCGCATTATTTTTAAACGCACGAGGTTTGCTATGCCGGTCATTTATAAATATCGTCGATAGATATTGTAACAATGTCTTCTGTTCACGCTTCGATCAAATACTCACACATCTATAGTAGCATCGCGTAGTAGATATGTGAGTGTGTGAAGCTCGTGTGTACGTTTTCGCGCGGTAATGCTGAGTCTTGTGTGTTTGTCGCCTTACCGGGTGTGACCAAGTAGGTGGCAAGAAATAAAATAAAACTCGAAAATAATAGAAAATGTCATGAGTAAACGCTGCAACTTTTCCTACAGTGTTTTGTTATAACCATGCACATGGCATCTTTTCAAAGATACATTTTTATTTTTTTTATTTATTCATTGCATCGTTAATTATTAGGGAACGTACCTATACTACGTGATCTCTTCGGGGGGGGGGGTCTTCAAAATGTCACGCTTGGTACAAATGAGCGGCGGTTTGCTAAGGATTTTGGTCACCGGGGGGGGCGGGGGTTAAAAATTGCAAAAAATTGGTCACGTAGTATGGGTACGTTCCCTAACATAAGTTGAGGATTTTTCGACCACCATGCTAGGTACATGCCCATGTTGTGGTGGTCAACCTTTGTTACGACGAAGTCCAGTATCAGATTGTTACAGGGTTTTGTTATAATATCTACTCTTCCAAATAAATCGCGTTGCAACATGAGCGCTTCAGACAGGTGGCTTCTTGCTGATTAGCGCATCTTCAATCGCGTCTTGACTTGAGCGTGTGTATAGACTGGTGTCTGCCTGCTAGAGTTCATTATTTTCTGCACCAAATAAGTCAAGTCGAGTCGGGACTTGAACGTAAGTATTCCTATATAATAGATGTCTTCTGCGCTCATCATTCATTTATATTGTTATACTACAAGTAAAGCATCACGCATGCTGTACCTATTGGTTAAGTAATTTGAAACAACAAAGTTGCGAGAATATCAGAGAGATAAATATAAGTTTTGTCCTGATCCCAATGTTTGTGGTTGTTTAGAGATTGATTTCACCATTAGCTGCATCACTCCAATATTTTGTCACGAATTACACAGTTAGGATATCGGTGAGTACCTACTAAACTATTCATAAATTTATGATGAATGTCAGTGTGAAAAGTGTATACTTACCCCTCTATACAGGGTCTTACTAAAATATTTTATAATGTATGTAGATTACCGACATATTACGTATTATTTTACTAGAACTCTATGTAGGTTAGTAGTTTTAAAGTTTTCACTGTATTAGCGTTTATAAATATGCAGTCAAACCAACTATATCGAATTATTATATACATATGATTATTCTCTATGATACATTAGTTATTATTGAAAATTAGTATTAACCTCTCAGGCCTCGGGCCTGTTTTTCGAAAAGTAAAAATATTTCCACTTTCCAATAAATTCCAAATAACTTTAATATTTGCGAACGCATCCGAAAACTAAAAACCGTTTTGGAAAGATGATGAAATACGCTTTCAAATTTTATAATTCGAAATAAACATATAATTTTTTTTTTTTTATTAATAATAAAAAATGTTTAAAAATAGCCCACCTTACGTTTTTTCTAATTAAAATTACGACAACAAAAAGATAAAAGCACGTACATATTTTATTAGACAATTAAATCTAAATGGATTTATTGTGTTGTGTGTATTATACGTGTGAGTTGACATGTTTGTAAAAAATAATGTTTAAAACGTTAGATATATCACTTGCTGAGGTTTGATTTGTACTCCTGTATTTTTGAGTTTCTTTAAGCAGTAAATACAAAAAAGGATGTGTTAGTTCGTTCAAAATTCAACCAAAAATGTTGGTCTTTTACCTATAGATAGATTAACCTACATATTTTTTAAAATATTTATTACAGTCAGTTTGAAATAAAGGAAACAAATATATAATATTTTTAAACTTCAAAACTTTTTATATTTATTTTCAACTTTATAAATAAAACCTTAATTTGTAATATTTAATTACACGAAGACAATATTAGCGAAACTCGACATAGATTGTCTCCAGCTTTTCAATTGAGTTTCGCTAATATAGTCTTCATTTAATTCAAAACTTTTATTTCTCAGTACGTGTTTTTGTGGACTTAGTACAAACCAATCCTGAGCAAACGATATGCATTATAAATGTATGTAAATGTCTGCAAAAACCCTACGGGCGTGTAATAAAAAGTAAACATAATTAAATAAATGTTACCGTCAACTCACTTTTTTTTCGCTTCATGTCAAAAAATTAACACAAAATTCCCAGTTTCTTATTTTTTTTTTCAAATATTAATCGGAAGCTTTGGTTTCATAAAAGGTTATAATTATTTTGTTTTAAGTTTTAATTATGTTCTGGTTGTTTTCTCTTTCTAACAGATCATTTTTCTAACCATGGTAGTAAGGGAGACACAACGATTTCTATGAGACCTATATGAGTTATTTCAAAAAGCAAACAAATTAGCCTAAGTAATGTGCAAGTACTACACAATTCGCGCCTCGGTTCACAATTTTATACGCAGCATAAGATTCTCGTATGTGTGTGATATAAAATCAGCTACTATTATCTAACTTCTACTAAAAAAATGTGATATCTTTTTCTTACAGATAAATAATGGGTAAAAGAAATGGAAACAAAGCTCGTTTATTTTCGTCTACTAGACGAAAAAAACCGATTATTATTATCAAACGACAGATTCATGTTGCACCGCGTTCGATCTCTAGGTAAGTAAATATAGTTTTCCTGTTTTCCTCTCACTACTGAACCCTCCTAATGGTTTATGTTATGAGAAGCCTGTATGTAGCATGCGTAACCGAGACTTGGAAAAGAACAGAAGATATAAAGCATTACATTTTGATGAGAACAAATGGGCTCTATTGATTCCTTCGCGTATGGAACTCGAAAAAATTCTGTCTTATAAGTACAACGAAAATAAGTAATTTAATTATTATTACTTTTTATTTACAGGGATATGGATGTCATCAACGATGCTGCTAGAAACTTAGATACATCTTCACAAATGCGTGAACCTTCGAGGGATGAATCATTTTCTCCAAATATAGAAGAAAACGCAAGTTCTTCATCGCCAACAACGCTTGATGATTTTCTGTTGAAACCAGACCATATTGATGAAACCCATATTCACGAAGGTCGCAGAATTGTTGATATAAAATATTTGTTTTCAGAAATTTCAAATATAAAGCACGAACACACCAACTGCACATTTTCCGATTTAAAATTTGTGAAGGAACGACGAAATGGTTTTCTAAGCCAATATGTTTTCGAGTGCAAAATGTGCAAGAAAATAGAATATGTACATTCCGAAGACCCGAAACTGAAAGTGTCCGTAAATACTGCTGTCGTCGAAGGAGTAGTATGTACAGGAAATGGATATTCACAATGGAACGAAATTTGTGGGGTATTGAATATGCCAAATATGAATCCTTCAACTTACAAGAACATAGAACAATGTTTAGCGCTAACACTTGAAGAATGTGCCTTAGAAGAAATGATCGCAGCTGGTGAAGAAGAAAAAAGGCTTGCAATTTTAAATGGTGACGTAGACGAGGGAGGGTACCCTTTGGTGACGGTAGTTGCAGATGGTTCTTGGGCAAAGAGATCATATAAAAGTGGATTTAGCTCCTCATCTGGTGCGGGATGCATAGTTGGACTGCGAACTAAAAAGGTTTTATTTCTGGGAGTGCGAAACTCGTACTGCTGCATATGTGCTAGAGCTACAAAACTACAAGTAGAAGCATCTGAGCATAGGTGCTTCAAAAACTGGCGTGACAGTGCTAATGCCATGGAAGCCCACATTATAGCAGAAGGGTTCTCGAGAAGCATTGAAATGCATGGATTGAAATTCAATAAACTAATTGGAGATGGCGACTCCAGCATCATGAAAAAAATTTTGCAGCAAATGCCATATGGGCCGAACTTCATAGTCCAAAAAATAGAGTGCAAAAATCACTTACTTCGCAATTTTTGCAACAAAATAAAAGCACTTGGAAAAAAAACCAACAACGCTAAAGGCTTTGTACCAGTTCAAATAAGGAAAAAGGTTGAAGCAAACGTTTTACGAATGAGAAAAGCTATAGTTGGAGCAGTAAATTACAGAAAAGAGCAAGAAAACACGCCACAAAGTGATAAAGTAAAAAATCTGAAAATGGACATAAAAAATGCCGCAAACCATGTTTTTGGTGATCATACAAAATGTTCGTCATACTATTGCAAGTCGGAGAAGTACACTAATGATCCAAATTTACTAAGCGATCTTCAAGATTGTGGAATATGGACTGATATTCAACAATTATTGTCGTCTCTTATAGCAAATGCGGAAAGTCTTATTATTAACGTGACAAATAACACTGTGGAGCAATTCAACAACGTTATTGCCAAATTTATAGGCGGAAAAAGAGTAAATTTTACAAAAAGGGGATCATACCAAGCAAGATGTTTTGGAGCAGTAACTTCGTGGAATAGTGAAATGGCAACCCATTCCCGTATACAAAAAAAAATCCAAGGCCACAGTCCTGGCAACTACACAAAGCATTTTATCGAAAGAAAACGACGTTCGAATGAGACAACACAGAGGTGTCGAAAAAGAAAACTAAGATACAATGAAAACACGACAGAAAAGAGAAAAAAAGTTACAGGGCCTGATGAAAATTATGGTCAATTGGAATTAGAACCAGATATGCCACCTGAATTATTTGAAACGAAAAAAGAAGAATTTCTCAAAGAATTATCTCCATCTAATAAGGAAGAACTCGAACGGAATACGGTGGGCCAAAGCAATAATAATTTGTGGGCAATTGAAAGGCGTAAGAGGCTAACAGCTTCTAACTTTGGACAAATATGTAAGTTACGGCCAAAAACTTCAGTTACGAGAGTATTAAACTCGTTACTGTACTCGCCATTTAAAGGAAATACGGCCACAAATTATGGGAAAGAAAATGAAAACCAAGCAATTGAGCAATTTACAAAAGAAACAAAGTTAGAGGTATTCGCCTGTGGACTATTTGTCGATGAAAACAAAAACTTTTTAGCGGCAAGTCCGGATGGCCTTATTGGCAAAGATTCTATAATTGAAGTGAAATGCCCATATAGAATAGCAAATATGTCACCAGAAGAAGGAATTGAACAAAAAAAAATTGATTACAGTAAAATTGAAGACAATGCTTTAACATTAAAACGGAATCACAATTACTTCTACCAAGTCCAAGGCCAGTTACACGTTACTCGTCGTAAATACTGTTATTTTGTCGTGTGGAGACCTAAAGGTTTGCTGTATGAAAAAATTGAAAGGGACGATTCAATCTGGCAAAAAATTGAACCACTGTTAGAAAACTTCTACCTCCAATGCCTTTTACCAGAAATAATTGACGGTCGCATACCAAGAAATTTACCAGCGAGAGAAAGATATAAATCATAAATTGTTTAAAATTCATTGTCTAGTTGTAAAAAATTAAAAATTTTGTACAATAAAGCGTTTACAAACAAAAAATTTCAATTAATCACTGAAGGCAATGTAAGCGACTCTCAACCGAAAATTTGAAACAGATTTTTTTTTTAAACATAAACCCCACATTGGAGGCACCGAGGAAAAATAATCGCTCAGGGACTTTGTTGGAGAAGTTGTTGGACATCATTGGAGAAGCTGTGTGGAGGGTATTTTTAGGATAAGGAAGGAAAGGAAGTTCTGGGTAGGGAAAAGGTAGGTAAAAGTATGAAATGATGGTGGAGAGTCCGGCTGTAGAGATCAAAAGATCTCCCTCTTCCAGTTTCTCCCAATCCGGCCCGCCACGCAGTAAGTGGACAAAATTATCCGCCACCAAAACCCATGCAGACCTCACCCGTGAACCCGGGAATCCAGGCTCAGTCACTAAACATAGCGGACCACTTGGGGTGAACAAGTGGCGGGGGTAATGGTTATCCAATATATGGTTTGATTTATTATAGTACTTGATATAAATAATTTTAATTTGGCTCAATTTTAGTATGAAAGCTCGATCAGTATTGGTATACCGCGATAAGTCACTAAACAGAAAAAAACGAATAAAAAATATCGATCACTCGGGGAAGGACAACACTAGTCTACCGATAAAATTCGTTACATCACTACTTCGCTTTGTATGTATTTGTCAAAACCCTCGTTCCCCGCCCCCCTCAAGGGAACTGAGCGAAAGGGACACCTGCACATCGGGCCGAAAATACCTAAATAAAATCTTCGAAATCGATGTTTTGTATTCCCCATTTTTTTTCTCCAAAACTGGACCGATTTTAATTTTTTTTTTCACAAACTGTATTAGAAGAAAATATTCTATGTCGGTACGTTTTGTTTTTTTTCAAAATACATTGTTTAGTTTGTATACTGAACGTTTTTTGACGGCTTTTAAATTAGGCATTTTTATTCATTTTTGGATGGTCCTAACTTCTATAAGAAGTAAATTATCAAAAAAAGCAAAACGTACCGACACGCTAGTGGTCGATATCTATATTATGTAAAAAAAATTTTTGCTCTAGGGTCAAAATCCAGAGAGATAAACGGGGAATACGTTTGTATGGAAAAACGCAGCTACTATTTCCTCTTAATATACTAAATGGTTTGCCAATAAAAATATATTAAAAATAAATGTTAATAAAACCGTTTACATGATATTAAGCTTGCCTAAAAGAATAATACCGTCGCATACAAATAGGAGAAAGAGACCTGCATATTCTAGATAGCGAAAAATACCTGGGTTTATATATTGATAAACATTTGACATTTAAACAACACGTAGAAAAATTAAAAGCAAAAATCATCCCGTTAATTGGTGTATTCGGTAGAAAGGCTCATCTTCTACCAAAATAAGTAAAGAGGGGCTTATACTTTAGCTTAATCCAGCCTCACCTAAATTATTTAATAGAAGCATGTGGTAACCATGCATTACGTACTTAAACGACTTACAAATAATACAGAACGAAGTTATTAAAAAAACTCTTCAATTATAACCCATACATTCCCACAAAAAAACTATACCAGGAACTGAACCTTCTGAAAATAAGAATATCGTACGAATATGACATATGCCTTTTAATCTACAAAATGGACTTATACACATAAACACAACATTTATAAAAACGTCACAAGTACACGAACATTATACTATACAACATAATAAATTGCACACAAATACTGTCAAGACTGAAAGTGGCAAGAGAAGCATTAGCCACGAGGGCGTACACATATATAATCTCCTTCCAGATAACCTAAAAATGGAGAAGAATATATATACCTTAAAAAAAACATTTAAACTTAAATTGTTAGAACAAATTAAAAATTATACTACCATACTATACACTGCCTTATATATATATATACCACATTACTCCGTACTTAAGTTAAGAAGTCGAAATATTATATTTCTTTTAATAAATTTAAATAATAAATTAAAATATATATACCTTAAAAAAAAAACTATTTAAACTTAAATATTGTTAGAACAAATTACAAATAATACTACCATACTATACACTGCCTTATATATATACCACATTATTCCGTACTTAAGTTAAGAAGGCGAAATATTATATTTCTTTTAAATTAATAAAAAATAAAATAAAATAAAAATATATGTATATATAAAAGCCCCGAAAAAGGGCGTTAATCAATAAAAAAATAAATAAATAAAAATAAAAATATATGTATATATAAAAGCCCCGAAAAAGGGCGTTAATCAATAAAAAAATAAATAAATAAAAATAAATAAATATGTACGCCATTGCCACCTTCTGTCAAACCACCATATTTTTCAATTTCATATTTCAAATTTTAGCATTAACAATGTTATCTTCAACTAATTATTTTTTCCATATTACTCGCAACTACCCTTTTAATTTGAAACAATCATTCTAAGAATTGGTTTGTTACCTGGATAGCGTCTCGGATAAATACAACCGAATTTATTTATATGGAACTATTGACTTTTTATAAAAGTTTTAATGAATATTCAATTTTTTATAAGAAAAACTCTCTTTTTGTAACTTTTGAAGGTAAATATAAATATATTCAATATTTTCGTTGAGATTATTATCGTTATCTTCTTCTTCGATGATATATTACATTGGTGAGAATAAACTTCTAAAGTTATAAAAATAGGGTTTTTATTTTGAAAATTTAATTATTTTAAATTTAATTAACGGTTGCTATCTCTTCATCACTTCAGCTTTTATTAATAATTGGTAATTTCAAGGGCCCTTCCTAAATTTTATTAGCATGAGTTCTAGTTTTTTTTCCCTTTTTCATGGAACCAAATTAGTTTTAATCTGTAATATTTTTCCATTTCTACGTAAAGTAGGACTCGGAGAAAATGTGTTTTTTAATATCACCAAAACAACCAACACATATTTTTCTTGGAAAATCGGAAAATACAAGTCCGTGCCCATTGATGCACAGTAAATAATTCAAATACATAAGAAAAACAGAGTTTTATTTAAAGTTACGTTCAAAAACAGGGAATTGATTAAATTGAAATTGAATATTAAGTGGGAATATTTAAATTCTTGATATTATTTTTTCTAGACCCGAGGGTTTAGTTTAGGGATCCCTTAGGCCCACCGGGCAGTTGGAACTATGATACATCAACAACCATTTGTTCAGAGATCTCGTTGCGCCGGGGTCCATGAAAAGGAGAGTCCTTACAACCTTCTTCTACAAGCTTTTGCTGGAAAGCTTAACCCCTTAGGCCTCGACCGTATTTTATCGGAGGGCCAAAATATTTCCGTTTTGCAATGAAATCCAAAAAAATATGAATATTTCAGAATATATCCAAAGACTAAAAACTGTTTTGGAAAGGTGATCGCCTTACGTTTTTCGAAATAAAATTACTGAAAACGAAAAAAAAACACTTTATTTATTAGGCAAATATATTATTATGAACGTTACCATTAACTCGCGTTTTTGTCGTTTCATGCAAAAATAAATAATTTAAAATTCTCATAACTTTTTTTCAAATTGCGGTCGGAAACTTTGGATTCATAAAGGTGTAAAATTAAATCACTTTTTGGTTAAATTTTAAATGTTAATATAAAGCGTGGTATTTTCTCTTTCTAACACCGTTTAGATTATATTTCTAACCATGATAATAAGTGAGATATAACGACTTCTATGAGACCTGTATGAGTTGTTCCGATAATTAAAAAAAATTGCCCTGACGGGTTAAGAGTTGAAGGCTTGGGCATGAAAAGCTTGCAGAAAACCTTGTAGCGCAGGGGTGGTAAACAAAGTTTAGCAAATCACTGTAAGTGCCTAACCCTGATGGATGGAGGGAGCGCGACGGAGATTATTTCACCGCAAAGCACAATAACTTTTCATCGCAGCCGTTGCCAAAAAACGCGCGAGATTATTGCAAAGTTCCGCGTCACCATAAATTCAGAAAAAATCATAAAGAGAGGGAATTCAAATCAGAAAATGTCGACTTAAACTGCCGCCAATACAACGAAGGGATTATTTTAAATCGATTTGGTTTTATGTATTTTTTGTCAGAAAGGGGTTGCATAAATAAATAAATAAATGATATTTGTCATTTTTTGCAATTCAGCAATTTGTATTAGTAATGTTTTATTAAAATATATTGACAGAGGGGTAAATTCATGACTACATATAATGGGCGTTGTACTCCAAGCTTCGGTCTACTGGGTCCAGGGGTTTTGCTTTCGACTAGCGATCCGGAGGTCGCTGGTTAAAATCATGGCGTGTGCAATTAATTTTTTTTGTTGGATTCGTGTTTCCACAATCTAATAATTTAAAATAATATAGGGTATATTTCCGGCAAGTTTTGGAGTGGAAGGTACTGTCAGTATCGCCCTGGTGTAAGACTGCCATTCAGAATTGAAACGTTGCTTGAATTGTCTTTAGCCGTGTTTGGAGACTAGATCTGAATTGCTTAAATTGTTCTCCAATTTCTTCTTCTCCATCTCCTTCCCCTCTCCACTAACCTTCAGACTCACAACATAACCAATTGGGGAAGCCATAGTCTCACTGGCTCCTGGTTGTTTTGGAGCGGTTGGAACTCTTGTGCGGAATTCACATTAAAAAAGAAGAAAAACGTATTTTTTTCATACCAATTATCACAAGAAAACTATATCGGGATCCATGTAAAAAAAAATTTATTCACATGATTATTATTTTCATCCTCACGATTACATACAGGTTGTTGCCATTAGTACCTACGTTACTAATCGTTGAAAAATGGCAACACCTTTGTAGCAGTCTGAAAACTCTTCGCCCGACATCCGATACAAGTTCAAAATCAGTAATAAACACGTCATATAATAGTATTTTTATCAACGTTTTAATTATGATGTTAAATAAACATACCACTTTTCCAGAAACAATTTTTTTTACATGAGCTCCACACAGGAGGCCTTGTGAAACATAATTTCCCTCAGGGCCTATGTCATCTTTGAGGATGCTGTGTGGAGGGTTTTTAAGGAAAGGAAGGAGAGGAGAGTTCTGGGAAGGAAAGGGGTTTAAGGCGTGGGTAGAAATCTGGGGTTCAGTGTGTCCTGGTCATCCGCCTCCAAGACCTAGATAGTAGGTAGATAGTAGCTACCTGATCGAACTGTAAATCAGTAGGTACCTGATCGAACCAGGTAGAACATCCATATGAATACTGGATGAAAAAAGTATCTTGCGAGACGCCTGTGAGCCCAGAGTTCAAGAAACGTTACCCTGTGTGGGGAAAATATAATTAAAAGTAACGTAAAGAAAAAACGTTATTGGCACATTTGCAGGTAATTCTAATATGGACGTAAAGGGTATGAGGGATGGATAAGAATCTGGTGTTCAGGAATGACGTACGAATCCATCCCTCCCTTTGCGCTGTAAGGCGTTGCATCGAGAAGTCTGACTGGAGAGATTAAATAATCTACCTTAAGAGGGAATAACCAGAGAAAACCGGAAATTTGTCATTTTTAAATCAAATTTTAGACGTATTGACTCTTCTCCACAAAAAATATAAATTGATTTCTAAAGATTGTTCTTTTATCTAGTAAACGTATGTTTTAAATTTTGAGAAAAAAATGTTTATTTTTAGTGTGATAAGTTTATTATATAGGTTGATGGCAGATTTGTTTATTTCCAAAAAAAATGTATTATACAACACACATTTCAAATCGTATAGTCATGCAGTAAAATAAATCAATAAATTATCTGGGAAAGCTATGTTTCAAAATTTTTATTTTAGTTTAAATAAAATCATTGTAAAAACTATCCGCCGACGTGTTTTGTGACGAAGATACTTCAGTTTGTCTATTTATTTACGGTATTAAATATACTAAACTAATATACATAAGATTTTTTTACATTCTTATTTTGCTTAGACATTAATGTTAAAAAATTATAAATACTTATCATCAAAAAATAATTACAAAAAGTGCATAATTATAATAGCTTTATCATCACGTCTTTCGGCATTTTTTAATGCTGGTATAAATTAGAGCTAATTTTGAATGAAATAAAATCGATATTGAGTTATAATT
Source organism: Limnephilus marmoratus (assembly GCA_917880885.1). NCBI lineage: Eukaryota > Metazoa > Arthropoda > Insecta > Trichoptera > Limnephilidae > Limnephilus > Limnephilus marmoratus. The sequence goes on along the minus strand of OU862918.1, from coordinate 48,956,256 downwards.
TTAAAAAGCTGGTACGGAGAATAATTCATCTTTCTCATTGGAACCGCCCTGTACGGACGTAAGAACATCTTTCGACGAAATTTGGATTCTCGGCCGCTGGCTGGTTAAAGGCCCTTAACTGGCTTCTCCTGATCAGACCCGCCACGCTGCTCTCGGGCAGTCGCATCCGATAAAAGAGAAACACCTCACCCCTTACAATTTAAAAAAAAAATCTAGAAAATTAGGCCTGTACGTTGCAAAGTTGAATGTGAAAATTTATCAAATCTTCTTCTTCTTTGTGTGCCGTATCAGGTCCCCCCGACGCGACGTTGGCGATCACACTCGAAAATGTCTCTCTGTCTTGCGCTGCCCGGAATAGCTCCTCCACACTTCTAATGCCGGTCCACTCTCGTATATTTCGCAGCCAAGACATTTGTCTTCTACCAGGCCCTCGGCGACCCTCTATTTTGCCTTTCAATATTAAATAGAGCAAGTAATACTTCTCCTCTCGAAGTACATGAGCCAGATACGAAATTTTCAGGATTTTTATTAATGTAAGCAGTTCTCTATCTGCTCTAGCCCGCCTGAGAATTTCTGTATTGGTGAACATGCCGGTTCATGGGGCCTTGAGCATTCTCCGGTGAAGCTTCATTTCAAAAGCCTCTAACCTGTTCATGGTATTTACTTTCAAGGCCATGTTTCACATCCATACAGCAAGACCGACCACACATAACATTTTAGCATTCTCTGCCTTAGTTTTAAGCTGATATTGTCATTGCAAAAGAGGGATTTCATTTTAATGAACGCAGATCTTGCTGCTTCAATCTGCACCTAACTTCTACATCTGGGTCAAGAGTCTCCGTGAGAATACTGCCGAGGTAATCTTTCCACTTTTTCGACATTGCAACTATTTAACTGTATCACTGATTCAGAGTGATCTAGTCGTCCAAATTTCATCCATTTAGTTTTATTGATGTTGATTGTTAGGCCCAGTTGCTCACCAGCATTATTAACAAGATTTAATAGGTCTTAGAGGTAATCGATGACTAGTAATACAGTATAATCTGCGTATCTTATGTTGAATCGTACACGATGCACGGGGTTTAGAATAACCTGTGGTTATTCCTTGCTAAATCAAACGCCTATGGATTTCGATAGAATTATGCCCAATAACCAAACAAGATCCGGTATACACAATTAAGCAATACTCACTGTTGTGTCTCGTAGCTTGATCTTCATTCGGCGGCGGTCATAGGTGTATCCAAGGCGTAGGTACGATAAGATTGTTCGGTTATTATAACCACGATATAGTTTGAGTCACGTTAGGATGAAGCGGTTCACACGAAGCATTCGGTAAAGATGGCGATATTATAATGCTTCACATTACACGCTTCCGATTGATAGAAAATAACATTTCAACGTCGAGCGAAATGTCACGTTACGTTTTGTTTCGATGGTTGTTGATAGACTGGCGATATAGCGGTACTTGACTTGTCCACCGTATAGGTAAGTACACTTAATGTGCGGAAGTCCAACTTCTGGGTTCCTCCGATCTGCATGGTAAATTGGAACACAAATACCTACGTATGAAATCCATCAGCGTTATGAAACTAAATTATTTTATAGAAATATGGGGAAACACATACATTACGTACTTAAACGAATTATAAATAATACAAAACAAAGCTATTAAAAAAACTCTTCAACTATAACCCGGACACTCCCACAAAAAAACTATACAAGGAAATGAATCTTTTGAAAATAAGAACATTGTATGAATATAACATATGTCTTTTAATCTACAAAATACAAAATGGACTTATACACACAAACACAACATTAATAAAAACATCACAAGTACACGAACTTTACACTAGACAACACAATAAATTGTATACAAATACTGTCAAGACTGAAGGTGGCAAGAAAAGTATTGGCCACGAGGGAGTTCACATATATAATCTCCTTCCAGATAACCTTACAGCAGAAAAGAATATAAAAACCTTTAAAAAAAACTATTTAAACTTAAGATGTTAGAACAAAATTAAAAATATTGCTACTACACCTGTACTACATATGCTCTGTACTTAAGTTAACAAAGCGAAATATTATATTTCTTTTAACTTAATAATAAAAAAAATAATAAAAAAAAAATAAAACATTCCGCTCACCAAAATACAGCAAATTGTATTTTAAAGAAAAGTTGAACCTTAAGCGAAGCGCAGGATGCCATTAAATGTGACGTAGACGAAAAGAAGACGAAGCAAAAGTTTAAACTATATTTAAACGATAACTAAATCTAGATAACTAGACGATACGAAACTAAATGAAACGATTAACATAGACGTAAAAAAGAAGAAAACGAACCGCGAAACGATGATGATTAGTCACATTGCCTAGGCAATGGACACTATTTGGGGAATGGTCTTGTAAGAGAAGATCCATTCAAAGTACGAAACGAAGCTATAAGCGTAAGATATTAATTACGATTCTAATCACCTCATCCGTAGAGTAGAGAGTGATGTCCAATGTTTAATTAAAGATAGAATACTAATTTCTAAATAATTAAATAGAAAATCCGAACGACGAGAAGCTTTCTTATGAAAGTTTTGTACGAATAGATAACAAGAACCGATAAGGCGTTGGAATTTCCGAAAACGATATAATTGTTCTTTAATATAAGTCCAGCAGAATATCATCATGTTGGACTAATGACGATTGAACTCGTTCCTTAGAGTGGAGTTCAGTTTTGTTAACATGGCCATCTAAGATGGGCCAAGAGTCGTTTGGCTGGACAAACCCGGAGGGCTCCGCCCACCATAACACGTTATGGATAAGAACGGCCTGAGAATGGCCACGTGAAGCGATATCCGATGGATTATCAACCGATGATGCTTGACGCCGATGATTAGATGCGATAACTGTCAAAAGCGATAATTGGTAGATGTACCGATTCTTGTGACAAATGTCATCGGGTGGAGTGTCTGGTGGCCTCCACTTCCATCCCAATACCCTGAGAGTAAGAGAATGATCAACATTCTTGAAGATTACATTAGTGAGATAGTAGTCCGGCGGTAGAAAGGCGCGAAGTTTCGGTTTGCTACAATCCAACTTCTGCAGTTCAAGTTGACCTCGTTTCGCATGTTCGATAACTTCAGATTGCGTTTGTTGAACTTGTTCCACACTGGAACAGCCGATGACGATTGAATCGATATTTGAATCCGAAGTGATCGCGTGGCGTGTGAGTGATAATTCGTAACCTTTCTTTTCTGTCAACGATCTGACAATACTATAGGACAGAATAAAGGCAGAGATATCAGAAGTCACAGGGTGTAATTGGTAATCCGGGGTAGATTCCGATAATTGATGACGCCAAAATATTCCTTGGAACGCGCGATTTGTTTCTTGAAGGCATATTTGGCGATACATTTGCCGTACTTCAGCAATGAATACCACAGATGGTGAACGAAAGTTTTGCAGAAGTTCAGCAATGTTCGTTTGGAGCTTGGGAACGATAAGGAAGGCATCATTTGACGATGATTCATTCACCTCCGTCACCGAGGCATCGAAGACCATTCGCAACATAGTGGTAACGATGCCCGGACGAAGAATGCAATGACGAAGTATGTGATGCATTTCCTTGAGTAAATCTTTTCCAGGAACACGTGTCATGTGACCACTGTGCAAGTAGTCAGTCATGAAAGCGAAGTACGGTTCACGTAAACTGAGCTTTGATGTCTGTTTACGTTCGAGTGAAAGGATGATGCGCGAAGGGGATTCGCGCGAACCTGGGAAAGCGATATCCTTATCTCTTTCTCTAAAAGGTAAGGCTACGATGAATTGTCCCGAAGGGTCACGTGAGTGATTAGTGTGATGGACCTGCTCATCACGTTGTTCTTCAGGAGTGATGTGTGAAGACTGAGGGAATGTGTCAAACTCCCTCAGTTTCTTGACCTTTTCAGGAAGACGGTACTGGTTGGTTTCGATAAATTGACTAGAAAAGTCATGTGAGCGATAAATGCGATACCTTTGGACGTTGTTTAGTGGGCTGTGAAGACTGAGGAAATATGTCCAACTCCCTCAGTCTCTTAACTTCTTCTGGATGACGATACTGGTTGGTTTCGATGAAGGAGTTTGTTTGACGACGGTAGTAAAACCAACCGAATGGTGAATAGATAGATGAAGGCTGGTGAAGATCACCCGTTAATTGAGGTCTCGGTAGAGATGGCAAGATCTCAACATCTCGAAGTAGGTCAGTCGCTCCTATGTCAGTTGTCAGTTTGTGACAGTCAGAGTCGGCATGAAGTATGTCTTGGAACAGATGACAAGATAACCGGTCGAATTGAATCGTTGGCGATGGAAGTAACTTCGTGTTGAAGGTAGTTTGTCCCTTAACATCGACATCGAAAGTGACGCCTGACGCGGTTGTAGAAGATTGGCCTAAGCCACGGATTTTCTGAGAGCTGACTGGACGCTCGGCAGTGCGATTGGATACGAAGTGTGCTTGACTGTCTGAATCGGTCAACGCATGAAACGTTTGAAAACTGTCGGAGGGATCACGATTGCTAATATGAGCAGTAGGCAAACGTACGATGGAGCTGTCACCGAAGTTAGCGAGGAAAAGAACTGGAGGATCAGAAATAGAAGCTCCTTGAATGGCAAACGTGGTGGGTTGTTGGTACTCCTCTTCAGCAGAAATGTTGTCTTCCCTATGAAGAAGAGTGTGGTGCTTACGATGACATTTCTGATAATCAAACACAGATTTGCAATTTGTGAGAGAATGAGAAGGCGTGAGACAATTCAGGCACCAACGGTGTGCCTTGGCGAATTGAGCACGTTCCTGAACCGATTTGAGTGCAAATGATTTGCACTTAGCGATATGGTGAATACCCTTGCAAAACGCGCACTTTGAAGTGAACACAGTCAAGGACCCTTTGATTTCAGGTTTTGCCTTATTCATGTCACAAGTAAATGATGATGTTTGTTTTATGACAGCTTGATCATGAAATGTTGAAAAGTTTTGGTTTGGTACGATAATGTTCGCGGGCTCCGATTCGAAAGATTGATTCGTTAATTCCTTGTGAATTACGACGATTTTGAAATAAACATTATCAAAAGCTTCGCGAACTTGATTTTCAATGTCCTTGTTTGCCTCATCTAAAGCTAAGATATCAGCATGGACAGTTTGAAAATCATTAACAATATTTTGCAAACGCGTATAACATGCTACAAATAGTGGATAGTTGGTTGCATCTTGCAAAACGCTTTGACCGATTTCAAACATTTTGTTTATCCTGCTAATAGCTACGTTCCGTATACGACGCATGCCTTGTAATGTTTTAGCCATTTTAAAAAAAAATAAACAACGTACAAACGAAATAATCAGGATTTCAAACATTTTGTTTATCCTGCTAATAGCTACGTTCCGTATACGACGCATGCCTTGTAATGTTTTAGCCATTTTAAAAAAAAATAAACAACGTACAAACGAAATAATCAGGAAAAAGTTATGAATTAAAAAATAGAATTCGATATAATTTAAATACCCGGTAGGTCGTTAATAATTAAAAACTAGTAACCTAATTGTACGATTCACTGTTTGAAATTCGTTCTTTGAAATGACAGTTCAATTTTCGTAATATTTCATAGCATTCTTTCGTTTTGCCAAAAAAAGAATTTTTTATCTAAAGGTTTGCTGGTTTTTGGCACCAATGAATAGTGCACGATGCACGGGGTTTAGAATAACCTGTGGTTATTCCTTGCTAAATCAAAAGCCTATGGATTTCGATAGAATTATGCCCAATCACCAAACAAGATCCGGTATACACAATTAAGCAATACTCACTGCTGTGTCTCGTAGCTTGATCTTCATTCGGCGGCGGTCATAGGTGTATCCAAGGCGTAGGTACGATAAGATTGTTCGGTTATTATAACCACGATATAGTTTGAGTCACGTTAGGATGAAGCGGTTCACACGAAGTATTCGGTAAAGACGGCGATATTATAATGCTTCACATTACACGCTTCCGGTTGATAGAAAATAACATTTCAACGTCGAGCGAAATGTCACGTTACGTTTTGTTTCGATGGTTGTTGATAGACTGGCGATATAGCGGTACTTGACTTGTCCACCGTATAGGTAAGTACACTTAATGTGCGGAAGTCCAACTTCTGGGTTCCTCCGATCTGCATGGTAAATTGGAACACAAATACCTACGTATGAAATCCATCAGCGTTATGAAACATATGTTATTAATGACAACTCCGTTGATCTTCCGAACCTTCTCAGTATTATTTAGGGCTCTTTTAAAGACATAGTTAGAATAGAGCTTAAACAATAGTGGCGACAGGATACAGCCTTGTCGTACTCCACGCTGAATGGCAGTTGCACTAGATCTCTCATTCCCATGTCTTATTTCTGCTGTTTGGAACCAATACAGGTTTTTAATGAAATTCTGGTATTTGGTGTCAACGTTACAATCCGCAAGCATTTTCATTAGGTCAGCATGTTTTCATCAAATAACATTTTAAAATCAACGTTTCAGATTTCCAGTCGTCATTTCATACACGAAACTGAAAATGCCTTTCATTCAGGAACAAACTAATGTAATATGGGGTTGAGAACATCTCACTTGCATTCACAGACCGTTTAATTTCCAGGAAAACTTCATTTCGGAATTCCCGATGCACACAATTACCATTTTCCCTGAAGCACCTACGCCTGAGTGATTTCTGCTTTGCAAATTGAAATAAGGACATTATATTAAATTCTTGACTTTTACATACAGGTTAAACAATTTTAACTCCTCCGGCTAAATATTATTTTTAAAAATAAAGTAGTTCATGATCTATGCAATATTATACTAGTATATTTTTTACATGAAATCAACATGGAAGGCCGTCAGGAAGATTAAATCCCTCGAGGCCTTGTCATCTCTGGGGATACTGCATGAAGGATTTTTTAAAGAAACGCCTTCATAAGCCGCCGCTAACCGAATTTCTACCGATTTCTTACTCCCTTAAACATTTGAAAATTTTAAGCTCTTAAAAAAATATATGTTATTTTTGAAGATAATATCTAGACGCGTTCCATGCCAAAACGCAAATAATATGAAATTTCGAAAATAATGATAAAACAGTTATTTCACAAGTTATATTTGTGAAAAAAATCACAATGACTCTTTAAATCATACTTAAGACGCCTTCCATGAGATTTTTGCTCTATTTTAAATGAGTCGTGTTTTATTAAATTGGAAATTTTAATAAAAACAACACGTTAATACTTAATATAACAACAATACGTATGTGCATGTGTACATCATGCTTATATTTTTATCTTTTTATATACATAGGTACATATCTTTGTTCTTTATAATAAATATAATCTTAACAGACGGATTGCAATCTTTAGAGCACAGGCGTCGGGTGGGAATGCTATCCTTGTTCTACCGGTATTACAATGGAAGATGCTCCGAGGAACTAGCATCATTGATCCCTTCGGCACCGGTGCAAAGTCGGGAAACACGCCAAACGCGTGCCCAACATTTGTACACGGTTGACATTTGTCACATGAGAACGGGTCGTTTCTTCGACTCGTTCTTGTGTTCAACAGCTCGGCTGTGGAATGATTTGCCGGCCTCTGTGTTTCCTCCTTCCTACAACATGGGTCTCTTCAAGACCAATGTTCATTCCTTCCTCTCCTCAAAAAGACCCTCCACACAGCATTCCAGATGACATAGGCCCTGAGGGAAATTATTTTCCTCGGGGCCTCCTGTGTGGAGTTAATGTAAAAAAAAAAAAAAAATAATATGTTATTTAACCGCCTCAGAATAGACTCTGTCTAGTAACGTGGGTAAAAGAAAAATATGTACATTATGAAAATAAAATAAACACCCCGGTTGCCGGCACAGAAATTGAATTGTATTAAATATTTTCACAGTTTTCGCATCGATTTTATCGCTTTAAATATTAGCGCGCTCCTCTAACATTCGTAATTGCATATCTCTCCATCTTCTTCTTTGTGAGCGCGGATGCGGCGCCTAAAGGCGAAAGAACAGTTACGCGTAATTATAAATACACAGCAGGTCTTGTTTATAAATAATTATAATAAAATACATAAATAGAAAATAAATAATTATGATTAATATAAAATCTCTAGATAAGATATTATAAATTAGAGTTCTCCGCCGCGTCTGTCTGTCTGTTCGCGATAAACTCAAAAACTACTGAGCTGATTTTTATGCGGTTGTAATTATTATTTATAATTAGTTATAATTTGTCAAGGTTTTGGGTAAGTTGGTTGAAATATACAATTAAAGGAGCATGTCTGTATGTGGTGGACAAGCGGGCTGGCAAGCAGGCGGTGTGAATTTGATTTGTATGCAAATTAACAGATGGCAGTGTGAGTTAAAAGGTTGGGTAACCATCCAGTAGATAGCGTTGTGTTTCGTTAGCCACAGCAACGCGTGGCCGGGTCAGCTAGTAAAAAAATTAAAATGATTACGATTTCTTTAAATTACACTGGACAACAATAAATAAATTTCACATTTCAAAAAATTATATTTACTCAACCTTTAAAACGGCCATCATTTAAAATGGATACGGAACGTACAATAAATCGGAGTGTGCAATTCACACGCAGTAGAAGTGAAACTAGAAAGTCGCTAGATATATTATTTTGCCTATTTTAAAGTGGTTTGAAGATTGGATATTGATTTTACAAAAATAAAAATGTTAATTTTTTGGATTTGGATTCGAACCTCTTTAGCTGGATATCTCTCTGGGCGCGGAGAGTCAGGCGCTTTATACCGCGGCGCTATTGGAGGCCCGCGCGTAGTCGTGAATTTACCGCATTATATTGGAACCGAGGACCGTCAAATAATAAACTTTTTTTTTTTTTTTCATAAGAAGCAATTACTTTGTGGTTAGACATTATATTATAAAAATAAATAAAACAAACAATTTGTATTTAACCACGAATTCATTATTTTATATATCAACCGGTTTCGCTATAACCTAGCTTCTTCAGGATATAATAATAACTAAATATTAAGACAGAGTGATCAGGTATATATAATGAGCGACAGAGGGAGAAAGAACATATTTAGACAGAGACAAAGTATTTGAAAGCGGTACAATAGATAATCAATTAGAGGGAGGGAGACAATATTGTTGTCTCCCTCCCTCTAATTGATTATCTATTGTACCGCTTTCATATACTTTGTCTCTGTCTAAATATGTTCTAGACAATAATATTCGAGACAATATTGTTGTCTCCCTCCCTCTAATTGATTATCTATTGTACCGCTTTCAAATACTTTGTCTCTGTCTAAATATGTTCTTTCTCCCTCTGTCGCTCATTATATATACCTGATCACTCTGTCTTAATATTTAGTTATTATTATATCCTGAAGATGCTAGGTTATAGCGAAACCGGTTGATATATAAAATAATAAATTCGTGGTTAAATACAAAGTGTTTGTTTTATTTATTTTTATAATAAACTTTTTGACGCATTTCCATTTCATCTGAATTTCAAATCACTAACGGGGCTAAAGAAGTTTCACTTCACAAATGTACAGACAAAGTGCAAAACGGTCGAGTTAAAACAGGAGTAAAAAAAAAGTGTTGCCTCATAAACAGACGAGTATTCGAATATTGTCTAACTTTAATATGCATCAATTACACATGATCAAACAGAAGTCAAGTGTTTCAACGACGGTTAACGATATGAGATCTCACACAGCGAGGCATAACAACTCCATATAATAATGTTTGCCAGATTAACGGGTAGATTCGCTTTTAATTTGCAGGCCTTATCGGGAAAAATCGCCAGCCTAATTTATGGTCAAAATATCAATTAATCAGAGGTTTACCATAGATACAGAGATAAATACACTACGGCGGCCATTGTTATACGAAATTGCGATTCATTATTTACACACATCCTGAAAAATAAATGGAGTAAAAATATTTAACGGTAAAATTACAATTGGGACGTTTTTAGTAAATATTTAATCAATCTACTAATTTATCGACATTATGCAAAAGTTACTTTTCGGATTATCTTTAAAAATAATTTAAATCAAGTTGACATACATGTTTGTCAACGATAAAATAATTATATTTTTTTTTTTTATTTCAGCTAAAAGAAATAATTATACACATGCAGATAAAATAAATATTAGGTCCTAACATATGAAATTGGCGTTTTGCCGTACTGGCAACTTTCATCTCAAATATCTTATCTTTAGTTAGGAATTCCAAATTCAAATTTATACAGCTATTTACTCATGTATTTGTGTTTCGAATATTATAATTCATTTGTTTTTTCCTAAATTGTTTTTTTTTCTGTGCGTCACTTAGTTTACAAAATGGAAAACTTGAAATATCGCGTTATTTACGAATACGAGTTCCACCGTGGCACCAGTGCTGCAGAAACAGCTCGAAGAATTAATGATGTGTATGGCGACGGTGCCGCAAAAGAAAACACAGTGGACGGCCGGAGACCAAAGTTGATAATGAAGAATTGAAGGCTATAATGGAAGCGGATCCATCGCAAAACACGTCCGAGTTAGCTGCAGGCTGCGGTGTTAGTGATAAAACTGTTTTAATCGACTTGAAGCAAATTGGGAAGGTGAAAAAGCTTGAAACGTGGGTACCGCACGAATTGAGTGAAGCAAATCAACGAACGCGCGTTGACCGCTAGACCACACACTGCACAACAGACGGCTACCAAATTAGAGGAGCTTCAGTTGGAATGTCTAAGACATCCACCGTACTCTCCGGACCTTGCCCCAACAGATTACCATTTTTTTCGAAATTTGGATAACTTCTTGCAAGGGAAAAAATTCAACTCCGATGGGGCAGTCCAAACCGCCTTCAAAGATTTTATTGATCCCCGTCCGAATGGTTTTTTTAGTAAAGGGATTGATGAACTACCTACGAGATGGTAAAAGCGCATAGATAGCAATGGTACATACTTTGATTAAATAAATATATTATATTTTAAAAAAATTGACTTTATGTTCCTCCCATACAAAACGCCAATTTGATATGTAAGGACCTAATATTACAATACAGCGCTAATCTTATTTTGTTTATGAAGAATAAATATAATTTTTCTTTTTAATTTACCCAGCTTCTTTTTGTTTTTAATGTTATTTGGTAGGCAATTATATAAGTTGCCTCCCTCGTAACCAATGGATTGTTTACCATAGTTAGTGTGGATGGTGTATAAATGTATGTTTTCGCGTTGTCGTGTAAAGTGTTTATGTATTTGGGACGTTTTAATGAATTCTGTGTTTGTGTGTACAAGATTATTTTGTATACGAGGAGACATGTATTGTATTCGTACAGTTTTCTTAATGTTAATAGTTTTGTTTCCATATATAATATTTTTGTGGATGTTCTGGGCTTGTAGTTAAATAGTTTTTTGATTACCTAGTTTTGTATTACCTGTAATTCATTTATGTATGTGTCACATGCGTTTTCCCAGATTTTAATCAAATAATTTAAATGTGAGTGTACGAAACTATAATATAAACCTGTTTTTAATTTATTTGGCAACAGATATTATAGCCGGTTAAATACGCTAATTAAGGGGATGATTTTGTCTTTAATACCTTGTATGTGTTGTTTAAATGTCAAATGCTGATCAATGCACAGCCCAAGATATTTTTCCTGTATCAGGATTTCCAGGTCGTTGTTTTCAATTTTTAAGGGTACATGAGGAAGAATTATTTAATTAATTATTTTGATTAACATGATGAAATATTTTTTTCATAAATTAAACAAATACGAATTTTCGACCAATGAAAACAGTAACTTGGGTTTTTACTAAAGTTCTTCAAAATTTGATTCCACATTGGCTTAGTAACACCCTAAGATTTCTACAACCCAAATTGTTTCATTGAATATTTTGATGCTCTCAAAACTGCTAACAGTGTACAAATCACAAGTGCACCCCACGGTTGAATTTGACAGCCACTTCCGGACTCTGGAGCCCCAATATACCTGAAAAAACTCTTGACTCCGTGCAGAAACGGGTGGTTCGTTTGATGGAGTATCCTATCTTAACAAACTGATTGCAATCTTTAGAGTCGGGGAGAGATGCTGTCTTTGTTCTACCGGTATTTCAATGGAAGATATTTCGATTAACTAGCGTCATATGAATCAATGGAATTTGTGAAAACATGCCTAAATGGGTCGTCCCTACCACTCGTTCTTGAGTTCAACCGAACGATTTGTCGGCCACTCTGTTTTCTCTCTCTTACAAATGGTTTCTTCCTCTCCTTTCTTTCCACAGAAAGACCCTCTTCCCATCATTCTTAAAGATGACACAGGCTCTGAGGGAAATTATTATCCTCAGGACCTACTGTGTAAAAAAGGAGCGAAAGTCAAATATTTAACTGGGTGTAAAGATTAGTAAATATCAGCAACATGTCTTAAATACCGCTATATTACCACAAAGGAACGAAAAGTTGAAAGCTTTTTAGGCTACTGAAAAACCTATTTCTCGAGTACGCATTCGTCACACAGCCTTTTCACCAGTACATCTCAACCACTCTCAACCTTATTTTTGCCGTGCTCTACGTCAACGATTCAAAAATCATCAATTTGTCCGTTGCCCCCTAAAACTAACAGTTTTAATAAATTATAATTATTATTAATAAAGAAATCACAAAACTTTTTTCTTCTCAGTTTCATTTTTCATGCTTATTCGTTTATTTTATTTGATCTATGTGTTGTTATTTACTTTTTACCTTAACTTATTATTTATCTTTTTTTGTTATTTTACATTATGGAATGTATTGCACTGCACTTCCCACTGCATACATTCTGCATAACTTACCAGATCTAAATGTCCGGGTTAAATTTTCCCCAAAAAAAAAAAAAGGTAAAAAAGAAGGAAAAACTAAACCCTTTCACACACTTCCCCAAATGATCATCTAGTCAACCCACGCTATGCAATTGCACTATATAAGTATTATAAATACAAAACAATACAAGAACAACATGTCAACCTACTAGAGACCAAATGGGAATATAATTCACCGACTCCAGATATTTTCATATCAGAGGGTTCGGCTCTGTGGCATTTCTAATTGAACCTATAAATCCTACTGATCCCTCATTAGAAATATTTAAAAAATCTTTTGTAATCCTACATGTATTTAAAATTACTGATTTTTGCATTTTTATATACAAATTCTTTGACAAATCTAATATGCTTAAATTTTGAATCAGATTCCTAGGTATTATGCCAGTGGCCGAAATAACAAATGGTAATATTTTTATAGTCCGTTTTATTATTATTATTATTATTATTAATGTCTTTATTCACGACAAATTTTCATGCATTTTCATAAGTTATATGTTCAAAACACAAGAAAATACATTGATATTTGTTAATAATCAAAATAAATAAAATTTGTAGGAAAAAACATTAGACGTTCACTTCAAGGAAAACATTTCAAACCTTAAATTTAATGGTGTACTACCTAGGAGGCGTAGGTACCTACTAAAAAACCACATAACAAAACCTGCTTTCGGTAGAGGTAAAAACCAAGTAAAAAAAGATACCTCTACCATCTACCGGATCTGCTGAATCTACCCTGATGATGGGCACTGCACCGCTATCCGAAACGTTGGCTAAAGAAGGAGGTAGCGCAACAGCGCAACGAAAATTGCATAACACCCCAAAAACAAATAACAAAAGTACTTTTGGCCGTGAAAATCCAAAAACATATCTAAAAAAGATACATTTAAATTACTCAGAAATAGAATCTTAATGTAAGTATTATTGTGTTACGCATATCAGCCTAAAACTAGAATGGTGTTATTTCAGGGTTTCAAAATGTTATTCTGCATCCCTTATCCATTTATTAAACTGCCTCTAATCACCAAGCCTACCGGAAACTAGACAAAATAAATAGTAACAATTTGAATCAATTGCTAGGTTTAATAAAGCCTCCCTTATAATCAAACAAAGCTCAGGCTTAATTAAACGATGTGGTCTGGACTGTAGTGTCCGCCCTATGGAGGCTTCGCGTAGAAATCCGATATAACAGTTCAAATTACATTGTTTTCAATCATTACTAGGCAATTTGGGTAGTAGGTATTTGGAAGTCGCTTTATTGAAAGTGCCTAGGACATTTAAAGGCATGGCGTACAGGACGTATAGGTACTTAAAATTTTGGAGCAACGACCACGTGTGTTTAATTTTAGGACCAAATTGAAACTAATTTATTGTTATAACTCTCAATGATGGCCTCGGTGGTCAAGGGGTTAGGATAACGACTGACAATCCGGAGATCGTGGGTTCAAATCGTGACATTCGTAAATAAATTTTATTTGATTAATTTGTGTTATTTCGCAATTTATTCATTAAAAATAATATAACACATTTGCGGCACGATCGAAAGTTGAAGATTCTCTCAGAATCGCCATGGTGTCGAACCACCATTCAAAATATTGCTTGAAATGGCATTGGAAGTATTTGGTCCCCAGAACTGAAAAGCTGGCAATTCACATCTAGTCACCGATTTAAGTGCATGGGTATTTCCTCGCCATCCTCATCCTCATCTCCTTCCTCTCCCCACTACCTTCAGCCTCACAACATACTCCAATTGGGGTTGCCATAGTCTCACTGGCTTCAGAAGGTTGGAAGCATTTGGGATTCTTATGCGTCAAAAAAAAATTGAATATCAAATATGTAGTACACATGTTATTTTGAATTATCTTCGTATTTGCTTTTTTGTATACACACTTCTGGAATTTTCTCTTATTGTCTAATCTTTATTTTTCATTCGTTTGTATCGTCGTATGTATCGTCGCTCACATTGTAACACCACGTATCTCATTTTACACAGGTTTTCAGAAGGAACAAAAAACCGTTTAGTTTATAAAATAAAAGTAGCACAACTTTGAAAAAAAAAATGGGTCAGCGAGTATTTAGAGATCAGTTATTTGAGAAGTATTTTTTTTTCGCTAAAAACATGTAGTTGAGTATTTTTAATGACATACGGTGTGTAACACTCAAAAAGGCTATAAAATTCTTATGCGAGAAATTCAAAATATAATATACTCTTCAAGTAATAAAAAAAAATTAAATTTTATTTCATTATAATTTAAATTTAAATTTTTTTTTTTTTTTTTTTTTTCGTTTTTTTTTTTTTAAAGAAAGACAAACATTCCCGGGTTACGAATAACCCAACAATGGTTGAAAATCTCCTACTACTACCACAGAAAGCCGAAAATGTTGCTTGTGTTGTGATGGAGGACTTAGCCAGCCGAGGAATTGAAAACGCGACGCCCGGATGGGATCCAAGCGCTATGCCCATTCAACCACCGACCAGTTTGCTTTAAAAATTATTGTAATTTTATTCTTTTTGCTAAATAAATCTTTTGTATAAACTTTTACAGCTAATCGTAGATAAGTACCAATTATTTTGTTATCAAACTAAGTATAAAAGGAGCGGTGATTGGTCAAAACATTGTCGATTCAATTCATGTCGCACGCGTAGTTTTGAAAGAAATTCGGATAAAAACGATTTTTTTTTAAATTCACGTGTTCTAATTGAGCGGCAACATTATTGTATCCGTCATATTTTATCTTCTTTGTTTTGTTTTTTACTAAGTTTACATATGTATGAAATTGAATTATTCCTGTCAAATGTAAATTTATTTTTAACTACTTTATCATAATTTATTTATTACGCCAACTATTTTTGGTTGTATTGTAACCTTCATCAATATAATATAAACTAAACAAATGAACATTAAAATTCTGAATAAGGATCCATAAGGTATCTAAAAATCTGTAAAAACCATTAATCAATAAACGTATTAAGATATAAAACTAATTTTTTAAAAGTCTTGTGAGCAATAAATCATCGATTGCATTAAATCATCAAATTATTTAAGATTAAACTTTAAATAATTCATAAACTGCTCGTTCGTAGATAGAGGTTATTTGCTTACTTTAGAAAAAAAAACGATTTGCAAGTTATGCTGTAAAATATTAAGATGAAATTGTTTGTTTGCGCTCGTAAATACGCAAAACGAATGTGAATCAACACTTTTCTACGTATAAAAATCAATTGCTTGAAGGAAGGCATACACAAATACAATAATATTATATTGCTTTCTTGGAAGAATTGAGTTTTTATACGGGCCAAACTATTTATTCATATTCACGTTGCATACGTACGGACTCAAACAAACAATTAATCTAAATATTTTGCAGCAGAACGAGCAGATTATGAATTATTTTATGTTTACCCTTAACGAACTCTTATGTTACAATATGAACTACGTAAATACAACTAGGTCAACATTTTTCCGCTTCCAGTAATTTAACTCCATCATCGCACGCTCATTACTTTATAAAAATTACGTCATCTGATATTTAAAAATCCTTGATGACTGTTGACTTATGACATTTGTTGCATAATAAACCTACTGATGCCTAACTACTCGCCTGTGTTATGTTAGTCTCTCTAATAAGAGTAGAAAATATAAAAAATTGAACTACAAAATTTGTAGGCTGGCAACACCAATTTATCTGTCAAATATTATTTTAAAGTGCAATGACACTGAAAATACAGAACACTGTGTTCTATTGAAAAAAAAACATTTTGTGTTCTTTAATCAAATATATTATATCGAAGAAACACTGTTGTTAAGGTACCTACTTAATGACATAATTTTGATTAAATTGTGTTTTACAAAGTGATTCGGTTTTATTTAATTTAACATGTATTTGAATTTAACAGTAGGTAGAAAGGAAGAATTAGTATCATTAATGGTGAGTTTAGTTACATTACTTTTAGATCTGAATCAGTTTTTTTTTTTTGTTTTTTTACATGAGCTCCACACAGGAGGCCCAGAGGAAAATAATTTCCCTCAGGGCCTATGTCATCTTTGGGGATGCTGTGTGGAGGGTTTTTTAAAGGAAAGGAAGGAGAGGAGAGTTCTGGGAAAGAAAAGGGTTTAAGGGTTGGGTAGGAATATGGGGTTCAGTGTGTCCAGGTCATCCGCCTCCAAGACCTAGACAAACCTCACCCCATGGACCCGGGCACCCCTGCTAAATCACCAAACGTAGCGAACCACTTGGGGTGACCTGTGGCAAAGATGTTGGTTATCCAATAAAGGTTCCCGGGGCGGCGGTACCCATTCCCGCCTCCCAAATTGTAAATATCCTTAGATCTTAAATTAGAGACATGATCTAAAGAATTGAGTTAAATATATTCAGATCTAAAATTAGAGATATGATCTAAAGCCCGGGTTGCATACCACCATGATTATATTTTTAGTATTGCCATTTGAACAACAGTGTCGCCCTCCTATTATTTCTACTCTTATTTGCCGAACTGTATGTTCTTATTTTTTAACGTACTGGGAGTTGGTCGTGGCCACACGAACCATTCATTGGATAGCCAACACCTCTGCTATAGGTCACCCAAGTGGTTCACTTTAGTTTGGTTTGATCACTTACCAGGGGTGTCCAGGTTGATGGAGTGGGGCTTGTCCAGGTCTTGGCGGTGGCCACCAACAGCGTGGCGGGCCAGATCGCGAGAGGCCGGTTTAGGGGGGCCTTTTCACCTCTCCAGCTGGACTCTCTCAGTGGGAGGGATGGATTCACCTGATTGTCACCACTCGTGCCTTTTTACTTCCCAGAATCTCTTCTCCTTTATTTGCTTTTTTATGGGAATACCTCACACGAGTCCCAGCTGCTTCTGTCTGGAGCCGGTGAAACCATGGCATCCTCAATTTTTATTTATTTATTTGATGATGACGTAGGCCCTGAGGAAAATAATTTCCCTCAGGGCCTATGTCATCTTTGGGGATGCTGTGTGGAGGGTTTCTTTTAAGAAAGGAAGGAGAGGAGAGTTCTGGGTAGGAAAAGGGTTTAAAGGGTGGGTAGGAATCGGGGGTTCAGTATGTCGTGGTCATCCGCCTCCAAGACCTAGACAAACCTCACCCCATGAACCCGGGCACCCCTACTTAATCACCAAACGTAGCGAATCACTTGGGGTGACCTATGCCAGCGGTTGGTTATCCAATAAAGGTTTCCGGGGCGGCGGTACCCATTCCCGCCTCCCAAATTTATGTATAATGTGAGGCTGAAGGTAATGGGAAGGGGAAGGAAGAAGAGGAAGGTGATGAATTACCAAGCTACCCGGATCAAAATCTGTACCAAACATGGCTAAAGCCATTTCAAGCAACGTTTTAATTCTGAATTGTAGTGTTTCACCAGGGTGATACTGCGAGTATCTTATACTCTGGAACGTGCCGCAAATATACAATATACTATTTTTAAATTACTTAATTGTGAAATAACAAAATGTATTTGCGCACGCCGAGATTCGATCCCGTTACCTTCGGATTGTGAATCAGGAGCCTTACCCCTTGACCATGGTGGCCGTCATCCTTAAAAGATCCTCCCCACAAAATCTCTAAAGATGTCACAAGGCTCTGTGAGAAATTATTTTCTTAAGAGCCTCCTGTTTGGAGCTAAATGTAAAAAAAAAACTATAATCTTATAAATATAATTGCAATAAAAAAAAGTTAAAAAATAATTGGTGGAATTGACCCAATTAATAAATAAACTTTTTTTATTTGTACAGTAAATAAATTGTACCTGTGTGTCTCCAATATTTTTTTTCTCAATATTTTGTCATTTATATCTGTTACTAGCTGACCCAGCAAACGTTGTTCTGTCATATAAATTATTTCTAGTGAATATTTTGGTTGTTAAAAATAACGAATGTATTGTAAGTGTGTGTTAAATTTGTTCCTACTTAAATACTAAAATCGCGATTAAAATATGGGAGGGTGGGGGTAGAAGGGTGAAAATTTGGGGTTATAGGTATTTTTTGATGCCAAATTAAAAAAAATATTCAAAAAAAAAAATGTCCAAAAAATAGATACAAACATCTGGATAGGGACACCCTAATCAGCTAGCGGTGTGAAATACACTTTACGACCTATTCTCATACCTACCAAATATATTTTAAAAAATCATAAAAATCAGACTAGCCGTTTCGGAGGAGTGCGACCACAAACACCGTGACACGAGATTTTTATGTATGTATATATATATATAATTGGTAGATGCATCAGTTTGCAGCTGTTCGTAATTCCAAAACAAAAATTCTTCAGAGATCCGTATCTCTATTTTTACATAATTGACCCTCTAGCAAAAGATAAATCATTTGCCTCCACGGTTTTGAACCCGCGACCCCTGGGCCCGAGCCAAGGCACTGTCCTCACCACGGAAACATCAATAATACGACTCTAACGATGGTAATGCGCGTTCTCATCCCGTGACAAAATATCGCCGACAAAATATCCTACGGGCAAAACATCCTTTAAAAAAATATCTACTAAAACCCAGATGCAGCTCTAGGGGTCCAGAAATGGAAGGTCATTAAAAAAATTATATTATGATACAATATCAATATAAATACGATAATATTCATTTGTAATTACCTCGCACGAGTTTGGGAGTTAGTATAGTAAATTATTTCATGCGTCAAGCCTACAATGTTCAAAATCAACCTACGTTTATCAAACCATCTCTTTCGGACGCATAATATTCGTCATGTTTTCTTTCGTTCACGGCCATGACCCAAACTGTCTTCAGAATTCGAAAACATTTCTTCTAGTGGGTATAGTGCCATCTCGTTTATTGTATGGCCCGGAAAGTTTCAGAAGAAATGATATTGGTACATTTGAAAAATTGACCGAGCCAATCATAGTGCGTGGGAAAGGAGGCTTCCATTTAAGAGGTTAGATGTCACTGCTTGCCGCTGCCGGCTATCTCGCGGTGCATTTCAAATACATTAGAATAATATCAGTTTTGTTTAGCATAATTTTTCACAATGTTTTACTGTCGTCTTATAATTTTGGGAGGTTTTTGACCAATTGACCTGAAGGAAGGACCGCCACTGTTAAAACCTAACCTAACCTAACTTTACAGGATGTCTGTCTTATTTTTGTCCCATTTTACTATTTTTGAAAAATATTTTTTTTGCATCATTGAAGAAGAAGATAACAATAATAATCTGAACGAAAATATGAAAGAGAACAAGACACAGAAAAAATGAAAAAGATATTTTTCGCAACTGGGACTCGAACCCAGAACATCTCATCTAACCGGGACATGTGCGTTTTACCAATTCCGCCATTGCCACCTTATCTGTTAAACCGTCATACTAGTCAATCCCGTATTTCAAATTTTAGTATTAACAATATTATCTTCAACTATTTTTTTTCTTTTATTAATTTATTGTCTTTACAGGAATATCTGTATTATTTTTGTCCCATTTTACTATTTTTGAACAATAATTCATTGTCTTTGTCCCATTTTTTGTTAGGTTAGGTTAGGTTAGATTAGGTTAGGTTAGGTTAGGTTAGGTTAGGTTAGGTTAGGTTAGGTTAGGTTAGGTTAGGTTAGGTAAGGTTAGGTAAGGTTTTTGTGGATATTTTGTTGGGGGATGTTTCGTCCGTAGGATATTTTGTCGCGGTTGTCGACGTTCAGCGGTGCTCAAACTGCGCGCTGCATTCATTAACAAACATTTTTGAAGTGAGCCCCTGATTAATCGGGGAACGGGACGCGACTGGGTGGTTACAAATTACCGCTATTAATATTTCACGCTTTACTCTTATCGCGTCCTTTTCAGGTCATTTATATTATTCGTTCCCGGTGCGTATTTTACGTAAACGCCAATCGTAAAAGAGATTTTGTTCGTCGCGGCCCGGCGAGGAACCAAAGCCTGATAAATAATTTGATTAATATATTCGGGAGCCGGGCCTTAACGCGGGTTTAATTTTATCTATTTCGTTTGGAGGGAGAATAATATTTCAGTCAAATTCAATTTCTTATGATAATGCTAGTTGAAACCCTGAAGATTTGCACGAAAGAAAATAATTGATAAGGAAACTTGAGGACATCTAAAACATGTCGAAATTATAATAGCTCGTAAAATTTACCCCCTTTTCGAAATTTGCTTAGTCTAAAATCAAACTTCTGACCAAGTCTTTTTATTGAAGTGAAAAATTCTTTAACACCATTGTAATTTAAAACACAATGAAACGAAAAAGCAACAACCACGTACATCTACAAGATTTAGCCTGCGAGAGAATGAGATAAACTAATCGGTATCCTCTTTGTGCGGTGTTTCGTAGCCTCCCCACTCTTGTTTTTTTTTTGGTTTTCTGATTTTCACTTCTGCCGCATGTGAACTACACACATTTCTTTTTACTAGCGGGTATACTGCATGAGTTGTATTGCCACTCAAAGAAAGAAAATCTTTGGTTTTTAATTCTGTTTATTGGAGTGCTTTTGGAAAAACAATATTTTTCGTCTATCCGTCTGAAGTGTACATGGTTAAATCAGTTCCCCCCCTCTCAGATTCCTCTCCCCCTCTCGCCTTCCCTTCCTGTCACTAAACTATAAGAAATACACACGTTTTTCAAACAACTCGCGCGACACATATCATAATTTTTAAAGTTTAAATAAAGTTTCATCGCAATGGGGTATTTCAACAAACGAGGGATTCTGTTGAAAATGTAAGGAATATTTAAAGATCATTTTTCTGATTTTAATCATCCTTCTAAAAATGTTTGTTTTATAGGTTTTACTTCAAAGTTATTGATTTTAAAAACGGTCTAAAATTGACAAAATCAAAACGGCCCATGGTTTGAAAATCGGAAAGTGACGTCACAAGCGTCGCTCAGCTGGGCCAGCATAAATTAACACTGTCAGTTAGCGTCCACGCTCATGACGTCATACGATAGCCCCGCCCCAAATTATCGTTTTGACGGTAATTCAAAATTGGGAAACTTTGACTCGCTATAGAAAATTTATTCGTCAACATAAAAATAAAATAAAAATGCTGTAATTTTAAGCAATAAAAAAACGTGTATCTATACATACCCCATTGGTGCAGGAACGCATTCGGGAAAAGAAACATTAATTTTTATACAAAAAGATTCTTACGACGCTGCACACTCCATTATTGCATAAACTTTCGTTTAACACTATTCTAACGTTTTCTAACTTTTAAAATTGGTACCTATTCTAGCAAGTTTTGTTGACCTACAAAACCTTTTGAAATTATATGCATTTGCTTAAAACTGTTTTCAGGAGGATTTTCACTGACTTAGTATTTCTACATGAATTTTAAATGATTTAGTTGTTAGTCTAGAATTGCTTGCATTGATAAGCTTTCAGATTCCACTACGTAATACTAGAAGTCAGGATTTATTTCAGTGCAGAAATTCTATGATCAACTACCTCTATGTTTTCCTCTTTACACAGAATACTAATGGAGGGAAATTAATAAGGTGATTTTAAAATAATTCACAATCTTCTCTTTCGTAGATTGGTCGAGTTTAATTTTTTTAGAGAAAAACGCTTTTTAAGAGTAATGTTTTAAAGAATTAAAGCTGAATTAATTGTCTGCATCCGTACAGACGCAATAAATATAAAAAAAAAAAACAGTTTTGTCCATGAACAAACTCAAATCTTTCAAAAATGGTTAACAAATACAATATTATTGTTTCGGTGGTTCAATCCAATCTGATTAGCCGTATTTATTAGCCTTTCTTGAAATATTTGAGTTTGTTTATAGACAAAACTATTTATTCGTATTGATATTGTGGATGTATGGACGCAATTAATTCATCTTAATATTTTAAAACGTATCTGGTAAAGGATGTTTTTTTCACAAAATAATTAAGCTCGTGCCATCTATGGAAGATAGATAATGAATTCTTTTATCTGTTTATATTTTAAGGACCACCTTAAGCTAGGTCAGTGGACATAGCAACTTGTAACTAAACAAATAAAATATGTCGTTACTGAGGCAGTTTAGTTACGCATAAAAAAAAACTTTGTATTTTTTTCTATTCGTGCGTAAAATCCCTTAAAAAGGACGTTAATCAATATATATTATAAAAGAAAGTCCAAAAAAACGCGCGGAAGGCAAAAACTCAGAAACGAGTGCCGGTACGATCAAGAGAGTTATATGGTATGGTAGATCTCTTTCCCTCCTAGGGAATAAATGTATTCGTTTTTACCTAAAGGGCTTGCTTTTGAAGATATAAGGGCTAAAAGTTCTAAGAAGATTCTAGAAATTTCAAGAAGAGTCTAGAAGATTCCGGAAACTTCTAGAAAATTCGATAAAACTCTGGAATGTTCTGGAAGAAGTGGAGGAGTATGTCAGCGAGTCTAGAAGGTTCGATAAAGCTGTAGAAAGTGCTGTAAAGAGAGGAGGAGTGTGTCGGTTTGTCTAGAAGATCCTGGAAAATTCTAGACGGTTCCATAAAGCTGTAGGAAGTTCTAGAAGGTTCGATAGGCCTGTACAAAGTTCTGGAAGGAGTGGCGGAGTATGTCGGTGAGTGTAGAAAGGTTCCAGAAACTTCTAGAAGGTTCAATAATGCTGTAGAATGTTCTGGAAGGTATGGCGGAGTACGTCGGTGAGTCTAGAAGGTTCCGGAAAGGTCTAGAAGGTTCGATAAAGTAGTATAAGATTCTGGAAGTAGTGGCGGAGTACGTAGGTAAGTCTAGAAGGTTCCGGAAAGTTCTATAAGATTCGATAAAGCTGTCGAAAGTTCTGGAAGGAGTGGAGGAGTATGTCAGCGAGTCTAGAAGGTTCCGGAAAGTTCTATAAGATTCGATAAAGCTGTAGAAAGTTCTGGAAGGAGTGGAGGAGTATGTCAGCGAGTCTAGAAGGTTCCGGAAAGTTCTATAAGAATCGATAAAGCTGTACAAGTTAAGGAGTGGAGGCGTATGCTGCAGAGTCTTGAAGATTCCGAAAAGGTCTAGAAGGTTCGATAAAGTAAAGAAAATTCTGGAAGGAATGGCGGAGTATGTCGGTGAGTCTAGAAGGTTTCGGAAAGTTCTATATGATTCGATAAAGCTGTAGAAAGTTCTGGAAGGAGTGGCGAAATTCAACCGTGAGTCCAGAAGGTTCCGAAAAGTTCTAGAAGGTTCAATAAAGCTGTAAAAAGTTCTTAAAGGAGTGGCGGAGTATGTCGGTGAGTCTAGAAGGTTCTAGAAAGTTCTACAAGGTTCGATAAAGCTGTAGAAAGTTCTGAAAGAAGTGGAGGAGTATGTCAGCGAGTCTAGAAGGTTCCGGAAAGTTCTATTAGAATCGATAAAGCTGTAGAGTTAGAGCTGTTAATCGATATGCTGTAGAGTCTAGAAGATTCCGAAAAGGTCTAGAAGGTTTCGGAAAGTTATATATGATTCGATAAAGCTGTAGAAAATTCTGGAAGGAGTGGCGAAATTCAACCGTGAGTCCAGAAGGTTCCGAAAAGTTCTACAAGGTTTGATAAAGCTGTAGAAAGTTCTGGAAGGAGTGGTGAAGTATGTCAGCGAGTCTAGAAGGTTCCGGAAAGTTCTATATGATTCAATAAAGCTGTAGAAAGTTTTGGAAGTAGTGGCGGAGTACGTCGGTGAGTCTAGAAGGTTCCGGAAAGTTCTATAAGATTCGATAAAGATCTAGAAAGTTCTAGAAGGAGTGGAGGAGTATGTCAGCGAGTCTAGAAGGTTCCGGAAAGTTCTATAAGAATCGATAAAGCTGGACAAGTGAAGGAGTGGAGGAGTATGTCGTAGAGTCTAAAGGTTCCAAAAAGGTCTAGCAGGTTCGATAAAGTTATAGAAAATTCTGGAAGGAAAGGCGGAGTTTGTCGGTGAGTTTAGAAGGTTCCGAAAAGTTCAATAAGATTCGATAAAGGTGTAGAAAGTTCTGGAAGAAGTGGAGGAGTATGTCAGCGAGTCTAGAAGGTTCGGAAAGTTCTATAAGATTCGATAAAGCTATAGAAAGTTCTGGAAGGAGTGGTGGAGTATGTCAGCGAGTCTAGAAGGTTCCGGAAAGTTCTATAAGATTCGATAAAGCTATAGAAAGTTCTGGAAGGAGTGGTGGAGTATGTCAGCGAGTCTAGAAGGTTCCGAAAAGTTCTAGAAGGCTTGATTAAGCTCGAGAAAGTAAGTACGTCGGTGAGTTTAGATGAATCCGGAAAGTTCAATAAGGTTCGATAAAGCTGTAGAAACTTCTGGAAGGAGTGGTGGAGTATGTCGGTGAGTCTAGAAGATTAAGCTCTAGAAAGTTCTGGTAGGAGCGCTGGAGTACGTCGGTGAGTCTAGAAAGTTCTAGACAGATCTGGAAGGTTCCCTGCATGCTCTAGGATGTTATGGAAGGAGAAAGTTCTAGAAGCTTTCAGAAATGAGTGGCGGAGAGTGTCGGTAAGTCTGGAAGGCTCTGGAAAGTTCTAGACGTTTGGATATTTTAAATTTATTTATTTAATTAATTTCAACGGTATACATTTACCATAAGAACTGAAGATACATGTCACAAAATGAAAATCTTCAAAATACATTATTAAAAAAAGTCAACAATGTGCTTGCCGATAAAACTCAAGGATGAGTCCCGGTACGATAACGGGAGTTACATTGTGTGGTATCCCTCCCCTTCTATGAAGTAAGTTTCTGTTTTTACCTGAAGGGCGTGCTTTTAAAGATATAAGGGCTGGAAGTTTCGCCCCTTAAAATTTCTAGAACAGTTCAAAACATTCCAGAGTATTCTTGAGCATTCCACCACATTCCAGAACATCCCGGAACATTGTGGAATGTTCGGGAATAGGATGGAACGTTCAGGAACGTCCCCAATCATTGTGGAACATTCCAGAACACTCCTGAATGTTGTGGAATGATCTGGAACATTATTCTGGAACATTTAAAATCTTTTTTATATGGGTCTACATAAAAAGCTTATATAAAGCAAGATCCTAGATCCAAGATCCAAAATACTCTATATAAAGCAAGATCCGTCGTGGATTCGAACGTCAATTCAATCTCACATCAACTCCCTGAGCGAAGCCGGACACCCCAGACAGAGTATTTGAGTGCATTCTATTACGTTTCAGAACATCCAGGAACATTCTGGAAAATTGTGGAATGTTCGGCAATAGGGAATCGGGAAAATCAATATGAAACATTCCAGAACACTCTCGAATGTTGTCCTGAGCGAAGCCGGGTAACCCAGCTAGTAAATAATAAATAAATAAATAAACACTTCTTGAATAGAGATCAATCCTCGATACCTTGTTGGAAAGTATGTAGTCAAGGTAAAAATAATTAAAACGACAAAATAATAATAATATTTAAGAGAGTTAGTCAAACTGCCAGAATGAGCAAATAAAGGTAGTCCGCTTGATGGAATAAATACTAATTTTTCTAAGTCACTGAATACTGATGGATGAACATGAACATTGTTAAGTGAGGAAGTGATTTATTTTCTCATAATTAAATCAGTGTACGACTTCTACAAATTAAATAGGTTTCCCGCGTCCAGGACTAAATTTACGAGGCCTTGTGATACTCGTGCGCTTTTGATATTATAAATGAAAATATCGACGTGCTCCGTCTTCCATCATTGATTATACTACCTTCTAATGACAACATCATTTTCCGAATCTTACTTTCAAGAAAATCTAACAAGACTGTTCTCTTTCCGCCACCTTTGTTGTATCTTTCTTTGAAATATTACAGGTTGTTTCATAGAAATTTAATAATAACATCGTTAGCAAATGGCCATTCGGCGCCATTTTGTTTGTTTAACAGTTGAACGATCCCCGTTAAATGCCTTTTCAGCTTTAGCGGCCAAATTTTGTGATAAACAGAAAAGGATGACTATTGTTAAGTTTGCCAGCTTATTACACATGATAGAAAAACGAGGTTCGGCTACTACTAGATTCGGCTTATAACGGGGACCTTTCAAATGTAAAAAAAAACTGCTCTTTAAAGACAATGTTACATACGAATTTATGTGAAACAATTGACCCTTTATTAAATTGAATAATATTTTTAACTGAATATGAGTTTACATCAAATTATTAGATATTATTCACGGGCTGCGCCAATGTAGAATCCCATTTCTTACAATAATTATCATCGATTATTAACAATTTGACAGGCGTGTATGGGTACCACCGCTCGGGAACCATTTATTGGATAACTAACACCTCTGCCATAAGCGACCCCAAGTGGTTCCCTATTTTTGGAGACTTTAGCAGAGGTGCACGGGTTCATGAGGTGAGGTTTATCCGGATGTTGGCGGCGGATCGGGAGAGACTGGTTGAGAGAGATCTTTTGACTTCTCCAGGACTCTCTCGGAACATCGCCTTGCACCGCAGTGGGGGGGATAGATGTATACGTCCGTCACTCCTGAGCACACTGATCCCCATATTCCTACTCATCACTCATATATTTTTACTTCCCCGAACTTCTTGTCCTTCCTTTTCGAAAAACCCTCTCTACATAACGTCTCCAAAGTTAACATTTGCCGTGAGGGGAATTATTTTATTATTGTAAAATAAAAGAAAAGAATTATCTAAATCAAATAACATTGTCGATTAATTATTGTCAATGCGTGGCGCATTCACCTACTGTTCATTATGATCAGCATTTTTGTAGTATGTCCGAACTTTCGTTTAGGAGACTTATGATTTTTGAATCCAACAATCTCTGTGGTATTGTTTTATATAAAATCATTATTCAAACTAATTCTTCTTTTTCTTTTCTTCCCGCAGGTGAGCACCCAGCAGCCATGCAGACCAGCAACAGAGCAGCCACCAACATCCTCCCCCCGGTGGCCGTAGCGCTGCTAACATACGTTATATCCTCACTCCTCTTGGGAAGATGATCATCTGAAGCGAGCGACCTATTCATTATCTAAATTAACTAGTTACTTCTTCTGAAACACCCTGTACAATGTATAATCGATAATATAACGAAATTGTGCAAGACACTGACAAGTGAAGTTTTATACTATTAAAAGTGTTGTTTTGAAGCAAGTATGATAACTAAATGTGGTTATTTTAATAATTTTTAGTTACGCAATAAATAAAAAAAGGTTTTTTTATTGTTAACATAATACGATGCATTCCATTACAATTGATACTTTGTCGAATTGGATTATTATTGAAATAATAATTGCAAACTATACTGAAAACGATTGAATTGATTTGGAATTGTGAGTTTTATAATATTATGAGTTCACGCATTTATATATTTTATTAGAAATATATAAATTTGTTGACAGAATAATTGTATATATGTGTTTTTAATTAACTATGTACTACTACTATTCATAAACTGTATAAATTATGTAGTCGATGGGTAATTTAAAATATTCCAAATCAATATTTGTACTGTTAAAAT
Organism: Limnephilus marmoratus; assembly: GCA_917880885.1. Classification (NCBI taxonomy): domain Eukaryota; kingdom Metazoa; phylum Arthropoda; class Insecta; order Trichoptera; family Limnephilidae; genus Limnephilus; species Limnephilus marmoratus. The sequence goes on along the minus strand of OU862918.1, from coordinate 48,928,040 downwards.
AAGTAATCTATTATGTATATATAATTATAATAGAAGTTGAATCAATTTATTATTAGAATCAATTAAAATGAAGTAGAGAAATCACGAAAATATAAATCACTTAATAATAAGACACGTCATCGAAATGTTTGGTATAAATTTCGAAATGTTTTCCGGATTTTTCCAAACTAGTGGTTGCAAATTTTAGGAATCAAAAAAATAGGTAGCGAATGTTTTTAAACTTTATTAAACTTACCTGGTTGTATGAGTCGAACGAGATTTTGGTTTGTGATTTTCAATAATCGTGTTTGTTAATTTTATTAAAACAATCATGGGTATACACTACGAATAAGGTTGCTAGAAAATGTACAACAAGGTTCGCTCAAACAGGCACTTTCCATATTATAAAAGCGAAATGGGCCGCTCGCAAGCTCGTGACGTAGTTCGAAGTCCAGTTGGAGTCCGAAAGAAGCGTTCTCTTTCACTTTTCATTAGGTACGTACGTAATATTATTTTTTTTGTAAATCTAAGTTAATTTCATTGTTTTCATGTTTGTACATACCAATACGTACATTGAATACATTACCATTCAATATTTATCAAAGTTGAATTGAACAGCCATCTCTTTTCTGGAGCCCCAAAACCCTTGATTCCCCATTTAACGACAATATCATGTTAAATAAAATTACAATATGTGTAATGTAAACTTTCTTAACAAACATTTCGCAATCCTTAGAGCACTGTTGTCAGGTGGAAATCCTGTCATTGTTTTTCTGGTATTACAATGGATGATGCTCCAAGGAACTAGTTTCACTTATCCCTTTGGTGGGAATTAGGCTCAGATACCTGGGGAGACATGTTGTAGAACCAGAAGACCTAGCCACATATCCGATAACAACTCTGGTGAACTTTATTAAAGGGACTGGGTTATTGTACTGGATTGAGGTAAAATGGGAGAAAGTACAATGGGCCCATGGCCTAAGTACTCACGGGAACCAATGGTAAACCGTCTCCGCTTTTATAAAAAAAAAATATATATATATCCCTTTGTATGCATAGACGCCAAATGCGCACCCAACATTTATACTTGGTAGACATCATTTATCTCATAAGAACAGTCCGTTTCTACGACTTGTTCGTGAATTCGACAGTTTGGCTGTGGAAAGATGTTCGTGTTTCTTCCCACCTACAACATCATCTTCTCAAAACAACCCCTCCACTCATCATCCCCAAAGATGACATAGGCCCTGAGGTAAATTATTTTCTTTAGTGCCTCCTATGTGGAGTTAACGTTAAAGAATACTAAACTTGTGTCTTCAAGCCGGTTAAAATTTGGCTTATTTCTGTATAATTATGTCGTATTATGTTCCAAGATGAGGTGGGAGGAGAAGTTCCAGGCTATTCACATAATATGGTCACTAAATACGGCTAAAGAGATTTAAAGTGACGTTTCGATTCCGAATGGTGATCTTCCACGACTTTCACCAAGGCAATACTGAAAGTATGCACCACCCTGTGCGACACTTTGTACGAATCAAATTATTCTCAACGCTTTTCCTGTCATAGTATCCTACTCATGATAGTTTGCTAAATGAGACTTTCGATTTTTAAATTTAAATGGTATACAAAAGCAATATACTCGTATACAAAGCAGAAAAAACCTGAGAGTATTAATACCATAGCGACTGTATGGTTGAAATTTAAGAATCCTACTCCAAGTGCAACTCCGACGCCGCGCCATATGGAAACCATCTGTGAACGCGAATTTTGTGACTAATCTACTAATAGGACCGAATTAAAGCAGTAGCTAATAGTCGAACGTCGGCTGGCAGGCGTAAGTACTCGTGGATTTGCATTTTCATGAATCTCTCTAGTCTGGATATGGATAATATGTACGTGATGTTTGTCACTAAGGTATTGTCGTGTCGCCCGCCGCCTGCAGAGCCTATGAGCAAAAAATCGTTCCGCGGATTAGTATGCCAATTGTATTTCATCATCATCTGTGGCTCTACAACCCAGGTCGGGTCTTGGCCTCCAGCAGAGCCTGCCTCCATGACTGTCGGTGTTGTGCTGCGTTGCGCCAGTTTCGGATGCCGATGGTGCTTGCATCCTTCACCACTCCATCCAGCCATCGAAGCTTTGGTCTTCCAACTCTTCTCCGACCCCCAGGTGCACCATCCATAATTCGCTTTGGAATATCTCCTTCGCTCATTCTCTGGATATGTCCAGCCCACCTGAGTCTTCCAGTTTTGATTTCCTTGGAGATATTAGGGTCCTCGTAAAGATCGTATAGCTCCTGGTTGTATCTGATACGCCATTCTCCATTATCACAGACTGGGCCGTAAATCCTTCGCAGCACCTTCCTTTCAAAACTTTCTAGGGCTCCTTCATCACCCTTACTGATTGTCCAGCATTCCGAACTATACATAAGAACAGGTCGTATAAGGGTCTTGTAAAGCAGGACTTTAGTTCTTCTGGTAAGGTGGCGAGATTTCATATGCTTCTGTAGCCCAAAGTAGTATCGATTTGCAGCTACTATTCCAATTGTATTTCAGTAAATTGAAATCTTCCAATGGAAACTGAACTCAATCACTACTCTACCGCCTCGTTAAGCTAACCTTGTTAAGTTTACATTTTCTACCAGCCTTGCACTACGATACTAAAATAATTTTTAAATGTAAATAATTAGGTAAGTAATTAACAGGTAATGAGAATCCTTGAGAAGAACACTAATCAATTTAGTGTGGTAAGATACTCTAGTCTAAGATATTTCAAATAATATTCAAATTGTAAATATGAAACTGTTATACGCATACGTGATAAAAATAACAGTCACAAAAAATTATGTTTTACAATTTATTCGAAAATCGGTGTGAGTCTTCAAAGATCAAATTTTTATTTATTATCAAGTAGAAAATGATGAAAAACTTTGGTTTTACGTATTAAAAGTGGTTATTCGATTTGAGTATGAGTTGTTCAAAATAGTTAATTTACTTATTAATACTTGTAAATTGATAAATTAAAAGATTTTGTATCATACATAGTAGAGTAGGTACTCATTATAAATAAAATAACTATGTAATGTATTGGACGCAATACCACATTTGTGTCTGTTTTTAAAAAAATATTTATAAAAAACAATGATTCTTTTTAGATGCTACTTTTGTTTTGTCGGAAAAAATGTTACACTTTTTGTATAAGACGGATATTCTCATTGTTACTACAATTGTATGGTGGGAAACACGTAAACCTTTACTCCATTTTTTATTGTTTGTAAATTTCTTTATTTTATACAATAAATAATTAGTTGTGAATCATTCCTATTATAATCCTCCTGCGGAAGGTACGGTTTATATTTTGTAAATATTTCAACAATGATAAATAAATTTAATAAAATAAATTTGTTGTTTTCTTATATTAATTTTTAATACCTAAAATATTTCAAAACACACCAAATATTTTAAACCAATGTAAAGGTAAATGCAATTAGAAGTCCAATAACTATCCCCTTACCTTAGTGCTTCCGCAATTTGGGAGACGGTTAAGGTACCACCGCCCCGGGAACCATTTATTGGACAACCAACACCCGTGCCATGGGTCACCCGAAGTGGTACGGTCATTTGGTGACTTAGCAGGGGTGCCCGGGTTCATGGGGTGAGGTTTGTCTAGATCTAGGTGGCGGATGCATTTTTCAATCTACTGAGTAGCGGGCTAGATCGCATGAGACTGGTTAAGAGAGACCTTTTGATGTCTCCATCCGGACTCCCTTGATCTATCACCTTGTACCGCAGTTTGGGAGGCGGAAATGGGTTCCGCCGCCCCGGGAACCTATATTGGAGAACCAACATCTCTGCCATAGGTTACCCCAAGTGGTTTGCTACGTTTGGTGATTTAGCAGGGGTGTCCGGGTTAATGGGGTGAGGTTTGTCTTGGTCTTGGAGGCGGATGACCAGGACACACTGAACCCCAGATTCCTACCCACCCCTTAAACCCTTTTCCTTCCCAGAACTCTCCTCTCCTTCCTTTCCTTCAAAAACCCTCTACACAGCATCCCCAAAGATGACATAGGCCCTGAGGGAAATTATTTTCCTCAGGGCTTCCTGTGTGGAGCTAAAATAAAAAAAAAATTGAGGAATGGATTCATACGTCCTGGACACATCGACATGCAGATTCCTGTCCATCCCTCATACCCAATTCCTTCCTTCAGGACACACTGAACCCCAGATTCCTACCCACCCCTTAAACTATTTCCTTCCCAGAACTCTCCTATCCTTCCTTTCCTTAAAAAAATCCTCCACAAAGCATCCGCTAAGATGACATAGACCCTGAGGGAAATGGTTTTTCTCTTGGCCTCCTGTGTGGAGCTAATTTAAAAAAATGCATCATCTCAGCACTGAAATGAGATAAGTAGATGAATTTTTAAAGTCAAAATAGGGTAGTTTTTTAAATGTATAATATGGCATACTTTAACTTCACCTTCGAGGTCACTGGAGATCGTAAAAGTATTCTACAAAATCCCTTTTTTCCTTGGAGTTTATAAATTTAAAAATCCTTCGATGCAGAAATAGACCATTCTTGACTGCACTTATTCATCTATCGATTAACATCAGATTGCACTTTAGGAAACCAAAGTGTTGTATTTGCTGAATGGACTTTGGGGAAAAACAAATCCACTGGATTTTCAGCAACACAATAAATTGAGTCGCACAGGAAACTTTATATTTCGAACAGGAAAAATTTACGAGCGTTTTCAAAATTGTATTAAAACAAAAGACGATAAATTCGGTGGTCCAAATGTTTTCACTATAAACAGAAATGTTTACATAGTCGTTGGACTATAAATTGCAGTCCAACGTTCGAATTTAAGCTTTTATTCCATTGTTGTTTGGTTATACGTTATCTGGGATATATAGGACTTCAATAACGTCGTTAAACACTGCGGGTATCTATGAGTTTTACCGATGTTTAAGTAGTGGAGCTGTGAATCATTTTTTTATTAACATTTATTTTACTTTGATTTCGAAATGAGATGAACTGATGACATAAAGAGAGAGAAAAAGAGAGCTGTTGACTGTGTATGGATTCGTCAGAGTTGGAAACAGGTAACAAAATAAGCAGATTATTTAAAATACCTTTTTTATTATTAAGTGAACATAATTATTTGATACTTATTAGTGAATAATATTTGCTTCGCAGGTGAAAAGACTTTATTTACACATCTACAATAATTAACTGATTTAATATTTACAATCGTAATATTACTGTGGCTTAAGATAATGAGGTATATTTCACGTATAAACTAACTTAAAGAAAAAAATAAAAGTTACACCTTGCATCTGTAACGTAAATAAATAAATGTAATGTGGGTAATGAAAATAGACTACAAATATTATTGGAAATGTACAGGGCACAAAAATTGATCGATAATCTACGTGATTTATTTTGATACAAAACAATTTCTTATCTCAAATTATACATGCGGAAATTACACAAGCTTATTAGTGAAAATAGCAAGGAATTCTGTATGTATGCGTAAGATATTTTCCAAGAGAAGATCAAGAACGTGGAGAATTGAAGGGGTCCCTGGGAGGCATCTGATGAACGACCAGCCTCGTCCCTCTGCATTGCTTCGGTGTGCTCTCCTAAAAAGAAAAAACGATTTTTGTTGAAATAAAAATAATTGATAGCTACCTACCAGAAGCACAAGTAATAAGCAGTATATTTTTGTGTTAAAACCGAATTTACATTATGCAACTAGTTGCATGCGTGTTCAAAATAATTGCGCGACACTAAAAAGTTAAGATATAAAGTAGTTGTAAATTGTGCAAATTTAGTGTCGTACAGCAACCATGGCCAACATCTAAACATTTTTCTGTAACGCACAATGTTGTTATGCACAACTCTAACGCAATTAAAAGGAACACACACGTCCGCTCAGCTGAAATGGTTTTACGACACTAGTTGCATCACGATTTTACACTAAACCGCTTTTGGTTACATACCACTAGTCGTACCGTAATTTCGAGCTAACGCGATTCTAATTTTTTACTTAAACCTAACGCACGCATGATGAAATTATATTGCACGTGAAACTATCCATGCAACTAATGTCATGAAACGATTTGTGCGCCACTAGTTGCGTAATAGGCCACTTGCATCAAATTTTTTTAATTTTTTTTCCGGTTTAGGCAAATATTCTAAGACATTCTGTATTTTTTTTTTTTTTTTTAATCGTATTTTTGAAACCCTGGGGATTTTTTGAAAATTTCAATCCGATAAATCAGACCATTTTTTATAAACCGGAAAGACGGGACATAATTTTACAGGTGTGAAAAAACGATAATTATATAGCCGAAAATCATTTAAAAAAAAATAACGTTTTCCACACGAATGGCACAGGAGAATAACGAGGCATACCAAAAATATTACATCTCATAAATATTTTTTTTCCTTGATCCATCTTATTGACCATAAATCATTATAATGAACAGCATCTGTATTACTAAATTCAATGTAATATACTTGTACTTGTAAATTATAATAATAATAAGAATATTATAAAATTTAATTTTGTTAAAATCAGCACCATAATCATTATACCTCTAAAACACGTACCGACATCATCTGCACGTTCTGAAGAGAACCCCGTAGATCATTTAAAGTACGGGGTTCTCTTCAGAGCATCTGTCAAAAAGTGAAACCAAATGATAAGTTCGCAGAGAACGAACAATAAATCTAGTGAACGAATTCAAAAATTCGCCTGAAATCAAAGTGATGCCACATAAAAAAATAAATCAGTGTGGAATTTAAAAAAAATAATAGGAACATTTTCGGAGACGGGACATTTTCATGTAGTGACGTCACGAGCCTAAATAATGGATTTATTTATTTAAAAATAACAAAAACTGTACATTTCTAAACAATTTTACTAACATTTTCTTAATCTTAGTAAAAAGATCTATCCACATGATTTTTTCCAAGTCGTTATGAAATCCATGCAAGTGGCCTATTGAAATTCAGCATTATTTAAAGTGCGATGCTTAAAACTGCATTATTTCCTGAAAAAATACCCGGAGCGCATGCAAATCCAAAGGTATGATTAATTTCTTATTTTACACGTTGGTTTACTTTCGCTTAGAATCCAACGATAATACCAGGCGCGCAGAAACGTGAGTGGGTTGAATTACAACAATGTTTGGAATCAAAGAAATTTACTCTGTCATGCGAAAAAGTATCAGGAGTACATGAAACGAACGGGTAATAATTTTATAATGCAACACTGTTAACTTCGTTACCACTGTAGACTGCATTCATAACGATACCGGGAATTCAGAAAGTCGAGCAAAACATATACTTTTTTAGACAACAGTAATTTTGTTATAGCAAAGTTAAAACTGCGCTTTACTGTGAAAATGTATCAGGAACACATACAAACAAGCTGATTTAACGAAACATTTGACAATACATTACACTTTCGCATTACCTAATTTCGTTACCTAGATTAATTATGCATTCATAACGCCAACTTTTCCATTCGACCCAGATAAACTTTTTGTATGCAACTTCTGTAATTATTCAATAACGGTTTGAACATTTTAACGTTTTCGCTCATTATTATTTGAACGAGTTTTAAAACAAACAGCTGCTTTTACCAAATAATATTGCTTCAATTACATTATGAATGCAAAGAGTCATTATTTAGTAGAAAATAATGCAAATGTTACTCGTTATTTTCAGAACAGCCAACTTATACGGTAATGCGCGTTTTCATCCCGCGATAAAATATCCCCAACAAAATATCCTCCGACAAAATATCCCACGGACAAAACATCCCCCCAACAAAATATCTACTGAAACTTAACCAAACCTAACCTTACATAACCTAACAAAGAAGGGGACAAAAATAATACAGACATTTTGTAAAGACAATAAATTATTGTTCAAGAATAGTAAAATGGGACAAAAATAATACAGACATACTGTAAAGATAATAAATTACCGGATCCGCCATGATGATGGACACTGCAACGATGTCCGAAACGTTGGCTAAAGAAGGAGGTAGCGCAACACGGCATAACACCCCAAAAACAAATGACGAAAAAAAAACAATAAATTATTGTTAAAAAATAGTAAAATGGGACAAAAATAATACAGACATCCTGTAAAGACAATAAATTATTGTTCAAGAGGAGTAAAATGGGACAAAAATAATACAGATAACAATAATTTATTGTCTTACCAGGATGTCTGTAATATTTTTGTCCCATTTTTTTGTTAGGTTCGGTTAGGTAAGGTTATGTTAGATTAGGTTACAATTATTAATTATTGCTCAAAAATAGTAAAATTGGACCAAAATAATACCGACGTCCTGTAAAGACAATAAAATATTGTTATCTGTATTATTTTTGTCCCATTTTACCATTTTTAACAATAATGTATTGTCTTTACGGGATGTCTTATTGTTATCTGTATTATTTTTATATATCTGTATTATTATCTGTATTATTTTGGTCCCATTTTACTATTTTTGAACAATAATGTATTGTCTTAACAGGATGTCTATATTATATTTGTCCCATTTTTTGTCACATTAGGTTATGTTAGGTTAGGTAAGGTTAAGTTAAGTTTAATTTTTTTGTTAGTTTAGGTTAGGTTTTAGTAGATATTTTGTTGGGGGATGTTTTGTCCGTAGGATATTTTGACGGAGGATATTTTGTCGGGAATATTTTGGCGCGGGATGAAAATTGGCGGAAGCACGTTATACGCATCTGAACCGAAGGGTTGACTTTGGTTTCTGTTTGATGGGGTTTGTTAATTTTATCACCATGAACATTTTTCACATATAATTATTTGAATGTCATCAAATCGTTACATATTACGATTATGATAATGTGTAACGATTTTATGTTTGTAGGCACTAGCGATATGTACACTGTCATACTATTATTACTAGATGGTTTTTTATGTTACCGCTTGCTGTACAATAGAGAACTCCAGTCCAATTTTTTTAATGAATAATGACCTTCTATTTTAAATAACTGCATTTTTTTAGTTAGTTTTAATGGTTAAAATAATTGTCAAAGTTTTAATTTAGTATGTATGGTGAATCGTGTGACGTCATCACTCCTGAAAAGTTACTATAGGATTGGACAATCAGCTGATCAACTGCCGCCATTTTGAATTTCGTTGTTCGAAGTATTCTCCCTAGAAGTAGCATTACTATTTTTTGTGTAGTAGTTTTTGAATATTTTCAATAATAGAGATAAACTAATAAGAGATACCTTTATATTTGAAACATTATTTAGGCCTAAATAATGTTTCAATAAACACAACATCTAAATATCTATAAACAATTTGTAAATAAACGAATAAATTAATACGATGGCTTGTGTCATACCTACATTCCAATATATTTCCTATTACAATGACACGAGGAATAGTGACGTCACCACTAAACATTTCAATAATGCCAACTTGACGGCACATTTTTACGACCCAATTAAAAATGGACTTTTTAATAATTTTTTAAAATTTTTCGTTTAATATTATTAAATAAAACTTATATATTGAGAATCAGCTATTATTGGTCTATATGAACATATATTTTTAAAGCCATAATATTTTTCACTGGAGTTCCTTATTGAGGTACCTTGAGGCTGAAAGGGGAGAGGGGAAAGGGATGGGAAACGAAAGTTAGTTAGTAGCTGTCATGTTCCTGTGCTGTACAATTTAACGAGTTATTTTGTTCTATTAAACAAATAGTCATCTTTAACATGTAGTGATTTGTTTGGAGTACAGAATGCATATTTAAATAAGTGCCTACTAAGGGGACACTTTATAACGTCGTTCCTCTTACAAACGTGAGACGGGCCGGTTTCATCCCATTATTATTTTTTATTACATTAGCTCTACACGGAAGGCTCTGATGAAAATAATCCCTCTTACGGACTATGTCATATTTGGGGATGCGGTGTGGAGGATCTTTTTAAGAAATGATGGAAAGGAAGCTAAGGAAAAGAAAACGTATAATGGGTGGTAGTAATCAGGGGGTCAGTGTGTCCAAGAACGACGGACGCATGAATCTATCTCTCCCTCTGCGGTGCAAGGCGATGTTCCGAGAAAGTCCTGTTGGGGAGGTAAAATGGTCTCCCTCAATCAGGCTCTCCCGATCCGGCCTGCCACGCAGTTGGTGAGCAGGCGCATTGCTTGGGGTGACAAGTGGCATAGGTGTTACAGTTATCCAATAAATGGTTCCTGGGGCGGTGGTAGCCATACCCGCCTCCCAAATTTACTGAATTGACATATTAATATTTTCAATATATCTCTCTGTTAAATATGCAATATCTGCAAGTACCTACAAGACTAAGGGTGCAAGCTGCTAATTGGAAATGAATGAATCTAAGCAAGTAATCAATATTTTAAATATTATAATGGTTTTAATAAACATTTTTGCCCAATCTGAAAATGCTGTTGATATATTGTTAGCGGAAATTTGAAATGCTGTACAGAACAATAAATCCAAAAATAAGTAAAAAATATAATTTGTCTCTTTTTTTTCTTCGATCTGTGTCGTCTAAATATTTGTAGGAAAATAAGTGCATCTTTTACGACAAGCAATTTAAAAGATTTTTTTTTTAATTAAAAATAATTAAATTCTCTTATTGAAGAAATTTACGAAAAAAATCAATTTGTTAGTCGACGAAACATCCTCTCTGCTCACTCACTTAGTAACAATTTGTGTAAGTAGGTATACGGTATTTTCTCTAAACCGAACGAATATTGCACATAAGTACGCCGGGAAAATATGCAACCCTCAGGGGATCAACTGTCAATGAACCCCTTCACATACAATCAGTAAAGAAGCAAATCTTAATATCATCAACAACTCTCGATGAAAATATTTATATCTTTATTATGCGAGTTGGAAAATGAATTAATGGGTGCTTTATTTTTTAATTCATTTCTAGAAAAAGAACAAATAACATTTTGCAAATAAAAGAAGCACAAGATAAATCACACTGATCAAATAATTAAAATTCCTAAGCGAATAGAACAAAAAGGAGTTAAGTGATGTAAAGGCATTATTCACCGGGGAGAGAAACCAAAACACACAGCTCCAGAAACGGAAAACAAACTTGGCAAGTCACGTCATAGTTTCACTGTTTATTCCCCTAACTTTCCCATGGAGTGGTGGAGGAAAGTGGCTTAAATAAATAATGCCTTAGGAAAGGTTTCAAAATGTCCGACAGGGGGCGCTGATTTGCGCGCCAAACAGACATTATAAATTACCATGAAACGGAAGGAATTATTATTGTTGTTACTATTTTAGGTCTGTACCTAACCTATTACAAAGTACGCAGCTCGTTGCTACTAATTGTTGGCACCAATATTTCAGTAGCAAGAGATACAGGCAAATCATTTTAAAAAGGGCACATTTAAATGCATTTCAGCTTATGGATAGTGTCGAAAATTTGACGCTACCACACAAGCAAGGGTCTTTACAAAGATTCACCTGTATCTTAAGTAAGCTATACACGCTACGGTCTACCGGAGAGGCCACCTGTGTAAGTCTGCCTACGCAGGTCAACCGAACGTCGGTAGCATGAATGGGGACGTTCCGGTGTACCGGAACGGTCTTCTGTTCTCCTTGCGATGTCATCGATTGTAGACGATGAATATTGAAAGAATTTAAAGATTGTTCATATTTCTTCTTTGCCTTTCCAACATTACTTCTGAAATTATTGATTTTTTCACAACTACTGCTTTGTTCGCATCTGGCTCAATTTTTTTTTCAACGAGTAATTTATAAGCAGCTAATTTTTATCTCTATCATGGTAGTCTTTCCTTTGATCTGCCAAATTTACGGATGAGTTCTATATATTTCAATAAAATATTCAAGCAATTTTTTAGTTGATATTTAAAAACAACTAGAGCGACCTGTGCAGGCGACCGGAGTACTGCACACACACGCAGGTACACCGTACGGTGTCATCCGAAAGAATTGATTTTCGATTTTGCACCGGTCGCCTGCGCAGGTTAAAAACACTGCAAAGGTCTATTCCCACACACGCTCCGGTCTACCTGGCCAGGCATAACTGCACAGGCAGACCTCTCCGGTGGAGCGTTGTGTGTGGCCTCCATTAGAGATGAGTGAAGTTATTTTATTTATAAAATCATTGATAAATAAATTTACGAATAATATAGGTTTGTCTTTTGTTTATAACCTAAAGATAATCCATTAAGACTTTTTTTTACTTTTTGCTAACTTAAATAAGATATTTTCAAAGAAGTCGAAGTCCTGTGTTGAGTTCCATTGAGGCAGATTACACTCTAACCATAGTGTTGAGTTCCTCAATTGAGGATGTTACAGCACGTACCAGAAGGATGTTAAAAGTTTAACCAACGATTCCTAAGCACATTTGGAGTTTAAATGTAGATGTAATTTTGCTGTCCATTGACATTTTTTTCAATTAAGAAAAAATGCTTTTCTATACGGGCACGCAACTGAGTAGTTGGATGCAGCCAGCATAGTTCACGTGTGTTACCTGCTGCATCTCGTACAAGCAGCTCGATAACAGAGAGAGAGAACGCGTAAAACGTAATCCCGTTGCCACGCGTAGCACTATGACCAGCGTCTACTTGTGATGGAAACAAATATTTTTTTAACGAATAAATATGTCAAGGGACAGCAAAATGACATCTACGTTTTTTAATCTAAATATGCTCAAGAATCGCCGATTAAAATCCTTCGGTTACGTGCTGTTAGGGATAGTCCCCTGTGTAGGGATTAAATCTTCAACCATTGCACCTGCTACAATAATTTTCGCTTATTATAATGATAGTAGAAAGAATTTCAATATTGTTAGGTTATTCGTGTCCTTGGAATTTTTATCTTTCTATAAAAAACACTCACATTTCTGGTAAGACCATCGCAATTTTGAGGAAAATTGTAAGGTAGAAGGAAGCGAAGACGGAAGAAGGTGAGAAATAGAAAGATTAGAAGTTCATGGTTCTTCATGAAGGGATCTTTTTCCGGGCAGGGCATCTTTAAAGTTTACACTTTGAATACGTACAGATGGTATATTATACATTCAAAATCTATTTTCGTTATTTGTTTTTGGGGTGTTATGCCGTGTTGCGCTACCTCCTTCTTTAGCCAACGTTTCGGACATCGTTGCAGTGTCCATCATCAGGGCAGATCCGGCAGATCCGGTAGATGTGTCTGAACCGGATCTGCCGGATCTGCCCTGACGATGGACACTGCAACGATGTCCGAAACGTTGGCTAAAGAAGGAGGTAGCGCAACACGGCATAACACCCCAAAAACAAATAACGAAAATGCTTTTGGCCGTGAAAATCTTAAAACTTATCATTCAAAATCTAAATTGCAGGCCACAGTTTTGGAAAGTATGTTGTGTTATGCAGCAATCGTGAATATAATCTAAGAACAGGCGCCACGGGTTATCCGTGAAAACGCACTACACCAATATCATTCTCTAAACTCATTTTTCTCTAAGTACGTGTATGTTACAGTTTTTAATTGTATGTTAAAGTATGTTACAGATGTTAATTCCAAAACAAACTTTATTTCCCCAAGGATTCATTACTAAGCCATAGTTATTGTACAAATTTGATTAAAAAACCTGTTTCTGATTTTAAAATTTATTTAATAATGTATTAAAAGTAAGAAAGTAATTAAAACAATTTCCTTAATCACAATATGAGAGTAAACGGGGTAAGAATTCAGTAACAAATTGTTAATTATTATTGTTCAGGACAACGAAATTAAAGTTATTTTTTTTTTAAATCATGTTTCTTGTTTTTGTAGACTTATAATTATCTATGATTTTTTTTAAATAACATTGAATAAATCTTTCAGATCAAAATACTTTACATTACATTAATTACACTTCATGTAAATTTCTTTAATAACAGTATTTAATTTATTTTAAAATTTTCAGAAAATTTCCTCTTAAAATGCACGTCGTAAAAGACGCACTTATTTTCCTGCAAATATTTCGACGACGCAGGTCTGAAGAGCAAAAAAAACTGAGAAATTTTACATATTTGACTTATTTTTGGTTTAACGTCCTTTACAGCATGTCGATTTTCCGCTATCGATACTTTCCAAAGAATTTAGTTCTTAATACTTCTGAAATCATACAGCGTTAGTACACTATGGATGTGTTTTGACCTTGTGCATTATTCAAATATGAGGGAGCGGGAGACAGAACGAGAAATAAAAGGCGTCAAGTCGAAGTATGAGTCAGTCGTTTATTGGCTACGTAGCGGAGGTCGGTAAAGCAGTAACATGATGTATGCAGGGTGCCGTAGATGAGATGCTGCAGGCGTGCGGTGTGATGGAGATGGTGCGGTGAAGGTCAGCGAGTTGCTCGACACCATGGCGGTGGAGATGACCTATCTTCCAGGCCGTTGCTCGACGCTTTGAATCGCGGAGATGAACGGTGAGTGGCTCGGTGTGCTGAGCCACCAGCAGGTAGTCCTGGCGAGGCGGAGCGTGTTTCTATGGCAGCGAAGCACGGTGGGCTTCGGGATGCCATGAAGTGGTGAGCTGATCCCTGGACTGAAGGTGACGCAAGCCTTGTAAGTCGCGGGATGTAGCTGATCTCAGGAGCTGAGGACACGATGGGCCTTGTAGCTGAGACGTGGTGATGAACCTCGGGAAGCTGCCCTGGATGTGTAGAGCACTGCAGGAGCACTTGTGCGGAGATCTGTTACGACAAGCTGTTGACCGACGGTTAGTGTGAGACTGACTGACTAGCGCCAAGTTTAAACGCTTTATATGTATATACCAGCGCGACCGGTGGGAGTAATATTCCATTCGCCGGCAATGTGCACACTGGAAGGTACTCGATCATACCTGGTGCCGAATATTCAGGCGGCTTATAAACTCCAGACCTTTCTAGGCGGTGGCGATATTATTATCGTCCAGCCGGCACGGCAGGCGAGAAAGTACATCGCGAGCGGCATATGTAGGTAGGTACCTAGTAGCAAGTAGGTTTGCCGGCGCCACGCGAATATTAGGAGATGTTCTCGAATCTTCTTTTGATGGCGAAGTTTATGATGTGCCGCCACAAATACATTCAAAGTGCGGGCGCACTAATCGAGGGTGGAAGTGTAAGTGATTAGTAAGAACAAATCGTGTATATTTTCTAAATAATTGATTTCTACATACTTCTAAATTGTGAAACCATACAGTGAGAACACAAAATGAATGCTTTTTGGCCTTCAATTCTTCAAAATACACTGAGATTAGCCCGTTAATCTTAGAAATCTAATTTGTCCCAGCTCACACAGGACTCATATAAATCGCTGTATCTCCCTTACCATCATAGTGAGAAATGTGTTATGAACGGTTTTAGAAACGCAAAATACCACGCTTCATATTCAAATCATAAAATAACCACGAAAAAATTAGAGTGACACACGCGAAAGAATGAAACTAGAAAGTCGCTAGATGTCGCTTTCTTTTGCCAGTTTATTTTAAAGTGGTTTGAAGATTGGATATTGATTTACAAAAACTTTTTTTTTTGATTTCATAAGATTAGAACCTCCGTCCATTGTTTCTCTGGCCGCTGAGATTTGGGATTGGGGCCGCACTCGGCGAGGCGTGAATTTACGCACTATATTCCGACGACCCGTAAAAAAACAAAGCGGCCAATGAGCGCTGACCTATCGTCGTTTCCGTTTTATATCTCAACCAATAACAACTCAACGCTCAACCTTGAGCGCAGTTCGATGCTTCGTAGGTGCCGTAGTGTGTCATTTTAAATCACTCTAACGGGGCTGAGGGAGTTTCACTTCAAAAAGTGAACTACACCTTTTAACCAAGTTCTAAAAAATACGCCAAATTTCTGAAAGGCCACGTATTACGAGTATCTTCTCTCGTCGATATTAGAGTCAGCGCTCTTTCTTCTGTTCTTTTGAAAAATTGAATTGTATTTTATCTATTTTTTGCTTCTTTGTTAGCAAATAATATAAAGCGCTTTCTTGAAAGCACGATAGCGCCAACCTTCGCCGTGGCACTTGTTAGCGTTTTGTATCGTTTGGCCCAGGCAGGTTGACGTCACAAAAGTTGCGCATAAATCTTAGAACACAATGGGCGTCTAGGTACCTGGAAGACGCCATAAATTGTATTAATTAAGGCATCCTTTACGTCTTATTCCTCCGCCTAATGCTTTATCTGGATGGAATAACGCGTTAAAAATATTTATCCTGGATGAGGTGAAATAATTTGTCAAGGGAGACAAATTTGCGAATTAATTCTGGCTGCCATTAAAATAGATCGGTTTTAAAATTCAAAGAGACAATTAGCTTTATAAATAGCTCAGGGTGGGTGATGTCTCAGTATCGCCCTTGTAAAAAGCCATCCAGATCAAAATAGCTAGACTTTTCACATCTTCTTTTCTTCCACACTCCTCATAGCCTCACAACACACCTCATTTTTTGTGGATGTAATGATCCTACTGGCTCCGGATAGCAAGGAGCAGCTGGAACTTGTGTTTGGTATTTAAAAAAAAATTGTGTGCAGTTCACACGCGGTAGAAGCAAAACTTTACCAAAACAATCTCAAACTATGAAGAACATGAAGCCTTGAAAAGTGAGGTCATAATCAAAGCGCAGTGAACAGGCCAATCAGCGAAGACCTCGCGTCGTTTCCGTTTTGTATCTCAACCAATAGGAGCCTTGATAGGAGTACAGTGCTTCGCAGGTGCTGTACGCGCCATTTCCGTTTCATACGAATTCCGAATCACTGACAGGGCTAAGGAAACTTCAATTTAAACAAAAAAAAAATTAAGTGAATTCCGCTTAATAATCCTAACTGTTCCGGTCTGGAGCCAGTGAGACCAATGGCATCCCCAATTTTGGTGTGTTGTGAGGCTGAAGGTAGTGAAGTGGGAAAGGAGGTGCGGGAGAGGAAGGTGGGAAAGTACCTGGCTATTCAGATCTGATCTAGCAAACACGGCTAAAGCCATTTCAAGCAACGTAACAATTTATATCAGCAACGGAATTAAAAAAGAAGAGACCATGCATGATTATTAAAGGTGTCGGTGGGGAGTATAACGAAGATAATTTCCTAAACGATCTTATTCTACAAAACAGTGAACTTAACGATATAACAAATGAATCCATTAAAGTAACGAAAATATTGAAAAATAGAAAAAGTGATCAACTCCGTAATATAATAATCGAAACAACAGGCCCAATCCGGAAAATGCTACTACATAAACAAAGAATCAATATAGGCTTTGTCCGGGCGCACATAGAGGATTGCGACCCTTTGATGCAGTGCTATCATTGCGTTGGTTTCGGACACACATCCCTTAAATGTTTAAATAAAATGAACAAGCCCAGATGCATACATTGCTCAAAAAATCACAAATTTAGCGAATGCGATAAAAGCAAAGATAGTGTCAAATGCTACAACTGTGACAATAACAACAAATTATTCGGAACAAAAAACAATACTCAACATAGTGCAAATAGTGAAATATGTACTTACCGGAAAAGAATGTCTATCATAGCACAGCAAAGGATCGATTATGAATAAGTAATGGATGATTTTCTAACTGAGGAAATTGATAAATTAACAGATGTTTCACAATACACTTGCGAAGACTCAAAACAATGTAACGATCTATTAAAAAAAGTTCCAAATGCATTCACTGTTCTGCACCAAAACATCAGAAGTTTGCAAAAAAATTTCGAAGGATTTGTATTAACATTAAATCTCCTTGAAAATTTACCGGACCTCATTGTTTTAACAGAAGCACACTTAAATACAAAAAATGCTGCCGCACTGTACGACATCCCTGACTACACATATTATTCGTCCACAACGCATATTAATAAGAACTGTGGTATTGCTGTTTTCATATTAAATAAACACAATAACGTCACAATCACTGAAATCAACATGAAGCTAGCAAACTGTCTAAAACTGAACCTTAAAGTGAATGAAGTTATATACAACATCATAGCTATCTACCGCACACACGGATCGAATCCTAACAGTTTCATTATAGAACTGGAAGAGTTATTACTACAACTAAAAGGTACTTGTAACATTGTCACGGGCGATATTAATCTGAACATTTTGGGAGAGGTAAGGAGTAAAACGAAGGATGATTATATAAATGTAATGACATCGCTAAACTATAAATCATTTATAAATAATCCAACACGGAATGTCAGCGGACAAATTCCTACCTGCATCGATCACATATGGTGCAACTCAAATAACAATGAAAAAAACATGTCAATATTATGGAAAACCAGCACAACCGATCACTACACCTGTATATTTATTACCAACATTGATAAAAGAAGTAACAACTCTAATACAACTGACAAAAAAAAATATGAAAAAAAACATCTAAATATGGAAATTTTAAGAACAAATCTTAAAACGGAAACCTGGGCATCAATATTTGAATCGGAAAATCCAAATACCTGTGCTGAGAATTTCGAAACAGTTTTCCAAAACCACATAAACCTATCCACACAAATAATTGTTACCAAACCAAAATCTAAGCACAGATTAATAAAGCCATGGATAACCCATGGACTAGTGATTTCAATCAGAAATAAAGAAAAATACTACCACCAGTCAAAAAAATTCCCTAATGATGAAAAAATAAACACCTTCTACAAGAAATACCGTAACAAACTTGCGCTTTTAATAAGACTGACAAAAGAAAAATATTTTCGTAATAAAATAAAAAATGCTGGTCAAGACAGCAAAGAGTTTTGGAAAATCATCAATACAATAACCAATAAAAGCACAAAAAAAAAAATTACCAAAAGAAATTACTCATCATGGAATCAACACTGACACCGAAAAAAATGCAAAACTGTGCGGTAACATTTATAATGAATATTTTACTAATGTCGGCCCTAATCTTGCGCGTAATATTATCCTAGACAACAAACAAACACAACAACCTGAGCACAACTCAACTATTGAAGAAGGCTTCCACACATTTGCTTCGGTAACTGATAAAGAAGTCGAAAACGCTGTAATAAGTCTACGGGGATCAGCAAGCCCTGGCTATGACAATATAACCGTAAAAACATTAAAAGCCGTTCATGAGATAATCAGTAAACCGATTGCTCATATAATAAATGTAAGTCTAAAGAAGGGTATATTCCCGAACAACTATAAGAAGACTATTGTCACCCCTGTTTTCAAATCTGGAGATGAAAAAAATATTTCCAACTATCGTCCCATAGCACTCACATCAAACATTGCAAAAATCTACGAAAAAATTGTTAAAAAACAACTCAACAATTACATAAAAGAAAAAAAGATAATGAGCCCAAACCAATTTGGGTTTAGGGACAATCTCAGCACTCAAGATGCAATTGCTAAATTAACTTCAACAATAATACAAAATTTAGATAATGGAGAAAAGTGTCTTGGTATATTCATCGACCTACGCAAGGCATTTGATAGCATATCACACTCCAAACTCAATGAGAAACTCATGCAAATTGGATTGGACGGAACAGTACTGTCATGGTTCCAAAGTTATCTAAAAGAGAGATTTCAATACGTCAAAATAAATGATACCCTAAGTGAACCCAAAACCTCATCATTTGGTATACCGCAAGGAACTGTCATCGGTCCAATCCTTTTTATTATATATGTTAATCAAATGTTCACTCTTCCCATAGTTGGAGATATCATATCTTATGCAGACGACACAGTAGTTATCACTAAAGGGAAATCATGGGAGGAAACGATGAGTAAAGCAAATACAAATATAAACATACTCAAAACATGGTTTGACCTAAATTGTCTCTCACTAAATACAGAGAAAACTTATTTTATTCCATTCTCTTTGAAAGAAAAAAATGTCGAGAACAATATAACTATTAAAATCCATTCATCACAGTGTGAAAATAAAAAGGAATGCAACGATGACAATTGCCTACAAATAACATGCAAAAATAGTATTAAGTATCTGGGTGTCATTGTAGACAAACACTTAAAATGGAACGAACAAGTCGAAAATACGGTAACCAGAGTAAGAAAACTTATTTACATATTCATTAGATTGAGAAACATTCTATCATCTAGTATGATTAAAACTGTTTATTTCTCTCTTGCCCAATCTATTCTAGAATATGGTATAATCGGGTGGGGGGGAACTTTCAAAACTAACCTCCAACCTGTGGAAAGGGTACAGAGGTTGATTCTAAAAGTTATCACACGTAAACCATCTTTATTTCCAACAATACAACTATTTAATTCTTTTAGGGTACTCAGTTTAAATAAAATTTTCAAAAAGAACACTCTGTTACAAACACACAAAGATCATTTTAATTCTACAACAACAATCACAAAAATAAGTAACCGTTCAAGATCACGTGGTAATCTAGAAATCCCTAAATTTAATACGAGTGCTTTTCAACAACATTATACTTATAAAGGTATAAAATTTTTTAACGCCCTCCCATATAAAATCAAATCCGAAGAAAATTATAAAGTCTTTAAATCACTAATTAAACAACTGCTTGATCAACCAAACACTAATTATAAGTTTTAATTTCAAAGAAAGAATTTCTACGTATATTTTTTGATTACAATGTACTAATTAGTAAAAATTGATCAAGTCTTAATTATAATTTTATGTACTTTATTTCAAAATTAATCACTTAACTCCATCATTAATTAACAAAAAATAAATTATAAATTAATGTAGTCTTATTGATTGCACATATCCTCTTAAAATATTTCATCAACTTTTGAACTGAAATGTAAGCGATTATTGTCGTAAAATAACATTATGTACCTACTCCTGCAATATTATCAGTTAATCCCATTGTCAGAATCAACTATATGTACTTACCATCTCAACACCTACCTATTAAGAGAAATGCAATAATATTATTTTTATTTTTACTACATCTATTGTATATTATTACTTTTAAAATATCTATACTACATGTATATCTAATTTAGCAACTGCCACGTTAGTATATTTCTTTATTTAATATTTTGTTTTTATTCATAAGTTTTATTTGTTTCTTAATTTAAAAAAAAAATATATATAAGTATATCTTATTTTTTTTTTTTATCTTTTTTCTGTAATGACACGACTCCCCAATTTAAACACGAGAAATTTTTTCTCTTTTAAATTGGGTAGATTCATTAACAAGAAACTATTTTATTTGTAATTATTTATAAGAACCATGTATTTTCCTTATGTAAATCTGTTATATGTATGTATATTTCAAATAAAAAAAAAAAAAAAAAAAAAAAAATATATTACTATCAACATTAAATTTATAATTTTTTTTTACATGAGCTTCACACAGGAGGCCCTGAGGAAATTAATTTTCCTCATGGCCTCTGTCATCTTTAGGGATGCTGTGTGAAGGGTTTTTTTAATGAAAGGAAGAAGAGGAAAGTTCTGGGAAGTAAAAGGGTTTAGGGGATGGGTAGGAATCTGGGGTTCAGTACGTCCTGGTCGTCCGAGACATACCTCACCCCATGAAACCGGGCACCCCTGCTAAATCACCAAACGTAGCGAACCACTTGGGGTGACCTATGGCAGAGGTGTTGGTTATCCAATAAAGGTTTTAATATTTTTTTATGATATTTAATCGAGATTGCAACACGCTGGAGTTCTGCTAAACTGTCCATAACTATTATTTATTAGAATTTAAAAAGCAAAAATAAAAGGCTTGGGAATATTGACATATTAGGAGAGTAGGTACTTATTAGTGAGTTAGTGTTATTGGATTAATTGGTAGTTTACATTGGTGATGTGAAGTTTATTTAGTCAAAGAGGTGGTTTTATTAAAATGTAGATTATAACTAGTCTTGACAATTAAAATGTCATAAACAACTTTCTCCCACATCCTCCTTGACTACAAACCGTTAATCACGCAACCTTCCGTCCAACTTAATAATGCCAGGAGAGAGTTCAGGCTATAATTCACATAACAACCCGGGCAGCATAATAAAGCGGGAGGTATTCGGAATTACCTTCTATAACGTGAAGGGTGACAGTGTCGGGCGCTATGGCCGGGCCCGTGCAGGTATAGCGCCCGGCGTCTCCCAGTCCCACCGAGGCCACGGTGAGCCGGCTGGATCCGGTCCTCTCGGCGCGCTCAGTCTCTACGGAAATGCCTCCTCGCTCGGCCTACAACACAAAACACAGAATTCTGCTTAATCACCAGTGCTTTATGTGCTCCTGATACTAGTGATTAAAATGCCACTAAATTGAGCGGAGCTCGGCAGAATGGGGGGATAGACAATTTAATTAGTGTTAAACCATTTCTTATTTTCTATTAACTTTGGTATATTTAATTAAAAATAAACAAAAATTTTAACAAAACAAAAAAACGACTTAAAAAAAATACACTAAAAAGTAAAAAAATAATTTCGTATTCTTCTACAACTTTATAATCAACTTACCTTTTCTACTCATCAATATGTAGGTACGATTGTTATTTTTGGAATCGGTGTCGGCGGGAGAGGAGCTGTACCTTGGTTGACACCGACTCCAAAAATAACAATCGTACCTACATATTGATGAGTAGAAAAGGTAAGTTGATTATAAAGTTGTAGAAGAATACGAAATTATTTTTTTACTTTTTAGTGCATTTTTTTTAAGTCGTTTTTTTGTTATGTTAAAATTTTTGTTTATTTTTTGATTTTTAGTGAATCTGAAGTACACTAACTAATTCGATTAAGATTCGGCCGAGTATCGTAAATTTGTTCTTCAGAATTGGAGAGTTCCGTTACTTTGTCATGGATCCCATAATCAGAACCTAACCAAACTCTCATCACTACCCTTGAAGTACATCCTTTCCAATAAAAAAGAATCATCGAAATCGGTTGGCGTGATATTGAGTTATTCGTCCATTTGTCGCGCACATACTTGATGCAAATTTAAGACTTATATGATTTTCTCATGGATGCCATTGTCAGAACTAGACCAAATTAAAATGGGACCACACGGGAAGCACCAGCTTTCAAATAAAAAAAGAATCATCAATATCGGTTCACCCAGTCGAAAGTTCTGAGGTAACAAACATAAAAAAATAAATAAAAAAAATATACAGTCGAATTGAGAACCTCCTCCTTTTCGAAGTCGTTTAAAAAAGATATCAATATTTTATAATTATTGATATCATTACTACACTGACAAATTTCACTGGCATAGAAAAACATTTGTAAGTAATTATTAGATTTTAAATGAGAATTTTTTTATCAAATTTAAATTTTAAAAAGATTTTCTATGAGTAACAAGAGTTATTTTCATCATTGATGGTTAGTTTTTAAGCATATAAGAGATCACTACATTACTACACTACAATTCAAGGGCACCCTTGAATTTATGTATACACAGTGTGCACACCCATAGTTTTGAAAGTTCAAAGAACTAGTTTGGAATACCTGACCACAGTCCCCTCTTACCCCGCAACTTCCAATAGTTTCTGGGGGCATAGAGACGTTTATCAATTCCGTTTAAATTAAGACTCGCCATCCAATTCGGCAATGTGTTTTTTCAATTCAGCCAAGGGCGGATCTAGGGGGGGGGGGGTCATGGGGGTCATGACCCCCCCCCTGGGCTGGGTCCAGGACCTAGGTGGACCTACTTTTTACTTGTATCTATTATTATCAAAATTAAATTATAACTTCTAGTGACTTGACCACGACTTTGTGACCCCCCCCCCCCTGGAGCTATGTGACCCCCCCCTGGCGCCAAAGCTGGATCCGCCCTTGTCTTCAGCTTCCAAATAAAATAATTAGGTAGAATCAAATTGTTGCTACCTGTATAATTTTATTTGTGTGCAGTTTGTTAATAAAAGAAAGAGACAAAAAACGTATATACTCTTTGATGTGCATCATTTATTTACATTTACGACACAAAGAAAATCAGAATTAGTATTTTTTTCTTTTTTAATTCTGCCATAACACACAGTTATAAAAAGGTTTATAATAACGTACGTCATTAAAAAAACGAATGTGCTTTAGACCACACGACTGAAATAAAACTTCTTTAGCTCCATCAATATGTTAGGAAGAGAGAAATAAAATGTGCGCGCGCACTGCTCACTCTATTGACACAGACAATAGGCCTGCACTGTGTCTTAGATATACAAAACGTAACTGGCTACGAGAGAAAGAGAGAAAAAAATGTGTGCTCGCACCTCTCTCTCTTGCCGCTACAGTAATATACGAAACGTAACTCTCTCTCTTTCCATCTTCACTAACTTATATCTCCCTCTCAACTACAGTTCGCCTCGCTTTTCGTAACGCTCTCGTCACGCATTCAGCTTAGGGGCCGTTCAAGTATTACGTAACGCACTTAGGGGGGGGGGTCTTGTGAAACGTTACTGTGCGTTACGAGGGGGGGGGGGTCTTTTATTTAGATAAAAAAATAAGGGAATTAAAATCTTCCAAGTTGGCAATCCTTTTCGTTCTCGAAATCTCTTGTTTTATTTACGTGATTAAAACAAGAAAAAAGGTATTTATTTATTTATTTATTTTATTTTATTTAAGTATATAAAACAGGCATGGTGCCCAAAAAATTATATACATGTATGTTTAAACATAGTGATAACGAAAATACATAGTATCGAAAATGATAATATTAACATAGTGATTGTATAATAACAAATAAATGAAATGATAATAATAACAAAAGATAGTAACAAAAGTAAATAAGCTGAGGTGAATGACAAGTAGGAATGGGTAAAAGGTAAGTACATGGTAGGTAAATGTTCATAAACAATTTATGATTGTTACCTGTACTGGTGAGACGCTGATTTGGTAGGTACAATATTGCCTCTCTATAAATAAAGGGCTTCATCACAGTATCAGCTTGATATGATAAAAGGTAAAACTTTTTTTTTGAAATTTTTAAATTGGTCATTAAAAATGTCTATTTCTTTATTAGAGCAATGTATAGCGTTATAACTTCTCAGTGTTCGTGGTAAAGGGGAGAAATACCCTGTATCTGCGGAAAATGTCTTTCATCCTCCTTGTTGACTTTCTTGATGATGTGTTAATGTTAATTTGGGACAAAATGTTTGGTGTATCAACTGATGAGTGTATAATGAGTGTATAATATTTAAGCGACTTTCCAGTACTTTGCGCAACTTAATTGTGACTTTCAGGTAAAAATTGTCACTTGGGCGTTACGTAACGTTTAGGGGGGGGGGATGGTACGAAAAAACGTTACGGCGCGTTACATGGGGAGGAGGGGGGGTCAAAAATCTTCAAAAATTGCGTTACGCCCCTTACTCCCCCTTACTCCCCAAATCAAGCGTGCGTAAAGAAGTTTTACTTCAATAATAAAAACATACAATTCTTCTGTATGGGTACCATATATTTTAATTAGCATATTTTACTTCATGATTACGGTTCACATATTTGAAAAAGCGTACATAATATAAATAAATAATATTTGATATATAGTCAATGCATCTCTCATCATTTATCAACACTAGTTTTACTTAGTATAAATTTACATTTACAAAGAACCTTTTTTGTTTTCTGTTTACTGGCTTTATTCTGCAAAGCTTTATTCTCAATTAATAGACAATATACATGCACACATACATATATCAAAGTTTGTGGTTTCCTAATTATCTCGTAGAATACAGAATTCAAAGAATAAATATTACATCGTTGCGTGTTCACAGTACTCGGTTCTTTTGATTAAAATAATAATTCGTATTATTCTCTTTCTGTCTTTGGATATTATTCAGAAATAATAATTTGTATATTATTTCCACAATATTGCCAACTTAACGTTTAACCAATATAACACGTATTTCTGACTACCCTATTTTCTATTATACTTTTTCCGCGAACGTTTCTTTATGCTCTCTTTTGAAAATTTGGATTTCAAAATCACTTTATTTATGTATATGTCACTGTAAAAGCCGGAACTACGGTAAATCCTAAGATTTACCAACTCTTAATGGTAAAAGTCCGAACCGTTCTATAATCATCGTTCACCAACCCAACCTAACCTAACCTAACCTAACCAAACATGTACTAAATTCTAATGGTAAAAGCCCGAAAAAATCGTTTATAATATTTAAATAAGAAACGATTTTTTTCGGGCTTTTACCATTAGAATTTAGTACATGTTAGGTTAGGTTAGGTTAGGTTAGGTTAGGTTGGTGAACGATGATTATAGAACGGTTCGGACTTTGTCATTAAGAGTTGGTAAATCTTAGGATTTACCGGAAAATCTTAGGATTTACCAATATTCGGGCTTTTACGGTAACATATATATTAATAGCGCAGATCCTTGAAAAATCACGGGAAAAATAAAAAAAAACGAGTGTGCTTTAGACCACACGACTGAACTAAAACTCCACTAATATCTCTCTCTCAACTTCCGTTCGCCTCGCCCGACAGTTCGCCTCGCCCGATCACACTTTTCATAACGCTCTTATCACGCATTCACCAGCTTGCTCCCCAAGTCAAGCGTGCCTAAAAGCCCGACCGTTCGCCTCGCCCGATCCACTTTCCCCAAGTCAAGCGTGCCTAAAAAAGTTTTACTTCAAAAAAAGTGTTATAAATGGTTTCTTCGTTTTGTAATTTTTAACAACTTTCTGTCAATGTGCAAAGATGTTTATTATAATAACTGTAGTGCCTGTGTATATGTATGTAGTTTCAATGTCTGTAGAATATGTCACTAGAGTACGTAGTTTCAATAACTCTCAACGGATGTCGTTAATACATGCAGTTATATGTAGTTTTAAGATGTCTCAACAGAGGTCAGCAGTAATGTCGCCCGTTCGGGTCTTAACCCGAACGATTACGGAGATCCCCGATTGACAGCGAGCTTAGCACTGGGCGGCGCGGCGCGCGGATCGCTTGAGGGCGTCATTTAGAACGGGCATTAAGTCCAGTTGGATATTCATTGCAAATATGACACAATAATCAACAAGACTCGTAGTTTCTGACAAATCGAAATATTATTGAACACTCACTATCATCAGAATTGCATTGTTAATCAGAGGAATTGATAGTGCACCGCACTAACAAAATTGAATTACCTGTCTGAAATTGAAATGTGAGATCGATAAAAATTATTAAAATTAGGTCGCAGTAGAGTCGTTATACCAGAAAGAAAGAGATCCCGCGTTCGCTTCCCAGTTGCGACTGTTACCTTTTTTTATTTTCTACGTCTTTTTCTGTTTCATGTTTCGTTTTGATGTATTGGTATTACCTTCTTCTTCAATGATTAACTTATTCTTTCTTCAATAATACCAAAATTATTTCAAATGGTAGTGTAAACAAAAGTCTGTTATTCATTTGATAAAATAATCATTATTCTTACCCAGAAAAATACACCTAACAGATATAAATCACAATAATTATTTAACAAATTAATATTAAATTAGTCCTTCGATCGAGGGACAGAGGGCGCGTTATCCCCGCACCCACTTCACGATCAGAGCAGTAGAACAAGGGTGGAAAGGGGAGCCTTAACCCATATCAATGTCGTCACACACGGACACTATCTGGACGGACCATCAGAGGGCCAACTCTTTCAACCTTTCTGTGCGTGCGCGATTGCGGCATGACACGATCCACTTTCGTTTGACACCTTAAATGAAACTTATGGCGTATTTGGAATTTATAGTTCCCGAAAAGGCTTTAAATTATTTTTAAGTTTTTTTTCATTGAAATATAGGCTTATGGAGCAGAAATGTGATGCAAACATCTATAATTTACAATTTCAGTCAATGTTCTCTTTTTCAAGATTCAATAAACGACAAAACTAAATAAAATCGGGGATATTATAAACAACTTGATTTAGAGGTTGTTTTCCACAAAAATAAAATTTCAAAAGCTTGAAAGAGCTTTTTAAAATTTACTTGAAATTACAGAAAACCGATTAAATCATTTTCACAACCACGATGAATTTGGAGGCGGGAATGGGAACCGCCGTCCGGGAACCAATTATTGGATAACCAACACCTCTGCCATAGATCACCCCAAGTGGTTAGCAGGGGTGCACGGTTCATGGGATGAGGTCTCTCCAGGTCTTCATGTCGGACGAGTCTGCCCACCTGCTGCCTTGCGGGCCGGATCGAGAGAGATTGGTTGAGGGAGGCCTTTTGACCTTCCCAGCCGGCTTTCTCGACTTAGCCTTGTATCACGGTTGGAGGGCCGGATTGATAAGACCGTCAATCCCGGACACACTGATCTCCAGCTTCCATCAACCCCTCTTATCTTTTGTCTTCCCAGAACTTTCTAACCTTCCTTTCCTTAAAAAGATCCTCCACACAGCATCATCTAAGATGACATAGGCCCTGACGGAAATTATTTTCCTCAGGGTTTCCTTTGTGGAGCTATTGTTGTCCTAACAGACGGATTGCAATCTTTAGAGCACAGGCGTCGGGTGGGAATGCTATCCTTGTTCTACCGGTATTACAATGGAAGATGCTCCGAGGAACTAGCATCATTGATCCCTTCGGCACCGGCGCATAGTCGGGAAACACGCCAAACGCGTGCCCAACATTTGTACATGGTTGACATTTGCCACATGAGAACGGGTCGTTTCTTCCACTCGTTCTTGTGTTCAACAGCTCGGCTGTGGAATGATTTGCCGGCCTCTGTGTTTCCTCCTTCCTACAACATGGGTCTCTTCAAGACCAATGTTCATTCCTTCCTCTCCTCAAAAAGACCCTCTACACAGCATCCCAGATGACATAGACCCTGAAGGAAATTATTTTCCTCAGGGCCTCCTGCGTGGAGTTAACGTAAAAAAAAAAAAAAAAATTGTAAAAAAAATGCTTTATCAATGAAAACTGGATCGAAAAATACTTTTTTTGTAAGGAATAGAGTTTTAGAAAACTACATGGTCATTTACAATACCATTTTGATATAAATGGCGTTGTTAAACAACCAAAGATACGCGGCTCAAAGATATTCTATTCGAGCGTATAAAAAATGTACGAATTTACCACATAACTCCGCAAATAACGATTTACTCGTAATTAAGTTGTAAATAAATTATACTTTTGAATGTAGCTACAACTTTGTGGTTATCCATTATAGATAAATGAAACCATGTTACTTTGTTTGAACCACTTATATTTTTGAGTAAAGCCGACCGGTTTCGGAACGACCGTTCCTTCTTCAGGGCAAACGTTTACTGATTTGAGAGTTACAAAGTAATGGATGGGAACAATGTATTATTGCTAAGGATACTGGTAGGGGTGGAGTCGTTGCTGGTATTAATGAAGAGTGGATGGGTAGGGGAACATATTTATGATTGGGCTATAAGACAACATTATCAACAAACAAAAAATATTGTCTTACAGCCCAATCATGGATATGTTCCCCTACCCACCCACTCTTTATTAATACATAGCGACGGCTCCTCCCCTACCACAATCCTTAGTAATAATACATTGTTCCCATCCACTATTTTTTAACTGTAAAATCAGTATGCGTTTGCTCTGAAGAAGGAGCGGTCGTTCCAAAACCGGTCGGCTTTACTCAAATATATAAGTGTTTCAAACAAAGTAACATTGTTTCATTTATGTAAATAAATTATTTAGAACATCGCGCGCATAGATGAAAACTAAAAATAGAGTTCAATTAGCGATTTAAATAGAGACGTTAAGAGCACTGACACCTCGTAATTATACTATTCCCGACAGCTACAGCGTTGGATGATTTCCGAGAAACCATGTAAAATGTCACATTTTAATTGAAACGCAATGATAATAATAACGAAACCAGACGCTTTTCTAGCCTGTTTAAGTTGCCACCAGCTGAGTTTAAATTAGATCAAACGAGACACGATCCGAAATGGCTACAGTCACCGCGTGACGTGTAGCCGCAGGCTTCCTTACTCCTGCCTCGCAGGTCGTAGGTACAGGTGACGCGATACCCACCTCTCTCTCTGTGCTCCTGGAGTTTTATCCCAACCCCCCTCTTACTCGGCTCTTCCGGGAAAACCCTTTTTAACATCGAAGCCAACAAGTTATAAAGGTCCTTTACGAACAACGACTAAATCACCGAACCTGTATTTCATACGGTACGGTGACATCATCTCACAATCCTCTGTGAAAAAAGCTCTTTTCGTGTTCTTTTACTTTTATCTTGTCTTTTTTGTCCCCGAATTAGCGTCGTCTCTTTTGTTTTTGTTAATCTTTCACTCGAAAGGGTCCACTTTTTGTGATTTGTTACGATTCGCCGTTTTTCTCTTGTTGTTACTTAATTTTGATTGTGGAAACAATCACAAATAATGATTTCAATCTCGTTTATTGGACTTTTACAAAATAATACTTGGGTTTCTGAACAACAGAATTATAAGCCCCTCCATTATCTTATTATTTCTTGCTTTCTCACAAAACATAAAGAGGGTGTAATCACATATCTACTTAATCAAGGAGACCATTAAAAAAAGCTTTTATGTACAATTGTATGGATTAGATCAGTTGAACGCTTACCTGAAAGCTAATAGCGAGTCCTTCATGAAGCCACTGTACATTTGGGACACTTCTTGTGCTTACTCTCGAAGGCCTGTCCCATTTCGGGTCCCCTCCAAAATACAGCCTGCATTCGAAGGTCACTGTGGAGCCGATCTTCACGTACTGCTGTTTGGGTCCGGATATGGAGGCTTTCACGGCTGAGGAAGAACTGGAGGGAAGTGGTGAGTCCCTCAGTGGAGCCTCTGAAAATAATGAAATTGGAATTAAAATTAGTCGTCGAAATTCAGTTTGGAATTTCTCGCAACATTCCTAAATATTTTCCGCTCATAATGCTTTACTGTTTTAGACTAATCTTTAAAATTAATTGGTTTATAATATTTTGTACCAAAAATATGCTTTGGCTAAATTGTAGTTTTTTCTATCGTTTCGCTTGAGTGGAATTAAAATATATTTTTTTAATTATTTAATAAAGAAGCAATAGCGTAAACAAATAAAAAAAACTATCCACGAGAACGCATACGAGAAACCATTTTAAAAGAAACACAATTGTACGACTAAGATTATCTGTGACAATTTCCACAAGTTAACTATTTTTCTATCTTGTAAAATTATTCACTAAATAAATTTAAAAACACTTTTTTTCTTAAAGTACCCGTTTCAAGACTCCATTTGCCAAGCAATTTTTAAGTATTTTGCCTATACTCGTGGAAGACATTGCACGCCAATGTCTTCGCCATGAATTTACACTTTTTGGACTTTGTATTCGTCTTAAGAAGATTGAATTGTTAAAAAATAAGCCTATTCATGATCGTATTTAGATTAAGTTGTATTTTATTTTAATGAGTCTAGTTTTTGCACTGATAATTCGTGGTGGAATTCCATTGTATTAGAATTTGAAATTAAAACACTTTGGTACTTTCTTCCACTAATTTATATTTCACCAGGACCGGTTTCATCCTATTACGGACATTTTCAGACTGGTAGTTGAAATTCTTATGCTACGGTATTTATACACTAATATCTATTTTATTTTGGTAATATTGGGTTATTCCCTAGGGAATAACCCAATATTTTATTTTGGTAATGTTGGGTTATTCCTAGAAAATAAAATATCAGTAATCACAAACCTTTTAAATTATATAAATTCATGTATATTCATTTGAAGTAAAAATATCTATTTAATATGTAACATCATTTATAATTTTTAATAATAAACTTTATAATTACCTGTATGTACCTAAAATTAACAAAATAACTTATAATACCTTAAAATTAACAAAATCGAAATATTCATTATGTAGAGACAATGTTGTGTACCCCTGCCTAAGAGTGTATAAATACCGTAGCATAAGAATTTCAACTACCAGTCTGAAAATGTCCGTAATAGGATGAAACCGGTCCTGGTGAAATATAAATTAGTGGAAGAAAGTACAAAAGTGTTTTAATTTCAAATCCTATTTTATTTTAATTAACAATATCCTTGGGGTGCTCTTTCACAAAAACTATTCAATTATTATTATTACTAATGTTGAAAAAAAATTGAGTAATCCCATTTATATCCGGGCAGCAACAATCCCATTTAAACTGGTTTTCAAGATACTTCCTTGGAACTCTATCTCTTGGATCCGTAGTTATAAGTTGTATTAAATATTTAATCATATTTCCAAGAAAACGGCTCCATTTAAAAGCGTCATGGAAACGGAATTATTGACTTACGAACTTCTTAGAAGTTATGATCGATTGACAGATTCTTGCCGACAAACAAAATGTTTAATATCTTTTTATTGAGAGTTTGAAATCTTCAATTGAAAATAATCTATTGAAAGCAATAGTTATTCTACGCGAGCTTTTCATGCTGAAGGTTTGTGAAATATTTATTCACCAAGTTGGACCTTCTAGTTATTTACAATGTGAAATTCAGGTACACCACTTAATGACTCGTAGAAAATTCTCGAGAACGTTAGACCTCACATGAATATGAATTGTATTATCCATCGGTATTTTTTATTATTTCTTTTAGAATGTCCATCACGGGGGTTATTTTATCAGTAACTAGCAGACCCGGCCACACGTTGCTGGCTAACGAAACCCAACGTCATTACCCAACCTTTATAAAATCCATATCACCCGCTTGCCAGCTGCCCGCTGCCTGAATTGAATATTTGAATTTCTCGACTTTTCTCTACTATAATAAGCATGTAATATACATATAAACTAATTAACTCGCCACTAATTATGCAATGTTTGCAATGCAACACTGGATATTTGAAAAGGGAAAATCAAATACCTACTTACTCTAGGACATCTATTTTCCAATTTCTTCCGTAGAACGAATTTTAAAAGTCGGCCCGCCAGCCGTTTTAAATCGCACAAAAATATGTTTTCTTTGAATTTCTCGGCTTTTCTCTAATATAATTTACATGTATTAAACATATAAACATTCCTCTTCAATCACTCTATCTATTGGTGAAAACCGTATAAAAATCCGTTGCGTAGTTTAAAAGATTAACGCGCACATCCATTTTTAGTGACTTCATTTATACTATGTAATGATAATGAAATGATGATTCATTTTATACGATGTAATGATGATGCTAGGTCGAGTGTAAGAACAAGTTCGAATAAATTAAATCACAATACTTTTTATCTACGTTAGATTCTTCTTTCAACATTTTTCCACAAAGTGATGCTAAATGCATGCTTCAAATAAAAATTTAATATAATTGAATGTGAACATTTCTTAATCATTTTT
This sequence comes from Limnephilus marmoratus, assembly GCA_917880885.1. Taxonomy (NCBI): domain Eukaryota; kingdom Metazoa; phylum Arthropoda; class Insecta; order Trichoptera; family Limnephilidae; genus Limnephilus; species Limnephilus marmoratus. The sequence goes on along the minus strand of OU862918.1, from coordinate 48,894,853 downwards.
TATATTTATATGTCGCTAGCGAGTACCCGGCATGCGTTGTATTGCCATATAAAGAAAGAAATTTCTCCCTGCGTGTCTTTCACAGGTATCCCAGTTCTCCTCCCGCGTCTCCTTCCCCTCCCGCGTTTCGCTTCCTCCTTTCCCTCTCCCAAGTCCACTCACCCCGCGTACCTCCATTCCCACGTTCCCCTCACCCTCCCGCGTTCCCTTTCAACCATCCCCGCCTTCTCTCTCCCGGTACCCCTCCCCCCTTCCTCCTTTCCTCCCTCTCGTTAAATATTTTTCAATACGATTCGAGCCCCATGAAAATCGTATTTTTTTAATTTGAATTTCATAACGCCCGAGCTCACAAATCTGTCATTTTTATATATTAAGATTATTTCGTTTGAATGTTTTTATTTAAATTGTGTTGTATCAGTCGAAGATCGATCGTAATGTCAGGCAGATCATGTTACGCCTGGCCACAACATTTTTTTTTTTACATGAATACCGCACAAGAGTCCCAACTGCTCCCGTCTGGAGCCAGTGGGACTATGGCATCCCCTAATTGGGGTATGTTGTGAGGCTGATGGCAGTGGGTAGGGGAAGGAGATAGGGAAGAGGAAGGTGGGAAAGTACCTGGCTATTCAGATCTGATCACCAAACACGGCAGAAGCCATTTCAAGCAACGTTTCAATTCTGAATGGTGGTCTTACACCAGGGCGATACTGAGAGTATCTTCCACTCTGGAACGTGCCGCAAATATACTATATATTATTTTAAATGAATAAATTGTGAAATACACAAATTAAGCAGATAAAATTTATTTGCCACGCCGGGATTCGATCCCGCGACCTTCGGAATGGGAGTCAAGCGCCTTACTGCTGCACTACGCCGGCCGTCAGCCAACATGATCTGACATATCGTCAAATGGCGGCAGATCAGATGATCAGATGTAGCGAGGCGCATGATGGTCTGCCCGAGATTGATTGCTACACTTACGTACTAATCATCTCGTGAATAACTGTTTGTTTCCAAATAATAAAATAAAATAAATAAATAAAACACGAATGAAACAAATAAGAATTTAATGCGCACGCCGGGATGCGTATTTCCAAAACCGATACCCGTTCAGTCGCGGTAGCGACAATTTACGTTTTAAATACACCTCTATATTGGTTATTTTTTATCACTTTGCAAAAACAAAAATTGTTCTAAAAAATCTAGATTAAATAATCTTTCCAATGTGTAAATTAGAAATTAATAATTTTATTTCTTAGTATTTAAATTTTGACTATTCCCGTATGTTGTAAATGCACCTGTATATTGGTTATTTTTTATCAATAGAATTTAATTCCACCATTTGGAATCCATATTACAGTACACATGAATATTCCCTTGAGCGTGTCCAACATAAATTCTTACGTCACATTAATTTTAAATTGGGAATATCAATTGAAAACATTAATTACTTCTCCCTGTTACAACTACTGGGACTTGATACATTAAAAGAAATAAGAATTTGTTCAGATTTATTTAAAAATGTTAATAACTTGTTGAACTCTCTTGAACTTCTTTCGTTAATATGTTTTCATGTACCGAGTAGATCAGTTCGTCACAAATTACCTTACCATTGTAATAATACAGGATCTAATGATGAATTATATGCCATAATAAATCGCCTGCATATACTTGGTAACAAATATGTTGTTGATGATATGATAAATATTGAAAGATTATCAACATGCAAACATTATTTAATTAAAGCTGTTTGTCAGCGCTTCTCAGTTAGATTATAATCTAATATACTTTGTATGTTTATATTCTTCATCAATGTTTATTCTAGAATTTTTAAATTTATCACTACATACTTTAAGTAGTAATTTTTTGTTCATAATATCTTGTACACATTCATGTATATGAGGTTTTCTTTTTCTTCATGTTTGTATTTATAATAGCTTACTATTTTTACTTTATACTGTCACTTCAATATGTGCTCTTTAATTTTTTATTATATTATTATTTTTTTCTTCACTATGTATATTCTTTCAAATTATTGGAATTCCCATGTAAAAGCCGTTAATCGGCGTTAATTCATAATAAATAAATAAATAAATAATTACTGTCGTACATATAAGCTACCTAACTACGTTACACATATTTCCAAAATCTAGATAAAACAATCTTTCCAATGTGGATATTAGAAATTAATAATTTTATTTCTAAATAGTTAAATTTTGATATTTATAATGACTGAACCGGTGTAGGTTTTGGAAATACGCCGCCTGGATTGGAACCCGCGAACTCCGAATTGCTAATCGAGAACTTCTGCCCTCGACCACGGAGGTCTAGAGCAACTAGGATATTGCTTCGTAAATTATACGAAAAAAATATATTTTTACGCTGTCTCTCAATAAGTAAGTGATATAGTGTATTGAATATAGGTAGTTGGGAGAATTCATGACGCCAGAACTCACCGCAATTGATTTTTATTGATTCATACAAATGATATTATGCTTTATATGAGTAGTTAAGTCAGTGTTGTAAAAAAACTAAAGTCACCAAATAAAATAATTTATTTCGATTCTTAGGCCACAGACAGGCCTGAGAAAATGATCCGACACTCCAAAAAAAAGAATTACAATATCTGACGAATTTCACGGGATACAAGTAAAAAAAATACCTTATACAGTTCACAACATACTTCATTCTTCTTTATAGATATAATTACACGAAAATTCAACCAGTTAAAGTAAAAAACATCGCGGTTTTAAAACCGTGTCTAGATAATTTCTCACTCGGAAGAGAATTCTGACAATTTAAGCATCGCGAAAATAAAACTATTTTCTCCTCGCAAATAGCGAATGTTTATAAAGAATTCAAAGTTTCGCGTACAAAGGGAGCATTTTTCTATATCCAACGGAACGAACCGAACGCGCACGTCTCAAATATTTGCGGTCGGGTCCTGATAGGTGTACTCGGGAGTATTTTCGGTTTTGCCTCGTGGTTCGATATAGTCCTCCAGGCTTTACATACCAAGTGATACAGAGGCGAGACAAAGGATCGTCGCGTATGATTTTCTTTGTTAAACATTCCGAAATGCGTTTTCCGGAGCTGTTGCCTTTAAACGAGAAATGTAAACTGCTTGTACCATGAAGAACGATTAGAATATTTTTAACGCTGGTTTTACAGCGCAAAATATTATGAATAAAATGCGCATCGAAAATATCCGTTTATTTTTAACTTACTGTCCTCTTATTTTGAAGGTCTTTTGTTTTTAAGTGTAAACTTCTGTATCACCGTTGTGATTGGAAATTCGATGAAACGAAAAATAGCGACACAAACACGTAAGTCTGTGGGATTTAGCCAGCGAGAGAATTAGATAGTATAATCGGTCTCCTCTTTGTGCGGTGCTTCGTACCTCCGCACTCTTGTCTACTTTAGTTTTCTTAAGGTTTCACTTGCACCGTGTGCGAATTGCACACTTTGATTTGTTTACATTAACTCCACACAGGAGATCCTGAAGAAAATAATTCCTCTCAGGGCCTATATCGTCTTTGGTGATGCTGTGTGGAGAGTATTTTAAGGAAAAAAGGAGAGAAAGTTCTGGGAAGGAAAAATGTATGAGGGTGGGTAGGAATCTGGGTCTTAGATTGTCCAGGAGTGACAGACGAATAAATACATCCCTCCCACAGTGGAGCAAGGTGATTTTTCGACGAAGCCCTGTAGGAGAGGTCAAGAGGTCTCCCTCAATCAGTCTCTAGATCTATGGCAGTAATTATATTATGGTTATCCAATAAATGGTTCCCAGGTCGGCGATACCCACGGGGGTGGTTTATTGAAATCTCATGTAAGCATTGACCTTCCTTCTCAAGGCCAAGGGTGCACATTTTTTTTTACTAAAACTGTAGATTTGCTTGTGTATACGTGATAACAGCACAATAGTTTCAACTGCCATGAGTCAGTTCATCCTCAAATGGGGTATATTGGGAGTGGGGAGGTGAAGGAGATGAAAAATCAAGATAGGGAAGTCAGTAGCGTAGCGAGGGGGGGGGGGGGGAGAGGACCGCCCCGGGTGCCATCCGACGAGGGGATGATACTACACCCGACGGTAGGTGACACAGAATTGTCACAAAAATATTGAATACGGTGTTATTTATATTTTCGTTGCTCTATGGCTCCCGGTGGAATGTGAAAACGAAGCGAATTTTGTGCCTGACGGTCTTTTTATAGACGAAAATAGCCTATTTCTAGCTACCCCCCCTCCCTCCCCCTCCCAGGACGGACCAATTTTCTACCCATTTGTGAAGTCGAAATTGGGAGGGGGGGGGTGACACCACGTTATCCGCCACCCATGCTAGCTACGTCATTGAGGGAAGTATCCGATCATTTAAATCCAGTCACTAAAAGCAACTTATTGCGATATTTCGAGCTCAATGTTTCTATAAAAAGAGTCTAGGTTTTGTTACTAAGAACATGCAAATTTTTCAAAAATACTATTACTTATCTGATTCTCTACAATTCACATGTTCGTCCTCACCTGGAATACTGTTCACAGGTTTGGAACCCACGCTATATTGTTTATGTCAACAGGTTAGAAAGAGTTCAGGAGCGATTTCTCAAATTCCTCAATTTTAAATCATTCAATGTATACAACTCTTACGATGAAATCGAGAACCATTTTCGAATCACGAAACTGCTCGACAGGAGGCTTGTCGCTGATCAGATGCTCCTGTACAAAATTATTAACTCGAAAGTTGACTGCCCGGAGTTGCTAAATAAAATAAATTTCCACGCGCAGACTCGATATAGCAGACAAAATTCCCTTTTCTACATTGATAAATGCAACACGAATTTCAACCAAAATGAATTTATGCAAAGGACATGTAACTACTATAACATTAAATTTGCACGTTTAGAAACACTTGCTGACATATTCACTGCTAGTTACTTTCGCTACAGAATTTCTTTGTGTAACATTCTACATGCGAATAATACATAACACATATTCATGATGATTAAATTAATCTTACCTAATATTTTTGAATTACCTGCGTGGCAACTTTCCCTTATCCCTGTCTTCCCCTTACCCGTCCCAATCCAAATACCTGTTTCGCACCCTATTTTCTCTACAGTTATAATCGCATTTATTTTATCGCTGTGTATATATTTAGGTTTATCACTTGTTGAATCTACACCTGTATTATATATATATGTATTTTTTTAATTGCTGCTTTGTCCTGTTTTTTTTTCTTTTCTTAAATATTCTTGTTTTCATTCAGTTACTTTTATGTTTCTAAATACCTATCTGTGAACATTAATAATTGGTCTTTTTTTTGTTATCCTCTTATGTATGTTATATTATTAAGACTGTTTATGTTCCTTAAATAAATAAATAAATAAAAAAAAATAAATATAGCTACAATTTTCCTGGTGATATTTCCTCCGATAAGAGTTTTAACATTGCGAGCTTTTTAGTAAATGATATTTCAAATAAATATATATATATATTGACACCTGTATGGGTGTTTGTGTGTTGGGTGTTTATCTTGGCGATATTCAGAACAGAAATCTTGCTTCAAATGACTTCAGCATTATTTAGAAACCGGATCCAAATAGACACGTACTTCAAAACCACCCCTTTCTCATTCCTCTTCCCCATTTCCTTCCGCCTCGCAACATTCCATTCCATACTTACTGTGACTCCAGACGGTGGGTTTTAGTTACACCTGCGCCGAGTCGAGAATACCTTCTACAATGAACTTATAAGCAGTTCGTTGAGCTTCGCTATTTCACATACGTCGAATTTAATTATGAACAATCTATAAATTCAATAAAATATACATTTGTGAAGTAAAATTTCTTTACGTACGCTCGACTTGGTGTTAAGCCAGTGAATGCGTTACGAAAAGTGGTGATGTGTTACGAAAAGTGTAATGCGAACGGTAATCGATGCGAACGGTGATCGATGGCGAGGCGAACAATCGGGCCTTTATGCACGCTTGACTTGGAGAGTGATAAGGATAAGGATGTTCACCACAAGGTCTTAGGTCACCCCAAGGTCATATGTCACCCCAATGTCATATGTCACCCCAATGTCAATGTCAACGTCACATGTTCTTTTATAAGTTAGTGAAGTTTTACTTCAGTCGTGTGGTCTAAAGCACACTCGTATTATTAAATCAATCAGACTATGCATTATGCAATTAACACGTGGTAGAACTGAAACCTTCAGAAAACTAAAGTGCAGAAGCGTGGGGTGACTATGAAGCACCACACAAAGAGGAGACCGATAAGCTGCGAAGCACCGCACAAAGAGGAGGCCGATTATACCATCTCATTCTCTCGCAGGCTAAATCCTGCAGATGTATGTGTTTGTCTCTTTTAGTGTCGCTATTTTTCATTTCATCGAGTTTCAAATCACAACGGTGCTAAAGTAGTTTTCTCTTCAAAAACTCTTCATTAAAAAAGTTAATTTCTTCAGTTCGAAGTCAAGTCGAATATAAGTCTTTAAAATGGTCTCCCCAATTTAAAATACAATCAGATTCACTCGAAAAACTTCAACATCATTCCTCAGACACATTAATTTTATACTCTTTAATTTATGTGTTTATTATTGATTTTCGGGAAATCAACAGTTTACATTTTTACAGATTTCCTCCTTGTGACTTTACTGATACAGTATAATAAGTAAATTAGATAAGAAATGAATATGATGCCGGAAATGATAAAAAACAAAAAATTACAAATAAAGTGAAAAATTACAAAACAAAAAAATGTATCAAAACATTGGTAGCCGTGGAGAGGGGTTGTACATACAAATCAAATCATAACAGAAATATAAACAATAGAAACATAGTGTTATTCACGAAATATCAGAGAAATACTCTTTCATGGACCTCTTATATTTGGTAAGTTCGCAATCGAAAATATCCACCTTGAATAATATGCTATTATACCTATTGCATTGCAAGCATAAACTTAAATTACTTTTTGAAAGAATTAAATATATGACTCAGATCGAAGAATTATATCCAACGTAATGTGTGTGTTCAACTTTGTAAACTGTATTATATTAATTTGTATTACTTTTTCCTAAGAGTGCAATTCGTTCCAAAATCACGTTTAAATATAACAATCCGGGACTGAGCACTTCAAACACTCGCAAATACCTAGATTACGTGAAGTTAGTCAGAGGTACTCACTCAGATGTGGCGGATCTATTGAACTGCCCGGAAGGTAGGTATATATAAATACTTTTATATCTTTTAAATCGGTATTAATTTAACCCAAGTCTTTGTAACTCAAATTTTGCATATACCCGTTCCCTTTTGTATTCTTCTAGAGTTTTTGCTAATTTTATACTCTCTTAATAAATATCATTTTTTGAGATTATTTCCAGTATGTTGTTGCTTTTATTTAGCAGTGACATGCAATTATTGTTTACGGTGTATTTCTACCGTTGATACAAAATAAAAATATTGCCGAAGCCGGCTGTTCGTCAATTTGTTTCAATACTTCCAACAGAATTTAAAGCAAATACTAATATGAATGCTTTTATCTTACCTGATACGCTGAGATTGAAGAACTTGTTCATCTTAGGGTCCGTGTTGACCTGACACTCGTACTTGCCAACATCGCTGATCCTGGCCTTACGGATCCTCAGGGTCCATGATTGGGACTCCGGCACGTAGAGGATGTCGAAACGGGGGTCCGCAGTGAAGGTCACGGTGCCACTGGTCAGGATCTGCAGATCCTTGGTGCGAATCCATGACACCTGAAAGAAAATAAAAAAATATTAAAAATTGGATTCGTGGAATGGAACATTAAAGGTGGATTTTTCATTTCTTCTCTCTCTTTTAAACTACTTTTCTTTTTTAAATTATATCTATATCAAGCTGTGTACACCGTGCAGGCGGCTTATTCGATTTATTCGGTTTATTCGCGGGGTTTATTCGATTTCCATACAAATATTCAATTTTATTCCGAAATTGATTAAATTTATTACACTTGACCATCATAAAATTTAAAAGAATTAAAATTATTCAATAAATTACTCCTAAATATACGATCGGAAGAAAACTACGACAAATATAAAAAAAAATTGAAATACTCTAGTACCACCTCATAACTTTACTTATTGTTTAGAAATATGTTTTGCTTTATCAATCCTTTGTATCATTTATTAACTAACCAATAATTTTATTACGTGTATCGTATTTTCTCATAAAATTAGTATTAGTTTTTGTAATAATATTTTTAATCTATACACTTAGATGTAAAAGTATTTAGTTGTCCTCTCCTAAACACAAGCAACTGCTTTATTAGGAAAGCGATTGAAATATTGTTGTTATATTATGTTGTAAAATTGTAATTATAATAAATATTTCAGAAAATAAAAAAGTTTAAAAAAATAAATAAAAATAAAAAAAAAACAAGGGGAAGGTCATTGTCTAAATCAAAATTCGAACAGCTCTGTGTAAAGCCCAGGCAACGCCGGGGATTCAGCCAATATTAAATTAAACTTCTGTATACTTATATTAAAAATATTGCTAAAGTTCTGATTAAATGCGATTGATAATAACAAAAAGAGCCTAGTACGGTCTATAATTCTATATTTCATCATATTATTATGCATTTTCCTTTTTAATTGTCATTCGTTCTGTATAGACACTCGTACTTCGAAGTATTTTTTTTAAAAGGCGCTAAAGAAACTATGCAATTACGCAATAAAATGTATTATGATTCTGAATAAAATTCACTGCAAGCACAATTAAATTTTCAACAAATAAAAAACATTTTTTTTTATTGGTGCCCTTTTTTACTCATTTAAAGTACGCTCTAGCGTGTTTAAATCGCACTTTATGGAACGCGCGTTTTTTAAAGTTACCATGGCAACATCAACAAAGCACAACTCGTTCATCTACATCTACTACGTTTTGCTCCTCCATCCATGTTATGAACCTTTCATATTCTTTTTTATAAACGTCTTTGGATTTTTCAGGTATTAACCGCATTTCTGCTTTGGTATTTAAATTATCAATGTTAGAATTCATTTTACAACACACAATAACTAGTAAAAACTGTGATGTCAACTATTAATTTTATGTGACAGATTGCAAATTAATGTTTGTGTTTTTCATTTCCATGACAAGATATTGTGATGTCACATCACGAATTCATTAATAGTTCTTATTTCCAAATTTTTAATAATAATATCAATATTTATGTTTTCAAAGTGTACCAATAAAAAAAATAGCGTAAAGTATTCGTGGATAACTGGTCTTTAAAACACTTGCTTTATTTCGTGCACTCGGCTACGCCGTCGTGCTCGAAAAATCGCGCGTGTTTTAAAGACCTGTTTATCCACTTATATTTTAATATACTATTTTCATTTATAAAAATAGCCGTATAGCCAATTCATAACCGTAAGGAAAATAGTTCGAATATATAGCTAACTTAATCAAATTGCTTATTTAGAAAAAGATATATTAAATCATTTCAAAAGCTTCAAGGTAAATAAAGTATAAAAATGGGATTATTCTCTCTCAAACGCGAATTTCCAAGAATTATCATCGAAGCTTAAATAATTCATACTAGACTTTTTTATAACTTTATTATATATATTTTTTAATCTGTCCTGTTAAAATACAAGTACAGTGGATACGAGTACTTTAAATATAGCACTTAAGTACTTAAAAAAAAACTTTTGAAATGATATCTAATATTTGGTAATTCGAAGAAATTAAGAATTTTGAATGGGTCACCTTGAATATTTTCGAATAGATAACTGTAATGAAAGTTTTAATTTATAATATGAATTTCATACTCTGTAGTTCTGTCTTTTTTTCATTTTCTTTCATTTCACTTAATTCGGGTATGGCAATGTGATTATAAACTCGTACGCTTCTATATATACTTAAATTTAAATTTCTAATTCTTACATTATAACATATATTATAGTATGTAGTCGAGATATCATAATAAATTATGATATTTGAAATTTATTAATAATATAAACTTCATTAAACCAGTAAAAAAAACAACTCTTAAGTCGACATCATCACTGACGACCTTAAGGATATCGAGGATATGGAAAGGGAGAGAAGAGCGATATCAGTTAGAGCGAATATACTGTCAAGACATTTTTACCTACGCAGCCCAAAAGTAAAAAGAATACTGTTCAACGCTTTCTGTATCTCGCTGTAGGTACACATCGGAACTGTGGGTTGACTAAACTGTATCCCAATGGCATAAGTTAAAGGTTGCTTACGATAACGCTTATCGCCAACTTTTCCGCCTACCGAGATACTGCAGTGCTAGGTAAATATTCCTGGAGGGACGAGTGCACACTTTCCGAGCACTTCTCCGCCACCCCATGGAAAGTTTATGGCGCAGACTACGCCAATCGAAGAATGCGATCATCACTGCCGTGATTGCCTGGATGGAGTCCCTCCCTGGTGGCCCTCTGGAGATGGGAGACGATGAAACAGCCTCCGTAAACAGTTGCATGCATTTAATTTAGTGTTCATTATTTTTTCAGTTTCACATCTCATGTTTTTTCATGATTATTCGTTTTTTAGTAAAATGAAACAATACAACATTGTATAAACCACTTATATAATGTGCAAATCCGACCGGTTTCAGAACAAACGTTCCTTCGTCAGGGAAAGCTTATACTAATTTGACAGTTTCGAACAATGTTTTATTATGGTAGGGGTGGAGCCGTTGCTAGTTAATAATGTAGATTGGGTGGGTAGGTATTAGTGAAGAGTGGGTGGGTAGGGGAACAAATCCATGATTGGGCTATATGACAATATTTTTTGTTTGTTGATAATATAATTATAATTTGTTTATATATAATATATTTTATAATTTGTTTCTGAGTTCGCTAACCATATAATTGAAAATAACCATAGTTTTGAAAAAAATACAGGGATAAATATTCTTCATATTAATCATAAAGGAAAACGTTTAGATAACTTAGAAGCCTCGGAAATTAAAAAAATCCCTTAAAAATAATGAATCTATTATCAACAAACAAAAAAATTAAATCAAATTTAAAAAAAGTCAAATTAGTATAAGCTTTCCCTGACGAAGGAACGTTTGTTCCGAAACCGGTCGGATTTGCACATTATATAAGTGGTTTATACAAAGTTGTATTGTTTCATTTTTCTATAATGGATAACCCAAAGTAATAGCTACATTAAAAAATATTCGTTTTTTATTTTATTCATGTTTGTTATTTACTTAACCTTAACTTAGGTATTATTTTTCTAATTTCTTTTGTTATTTAAAAATATGGAATGTGTTGCATTACACTACCCCTGAATACTTCTGGAATAAAATTATATTATGTATGTAACTACCCCACAAGAGTCCCTACTGCTCCCGACCGTCTAGAGTCGGTGAGACTATGGTATCCCTGATTGTGGTAGTTTTTGAGGCTGAAGGTGGTCGAAAGGGGAAGGAGGTATTGAAGAGGAAGGCGGAAACAGGATCTGATCACCAAACATGGATATAGCCACTTCAAGCAACATTCCAAATCTTAATGGTGGTCTTACACCTGGGCGATTCTGAAAGTATATTCCACGGTGGAGCGTGCCTCCAAAACCACTAACTTTATTTTTAATGATGTAATTTTGAAATAACAACAATTTAATCAAATAAAATTTTGCGCACTCCATGATTTAAAACACGGTGGTCCATGGAAGGGGGGCTCCAGTCCACATACACGTGTCATTTTGCTGTAACCAACCACCGTATCCGTATCACCAACATGCATCAAATTCGCCAGTGTAGACGGGTGCAATTCGCAGTGCCATGATACGCCACTCTGATATTTATTTATTTTTATTTATTTATATAACGCCCAGAGGTCTTTTACATGTTTGGTTGTACAATTAATTCATGACAGATGATTTTTAAACAGATAAAGAAATAATAATAATAAAATTAGATACGAAATGCGCACAAAGTCATAAAAATACAAAAATACAGTAATTTGACAGGTTTACAAAAATAGAGATATGTTTAGGAATAGTTATGGAATAAATTTTTTACAAGATCCACAAAATTCGCAAAGTTTATGTTAAATATGTCAACATCACCTACGTACTGATTTCCCACGGCGTGAAATCGTTGTATCGGAGAGTGAGCAATGTAGTTCCGCTTATGAATGCTGCAGTAGAAATGTGTATTTTGTCGTGTAGTTACAGTCGGAATTTATAAGTTTATGAGGTGCAGGAGTTCGCAACAGTCAAACTTAGAGATAAGTATTTTGAATAAAAATGTTATGTCGTTTATTTTACGTATGTATCTAGTGGGTGTATTTTTTAATTCTAATAATAATATTTAAGTCTTCTAGAAGTCTTCGAATTTTGTAAGATTGAGACAAACTAGCAAGTTGTATTCCATTAGGCTTCTAACTAGAGATACATATTATAATAAATTTATGGCTTGTATTGAATTAAAGTTTTTAGTTGTTCTTAATACGAAGCGTAGTGTTTTCATACCTTTATTCACAATTTGATATGATACATGATACCGCCCATTCCATCTCAAATCGGTTTTAACCCGTTCATAAAAGAAGATACCTGGCCCCCTAACACAGTCGATCGACAAGGATTGATAGAATAACTTTCGGTAACTTCTCATCGTTCCCTAGCATGATTGCAGGCCGGTAAAGTACAAACCACAGTTGACGTCGTATTTATTTATTTATTTACTTATTAATTTACGGACAATAGTCCATTAAAACATAATAATAACACGAAAAAAAGAGATGACAGTTAAGGGAGAGCACATATAAATTAATGGCAACGACAATGTAAAATGTAAAAAGTACATATAGAAGACACTACAAGTCAAAGCATGAAGAAGCATTTAAATATTGCGTATCGACTGGCGAAAGTCATTTAGATTTACACCAAAAATCAATGCTTTGACTTGCGTTGACAAGTCTCGATATTCTGGATAAGGGAGAATGGTATCCATAATTAGTAGAATGTTGATTGAGGAACAGCCATTCATTATTTCGGAGTCTACGTGAAGGGATGTTGAACTGGATGAGTTGTAACAATGCAGGTGTCTCAGTAATACTCTTTATAATTTTAAATATGCAAATTAGATCAGAGTCCTTTCTACGTTTTTCTAAAGAAGAAATGTTTAAAATGTGTTCAATTTCATCATATGAGTACTCGCCTCTTTCAAGACCCAACCTCCAAGCAATTCCTCTTAGGAAACGATGTTGAACGGATTCGATGTGACAAATGTGGACAGCGTAGGAAGGAGACCAAATGACTCTAGCATATTCAAGGTGAGGGCGAACCAGCGAACAGAAAATTAAAAATACTTAGTCATTATGAACTGTTACTTATTCGTTGGCGATATGCAGTCCTGCTAGGGAACGATGAGAAGTTACCGGAAATAAATTACCTATTAATCCTTATCGATCAATAGTGACAGCGGGCCTGGTACCGATAAAGATAAGGAAATGTAGGTAGGTACGACGGGAGTAACATCAACAACAACTTGATACGAGGTTTGATATGGTGGTAATATAACATGGTGATCGTAATACAGTTAAATGATACATTTATAATTGTCAATCCATTGCCACATATGGAATACTGGTATGGGGAAGTGCTACGAATGTGGCAATTGACCCAATTCAAAAGATGCAAAAGGCGATAATTAAACTAATCCTGCAAGTGCCTTTCTACACAGATTCAAAAGAAATGTACAAAACATTGGAAGTCATATCAATAAAACAACTTTATGCCAAATCTGCTCTGCTACACTTCCTCCAAAACAAACTTCATATTCCATTTCAACCCAAAACAATAATAAAAACCAGGTCCTTAACAAATATAACCCCGAACACACCGATAACACACACCACTCACGGACAAAGACATTTTCAGTATTATGCAACCAAACTTTTTAATTATATGCCCATTACTCTGAAACAACTCCTAACTGCAAATACATCTTCAAACATTCACAAAAAACATATCACAGCCTGGATCAAAAATCAAGATAATATCCACTTTATTCAAAATACTTTAATCCCTAACCAAACATAACCAAACTATAAAAAGTGTAAAATAAGTAAACATGTCTCTCAAGAATTTACCAACTATTCATATGTACATATATATATAACTGATATTTTTTTTCTTCTTAATAATCTACCATTAAAACAATTACCATTAAAATGTAAAAAAAAAAGAGAAAAAACTAACTTTCTACTACAACACATAAATACTTGTACTTGTCACACGTATAAATACCTCAGCACAGGTTCTCCTAGTGAGGTGTTCACAAAGCATACAATATTACTAACCAACCGTTTCACCTTCTCAAACCTACCTTACACCCAACATAATGAAATGTAATATTAATAAGTAAAAATGTTTTCAAACGTGTAAAAATGTTAATAATAAGGTGAAAACTGTAATATATAGATATACATAAATAACATATCCGAACGCAATTTTAGTTTTATTTTTTCAAAATCAGTTGAAAGTACAAGATTTGTTAAATTTAACAATTGAATTGAGAAGTAAATACATCAAGAAAAGCTTAAAAGTCCAAAGTGGCGTATTTAATAACTCAACCCACGTCCATACATTATATAATGCTTATTTATACATTCAAATTTGAAAACGGGAGATGAAAATACAACATAAATAAATCTCTTACGACCATGACGTAGGCACTTCTATTTTACAAAAAAATAATATTTATTATTTAAGTGTTTTATGTGAGTTTTTTTAACAAGTCATAAACAAGAACTTGACGATATTTTTATCATCGTTTACATCATGGCGAATGAATAATGCTGCATAAAGAGTTTTATGTATTTTTGGCTGAGTTTAAAAAAAAATTAAATTCAATTTAAAATTATATTATGTATGATATTCCAGAATACCAGCATGGTCGATCGATAAAGGATTTATAGGACAAGTTATCGATAAATCCTTTGTCGAAAACTTGTCATCGTTCCTGAGTGCGATTGCATATCGCTAACAAACAAACAATAGTTCATATAAAATAAATTGAGAAAACATCGTCGTGTGATTAGCAGACACGCTCGGGAATGATGACATTTTACTGATACTATCGATAAGATCTATATCGATCGACAGTGCTGGATATCTAGGGTCCCTAGCAGATAAAGTTTTATCGACCATATCACTTATTTGTTAATACTTCCGAGCTCGGCAGCAGATCGCTAATGAACATAAAACGTGGGCTTGCGTATTTTGTCGACGTGACATGTATTTTTTTGAAGTTCTTTAACACCGTTATAATTTGAAAATAGCGACACTAAAAAGAGACAAACACATACATCTGTAGGATTTAGCCTGCAAGAGAATGAGATGGTATAATCGATCTTCTCTTTGTGCGGTGCTTCGTAGCCTCCCCACTCTTGTATACTTTTGTTTTCTGAAGGTTTCACTTCTACCGCACGTGAATTGCACACACTTTTTTTTGTTAGCGATCTGCAGTTTTCTAGTTTTATACATGATTTTGCTAGTGTACCTACAAGTCTAAAAAAAAACATGTTAATTAAGACATGTTAAATCCAACTGATACCCACGTAAGTATTCCAGTTTGTAGACAGTACGATTATGTGCTAGAACTGCGAATAAAATGTATTCCCATTGGAAATAAAATAAACACAAAAGGAACGAGTATCACCTATTATTTTCTGTTGCGAAACCCGTTAACTGTAGATACAGTAGAGCTAAAGTTTGGAATGATTCCATTTTTGTTTTGGAATCTGTTGTCCCGTCATCAGCGGGGTTTTCCACAGAACACAGCATCCAGAGACAACTGCGGCCATGGTAAGAGGAAGGCTTTACGATCAATATAATATTTCATCCCCTCGCGCCGAGACCGGAGAAGTAGGTTCTATGTTCTCGATTTCACCGCCCGCCCGAGAATACAAGCGAAAGGATCATCTCGAAAAGATAAACATATTTTTTATACGACACTATTACCGGAATACTTATAATAATATTATAGCGCCGTTTGAAACGTTGGGTTTGGTGGAAGAATCGAGGCTTTATTTCTCTGGATTTAAATGTCATTTTCTGTAAATTCCAAGTCTTTTGTTGGTGGAGTATCATTTGTGTTAAAGTATCTAATAGCTTGTGCCGCTAGGGAAAAAATCTACCAGCATTTATGTTCACTATTTACATATTTATTATTCTATTCATAAATCAAGAAGGTAAGTAAGTATATTTTAAGTTAAAATATCTTTATCTTTTTCTTTACTAAGTATAAAAATGAAGTCGCTCACGCTGTTTGTGCGCTTAGATCCTTAATACGCAACGGATTTTCATGCGGTTTTCACCAATAGATAGAGTGATTCATGAGGAAGATTTTTAGATATGTAATTTGTCAAGGTTTTGTGTAAATTGGTTGAAATATATAATATATCTGGCCAAGCGGCAGCGGGCAGCGGACAGCGTTGGGTGGATTTGATTTAACAGATGGCATTGGTTATAAAGGTTTCGTTAGCCACAGCAACGTGTGGACGGGTCTGCTAGTATATTTGTAAAATTCTTGCTTCGCGAGATGTTTGTTTGACATAAATTACGAAACTACTAATTTGGCTTACTGTGTGGAATTTGGTAAAATTTAAAAGATAGGATAATTTTTATCTCGATAATTGACCTAAATATTTATAATTGCGAATTAAATATTCATTAAATGTTTGTTGTAGGACAATGATTTGTTATTATTTGTAAGTTCCATAAGTTTCTAACAGATGGCGGCGTGAGTTAATTTATCGACACAACACTTGGTTATCTACGTTGGGTAACCATTCAGCAGAAGACGTTGTGTTTCGTTAGCCACAGCAACGCGTGGCCGTGTCAGCTAGTAAAATTATAAGTTAGAACTTTTTTAAAACATGAATTAAAATGGTGTTAGAAAAAGCGTGATTCTTATAATCTTATTTGGGATGAAAATATCAAGGATTAGGAATAATGGATTGTTAAAAATGAACAACTTTTAATTCCTCTTGAAATTTTAAATCACTCTCTCGTAAATAACTTCGCCTCTATTCAAATATTAATTACGGGATCCTTTGGCAATAAAAAATAGCTCAGCTAAGATTAAGGGCTGTAGCGTGATTAGGACAATTTGCACATATAAAGCAGAGCCGTGTACTCATTAACTCTCATAAATCTCAAGAAACAAAGCCTTAGTTTCCTTTTTCCGTGGCAAGCCTTTCCGTAAAGCCTGCATTTATACAAACTCTGACTGGGATTGTCCCAATTTGTAAATTGTGAATTTTCGCTGTTACAAATGGGACTACAAACAATTAGTTTAAATTAAGACAAAATCTTAGCGCACTTAATTAACAAGTCATTATTTTAATTAATTAATTATTTAATTAATTTTAGTCTCAATATAAACCACTTTCAATCATATAACTTAATATATTACGACGTAAAACGAAAAATATATTCAGTTTTATTAAAAACTAGCTCACCCGGACACAGGTTGCTGTGGTTAACGAAATGCAACGCCATCTACTGGTTGGTTAACCCAATCTTTATAACCAACGCCATCTGTTAATTTGCATGAAAATCAAATCCTCACCGCGGGTTGCCAGCCCGCTCCCTTGATATATTATATACTTCACCCAATTCACACAAAACCTTGACACATTATATACCTAAACCTTCCTCATGAATCACTCTATCTATTGGTGAAAACCGCATGAAAATCCGTTCTTCAATTTTTGAGTTTATTGCGAACAGATAGACAGACAGGCGCGTCGGAGGACTTTAATTTATACTAATATGTAAAAATAATATAATATGTAGAGATAAACAGAGTGCGCAATTCACATGCGGCCGAAGTGAAAACTAAAGAGTGGGAGGCTACGAATCACTGCACAAAGAGGAGGCCGATTAGTCTATCTCATTCTCTCACAGGCTAAGTTCTAAAGATGTATGTGTTTGTATCTTTTTTAGTGTCGCTATTTTTCGTTTCATTGAGTTTCAAATCACAACGGTGCTAAAGAAGTTTTCATTTCAAAATGTGAATCTCTTTCATTGTTTATCAAATCGTGATTTGGTAATGTTTTTTTGCGATTTTAGTGAAAAAAAACACCATTATTTTATAAGAGAGCTTTGAAAAATTGAAAATTTTTTCGAACTGAAGAATTCTCAAAGTCAAAAGTAGGGAACCATTTTCGCAGGAGAATCAGAAAGGGGAAGTTGATATAGGCGTAGTACATAGTTAGGCCTAATTGTAAAATATTTTTTAAAACAGGCAAATTAAAGCCACTCAGAAGAAAGTTTCAAAATTTTGACCCTTTGTTTAAGAGAGTTTAGTTTTGAGAAAAGAATTTTCGTGGAAAACCTACGTACTGAAATGTTTGATAATTTCTGAATTACCAGAGCGCTATCGGTTCAGGGGATCGGGGAGGGTGGAAGTTAGCGGGGGGTTCGCTTGTCGAACAGAATATAGTGCCACCGGTGAAACTTTTTATTGGCAATATTTTTTAACTCCTGTTTGTAATTCTGGTCGCACAAAACAAAAGGAACAGGGTGGCAGAAGAACTGGGTGGTTTGTGTGTTCGCACGGCACAAGAGGTAGCGGTGAAGCACTCTTACCAGATTAAGAACTGAACTGCACAAACTTAACAGTAACAAAAGCAGAAGTTAAATTCAACCGCTACACTAAAAATACAAATCAAACTTGAAGCTTTATCAAAACGACTTTCAACGCTGAATCGATGTTTTTACTAAGTGTCAATTATTATTCTTTCTTCAAATTTTGCAAATTCACTTTGTGGCACTATTTTATTAATGAAATAATTAAAAACACTTTGTTTTTACCATGATAATCTTTATTTAAAAAATCAACATGTGTCGAGAACGGTGTTCTCTTCATCAGGACATTATGTGTACTAAAAACTAAATGATCATGTATAGAAAGACAGGCGTGGGTAGAAATGGAAGTAGTGTGGGGGAGAGAGGTGGAAAGGGGAGGTGCTTAGAAGATCAAAGGAAAAAATCCTTATACAATACAGCCAGCTTTTTATACGAATATTAAAAATTGAAAAATTATATTTAAGTAACAAGGACTGTTCGCGCGTTTTTATATGGGATTGATTGGATATTGCATTCGCGGACTTGGTGGGTAGATATGTCAAATTCCTGAATTTATCCCACCTACCTAATCTTTCCTTCCAAAATGTCACCATAAAAATTGTTGCAAGAAAGTACTCAACTTTGAAGAGGTGACAGTGTGCTTTCCTGCCCAGTACAAAATAACATCTCAGACAGGGCGCATGTATCGTAACCTCTTGTTATAAGAATATTGCGAATTTTAAACAGTGAGAAGTGTACACCAAAACTGGAGATCAGCGAGGCCCCATCTGTAACGGTGAGTCCTATTTTCCTTATTCCAATCTGTGCTTATCTAATTTTCCAAAAGCACAGATCTGAACTATCGACTGACTATCCATCAGGTTTTGCGAGTGTATGCTATTTAATCGTCCCGTATAACTTAGCGATTTCATGTAGTTTCGGGACTGGTCCTTCGAGGGCTGCATAGGCTTTGCTCTGCAGCATTTACCGCCAACTAACAGTGGAGTCAATAAAATGAGTTCTTTAATAATACAAATATTTAAACAATGGACAAAGACCAAAAAATGAAAAAATTCGGAGTTTACCAATTGAATTGCAATGATTGCAACCATTTTTACATAGGTAAAACTTGCACAAATTTTGAAACGAGGCTTAAGGAACATTTGAGATGTCTAAATAGCAATTAATAATTATTCGGAATTTGCTAACCATCTAATTGAATTTAACCATTTATTTGAAATAAATACTGGTTTTAAAATTTTCACACTAACGTTAGTGGTTTTCACTTAGATCTTTTAGAAATATTAGAAATTAGGAAACATGTCAATAGAAATTTAAATAATGTTAATAATCAAATTAATTTTGTGAATAACCCTATCTTTAACATATTTCCATTGTAATTTTTTGTCTTTGATTTTCTAAGCACCCCCCCTTTTCACCTCTCCCCCCCCCCCCTCCCCCCTGTTGATCTTCTAAGCACCTCCCCTTTCCACCTCTCTCCCCCCCAATACTTTAGTTTTTAGTACATGTAATGTCCTGGTGAAGAGAACATCGTTCTAGAAACATGTTAATTTTTTAAATAAAGATTATCGTGGTAAAAACCAAGTGTTTTTGATTATTTCATTAATTATATTATTATTCTCTTTAATTGCATGAGTAATTCTGCACAGTATTTGAGAAGGCCACTATAATGCACGAGATATTGCGGTGAATAGCATAAGAAAGATATTTGAATTAAAATTTAATAATCTGAGAATAAAGAACGCGCCAAGCTTAAGAGCGTTTAACCAGCCAGCGGACGAAAATCCACATTTCGTCGAAAGTTGTTCTTCCGATCGTGCAGGGCGGTTACAATGAGAAAGATTAATTATTCTCCGTACCAGCTTTTTTAAATTATAACTCAATATCGAATTTATTTCAATCCAAATTAGCTTTAATTTCTACCTTCATCCAAAAATTCTGAAAGGCGTGATGATAAAACTATTAAAATAGTGTACTTTTTGTAGTTATTTTTTGATTATAAGTATTTATCATTTTTCAATAATGTCTAAATTTAATAAGAATGTTAAAAAAATCTGAAATATATTAGTTTGTAAGTGCGCAAATAAATACACAAATGGACCAATTTTCGTCAAGAAACACATGTACGTACATATTTTTTAATGATTTTATTGAAACTAAAATTAAAATTCTAATACATAACTCTGCTAGATAATGTATTGATTTATTTTACTGCATCATTACATTATGTGAAATGGGTGTGGTATAATACAAAAACTTTTTTGAAAATTTAACAAATCTGCCAACGACCTATGGAATAACCTTATTATACTAAAAATTTTAAAAAAATTCTAAAAATTTATTACATAACTTCACTAGATAAAAGAACAATCTTTCGAAATCCATTTATATTTTTTTGTGGAAAAGAGTCAATACGTCTAAAAACTTTTTTGAAAATGACGTATTTTCGGCTTTCTCTGGTAATGCCCTCTAAAGTGAACCCGCCCCACTTAGGGGAAACTCAAATGTTTGTATAAAAGATGAACGAAAAAATAATTCAAAGCTCGACTCAATGCGACCTGAATAAAAAATAGTTACGGAGCCGGTTGGTTATGATTTATTTATTTGTTAGGGCCAAAATAGAATGGCGGTAAATCTTACAGAAGGTAATAAAACAATTGATCTTTTTTAATCTGCGTAACACAGACATAATGGCTTCATAACAGAAATGACTTCGCATAAATTTGCGCGTTTTTTGGGAAAACATTTCCGTAAAGGTCACACAAAAAATATTTTTGTAATAAAATATTTTTCGCTGCATTTGTGCCGATTCAGCTTACGTCTATAGAATACGGGCGTATGCATATGTTTTTTTTTTACGTTAACTCGACACAGGAGGTCTCAAGGAAAATAATTTCCCTCAGGGCCTATGTCATCTGAGATGCTGCGTGGAGGGTCTTTTTGAGGAGAGGAAGGAATGAGCATTGGTCTTGAATAGACCCATGTTGTAGGAAGGAGGAAACACAAAAGCCGGCAAATCTTTCCACAGCCGAGCTGTTGAACTCAAGAACGAGCCGAAGAAACAACCTGTTCTCATGTGACAAATGTCAACCACGTATATATGTTGGGCTCGTGTTTTGGCGAGTTTCCCGACAATGCGCCGTTGCTGAAGGCATCAATGACGCTAGTTCCTCGGAGCATCTTCCATTGAAATACCGGTAGAACAAGGATAGCATTCCCACCCGACGCCTGTGCTTTAAACGTTTGTTAAGATGGGAGAATCTATCAAGCGGATCGCCCGTTCTGCACAGAGTCGAGGGTATTTTTCAGCTACTTTAGAGCTCCAGACCAGAGGAGGCTGCCAAATTCAACCGTGGGGCGCACTTGTGATTTTTACACGGTTAGCAGTTGTGTACTATTAAGTATCTGCGGGCCCTGTACAGTACGCCTTTTTGGGAGGCTAATTTAACTCTGACTATATGGTATATGCAGTTACCTACCTCTGGTGCATGTAGTTACTACATTAAAACAGTATATTTCAATTTGGGAGGCAGGTATGGATACCGCCGCTTTGGGAACACCTCTGCCACAGGTCAGCTCAACTGCTCCCTATGCTTGGTTACTTAGCAGGTGCTCGGCTTCATGGGGTTAGGTTAGTCTAGGTCTACCCCTAATGCGTGGCAGGCCGAATCGGGATCTAATGAATAAAGGAGACCTTATGATCTCTCCAGCTAGACTCTCTTAACCCATAGCCTTGCGCCTCATTGGGAGGGATGAATTCATACGTCCGTCACTCCTGGACGCATTGACTCCCAGATTCCTAACAATCCCTCGTATATTTTCCTTTCTTAAAAATACCCCCCACACAGCATTTCCAAAGATGACACAGGCCTTAAGGGATTTTTCCCTCGGGGCCTCATGTATGGAGCTAATAAACAAAACGTGTATTTGATCCTAAATTTTGTGAAGCGCTTTTAAAATGAGTTAAAAATCCCTTTGGAGCTTTTCATTTTAGTTATCTTACGTTATTTGCTTAGGCTAATTGTAATTTTTACGATGCTTTTACTTTAACATCGTTTATTTTTATCAGGTGAAAAAGTGTATCAAAGAGAAATGTAAAAGCTAATGCCTTTGGCATTTAAATGATATCGGTGTATCATTTTACCGAATGAATCCAAAGAAAATTTTTAGTTTTTATCTTCGAGGACATAAATAAACATTCCGGTTATTTACCCCCTGCGAAATGAAGTAACTCTATCTAAATGTACTGTGATTTTGTTACCAAAGTAAAATATTTATTTGACATTTTTAATCATGAAAAATATACAAAACTATAATTAAGTAGTTACCTTTCATTAAAGGAAATAACATCTCGGCGTAAATCACTAAATTCCTAGTTGATATTTAACAATAACTATTAGTTTTTTTTTTTTTTAAATTTGTTTATTTATTTATACGCCCATAGGGCTTTTATATAGAATTCAGTACATTTTTTTAATTACAGTAAAAAGAATGGGTTTACAAAATACAAGTAACATAATATATGTTAAAAACAAAATATAGGTTACATAAAATATAAGCATTAAAAAAAAATTAAAAAATTTAGGTTACATAAAATACAAGCGTTAACTAAATACAGGTAACATAAAATATAAGAAACAAAATATTACATATAGGAGTTGACACAAGGTAGGTTATGTTTAAAATTGTTGTTCACATTAGTTTATGGGATAGGTAGAAATAAATAGTTGGCACATATTATGGCGTTTGAAGTTTGCTAAGTTCAAATTATTGTCAAATAATCCATATTGTTTAAGTATTTGTTACCAAGACTATGCAAACATTATATGGGAGAGTGTAAATCATAGTTCGAATGAGATGTACGTATATAAAATGTCAATGTTTGTCTAGTTGTTCGTGTACATACATGTAGATTTATTAGTTGCAGGAGTTCACAACTGTCGAATTTAGAGTTTAATAATTTTAATAAAAAGGTTAGGTCGTTTATTTTTCGTCTGTTTTCTAATGTTGGAATATTTAAAGTATTCATTAACGACGGGTAATTTATGTGCTCTAAAGGGATGTTAAGTTAAAATTTACAAAACGTAGAAATTTTCTTTGAATTTTGTCTGAGCCTTCTAAAATGTTTGGAAGAGCATTGATTAAAACTTGAAAAATTGTTATTACAATTTTAATACAAAAAATTACAATGCGCTAATGGTGTGTTTTCTAATAGTGCTACGAAACAGATAATTTTAATAAAACATTTCAAGAATGTGTCAAATGACACCGAATTCACCGTAAAAAGTCAAACCAAACCAAACCTATAGGTACATGTTTTCATATAGCTATAAGATGCAAAAATTATAATGTCAAATTATATACGCCAAAAAAGGCATGCGTGCAGTTCACATGCGGTAAAAGTGAAACCTTCAGAAAACTAAACTTCCAGAGAATGAGACGAATGCAGAGTATCATAAGTAGGATAATTTAGGGTTTATTTATTATAATATTGTTATAAAGTTTAAACATTATTTTATATTTTATCCACTGGAGCGCTTTTTGTTACAATGTGGCACCTTTTAAAATATCTCGGATTGCTTTACTGCCAGTTTTAGACAAATTTTCCCTAGATAATTTTTTTTTTTTCATTTTTCCATATTAAATTTAGGAGGTATGATTTTTTTTATGTCGGCGGAAAATACCAAAAAATCACGAGCAATCGGAGGAAAAAGTAAAAAAATTGCGCTGTCCACTGATAAACACCGAATAAAGCACCGCACATGTCTCTTTTTAGTGTCGTTTCCTTTTCATCAAGTTTCAAATCACATCGGTGCTAAAGATGTTTTCATAAAAAAATAAGCGGTTTCCAATAGTAATAACAACATTATTTATATACATAAATTTGTATTACATAGGTAGGTGACATTAATATCCGTACACTTTATCCAAGCATAAAACGAGTTTACACAAAACATTACGATCTGAGGAAATATTATTTGAAAATAAAAATATATTGCTATTCTCAGATTTCGGCAAAATCGAACCACAACGCGAACAGCCGAGCTAAATGAAACGCCTGTTGTTTATAGCTGTACCGATTTCGATTATCCTCGGTGGTAAAAACACTTTCTTCCTCTCTGCTCTTCCTTCTTCTAAATTCACCCTTCCTTCTAAATTTCACCTTGCCCTTCTAGATTCTACCAACCCTCACCTACCCCCTCCCACCTTAGGGGATATAACACTTCGGTTTACCTGGCGGCCGTATCAGGAGCAGATAAGTTCACAGGAGGCATAAAAAACAACCACGTACGGCAGTTACACAAATATACGGTCCTTACAATGGTCCGGCTCTGAGGAGATAATCAAGCCACTTGGCACGAGGTAAAAAACGAACATCATAAGCATAATAACGCCGTAAAATTGTTATCTCTTTTTTATTTGCGGGAAATTTACATTCAGTGGGTGTCGCCGTGAAATTTTTGCGAAAATAAGGCTAACTCGCTCGAGTAGATGTTATGTTACACGCTATTTTGCACTATCGCATCACCGGGAAACATTGGCAAAGGTTTTAACGCGTTTTACACATTATTATGTGCGTATGTAAAGAATAATGATTTTTATAAAAATACACTCTTTTTGTTCATAAATAAACGACACGATTTTATACTAACTTGATGTTTGCCGCACATTTAACAAAGTATTAAGAATATTGTACCGAAACAATACAGGCTGTTAAGGGACGTACTTGACTTACTTTAACCAGTGATTCCTGACATTATTTGGAGTAAAAAATGTAAACAAAATTTTGGTCTCCGGTGACATTTTTGATGTTTTTTTTTTTTACAAAAACGTAAAAAAATGGTAGTTGTTGAACAGTTAGAGGCGGGGTAAGGGGTTCGTCGGACACCCGGTCGAGTGAGCAGTGACGACATGCGGAAGATTTTTTTTTTGTTTAAAAAAAAAGTCGTCAGAAAAAGTCACCGGAGACCAAAATTTCATTTACATTTTTTACTCCAAATAATGTCAGGAATCACTGGTTAAAGTAAGTCAAGTACGTCCCTTAACACCCTGTATAATACCTACACATTTTAAATTCATTTGTTAGACATTTCCTTAAAAAGTGATTGTGGTATTGATTTTTTCCGAATTTTACAAATTATGTATAGAATGTGTTGTTCTGGGAAAATTTCCTCTATTGTAATGAAGTCTATGTTATTCGGTACCGACTATCTTGTTTCTAGACAAAATGTGAATGTTTTCTGTGTTTCAGCAAAAAATTTCAAAAGAAATATTAACAGTAATTTTCCATTTACAGTAAACAGTTTTTTTTTACATAAGCCCCAGACAGGAGGCCAGAAAGGTGGGAGAAAAATTTCTGCAGAGGAAAAAGGTGGGTAGGAATCTAGGGGTCAATGTGGCTAGAAGTGACAGGCGTATGAATCCATCCCTCCCACTGCTATGCAAGACAATCGATCGAAAGAGTCCGGCCGGAGAAGTCTCCCTCAATCACCTCTCTCTATCTGGCCCGCCACGCAGTATGTGGGCAAATGCATCCACCGCCAAGACTAAGACAAACCTTAACCCATTAACCCGGGTAATCCTGCCAAATGACCAATCAATCTATCAATCTCGGGTTAAAATTAATAGATTTGTTTATAATAAACCAACGATTGAATGTTCCAGTGTTCTTTTTTTATTTTTTTTATTTTATTTTATTAGGAACATTTATAGGTTAATAACATTACATGCATTAAACAAACAATAAATTATAATAATTTGGTTACAACCCAATAACAAATGTTCACATCATGCCCAAATAATAAATAAAAAGTCAATAATTATTAACTTTTTTTGCCTAATATTACAGAGATAGGAACTAGATAAATAATCTAAACACAGTCTATATATTGTGTGATACATAAAAAATACAGATAAGATAAAATAAAAAACAATGAAAGTAGAAAAAATAAATATATAAAAATAATGATGAAAACTGAAAAACACTAGATGTAGGATCGAGAAATAATATGTACATAATTAAAAAAAAAAAAACAGTGAAAGTAAGATAAAAGTAAAGTGATAGTACTCACAAAAAAATTGTAAAATATAGTGTGCCAGTTTTATGGCTATTTAAAAAAATAAAATTTTATAAAACAAAAAAAAATAATTTAAAAAAACACCGGACTTAAAGTGAAAAAATAATATACATACGCACATGTACGTATATACACATATAAGTATTACTTATTTGTATAATACGTACTAGCTGAAGTCCCGGGCGTTGTTCGACCTCTTCGAAGAGTTTTCAAAATTAGATAGAAAGTTAGATTAGTTAGATTTCAAGAGTAGAAAGTAACTATTTTTCTCTTATTTTGAAAGTCAAATTTGCAAAATTTTATCAAGAAGTATCAAAATTCTGCTTTAAGAGGAATATAAACGCTAGAAATAATTCGAATCTCACGCCTTCAAACTTTAAAATCTGGCGTCTTATTTGCACGAGGCAAGTAAGCGAAAAGTGGTTTTTATTTATTTTGTGCATAATTTTATAAGAATGAAAAAAAGTTAGAACGTACAAAACCCCAAAAATAGTCTACAAAGTACAGTACAGTACGAGTATAAAGGGGTATTTTTTAAAATTGTTTCTTATATTACTTCATAGTCAAGTCAAGAAAAAACTTTTTTTTTTGTGGTTTACGCTTATATTTTTTGTTATGTAAATAATAATTTTATTGTAATTCCAATAGATATAAAAACTAGTAAAAGCTTCAAAATATCCGTAGCATACTCGTATTTTCTTATGTTAATACTGTAAACCAATTCGTCGTAAAGATTAAAATAAATAGGATTTCACATATTGTTTCATCTTAAGGGGGTGAGCTTTTCGATATCTCGTGTAGACAGTGTGATGAACGTATGTCTTATGGTGTGAAAGAGACATGCGTATATGAGTGAGACAGCGTGAGTAATACATAAAATGTGGGTTTTTTTATTTATTTATTTATTCGACGCCCAGAGGGCTTTTACATGTTTGGTGGTACAATTAATTAATGACAAAGATTTGAAGCAAAGAATGGACGGTTACCTCGAGAGTGTTTTCTCTTGGGGTAAAAATAATCTCGTTGAATTTAATGTTTCAAAGACCCAATCTTGTCTGATTACGTCTAAAAGGGATCGAAATGAAAATCTAGTCTCTTTCAACGGAAGCAATCTTCCGAACAGGCTCTCCATTGATATGCTTGGTGTAACCCTAAGTGACCAGCTCAGGTATGGGGGCTCCATCGAAGCCAGAGTAAAGTTAGCCTCCCAGAAACTGGGCGTACTGTATAGGGCCCGCAGATACTTTAATAGTGCACAACTGCTAACCCTGTACAAATCGCAAGTGCGCCCCACGGTTGAATTTGGCAGCCACCTCTGGTCTGGAGCTCCAAAATTCCTGAAAAATACCCTCGACTCTGTGCAGAAACGGGCGGTCCGTTTGATAGATTCTCCCATCTTAACAGACGGATTACAATCTTTAGAGCACAGGCGTCGGGTGGGAATGCTATCCTTGTTCTACCGGTATTACAATGGAAGATGCTCCGAGGAACTAGCATCATTGATCCCTTCGGCACCGGTGCATAGCCGGGAAACACGCCAAACGCGTGCCCAACATTTGTACACGGTCGACATTTGTCACATGAGAACGGATCGTTTCTTCCACTCGTTCTTATGTTCAACAGCTCGGCTGTGAAATGATCTGCCGGCCTCTGTTTTCTCCTTCCTACAACATGGGTCTCTTCATGATCAATGTTCATTCTTTCCTCTCCTCAAGAAGACCCTCCACACAGCTTCCCAGATGACATAAGCCCTGAGGGAAATTATTTTCCTCAAGGCCTCCTGTGTGGAGTTAATGTGAAAAAAAAAAAAATGACGGATGATTTTTAAACAGATAAAGAAATAATAAAAATAAAATTAGATATAAAATATGTTTGTTGTCCATTCTTTCTCTTTAGGCTTCCTTTTAGAACAATATTACACAGCTCTCGCAATAAACGAAAATAAGATTACCTACGTCTTATTATTGTCTCTTCCACATGAGATTAATCTTGGGATCTATAAAAGATATATAACTACAGACAGTGACTCTGTTTTGCAGTCAAATGTGCAAAATTTCACTAAACTTGGAATAAAATTGAATACAAACTCACAAATGTACACCGGGACACTCTTCTTTGTATTCATAAAAATAATCATTATAAATGTGTAATAATCGGAAAAAACGTATATTTCCATGATTTAACCCTATCTGTGGGGTGCATATTCTCAGAAACTGATCTAACTTACCAGGGAACAGACGTGGAACCGTACGTGAAACGGGCCAAAATGGACAGATTCGGGCAAATAGTAAAACCAATATTGACACGTTTCATATGGAATTTATCGGGGAGAAAATGGGATATCGTACTGTTGTATTATTATAATTGTATTGTCATAGACGTTATTGAAATAATTTATCTTGCATGAACTGACACCGAACACCCGAATAGCCGAAAACCCGAACAGAAACAGGCCCAAATTGGTTTATCCGGCGGTTATTTAGATCAAAATATGGTCGGGTATTTTCTGCGTGCCGCACCGTAAAATTGCTCACGTTGTTTGAGTTAATGAGATTTGATCAAACGTAAGGTCTTGGAAAGCATATTTGTTTTATACCATACTATTCGTTACTATACAGCGAGGTACGGTGTGGACCGGTTGCTTTGGGCGAAATATCAATACGCATTTATCGGTTGACGCCTCAGGGGATGTTCCAATTAATTTTATTTGATTGTTTGTGGTTTTCATAGGAATTGTTTAAATTGGATAAATAGTTTTTTAGAATACTTTAAAATTTGAAAATAGCGTTTGTATTCGGTAGGTTGCCTTAAATTATTTGTTTTTCTGTTAATTTAAAATAAATTTAATAATGTCATTATCAAGTTCTGCAAGTATTTTTGTTTTTATTTTTGTTTCAGGTGTGTTTGCACGATAGTTTACTGGATAATCATCACCTCTGCCATAGGTCACCCTAAGTGGTTCACTACGTTTGGCGACTTAGCAGGGGTTGCCGGCATTGCCCGGGTTCATGGGGTGAGGTTTCTCTTTTGGTCACCTGCTCAGATATTTGCATAAATCTGTAGTTAAGGGTATATATATGTAATTTGGGAGGCAGGTATGGGTACCGCCACCCCGGGAACCATTTGTTGGATAACCAATGCAACTGCTGTAGGTCACCCCTACGTTTGGTGATTCAGTGGGAGCGCCCGGGTTCGTGGGGTGAGGTTTGCCTAGGCATTGGCAGCGAATTATTTATTTCCCACATTGTGTGGCGGGCCGGATCGGGAAACACTGGTTGAGCGAGTTGATCGGCGTAACCTACACTTCTCCAGCTGGACTCACTTGACCCGTCTGCTTGCACCGTAGTGTTAGGGATAGATTCAAACGTTCGACACTCCTGGTCACATTTACTCCCAGATTCCTATCCACCTCACACCTTTTTCCTTCCCAGAACTTCCTCTCCTTCCTTTCCCTAAATGACCCTCCACACAGCGATGACACAGGCCCTGAGGGAATTTTTGGTTCCTTAGAGCCTCTTGATGGTGGAGCTAATGTAAAAAAAAAATCAGATCGTGTAATTCACACGCGGTAGACGTGAAACTAGAAAGTCGCTAGATGTCGCTGTCTTTTCTTTTGCCTGTTTATTTTAAAGTGGTTTAAAAATTAGGTATTGATTTCAAAAAAATAAAAATGGTTATTTTTTGATTTCGTAGGATTCGAACCTCTGTTCGCTTAATGTCTGTCTCTCTGGCCGCTAAGACTTGTCGACCGCGTTGCCAACAGCGTTATCGAAGGCTCGAGCTGACGCGCGATATTACCGCATTATATTAGAACCGAGGACCGTCAAATAATAAATTTTTGTGATGCATTTCCGTTTCATCCGAATTTCAAATCGCTAACGGGGCTAAAGAAGTTTTACTTCAAAAAAATTATGAAATAACAAACAATAGGTTATGTCTCGCATGGCAGTCTGACAGATAATGTTTAATACTCAAATCTATGATAATGTAATGAATAAATGGAATAAATATATTTCCTTCTCTGAAACTGGTATGCTTGGACAAAAACCATAATTAATGTTTTTACAGGAAAAAAAGAAATAGCTTTAGCAAAAAAAAAATTAAAGGAAAAATATCGTAAAGCTCACTTTTCCAGAATGTAGATCAGCGGACGATTAGGCAGTAAAAACATTTTTTAAACATCTTTAGAAATAATTCCTTTACCTTTCGCTTTACATTCGCTGCCTTCCATTTCGATTTCGGAGATAAGAAGGTCCTCCCAGTTGACTGTAGACTGTAGATATAACTGTACATTACTATGTAGTGTAATATATATAGAAACGACTATGACAAGAACCTTCTTGAAAGACATTCCAATCTTCATGATTGAATGACTCGAGAAAAATTTGAATGAAACTAATAAAGCTCGAAAGTCGAGTTTTAAAAGCTCGGTTAGACTCGGCTTTGTGGGGCAGGAGAGAGCTTTCAATTCCGACGGTAAATCTGGAGCTAAGATAAGCTCTTTGAATGGCTAACGACCTAAGTACCATTGTTAGGGGTCTATTAGATACCTATGGAATTTTCAGGAATTAATCTAATGTTGCGAGCACTTTACTCGGAATGGTTCCTACGTGTCCTAATACATTTTGTGATTCATTTTACGTACGTAACTCTGGACAAACTAAACATTCTGTTGAATTAGGGAGTGGGAAAATGTTTTTATAAAAAGGGCTGACGTCTATGTTTTTTTTGATAATTTATTATTGTTAAGAATAGTGACATCTATGAGATAAATACTATAGTTAATCACATTGATTTAATCTTGATTAGCTTATTAAGAGAGTATGAATGCTAGAGACCTCTGGATGAATTTTATGAAAGCTATTTTTACCGACTAATTAAAATAGACCACGTGACCCAGTAGGTATCTAGTACCAGTGTTATTGTTATTATCGTATTTTTAATAGCCTGAAAGACGGCATTTTTACAATTTTTTGCAGCATAAAAGGGATGCTATTTAAAGTATTTCCCTCTCTCGCATTAATCGATACTTACAGTACAGTCCCTGTACTGCCCAGACGGAGTCCGGGCCAAAATTAGTTACAAAAAGTGTTGATTTCATTGTTACTCAAAAGTGTTTGTAAATAAAACGACTCTGCATTAAAAAAATGTTTTACATTAAAAAAGTCCACCACCCCAGATGAAATGAAGTGACTTGACAATTATGATGAAGTTATTTATTCTTCATATTGAACATCGTACAAGTCATGTGTCACGAGTAGTAAATGCACGTATCAGATATTACAGAGTGCTTTCATTTGGAGACAAAACGAATAAAAAAGTGGTTCCACGACAACACAGAATCAACTCGACACCTCTTGGAAAGTCATTAAAAACTATGAAAAAAATAATTGAAAAATATTTCTTAACCCAACCTCACGTAACCTGTTTAACCAATTTTTTGTAAATTTTTTTCACCACTTTTAATGACTTTTCAGGCTGGTTTTGAGTTGACTTCATTTTGAGTTTTCCGGTCACTCAAAATATTTACGTCTTCTTTTTTAACTCTCGACAGGCCAAGATGCCAAACATAACGTCCGTAACCATGTGGGTCGACCGATGACCACGTGTATTTTTCTGTCTTATGTGCATTTAAACTATAGAAATCCCTTTTTTGTTGTTGTTTGTCCATTTACTGGGCAAGTAATATTACCTATATTTGACAAAATTATTTTCCCTGCGATCAACGATTTTTTCACATTTTTTAAACGGCACATTATGTATTAATCCCTTGCGCAAGAATTCCTAAAATAAAACAAATATATTTCATGTATTTAAGTAGATATCATCTCGTTCCAGACCCCACTGAGCCTGGGATCTCATTGCCTCGCAAACTCTGGACTGCCATCAATAGGATAAGGTGCTCCCATAGCCGTTGTGCCCAGATGATGCACAGATGGGGCCTTAAAGAGTCGGCGATGTGTGAATGCGGTGCGGTGCGGACCACCGAACATGTGGTCAACGAATGCCCGCTCCATGCATTCCCCGGCTGGATTGATGAGGTCCACAGGGCAACGCCTGAGGCCCTAGACTGGCTCGCAGACCTAGATGTCCCCCTCTGACCCCCTACCATACGAAAGAAGAAGGAGAAGTAGATATTAGAAGAATAGTCATTTTGGGGATTACCTCAGCCCCAGTTGGCTGTGGGAGAGTTAAATTCGTAAATAATTGCACTTATTACAAAAAAATTTAAAAACCCTTTTTTTTAAATTAGATGTTTCTGGTATTATTTCATATGATTCGTGAATAAACTATTTAACGAGGTGAAAAAGTTTCGTTAAATTCTAGACGAAAACAGTAGGGTAAATTTTATTGTTCGGAAAATTTCAGATACGGCAAACAGATTTTCAAACCCATAGTTAATATAATAATATAATATATCTTCAGTATCATTTTTTAAGATCTCTTCAAAACATGCGTTTTTTAACATTTCCAAAGTTGAAACTAAAGGAATCATCGAAACAGAATCCTCAAGACTTCTTCTAAACAGAATAATAATAAGACAAATGCTTACAATATGTATTTGCAATATTTGCATGGCCAATAAAATTATAGGAACCCGACCCCCACTCGCATAACCTTGTTATATCGAATAAGTTGGGTTTTTTGTGTCACGTTAAATAGATAAGAGACATCGCCTGGTTATTAAGTTTAGCAACTCGTACCGCCCTCTGTTGGAATTGGGAGATAACCCTCTTCGGAGTTAACAAAGTTAAAGTTTAATACATCAGCCCAATTGAACATAAAAGTTACAATAAACACGGGTTAGGAGCAAACTTCTTTATGGTTCAACCTTTTTCAATATTCAAAAAACACTAACAGCGAGTTAAATGTATTTAAAATGGAGATAAAAGCTCAAGTCTTTAACTTTTTAATAAATTACTGAGTGTCGTACTGCGGAGTGAGACCGCGCCATATCCTTATTTTTAAGCCCCCGCATTCCGAAATTCTACAGATTTACAGCACTTTTGAACACTTTTAAGTTTATAGTATATTTTTGAAGAAAATATATCTATACATTTGTAGAGCCGAAATGGTATTTATATGAAAATCCCTCGATAGAAAAAAAATCAAAATAATTTCCAAAAATTATAAAAAACACATTTTGTTCTGTTAATGAATATTTTAAAGTAATGAATTTAAATCGTTACATATTTTTCGACCGCAATACGCAGTTGGCCAAGTTGGTCCTCCGAAATTATAATTACGTAATATTATAATTTTTTCTTCAATATTATTTTCCAATTTCAAGCATAACATCAACTTCAAAAATACCTTTAATAAGTTGGTATAGATATCGAATGAATTTATTTCCAGTACCGTTTTTTGTACTTATAAGTGGGTATGAATAGTATATAGAAAAGTAGTTTAATCGTTTAATTTAATTTGAATGAAAATATTTATTTAAAAGTCATAGAATGGCTTTTAAATTCAAGTGATAGGTACATGAGATTATAAATATACAATGGTACAGAGTAGAGTATCAGTTTACAATAATAACAAAATAAGAATGTACATTTCATAATGTATGTGTGATAAAAGCAAGTGTTTAAGTATAGGATATTATTATGTGTTACTTAACTACTGTTACTATACTAATAAAAAAGAATATCAATGTTATAATAACAGAGAACATATTATAAGTAGGATTATTTAAAATAAAAAATATGTAAACTAAAGGGACTTATTAGAAAAGTTGTCAAAAGTATTTCTTCTGTTAAGCGTGCCGTATCAGGTCCCCCCGACGTTGGCGATCTCTCTTGAAAATGTCTCTCTGTCTTGCGCTGCCCGGAATAGCTCCTCCACACTTCTAATGCTGATCCACTCTCGTATATTTCGCAGCCAAGACATTTGTCTCCTACCAGGCCCTCGACGACCCTCTATCACGCCTTTCAATATTAAATGGAGCAAGTGATACTTCTCCCCTCGAAGTATGTATATGACCCAGATATGAAATTTTCCTGATTTTTATTAATGTGAGCAGTTCTCTATCTGCTCTAGCCCGCCTGAGAATTTCTGTGTCGGTGATCATGTCGGTTCATGGGACCTTGAGCATTCTCCGGTGAAGCCACATTTCAAAAGCCTCTAACCTGTTCATGGTATTTACTTTCAAGGTCCATGTTTCACATCCATGCAGCAAGACCGACCACACAAAACATTTTAGTATTCTCTGCCTTAGTTTTAAGCTATTTATATTTTATTTCAACAGTATTTAAGGACACTAATCTTCACTCATCATCGCGCAGCAGAAACACTGTCGGCACCACTGTCACTCCGCTCCGCATCGACCTCTGCTACGTAGCATCAATAAAGACTGACTCATACATCGACTGACGACTTTCATTTCTCTCTACCGATACGGACCACTCCCTCAACTGGTGACCCCGACGTGATGTGAACACGTAACCTTCTGATGTGAACATGCAGCACGCAACATCCTGACAAGAGTGTTACCACGACGCACCGGTAACACCGCAAAAACGAGGGAATCGGTAGAGACGCATCAGCATGAACACACCGACCAGCATCTACCCGGCTTTCCTGCAAACCCTGGCCTCATCTTTTACGCGATACTTCGCATCGCTGGGGAAGGAGTCTGTGGCGACGCATTAACTTCGCCATGAAAAGAGGATTCGAGAAGCATCTCCTAATATTCGCGCGGCGCGGCCAACCCACTTGCCTAGGTACCTACATATGCCGCCCGCGATGTACTTTCTCGCCTGCCGTGCCGGCTGGATGATAATAATATCGCCACCGCCTAGAAAGGTCTGGAATTTATAAGCCGCCTGAATATGCGGCACCGGGTATGATCGAGTACCTTCCAGTGTGCACATTGCCGGCGAATGGAACATTACTCCACCGGTCGCGCCGGTATATATTAAGCGACTAAACTCGGTGCTAGCTCAGTCAGTATCAGTTCAACAGTCGGTCAATATCTCAACAAGTAACAGATCGCACAAGTGCTCCTGCATGGCACACATCCAGGGCAGCTTCCCGAGGTCCACCACCACGTCTCAGCTACAAGGCCCATCGTGTCTTCAGCTCCTGAGAACAGCTCCATCCCGCGACTTATAAGGTTTGACGCACCTTCAGTCCAGGAATCAGCTCACCACTTCATGGCACCCCGAAGCCCACCGTGCTTCGCTGCCATGGAAACACGCTCCGCCTCGCCAGGACTACCTGCTGGTGGCTCAGCACACCGAGCCACTCACCGTTCATCTCCGCGATTCAAAGCATCGAGCAACGGCCTGGAAGATAGGTCATCTCCACCGCCATGGTGTCGAGCAACTCGCTGACCTTCACCGCACCATCTCCATCACACCGGACGCATGCAGCATCTCATCACGGCCCCCTGCATACATCATGTTACTGCTTCACCGACCCTCGCTACGTAGCCCAATAAACGACTGACTCATACTTCGACTTGACGCCTTTTATTTCTCGTTCCGTCTCCCGCTCCCTCAGAGTAATTTTGTCTCGAGTGTATTGCTTCCTTCAAAGTTATCTTTGTTTGGAATTACTAGGCAGGTATTGTTAATTAGCTAATTGTTTCAGGGCTGTCAGTTAAAGATTTAATAATAGTATATTAAACCACTATATTATACACAATATCTACATGTTTCGATAACAATGTTATCTTCATCAGGTTATGTCAATATAAAGAAAAATAAATGACAAACAAGTATAGACAAATTAGAATAAACTGTAACATAGACAAAATATTAAAAAGTAGAGGTGATTAATTACTTACAAATCATAAAAATAGTTATACAAAATTAAATATAAAAATTATTTAAGGAAAAATAAAATTGCATTTAGATAATAAAAAATTTTAAAAAATTTTTAAGAAAAAATAATTAAAATAATTAGTCTAAATCAAAAAATCAATAATTATAATTAGTTGTAAGTATTAATAAGAAAATAAATTTAAAAGATGGCAATTTTTAAAAATGTTTGGTTATTTATAATATTTAATTTACTATTAATGCTTTTTCTAATTTCTAAAATTTTTAAATTATCCAATTGTATGCCCGTAGTGTTAGTTTGTAAAATTTTAAGACCTGTATTAATATTAAAAGAATGACTTGTTTCCAAAATATGGTTGGCAAATTCAGAATAATTATTATTATTTAAACATCTTATATGTTCCTTAACTCTAATGTTAAAATTTCTAGAAGTTTTTCCAATATAAAAAAAAGTTATAATCATTACAAATTAATTTATAAACCCCAGATTTGTTCAAAAAATCACATTTATCCTTATTATTTAATATATAATTTTTTAATTTGTTATTTGTATAAAAAGCTGGCTGTACATTATTTGGCATGTTTTTAATTATTAAATTTGAAATGTTATTATTTAAAAATAATAATTTAATAATAGTTTTAATTTAAGGAAAAACACTTTTTTTATAAAATAATACATTTAATAGCTATCACTCTTCAGTCTGATAGTAAAGATATCTAAAGGAATCTATAGTAAAATATGACAAGGAATCAATGCAGACGAATAAGTATGTTTTGTACCTTTGTTAGTCTGCATTAAATTCACTCTGCGCACCCTTTCGGGAACACCTGGTAAAATTTTGTGTAAGGGGTGTATCGTATTTTCCCTTAATCCAGTGCATATTGCATATAAGTTTGCCCGGGCTCAACTGTCATGGAATCATTATAAGCATGTATTTTTTCGATTTTTAATTGAAAAATTTTACTAGGAATATTTTGAAGCTAGAGCTATTTTGAAAATATATTTTGAAATTTATTTAGCCGGTTTATTATGCCAGATTTAAATGTAACTAAAATCTCAGTATTATTTGTTACGACAAAATGTTAAAAAAAGTATTTTCTAAATCTGCGCTTCCGCCTCACAAAATGAATCCACCAAAAAGATAAGTTGGGGTGAAGTGGCCAGCGTATGATAAACATCCCTCTCCTCTCAACACGCCTTTATCAGGTGCCTTGTGCAGCCTCGTACAACCAACCAACCCCTAAAATAGGGAATATGGTTTGTTTGTGTTTATTTGCCAAATTTCTTTAAATTTATTTTATTAATATTATTTTGAATCAAGAATTTCCTTTTTTTTTCAGTCGATTGATTTTTTATCTTAAATCTCCAATGTACTTAGTTGCTCTTCAACAGAAACTACTTCCAATTTATAGTCTTAACGGAGAAGTCTATATTTCGCGTTAATACGTTGTAGAATACGATTTAAATAAACATATCCGTTGAAGAAAAAGATAATAATCGAATCTAATATAAACACTAATAATCTACCCACTAGTAATCTTCTTCAATGATATATTACGTAGATAGGAATAACCTTCAAAGAGTTATACATTCGATTCATAAGGAAAATAAGTGGAAAAGAGTTGTAGAAAATCCTTGGAAATTTTTTTTGAGAGTAAAAAAGTAAAACGAGTTTTAGACTTCTCAAAAATCATATTAACACATTGATTTGATTTATATTCTGTTGTAATTCCGGGCAATCTCAAACTCTTTAAATAAAACACAACAAAACAATTTAAACTTTATTTTGTGATAGATTACAATTAGCTCGTATGGCTTTATTAGCTGGCGGTAGAAATAATTCTGGGCCCTGACCTTGAGGTTGCCATCATATTATTAGCTACGTGACATCTACTGGTAACCTCTTAAACTAATATCTAGCACCATCTATGAGTGAACTCTTAAATTCATAACATGGTCTTGGAGATGTTAAAAATAGAGCAATCACTTTTTATATGTGAAAGTAGGTAGAATGCAAAAACTATTACATTTTTCATATTAAATACCTTTCCACCTTGCAATTCTATATCTTCAACTATTATAAATTTGAAATGTTTTAGGCCAGGACGGGGTGTAAATCTTGATGAAAATGAAATCATGTTTCACAATATTGTAAAGATTCAATCGGTTTCAGTTCCAAAAATATAATTCTTTGCTATCCATTAATCTCTCCGTTTCCACGCTTTCTTGTAAACTCCTTAAACAGGCGGAAATCTGATACAAAAATGTAAGAGAGATAATAAAAAAAATATTGAAATAAAAAATAACATTGCTTTTAAAAAATGTTCTGCCTAAAACGAATTGGGTGAGAAAACCGGATATCCTATTTCCTCTTCGCTTCCTACCCCACCTCCTCACCTAAAACAGATTGTATCGTGCAATCTTTTTTGTTTCTGTAAATCCATAAATCTTTAGCAAACCTAACAACCCCCTTCCTCGGGTCCAGAAACCCAACCCTTAGGAGGCCAGTCGGATATCCCACAAGTTAAACAATCAAAAGGGGGTATAGCATACTGCAGTGCTCTAAAACCTACCATGATTCTTTTATAAAAAATTCAATAAAGGCTGTCTATTTGAAAAACTAATATTCTGAATATTAAGTATATAGTTCTCCTTGGATAGGGTTTATATATTCGATTGTTATTTTAAAGGTTATTATTGTTACTTTCATTATTTTAAATGATTTAATTAAAATTATATTAAGAAAGACAAACGTGCACAAGTTACGAAAAACTCGACAATTTTTTAATTCTTCTTTCTATTTTTGACACCTCATAAGAGCGCCACTGTCTGTACAGTGTAAATACAGGGGAACTATGTCGCCACCCGGTTGGAGATCGTTGTGAGGCGGGTTAAGATGGGGTGTCGGAAGGGATTTATTAATTCGGGACTTGAAGAGGACCGGATTACATGAAGGAGTAAAAATAGATAACCTAACATCTTAATCGAAAAATCGAAAAATGTTGTTTGCGCAATGACGGAGGAATTAGCTAACAGTGGTAGACATTCCCATAAGCCGTCCTAATGAAAACCATAATTCAGAATAGAAACACGTGATTAAAAATACCCTTCTTGGCATTTGATGATACGATCTATATAGTCAGGTCTTTCCTTCTGGAAAAAACTACCACCACGATAAGCGAAAAATATTTACATATTTGGTAAAAATTTTAAACCATGACACCGGAGTGGGAACCTGTCGCTTTGGAGCACTCGATCAACTAACCGATTTTGTGACCTCATATTCGCACATTACATAGGTAGTGTATAATGTCCTCTACACTATGTGATTTCACCTGCGTTGTAGTAGACCATTAATATTAATAAAAGCCTATTGTATAACGCTTGCATTGTTGGCAAATTATACAAAGGAAACTGATACGTTACACTGGGGTAAAGTTTATATTTCCTGTGTAGCACAAATTAATTTGACGTAGGTATAAACGTTGAGGGGCCTCTTTGTGTTTGAATTCTGCATTTATTCGATGGTCCATATAAAAAAAAAATCATTCTCGTACCAACTTGAAGTAATTTTTTTTCGAACAAATCACGCCTTGTTTCCAACGGTAACAGAATAAATTAAATTCGACACTTCCTTTAAAAATTTATTAAAAAAAAGAAAAAAATTTGGTTGCGTTAGGTTAGGTTATGGGCTATTTAAAAAAAATCATAGCTTTTAATAACCTTTCCATGAGGTTTCGAGTTAAGTTGGATCTGAGTTGCCATGAAACGAAATGATTGTGATAATTGCGGTAAACTTCCACAACTTTGGTCAACCTAAGAAGTCCAATAATATTTTATCACCTTGTGAGGCGTATTTAATTGATTTTTTAAATTTAATATCATTTTCAGATTAATTTTATTTTTCTGCAAGTACTTAGCCGACTTAAGTTTTTATTATTTGTGTCAATTGTTTTGCCATTCAAGACCATTATCTTACTGTGGTTATGCCACATTGAAAAGACTTATGTTTATGATTTTTTTTATCTCTGCCTTGGGACATCGCTTTTAACCACTCTGTAATTATGACCTAACTTTTTATATACCTAAGTATATTTTATACGGGTAAAATATGTACAAATATATTAAATACTGCAAGTAAAACAAATCTTGGCCTTTGAAGTTATGGAGTTTTCTTTTTATAATACCATAAAAAATACATTATCAGGCGTAAAAACGGTTTTAAAGTTCAAAACTACTGACGAACCCCTTTTCGGTTATTTTTTAGTGTAATGGGGCTATAATTTTTTTTAATTATTGTTAAGCCGTCTGTGTCAAGATAAAAAAAATCGAGTGCAGTTTACACGCGATAGAAGCTTACCAAAACAATCTCAACCAATACCTACTTGAAAAGTGAGGTATAACAACCCATACTTGATAATCAAAGCGACCAAAGAGCGTAGACCAGCCTAATTTCTGTTTCATATCTCAACCAATAAGAGCCTTTAAAAGTGACATCATAATCAAAGCCGTCAATGAGCGAAGTTGATGAGTCGCAGGTGCAGTAATCGTCATCAATCGACAGGTCAGCGCTCATTGGCCGCTTTGTTTTTTTACGGATCGTCGGTGTACAATCCGTAAATTCGCGCCTCGCCGAACGCGTCCCATAGCGCAGCGAAATCCAGCGGATAGAGGTTCGAATCCTACGAAATCCAAAAAAAAACATTTTAGTTTTTGTCAATCAATATCAAATCTTCAAACCATTTTAAAATAAAAGGCAAAAGGAAGCGACATCTAGCAACTTTCTAGTTTCACTTCTATCGCGTGTGAATTACACACTCTAATTTTTTTTTTAAATGTTTGCTTGCTTCCTCTAACATTCGTATTTATGTATCTCCCTTTCAAGCAGTCTTCAGTAAACTTCTTCTCATTTTTGAATGCTACGTATGTATTCTTAGAATTATATTGACAAGGAATACCTAGAAAATCAAGACAGCGGAAACAATATTTTCTAAAAACGTGAAGGGGAAGTTTGTTCGACACGTCCTGAAAGTACAAAAGAAAAATGAAGAAACGCTGAAATGTTAAGTGGGTTGACTCTGCTTAAACTAGTGGGCTGACCGCGGTGCTCGGAAACTTTCCCAACTTACGCAGATGCTGGCAGGCTTTAAACTTTGTAACCTCTCGTTAAAAAAGACGACGCGGAGGTATTATAAGAGATTTTCCACTTCCTAAGTTGGTTGCGTAAAGATGAGGAACAAACGTCCGGGGCACGTGGCAGGAAATTCAATCGCGCGGTTTCGATTGCAGCGCGCTTCCAATGAGAAATCGTCGCTGGTTATGAAAACACCATGTCGGGAATTTTCTTGAAGTGTGTGGGTATTGCATTTTCTTGATAATTGGTTTGAATCCGGGAGAAACTGCCCCGTGCTAAGCGGGAAATTATTATACGACATCCACGTGCACTATTATATATTTTCATTATTACCGTGTAACAGTTTCAACAGTCCTGAGTCAGTTGGACTATGATGTCTCCACGTGGGGCAAGTCGTAAGGAGTCAGAAAGAAAAGGTGCAATGGAAGAGAAGGGTTGGTAAGTTTGTGGTTCTTCAAATCTAGTCATCCATTGTTCTTAAACCAGGACGATATTTACAATAAATCACAACTAACTCTGTCAATACATGCTCATTTTTGAAATAAATAAATCATCTTATTAATTAGGCCCAGTCCGGTTTGTCTTTACATAAGTAAGGATTAGTAAAAATAAAGTGTTAATAAAAAATAAAACAAAAAAGAATTCACCCAAAAAGCAGTGAGCAAATAACGATACACCTAGAAAATAGTGAAGATATCATTGAAGAAGAAGATAATATCTACTATTAAATCTCACCTAAAATATGAAAAAGAATAAGACTCAGAAAAATAAAAAGTTAACTGTCGCAACTGGGACACGAACCCAAGATCTTACCGTCTTACCGCGACAAACTCCAACCACAACCAAATCGGCCATTGGGACATCTTACTTAGGCGGTCCCAATTACTAAACAATACTCGCGTAAATTTCGGTCAAAAAGACTAAGTCAATGTAATCAGCCGCCGCTACCCGAATTTCTACCGATTTCTTACACATCTTCCTTAAACACTTTAAGTTTTAAAACTCTAAAAAAATATTATGTTATTCTTGAAGATAATATCTAGACATTCCCCGCGCCGAAACGCAAATTATATAAAAATCCCTCGAGAGAAAAAATCCCAAAGTATGCTACAAAAATTATTTATAACACGTTTGTATTAATTATTTTACAAACTCAAAGTGTTTCTTTAAATGTTGTTTAAGACAACCCCCGCGAGATTTTTGCTCTATTTTAAAACGAGTCATGTTTTATTAAACATTTTCACAATTTTCAATTTTAAAATCCAGTGATCTTCAATTACGACAAGACATTAAAACAAATTAAAGACTTGGGCATCACTTTTCAATCTAATCTTTCATTTGTTAACCACATAACAGAAATCTCTAATAAGGCCTTAAAAATGTTGGGATTTATAACTAGGCTAACTAGAAATTTTAACAATATTAAGTGTATAAAACTGTTATATTTTGCATATGTTTGAAGTCAACTTGAATACAATTCTCCCGTCTGGAACCCATATTACAATATACATGTACAAGCTGTTGAAAGAATACAAAACAAATTCTTACGTTTTCTTAATTTTAAAATGGGTATTCCAGCAATTATGTTGAACTACAATACTATTTTGAATGATATGAATATGCTCAAATTGTCAGACAGAAGA
Source organism: Limnephilus marmoratus (assembly GCA_917880885.1). Classification (NCBI taxonomy): domain Eukaryota; kingdom Metazoa; phylum Arthropoda; class Insecta; order Trichoptera; family Limnephilidae; genus Limnephilus; species Limnephilus marmoratus. The sequence continues at coordinate 48,851,589 of OU862918.1, read as the reverse complement.
ACTTTCACTGACTTGGTATTTCTGTATAAAATTCTAAATGATTTAGTTGACAGTCCGATATTGCTCGAATTGATAAGCTTCCAGATTCCAGTACGTAATACTAGAAGTCAGGATTTATTTCAGTGCAGTAATTCTGGAACTAACTACCATATGTATTCCTCTTTGCCCAGAATACTAATGGAGGGAAACAATTATACCAAGTCAGTGGACATCTTCAATTTATCTTTAAACAAATATAAAATATTGTTACTAAGGCAGTTCAGTTATGTACAATAAATTCTGTGTATTTCTTACTATTCATATGTAAAAGCCCCGAAAAAGGGCGTTAATAAAAAAAAATAAAAATAAAAAAAAAATAAAAATAAAATAAAATTAAAAAAAAAAAATCACATCGATTTTATCGCTTGAAATATTAGCGCACCTCTAACATTCGTAATTCCATGTTTCTCTAACTTCTTCTTTTTGAGCGAGGTTACGGCGCCTTCGGGTGTCATTTTTAACATTTTATACGAATTAAACTAGTCCAAACGAGAGCTCATACTGACATAATCGACGTTCGTCCTCTTTCTTCTCACGCATTTTGTTTACAAACTATAAAACAGAAGATACCAGAACAATGACGTCACGAACAATCTCTCGCTAGGAATATTATAAGCAGGTACCGATACCTTTTTTTTATTTTTCTGCGACTTGTTATTTTTCATATTTAAGTTTAGATTTATTATAATTATCTTCTTATTCAATGATACATAATATTGATGGGTAAACCTTCAAAAGTTATTCAAGAGTTATTCCAATAAAAATTTAATGGTAAACGTACTAAATGTATTGGAATTAAAATTTTATAAATGGGCACAGTCTCGAATTGCGTAGTTCCAAGGACATTATATAATCTGCCCTCTATGAATTTTCAAGTTTAAGTTTATTGAGGTAATTTATTAAAAAAAGAGTGCTGCCGTCAAGTTGTCTTTTTATCGGCAGTAGTTTTTTGGTAGCTAATATAATGTTATAAGAGATCAATATCTTTATTACACTTTTAACTTTAGTACCTTTACTCCTTTTAGGATTTTCTTGCCGTAATGAATTTTGTCCTAACTTACTAAATTAAAATTAAAAAATTGGAAAATAATTGACAAGATACTTGCCACAAAAAAAAACGTGCCACAAATTATACATAACTAGCTGGGACTCGGCATGCGTTGCTATGCCATTTAATAAAGAAATTGTTTCTCCCTGCGTGTCCTTTCCCATTCGTCCCATTCCCCTTCCGCCCCCCCCCTTATTCCTCTCCCGCGTCCTATTCCCCTATCGCGTTTCCATTCCGCCTCTTCCACCTTCCCTTTCCCCACTCCACTCCCCCCTTCCCCCGTCCCACAAACCACCTTCCCGAGTTCCATAAATTAATTCCCGGTACATTTAGTTTTCAAACAGCTCGCGTACCACCTTTCGCAATTTTTTTATACATATTCAATAATGCCAGAGCTCACCAGTAGTTTTATACAAACCTTGTCCTGACAATAACGAACACAACAAAAAAAGAATTATCGTATTTGGTGCAGTCGTTCGGAAGTTATGCACAAGTTATGCGCGTACATACATTTCGGCGATTCATTTTTATTTATATAGATAGATAGATAGATAGATAGATAGATAGATAGATAGATAGATAGATAGATAGAAGATAGAAGATAGATAGATAGATTTTAAATGAATAAATTATGAAATTACACAAATTAATTAAATCAAATTTTCTTCCGCGATCTCCGGATTGCTAGGACCTTATCCCTCAACCACGGAATCAGTTACGACTCACTTAATCGTGTCACGTCTTCCTCGAATATCCTCGACTTCTTTTATTATTCACTTCCGCGTAATATTTTCAATTCTTCCACAATAACGTTAGAGATTTCGAATACCTATAATATTTACATAATATTTGTGGTGTTCTGTTGTTTCTTCCAATGAATAATACTTCTAAAATGATCGGGGTTTCAATGATACTCACTTCGACAGGTTATGAGTCGTGTTTATTTATCGTCTTGTCAACAATGAATATCTAATTGTTAACAATGAAGATCTAACTGAACTAAACAGCCGTTCTAATGGATGCTCTGAGTTTTTTATCTGCTCGTAACTCAACGTGCCCAGCTATCGGCAACTCAAGGTGATCGGACTTCATCGGTTATTTCCGTAATCGTTCGTACATTTATTCAAAAATTCATTCTTTCATTCATTCATTCATTCATTCATGATTCATTCATTCTCAATTCATTCATTCATTCATCATTCATTCATTCATTTATTCAAAAATTCATTCTTCATTCTTTCATTCATTCATTCATGATTCATTAATTCTCAATTCATACATTCATTCATGATTCATTCATACTCAATTCATTCATTCATTCATCATTCATTCATTAATTCATTTATTTATCATTCATTCATTAATTAATCATTCATTTATTCATTCATTCATGCATTGATTCATTCATTCATTCATTTCCCGGCATGAGTTGCCTTCCCTCTCCCCACTCCCCTCGCCCGCATCCCCCGTCCCGTGACCCCCCCTCGCGGGTTCTCCTATCCCCTCCCCCCTCCCGGGTTCCCCTCCCACTCCCCTCTCCCGCGAATACATCAAATCCCCAAAGTTTCATCGCAATCGGATGAACGGTTTAGCAACGCAGAGCGGAAATACATCAAACCCAGAAACAAAAAACGAACAGGCAACAGTCTCTCCAACAGTCCAACTTTACTGGCATTTGTTCTAACATCTAACGATTACATATAACAACCTATTCTAACGACATCTATTGAAAGGCATTTAAACTACATAATATTCATAGACCCCAAAAAATCTTTCTTGCAAATACTCATACGGGAGGTGGAAAGATAGACGTTAATAATTTTTGTTTCTTATCATACGAAAAATTTCGGGTGATAACAAAGTCGGTGAACTTCTACTCCCTGCATCTTTAACAAGTTTTATAATTATTATAAAGTTTAAACTAGCTTGGAGTGTTTAACAATATAATATAATTATGTAGGTATATTGCCATTAAGTTTTCAGGTTGATCCGACTAAGTTAGTTACTATCGCTTTAATATGCAAACAGATTGCCTTAATTGAGACTCTCAATCGATTAAAACACGATGAAGTGTGGTGTGTAAGGCTTTTATCAAAGTATTACCCAGACCCTGTTTATTTTCCGATATAGAACTACTTCCGTTTCCAAAACACGCCATTAACGGAGAATACCCATCTTAATTTTCCCTTCGATGGAGACCTGCGGGAGGATTTTATGGTCCTCATTCTCAGCCGGGAGTGAGAACTTATGGCGAGTATAACGGGGCCTTCCAATTTCAGGACCTCTCACTTCCCAAAATAACTACCCAGAAACTTATTACACGGAATAGGGGGAATAATAACTCAACACATTGAGAAGGTAATATTACTTTTTTGTTTCGGCGTGAAAGATTAAAGGAGTGTTAGGAACTTGTTTTATTCCCTGTAACACTGAAACTTTATAATATTTATATCTTTGAAACTGTTAAAATCATGTCCACTGTTGTAAATTTTATAGATGCTTATAAGAATTGTTTTCTTGAAAGAAACAATCAGCTTTCCTAATTCGATTGGATTCGTAATTTCGATTGGATATATATAAAAAAACTGAATTACCTATGTACTTTAAAAAAATGGTTAAATTCTGGGTTACAGGTGATATTATGTTTTATTGGTGACCGGATAACTTAGAATGAAATCAACTCAGAACCTCCTTTGAAAAGTCGTCAAAAGTGATGAAAAAATGGAGTTTAATAGGTTACGTTATGTTAGGATTATGGGCTATTTCAAAATATCTTTTTTCGTGGCCATTAACCAGCCAGCAGCCGAAAATCCATATTTCGGAGAAAGATGTTCTTACTATCGTACAGGGCGATTCCAATGAGAAAGATTAATTATTCTCCATACCAGCTTTATAAAATTATAACTCAAAATCTTTAAGTAAGTATAAATTTGCTTTTATTTATACTTACATCCAAAAATGCCGAAAGGCGTGATGATAAAAGTATTAAAATAATGTATTTTTTGTAATTATTTTTTGATAATAAGTATTTTATCATTTTTCAATAAGCAAAAAAAGAATGTAAAAAAATCTTAAATATATTATTTTTTAAATAAGTGTTCAAATATAGATTTTATTCGAACTAAAATTATAATTTTGAAACATGTTTTACTAGATAATGTATTGATTTACAATAATGTATGACTATATGGTATGAAATATGTCTTGTTAAATAAGATTTTTCGTTTGAAAATTTAACAAATCTGCCAACGACCTATGTTATAACGTTATTGTACTAAAAATATTTTTTTCTCAAAATTTAAAACATGCGTTTACCAGACAAAAGAAAAATCTTTCGAAATCAATTAATATTTTTTTGTGGAAAAGAGTCAATACGTCTAAAATCTGATTTTAAAATGACATATTTCCGATTTTCTCTGGTTATATATTATATCCTCCTTATGACTTTTAGAAGGGGTGTTGAGTTGACTTGTTTCTGATTTGGCATGGAACCGTTTTATTATGCCTTTAATCTAATAATAAAGTAAAGTGAAGAGGAATATAGGATAAAGACAGACGATGCTTTCGGTACCTTCTATACTCTTGCATTAATTTGTGATCGTTCGCATTATTTCGGTTCAATTTTACTGTAGGTTATAATTATAGTCGATATTGTGAAGTTATGTGGTTTAAATTTTTAGCACATAAAGGTACGTAGGTATTCTGCAAGCGGGCAAAGGAAAAAAACGGATTTTCGGGATTGTTTCGAAGGTATATGGTATATTTTTATATAATTGATAAGCTCAGTCTAGGTTATAATTCAAAAATACTTTTTTTTTTTCAATTTTTGCAAAATCTCTTTGTGGCATCATTTTTAATTGAACAAAAACAAATAACTTTGTAAAACACGATTTATTTTAGGTATTAATCAAAACTATCAACCTGATTCAAATCCAATCGTTTCTTCGTCGGGATAAAATTTTATAGTTGGTTTTGAAACATGTTAATAATTTTGATTAAATAAGTTTTACAAAATGATTTGTTTTCGTTAAAATAAAAGGATTTGATCAAAAACTAAACATCGTGTTTGAAGAGAGTTGAAGTTGTGAAATTTATGGAAACGGTGTTATTTGCAAAATGCAAGTTAAATTTATAATTTATGTGTTTAAATTTGCTGATCCACGGAGAGCAGAATAATTATGCATATATTTAAATTAACAATTAAGATCAAAATAAACTTATTACCTATTAATATAACTATTGAATAAACGATGGATGCATTAAATTGACTAATAAATTTGAAAAGAAACGAACGAAGCCATTTCGTACTGAATTTCATATCCTATTTTACTTCTATCTTATAGAATATTTCTTCTTTTATCTTGTAGAATATTTCTTCTTCAATATTTCATTAATCTTTCTCGTTTTTTCGAATACAAATAACACTAGTGAGACGATGTCCCAACAGGGTGAAATCAAATAAAAACTTTAAAAAAACGTGGAAAGTAGTCTAACCCCTCCAAATTTTCGCGAATATTCGATTATGATGTCTCAAACAAAATGACATTTTACGAAAACTTTGTGTTGTTACCGCTTCACAATTAAAGCTCTATAAATGAAACATTTCTGAACGTAGCCGAAAAGTAAAAACTGTTTTAGAAAGATTACAAAATAAGCTTTCGAATTATTATATTACAAATAAATATTAACATTTGTGAATATTAAAATTTAGAATACAAACATTAAAAAAAATGTAAAAATGACTCACATGATGTTTTTATGTGAAAACGACAATACTTATTCTATTGTATAAATGTATAATAAACACTTTTGTCATCTCACTTTTTTATCATTTCATAAAAAAATATTTAATAAAAATTAACAATGTCGAGCGGCCCGGCAATTTTTACCCGGCAATTTGGCGGGAAAAAATATGTGTCAACCGCGCCACTGACAGAATATTCTTCTTATGTATTTCTATGGACGATTTGAATAGGATGTACAGCTTGATCTACTATCGACCGTTTACTTTTTGTTTTAGGGATGTCACTAAAAGAATAACGGAGTTAGAACGATTTCTATGGAGACACACGCGTTGACGTATAGGCACGCTTATTGTACTAGACTGCTGTCGTATTTCTCACGCATATATCTGCGACTTAAAAAAATAGCACTCATGACAATATATGAAAATACAGTTTTAATACTTAACGACCAATCTATGCTTATATCCATTTTGATGCACTTAGGTAAGAATATAAGGGATAGCTACTTCGTGAACATAATTAATTTAGAACTTCGTCCACTCAGAATTAAAAACAAATTCAAAACTCCTTACCCGCAATGTAAATATTCTGATCAATTTACGAGTAGATCAACTTTCTGCTACCTTAATGACGATTTTTTTTCCGTGGGGGAGTTCCTTATGGAAATTCCAGGGTGGCATAAATAAAGGTGAGACAAGCTCTGGCCGACAGTGCCGCAGAGGAAAAACTTTCAATCCGCTCCTACGGGCTCACAACTTTTCAAGAGATTTATGATACAAACTTCACCTCTCCAAGTGTTCTGTGCTCCTAGTCAAACGTAATAAGAAAGAAGGGGTTGCAGCCCTTTGGAAATTTACACCTTCCCTGGGACCGAAGGGTAACTAACAATAAACAATACCAGGGAAAAGGTTGTGCGGACATTATAAGGTAGAGGGAGCAAACATCTAAAGAGTACAAATCTAATCAAGAACGATCTGAGCCGTGACTTCTACCTGCTGACCCGGCTATTTTATAAGTCCGAATCTCGTAGGGCCTCCTTTCAAAGTGTGTTCTATTCCCCAAAGGTTATTTTATATTCAAAGAATTACCTACCTTTTCTAGGATAAGATCTTTATATTTAATTTATATTCTTTTGAATGCATTGGAATAATTTATTTCTGGTCTTTGGGAATCAAGAGATTAACTTTTGGCTTGACTTGTTTTCACGATGGCACTTCTATTTGTGATTTTATTAAAACCATGAAAACATTATTATATATAAATTGTAAGGTAGAAATCAGGTTGAATCCGTATTCAAAGGCCGATCTTTTGTCTGGATTAGGGAAACTTTTTGGAAAATAATTATTTTCTCGCACCTGATTTCTTATATATTTTATAAGTGGTTAAGTTCTGCATACCTACCGCATTAATTTGATTATTAAAATTTGGCAAAAGCTCTTAAAGGATACTTTCTCAACAGCTCTATTAAACATTGACGAATTTAGCTGTCTTTCTTTGTAACTCTTATATATTCTTCAACTAACTGTATCAAGTATGTCTAGTCCGTTTAAAAATATACGTACTGTTCCTTTAAATTCGTGTTCTTGTGTAAAAATAATTATCTTTTAGTTGTACAATGTTGTCCTTCTCAAAATAAGTTTTATTAAACTCATTGGGTGTAATGTATTACAAATGTTATATAATAATTTTGTAATATATAATCACTAACAAAAAAATAAAACCTTATTCAACTTTGGGTCCATCCTGTAATTTATACATTATATTCTATACATTTCCAAAATCGACCCCAAATGTGATATTGTGGAATAACCAGTTTCCCACTGTTACCGTGCATAATACTGTACTGTAATTTATGGTGTAATAATGTATGTGGCCAGTTGTGAACCACACTTACGCATCTAGTGAAAACTTATTTATCACCGTTATGATTTTAAATGGGATGAAAACAAAAATAGCTAAATTAAAAATAGACAAACATCTACCAGATTTGACCTGTGAGAAAATGAGATAATATAATCTGTTTATGCAATTGTTCGTATCCTCCCCACTCTTGACTGCTTTAGTTTTCTGAAGGTTTCATTTCCACCGCGTATGAAGTGCACACTTTTTTAAAATTACTATACTCGATTCAAACAAAAATTTGAAACAGAAAAATCAGAAAAAGATTCGATCGCAACTAGGAATTGAACCAAGAACCTCAGCCTTACCTACGCTTTGCTCTTCCACTGAGCTAATTCAACCCTATCCCCATTAGTCATTATACAGGGTGTCCGGGGGTAAGGTGCATTAACTTCGGGAGGTGATTCTACATGATATTATAAGTAAAAAAGATAAATAACTTTTTTCTAAATTCCAAATTTTGTGGTAAAAAGATAAAAATAGACCAGCGTGAGCCGCCAGCTTTATTATTTTCCGCTGTTACGATAAGGGCCAGTCACAACCATGCATTGTTGCCACAATCGTGCCCGGCGGGCGCTCAGTAAGTAAGATCGTGCCTCAGACTAAGGATTTTTAGTAGGTACGTCTTTTTGTATGGGAAAAAAATGTTAGAATTTCGGAAAAAGTTCTTAATCTTTTTTTACTTCTACCATCATGTAGAATCACCTCCCGAAGTAAATGCACTTTACCCCCGGACAACCCTGTACATACTTCGACTAAGAACTATTATTTTTAAGGCATATTTTTATTTTTTAATCACTGAACTTTGCTAATGTGAAAAATATCTATATTACATCTTTAGCGAAATCAGGATCGGTAACAATGCATAAGTTCTCTCAAAAGGCACATAAAATCAAAATTATGATTTGGCAGCATCTTTTGGACCATGTTCGCAGCCATGACAGGAAATGTAGTAGAATCATAACTATAAATCACGAATATCACATGAACTCACTTTAGGGGTTAGATATTATTATAAGGGGAAATATATGGATCGCTTTGAATTTCAAATGAGATCAAATAAAATAACTCACTGCACTCGTGTGACCGTTGCACTTTTCTTGAATACTCTCGTCCAGAGGAAAAAATGAATTAAAACTACTCTAGCAAAATGCGACTCACTACTCAAAAAGTTAACATTAAAAAATTTGAGCGAATTTATTGGATGTTAAATTGGTTTAGCCCTTTAATCGACCTTTGAGTTTGTATCGAACTCATTGAAATTAAACATTGTAATGGTTGATTATACTCTTCGTGGAGGTATCTTTCGATTCGCTTGAAAATGTATTCCTTTATCGAAAATGTATTATTTGAATGGGAAGTCGAAATTTATGACCGTTCAACCATTAATCATATCGCGTTTTATGAAATGGAAATTGAACATTTTCAATGATATTTGACCGCCCTTTTAAAACCAAGTTAATAGAACATGATTTTACTGAATTGCGTGGTGTTTTATGACTAAAACCTGGATAGATGTTCATATAGGAGCATCGTCATATTCTTTTTGACAGGTAAGTGATATATATAACCACTGAAGCGTTTATATCCACATTTTGGCCAATTTACAAAACACCTTCGAGCGTTCGTAGTCCAAAATGTGACCAATTTGAAGAGATATTTTGAAACATTTATAGGAATTATTTCAAAAGTTTCCGCGCGTTTTAAACCTTGATTAATCACAAAGAAAACTTCGTATTTTTACTTTTAAATGAGGGGCGTCTTGCATCTCTTCTGAATTATTTGTTATTGAAATTTTGCGAACCGAAATAATTGAAATATTTTTCTTCCATATCGTTGATCACGTGTTACATATTAAAACATGGATGTTCGAATTAAAATTTATTTCTGAGTTTATCAACTAGGCTATAGACAACATATATAGAAGTCATAATGTTTAATAACCGTCAAACACGTAGGTACTACGTACACCAAATTTAAAATAAATAGTTCAAAGAACGCAATAAATTTAACGAGTTTATATTTTTTTTTTTAAATTATCGTAAGAACATGAGATGAACGATTATACATGCATATGTGCATTAAATGGCTCTCTAACACCATGAGCAGTTTGTATGTCTCTTTTTTAAAGTTCCGGGGTAAGAATTTTTTTATGAGGGCGGAAAATTTCCAAATCGAACACTCAGAAATCCCGGACGTTGGACGCGTATCTCAATTATTAATGTGAACGCTGGAGTGAATAATCGAGGGTCTTCGCCAAATGCATTGACTAAAGAAGAATACAAGACATATAATGTGTGTAAATTCAAATGGAATGGCGAAAAACGATTTCGGGCAAGTGGTACAAAGCGTTTTGTAAATGAGCTAGAAAAAAAGTTATTAAGTCAGTGGCGACAATGGTTTCCATTCAAATCTTCATGGAAGGCATTTAACGTGTGTATTATCTATTTAAATACATACGAGTACATATATATTACTAACTTAAATGTCGTTTTTTAGTAGTTGAAATTCGTATTAGTTTTTTGTGGCCTATGAATCTCGCACTAGAGTCCCAACTAATCTTAAGACCAGTGGGACTACGGCATCCCCAAATGGGTAAGTCGTATGGTTGAACGGAGTAGAGAGGGGAAGAAGATAGGTGGAAGAAGTTGGGATATCTGGCTCTTCAAATCTGGTCACCAAACACAACTTAAGTCGCTTTAAACAACGTTTCAATACTGAACGGTCTCTTACCAGAGCGGTACCGAGAGTATCTTCCACTGTGGAACGTGCCGCAAGAATACTACAATGTATTAAACTAATTCAATTTAATGTGAAATAACACAAATTAATGCAATTAAATTTATTAGCTCATTCTCGGGATTTTAACCCGCGACCTTTGACCTCGTGGTCGATGAAGCGATGAATTTCCTTAAATTAATTTTTTTTTCAGGTTCTCCATAAAACAGTTGTACATCAAATTATTTCAGAGAAGATTACAAAATTTAAGAGGAAAAAAAAGTCCAAGGGGGCAGTTTCACTATGTTGAGACGTATGTCAAAAGATAGTTACTGAACTCTCTACAGGTAACATTGAAGATGTCAATGCTCAATGCAGAATTGTTAAGCAGTTGAATTGCTCTGTTTAATGGGGCATTCTGAAAGGAAGAAGTTCTCGCTTTCGGAGCATAAAAAAGTGCGTGGGATCTCCCACGAGTATACGCGTTAGGGTATAGGCTATTCTCCTTCAACATAGGTGGATTCAGTACAGTACCGGAGATCAGCTTAAAAAAATGTTTCCCCAAAAATATTTTTCGGCAGGCTTCTAAGGTATTAAGATCGAGCATTCCTGTTAAGAACAACGATGGATACAGGAATGGGTAGTATGTATATTCCCTTATATACAGGAAACCTTTTTTGTACTCTTTCTATTTCTAGGATATGGTTTTTTTCAGAGGGGGCCCAAATAATGGAGCTGTATTCCAGGATGCTGCGGACAAGTGCTTCATATGTTCTTCGTATTGCAATTCCATTAGTAAATGATCTCGCATTACGAATAACAAAAAATACATTTAATCTAATCGTCTTATTTTATTTAAAATAACAATAACTTAACTTAATAATTAAATCGAGGAAAAATGAGCCAAAAAAACCAAAAATGAGCCAAAACATTTATTTCTTGAAAAGATGAATAAAAAGAGTCACGCAACTTGTTAAACCATTTTACTTTTAAAATATCTATTCAGACACGTTACCTACTAGTTTTAATAAAAAAGCATGTTCTTTGAAGTTCGGCCAAGTATCTAAATCAAATCGGATCCACACCTTTTATTGTTGGTCGATAAATATTTTATTGTGTGAAAAGGTCAAACAAATTTGAATGATTATTATCATTCTATTCCTCCCGTGAAGAAATAATCGAAATCCAATATACAAATAATACTGTGTGTGGAGAAAAACATTACTACGTTTCTTTGAAATCTCTGTAGGTATGTATTTTAAAATGTAACTTTGTAAGTCAACTGCAAAAAAAAAATTATTTCAAAGATCGGCTTATATGAAAAGGAACAGTAGTAGAGCATAAAGATGAACAGATTCGTAGATCGTTTTAAAATACCAATTTATTGTTTTCATTATAAGAATATATTTAAAAAAATTAATTAAAAATAAAGTTTAAAAATCATACTATATAAAGTTATTTTTTCAAAACTATCAGGAATATCCTCCTTAAAAAAGACTTAATCAAGATTTACATGGCTCTCTGCCAATCACTGTTAGAATACGGTATTATCGGATGGGGCAGTGCAAATAAAAACATACAAAAACCCACTAATTAAAACTCAAAAAGCCAAACGAAAATTATACTGAAAGTTCGTGCAAGAACTAGCACTGACGAAATCTTCAACAATCAATTAATCAACTACATTCTAAAACTGTACTCATTTACATTCATAAGTACAAAACCCAAGAAATAACAACTAACACGTACATTAGAAACACTACATCTCATGGTCAAAAACATATCCAACAAGTAACTACTAACAACATTTGGGCAAAAGAGCTTCTTATATTATGGCATTAAAGTCTACAATAAAATACCACTCTCACTCAAAAACCTCAATATTATAACATTTAAATCTCAAATAAAAAGCTGCATACTAAATATAGGGAGATCACAAATAGAAAATGTACTGTTATCTACAGACTAAAACCGAATCTAGAGAACTGAATTATTAAAAAAAAACAGTCTTATATACTTTATAAATATTTTTTTAAAATACTACATGATTTATGTTTATAACTAATTCATATTAATTTCTTATAATTAAATTATAATATGTAAATGAAATCCTCGGCACGGGAGATCCCAGTGAGGATATCATTATCTCTACATGTTACTAAGAAAGGAAGACAATAAATCATTATGATTATTATATTTATTGAAGTGAAAACTTCTTAAGCAATGTTGTGATTTGAAACTAGATGAAACGGAAACGATCGACAATAAAAAGATACAAACACAAAACTATAGGCTTTAGCCTGCGCGAGAATGAGATAGCAATAAAATATATTTATTTGTTTCACGGGTAATCGGTTCCAATCGTTCCAATATAATACGATATTTCCACGGTGCTACGCAAGTCTCCTGTGGTCTAGTGGTATAAAGCGCCTGACAAACCTCAGCGGCCAGACATTCAGAGAACCAAGGATCGAATCCAAAGAGTTAAACAAAAATTTGTTAAATCAATATCTGATCTTCAAACTACTTCAAAATGAACAGGCAAAAGAATGCGACTTCTAGCGACTACGAAGAAGAAAACACAAATACTAATAAGATGACCAAATGTATAGGAAATGATGCACTGGAATTAGACGATAAAAATATTGAATAAATCATCCTTCACGTTTTCGTTACTTGTTTTGGGGTGTTATGCCGTGTTGCGATACCATGTTGAAAGGCCGTGAAAATCTGAAAACGAATCATCATCCACGTTGATCAAAAAAGTGCTTCGTAGTCTCCCCACTCTTGTCTACTTTGGTTTTCTGAAGGTTTTACTTCTACCGCGTGTAAATTGCACACCTTGATTTTTATTTTATAGTTGTTTTTGTCGTGTGCAACGAAATATGTTATTAATGAATTATGATTTATGCTATTGTTGACTAGCTTATCATTGATGTTTGAACCACTTATCGACAGAAATTCAAACATCCTTTTTATTCATACCTTCGTGGTTGAGGGGATTCGGACCTGCGTCCTCCCGACCACGGAGGCCGTCAGTTCAAGTAAATCGAGTTTAAAAAATTTAGTCAAATTTAAAAGAAACAAATCAATGTTTAGCGGTCAATATCATCTGTTCGCAGTGTCTTTTAAAATGCGTTGAAGCGTCGTACCAAAAGTTTTTGAACACTGTAATTTTCGAAAAAAAATGAGGGTGTCGACTCACACCCGGTAGAAGTGAAACCTTCAGAAAACTTATGCAGGCACGAGTGGGGAGACTACGAAGTTCATTTCCATATTTTTGTTTTCGAATTCCAGTGCAACTTTTCCAATGCATTTGGTCATCTAATTAGTATTTGTGTTTTCTTCTTCGGAGTCGCTTTATTTTTATTTTATTTTGCCTGTTCATTTTGGAGTGGTTTGAAGATTGAACATTAATTTTATTAAAATAATATTTTTTCGCTTTCGTAGGATTCGACTCTTTAATGTCCGGCCGCTAAGGTCCGCCAGACACTTCATACCACTAGACTGAAAGAGACTTTCGTGGGACAGTGGATTTATCGTTTTATATTGGAACCGAGCACCCTTGAAATAAATAAATATTTTATTGCTATCTCATTCTCTCGCATGCTAAATGCTACAGATGTAGATGTTTGTCTATTTTTAGTGCCGCTCGCTTTTATTTCATCGAGTGTCAAATCACAACGGTGCTAAAGAAGTTTTTACTTGAAAAGTTTTTTAAGTGCTCAGATTGAAAATAATGTTTTTTTTGGTTCTCTGCGTGATGTCGATTGCACGTCGATACTGCAAGTTTCCGGACACCGTGCGTATAAGAGCTTTGCAACCCACACTGTCATACATAGGGATCTATCACAAAATTCAACATACATCAGCATCATTATGATCACGCTATAAACCAATAATTACCTCTTGAAACCCATTCTCCGGTACGTCACAAGTAGTCAGGCAAACCCCGGTTCCACTCGCACAGATAAAATCTGACCGGGAGTACCAGGAGCACATAATACATGGGAGTGAGGAGGGCAGCTGAAACCAGCTGACAAACTATTTTACTAGCGTAATAAACTTTTGTGTCTGGCAGCGTCAACAAACCCGCAGCGTCGAAATGACAACCATAACAGCCAACCTGACTCGGCGGATTTAATCCGTGACGTCACGAGCTGTCAAATTTTGCGCGCGAAACTGGTAACCGTGTGCGCTGCCGTTCGCGCCAAAACACTAGTCAGTCGCAAGTGTCGAACGCGGGGAATGTTCAATATACCCTAGAAAAATGTAATAAAGCAAGCATTTGTTAATTTCATTCTTTATTAATTGTGCAACCGATGCGAATTCTGACCATAGGCTATATATACACCTCTGCCATAGGTTAACCCAAGGGGTTTGCTACGTTTGGTGACTTAGCAGGGGTGCTCGGGTTCGGTGACCAGACAACTCAGAATGAAACCAACTTAGAAGCAACTCAGAAAGGTCATTAAGAGTGATGATAAAAAAATATAAAAATTGGTTAAATAGGTTAAGTTAGGTTAGGGTTACCGGCTATTTTAAAATTATTTTTTCATAGCTTTAATGACCTTTCTGAGGTGTTTCTGAGTTCATTTCATTCTGAATTGCCATGGAACCCTCGGGTTAATGGGGTAAGGTTTGTTCGGGTCTTGGCGACCGGCCTGCTATGCACCAGCTGCATGGCAGGCCGGATCGGGAGAGAGGATCGGTTTGAGAGAGTCCCTTTGACTTCTCCAACCATACTCTCTCGGAACACCGCCTTGCACCACAGGGGGAGAGATTGATTCATACGTCCATCACTCCTGGACAAACTTACGCAGATTCCTACCCTCCCCTAATACCCTTTTCCTTCCCAAAATTTTATTTCCTCCCTTTCCTAAAAAGACCCTCCACACAGCATCCCCAAAGATGACATCGGCCATGTGGGGAATTAATTTCCTCAGGGCCTCCTGTTTGGAGCTAATGTAAAAAAAAAATATTTCGAAACCCGATGAAACGGAAGCGAAGTGACTCTAAAAAGAGACAAACACATACATCTGAAGGATTTAGCCAGCGGGAAAACAAGGTAGCGATAAAGTACATATGTATTTTATTCATGAGTATCGGTTGCAAAACCATAAGACAAATCCACGGTTCCACGCAATTCCGCTAGAGTGTAGTAGTATAAAGCGCCTGACGAATCTTTGCGGACATTCAATCGAATAGATCAGGGGTCGAATCCTACGAAATCCAAAAAAATATAAATGTATTTTTGTAAAATCAGTATC
This sequence comes from Limnephilus marmoratus, assembly GCA_917880885.1. Taxonomy (NCBI): domain Eukaryota; kingdom Metazoa; phylum Arthropoda; class Insecta; order Trichoptera; family Limnephilidae; genus Limnephilus; species Limnephilus marmoratus. The sequence continues at coordinate 48,835,870 of OU862918.1, read as the reverse complement.
CAATCTGCAGACCACTCCAAAATAAAAATAGAAATAAAAATAGCAAAAGAAAACGACATCTAGCGACTCTGAAGAAGAAACCATAAGATGACCGAATTTAGAGGAAAAGGTGCACTGGAATTCGAGGATAAAAATATTGAAAAAATCATCCTTCACATTGATAAAAAAAAGTGCCTCGTAGGCTCCCCACTCTTGTCTACTTTGATGGAGGACTTGATGGAGGACTTGATGGAAGAGGAACTGAAACTGGTTCTGAACTAAGGCCTGGGAACTGGGAACCCGACGCATACATCCACTCAGTTACTAACCTATTCAAGGTTTCATACGTCATTCGCAAGCTGGAGGTCAGACAGAATAAGACAACTATCCGCGATGGATAGATCTTTCAATCTTTAAACTCTTTATGTAATGATTTTTTCCATTTCTTCTGGTAACTTCAATTGAAGTTTGAAAAATGCAGGCGCTCAATGCAATATATAAGTAAATGCAGTTCGAAGCAAATGAAATTTTCACTGAAAATAATGCGCAAACTTTTAATTTTTTTGTTTGTTTTTGTTTTAATTCCAATTAAGAATCCTTCTTAAGCTTTTTCATATCTGCGTGATATTAAATTCCTCTCAACGTACCGTCACGTTTATTTTGATGTAACGTATTATGGAAATTGTTGAAGAGATTCGTGTTACTCCTGTTGCTTACTATATTCATAGCAGGAATGCTAATCATATTGCGAATAAACAGATTTCAGGCGCACTACATACTGACAGGATCCAAGAGGATTATGGGATACTAAAACATTGTGAGGTGGCCTAAAAGGTTAAAAGGTTAAATGAAAGAGAAAAGTTTATCAGGTAATCTGTAATCTCTCACAAAAGCGCTTCTATTATAGTTTTTATTTTCTTGCATTAACCAATTCAGTACCTACAAAAGAGAGTTCTTAACATCCAATAGAAGCTACAATAAAACGAAAAGATGAAACCGCATTAAAAGGAATAACACTTACAACAAAATATCACTTCTGCAAACATAATTAATACAAGCTTCACCACAATCTGGACATCTTCCCTGATGATGAATACTGTAACCTAGACCAAAACGTTGGCTAAAGAAGGAGAAAGCGCACCACGGCATTATAATCCAAAAATGAATCACGATAATTCAGTACCTATTTGAAAACATTTCATTTTCATCGTCATCATCATCACTCTTGGCCCTACAACCTCTGGTTGGTCTTCGCCTCCTCAAGAGTCTTTCTCCACTCATCTCGGTTTTGTACCAGCTCTCTCCAGTTTAGAAGCTCCAAAGTAGATATATCTTTGAGGGCGTTGTCGCTCCATCTTAATCTTGGTCTTCCCAGGCTCCTTCGCCCTATCGATTTTGAGTTCAGCGGGGACTTTGGTGCTTGATGCACGGTCTTTCTCTCTACATGACCCAGCCACCTAATCTTCCCAGTTGAATAAATTTTGTCACGTTTATAATAATAATAAATTTGGACAACTTATATAGCGCTGCTTTTGCGAAAAATCGCCACAAGAAAAGATCCTTGAACAGAGTATACAGCTCATTGTTATAACGTCTGCGCCAAAATCCATTTTCTAAAAGCGGTCCGAAGATACGCCTCAAAATTTTCCTTTCAAAAACGTCCAGTGCTCGCTGATTCCTCTTAATTTGTACCCAAATCTGAGTCTGGTGTGAGTATTTTGTACACTAAGATCTTCGTATTTCTGGACAACAGTTTTATTTGGTTTTTTAAATAAAACATTTAATTTTATTTTGCATAAATTCTTAGGCATCATGCATTGGGGTTAAAACCTGAAAAAGGAAAAGTGTTATACGGAGTATAGGGTCTTACCGCTCTGATATTGGGGTCATCAGATGTTTCACTAACTAATAATCTAAATTTACAGCCAATCCATGTACGCAGTGGTAGAACTAATTCCAACGCAATATGCATGATACACTTTTTGCTTCAACCGAATTCATTCACATCTCCTCATACAAACTAATCTATATATCGAATCTTGACTTGACAAGACTTAATAAATTTGGAAGCGCAATGAGTTCTTGATATATATTTAACTCTCATCCACTTCGTAGTCGTGATATATTTTCACTAACAGAATAACACAAAAAATCATCGCAATAAATTTTCCTCGCGTACTTCGCAAATTCATTTCCCTCTAAATATGAATTTCTCGACAGGTTTCCTCATTGGGAATCTGAACTTGTTTATTTAAAATTCATTATTTATACGGAATAATGCTGGAAATAGATCAACTTTTTCCTCAAATACCAGGAGATCAGAAATGTGGAGAGGGGTGAATTCCCATAATCAATGCTGGAAAGATTATTCAAATTATGAGGAACGTTCGTCCGAATCGGCAGCTCTAGTAATGAACGTAGCTCTGGATTATAGCCCTACCCGCTTAACATTAACCAATAAATTCCAAAAAACCAAAGAGTAAAATGATATTATAAAAATGAACAAATCATTTTCTTACCCTTTTTTAAGATCCTATGTATGAAAAAAGCTTTTTTTATGAATTGGTTGTTAATTTCACTGCTAGTCAAACTGGGGATTTCGGGTAATAGGAGGAGGTTACGTGCTAAGAATCCTCCTAGGTGGTGCGAAAGGTGAACACCTAGCTTCTAATTACAATATGAAGCTTTACCCTAACATCGACGCTCTTCGTATCAAGACTAACTCCGAAAAAATGTTGAACATAGATTAAATCGCTTGGGGTGATTTCGTGTTTGCACCCTTCCAGGCTCATTAAGGCCGGTCCACAAACTTGGGATATTGTTTAACTTTGAACACTTCAGGTTTATTGATTGTCGCTGTTATTTTTGGGTGGGAATAATACGGACTTCGGATGTGTTAGGAACGGAGTTTGGCCAATGGCGTTATTAATTCACCGCCTAACGAGCTAACTAGCCGACTTTGGACCAAAATGATCAACTAAAATGTACGTAACTGACATTAAACCCCAAAACTATGTTTTTTTCGAAATATAATTGTATATTAGTTCCATACAGGAGGCCCTGAGGATAAAAAATCGTTCAGGACCTATGACATCTTTGAGGATCCTATGAGGAGGGTATTTATAGGAAAAAGACCGGAGAGGAGAAAAGGTCTCCCCCAACCAGTCTCTCCGGATCCGGCCCGCCACGTATTAGGTGGTTAAACGCATCCACCGACATACACCACCCGATGAATAGTCACCAAACGTAGCGTACCACTGGGGCAACCTGTAGCAGGGGTGTAGGTTATAAAATAAATGGTTCACGGGGCATCAGTACCCATACCCGCCTCCAAACGTATTTTCTATTATAAGAAGCTTAAAACTATAAAATAATCACTTGATTTCCGGGGATTTTCAACGACGCGAAAGTAAGAACTAAAAAAATTATTATCGATGGATAAACCGCTCTTTTGACAAATAAATATTTTAAATGCAGATATCACGTACTTCGTAAATAAATAATATTATAATGATACTAGCTGACCCGACAAACGTTGTTCTGCCATATAAATTATTTCTAGAGAATATTTTGGTTATTAAATAAAAAATAACGAATGTATTGGGTGACGGGATTTACGACAGAAAGAGGAATGGAGCTGACATACGACGACCGCCGACAAAAACAAAAAACACCAAATAAAGTAGGAAATAAAGAAAATCAATATGAATTTCGAAGAGCGATTGAGTGTACGATATTTTTTGTCAGTCCGTCTTTAGCCAACACGATCAATGGTTTGCCCATGCGAGAACGTGTTGCCGAATGAAATATCAAAATGACGCGATGCTTCTCGTGATGTCTTGCGCATGTGTGGATGAAAGTTCGATGAGGCGGACGTAGCGTCATCTGTCATTCAACAACATAAATAATTTTGTTCTGTTTGAAAAACGAAAGACGGTTAAATTTGTTCATACAAAAATACAAATAAATCTGAGGGTGGAAGTGGGAGGGTTAAAATTTGGGGTTATATGTATGTATTTTAGATGCCAAATAAAAAAAATACTAAGGGTCAAATTTTGTCAAAAAAGCAGATTTTTTTTATCTGGATAGAGACACCCTAATCACCCAGCGGTATGAAATATACTTTAAAAACTATTCTCGTACGTATCAAATATACATAAAAAAATTTCATTAAAATCTGTCAAGCCTTTTCGGAGGAGTGCGACCCCAAACACCGTGACAAGAGATTTTTATATATAAGATAGTAGGTAATAACGTTTGATGATAATGCAATGGCCTGATGAAAAGAATAATGCACATAATTTAATTATTTCGAAATTTTATTAAAATTCATCAATTTGGGGATGCAATAGTTCCACTAGCTCCATATCCGTTTAAACTACTAGGCATATCAAATAACAACCATCTCTTCAAATTAAATTATTCTACTAATTGCATTTACGAAGATTTTAAACTTGTTCCGAACCATATTTTTAATTCAATTTAACAGCGTAAATAGCTGCATCTTAAATGCGAAAAAATTAAGACGTAACGTGCAGTATTTTCCGGAAACGCAAAGCACAGAGCAGTGACCAATTACAATGGAAACTAATAAAAGTTGCCTGTAAAAACCATGGCGTTGAAACCTTATCTAGCCGCAAGCTGCGAGAGTTAAAATATTTTCTGAATTTTCCGAGGTTCGCCGTTTTTTTACTCATTTTCCGAGCGAAATGTGTACGGTTTTTTTCGTTTTTCATGTTCACCGCCTCACAACTCCTCGTGGCTGCATTCTTGTATTTTATAACTCAGATTATTCGCTAAAAAGTGGGGCGTAGCAAGGCAACTTATGATGTTTTCTTGTTTTTATGCAGCTAGTGTAGATAATGTGTTATTTATTATTATTTAAATTTATGTGAAATAACTAACGTTCAGTGAACCGAAAGAACCGAGGCAGCTCAATCTAGAATATTTATGAAACCATTTCAATGTGCGAAACATGACAGAGAAATAATCTAAATCAGCGATTCCCAAAGTGGTCCAGGTGGACCCCCAGGGGTCCACGGGAGACTCGACGGGGGTCTACTTTGGCGTGATAAAAAAATGGGGGTCCACAAGTTGTAAGTGGGGGTCCACGAAAATTTATCTGGTTTTGATAGTAAAAAACAAAAATGTTGGCTTGGCTTAACCCATCAATGTAGGCAGATAATACACTACTCAAAAAATTAAGGGAGCAAAAAAAAATCCAAATTTTTAGGTGATTTGTGACATGCTGTATTTCAGTGAAAAATGGTCGTATTGAGACTTAAAAAAAGCATTTTGAAGCTATAAGATTATATTTTTCATATTTTTTCATGTTGTAAAAACTTGCATGTTCGATATTTGATTTTTTTCTTGCATGTTCGACATTTGATTCTTCATTTGATATTAAGGTGGGAAATACAGGACTAGTTTTTTTTTAATGATTTTCATGAATTTTTGGAAAGAAATGTACATAATTTATTGAAACTTTGAGGTCATTTTATACATCAATTTAAGAAAATATTGTGAATTTTTCGAAGCATTTCCTAGGAAAATATGAAAATTATCAACTGCTATACATCAAACGTCACCATTAGACGTAGCTTTTGTGTGCATTTTGGAGGCCATAGTTTTCAACTCAAATCAATAGGGTTTGAATTTTATTTAAGAACATGTGTCTCTTCTATATAAACCTTACTTTTCCCAAAAAAATTGAATTTTTTTTTACATGTGTGCATGTGAACAGGAAACCTTGATGTTTTGCCATTTTTTTTACATTTTTTTGCAATTAAAAAATACTTTTGACAATGATATTACTACGAATTTCGGTTCACGTAGAGCGTAATTATATAAATAAGGTATCTGAACATTTTAAATTATTTCCCCCCTGAGTCTGTAATCATATTATATTAATAAATATAAAGAAAATATACTATTTTTCTTTTTATTTATACCACTCCAAATTTAGGGTTGGTAGTCAGCCGCGATGCAAATATCCATCGTTAGATCTATTCTTCACATTTTTGATGAGTTCTGGGAATATGGTAGAAATGTAGCAGCAGGGGGTCCACCGAAATCAGTAAAATTATGAAAGGGGTCTACGAGAAAAATAAGTTTGAGAACCTCTGATCTAAATGAATGAAACATTTTCTTATATTTTTAACAAAATATTTATTTTTAACATAGTGAGAAAACCTCAAACTATAATATTTAATTAAATGAAGACAATATAAGCGAAACTAAATCGAAATTCTGAAAACAGAAAAATCAGAAAGAAATACGGTCTTATCTGGGACTCGAACCCAGGACCTTCGCCTTGCCGGGGCGCAACTCTACCAACTGAGATAAGAGTCCCTATCCGATTTGGTCCTATTTAACTACCAACATTATCTTCATTTTATTAACGCATATTTTTATTGGCTGCTATCTTTATGCATGATGGCAAGATTAAAATCAGAACTAAATTCTCTCTAGACAGTGTCTTGGATAAAATCAGATCCGAACTAAATGCTATCTAGATAGTGTCTTGGATAAATGTTTATCCATTTTTATTTTTAATATACGACAACTATTGATTTTTCTGCTGGTCTAGAATGAATATTTATTTTATTTTTAACTTATTAAGTAAAATCTCAAATTGTAATATTTAGTTAAATGAATACAATATTAGCGAAACTCAATCGAAAATTTGAGAACAGAAATATTTAAAAACAAAATTGAATATACAATCATGGATTTGCGATACAGTTAAATATGACCGAATCGGTTAGGTACACATTACCTCAATTGGTAGAGTTGCGCCCCGGCAAGGCGAAGGTTTTGGGTTCGAGTCCCAGATAAGACCGTTTGTGACCGTATGTTTTTCTGTTTTTTCTGTTCTCAGTTTTGATTGAGTTTCACTTATGTTGTCTTTATTTAATTAAATAAAGAGAAATAATTTAATAATTTTTTATAAGAAAAACTCTCTTTTTATAACTTTTGAGGCTTATTCCCATCAATATATTACTTTATCATTAAAGAAGAAGATAATAATAATAATCCAAACGAAAATACGAAAGAGAACAAGACACAGAAAAACAGAAAAAGATAATGGTCGCAATGGCGGAATTGATAAACGCACGTCCCGGACAGACGAGAGGTCGTGGGTTCGAGTCCCAGTTGCGACCATTATCTTTTTCTGTTTTTCTGTGTCTTGTTCTCTTTCATATTTCATTTAGATTATTATTAGTATCTTCTTCTTCAATCTATTCTTTTATACACGTCAACCGTTTTCGGAACAATCGTTCCTTACTCAGGATTAAATATACCGACTTGATGTTACAAAACAATGGGTGAACATAATATTTTACTAAGCGTTGATATGGGGGTGGGGTCGTGACTAGGGATCATCACCCACATCAATTTTTAGTAATATAATATGTTCACCCATTATTTTGTATTGTGGCGTTAGTTTATTTTGCCCGAGGAAGGAAGGGTTGTTCCGAAACCGGTCGACGTTTATTAAAAATGTAGTGGTTCAAACAAATATATTTTCAAATATCCATCCTGGACTTAAATTAAAAATGGGTACAATTTTCCAAGATACTATCCAGATAGCATTAGTTCTAGAAGAAGCACACGTAAAGATAAAAGCCAGTAAGAAAATTAAGTTCAGTACGACCGAAGGGGATAGGGCTTCGTTAGCTGAGTGGTAGAGCGGCGCACCCCGCAAGTCCTGGTTTCAATTCCTAGATACGACCGTATCTTTTTCTAATTTTTATATTTAAAGTTTTCGATTGAATGTTCCTAATGTCTTCAGTGATTAAAAATTACAACTTCTGGTTTTATTCGAAGTTAAAATAAAAAGAAATATTTGTTTTAATTGTTTATAATGGATAACCACAAAGTTATAGCTAGTACATTCAAGGGCAGACGATTATAAGAGCAGGTATTATTTCACAATGTATTCATCATCATCATCATCATCATTACATAGTATAAAACGAAGTCGCTCAAAATGTATGTGCGCGTAAATCTTTTAAACTATGCAACGGATTTTCATACCAATAGATAGAGTGATTGAAGAGGAATGTTTATATGTATAATACATGTAAATTATATTAGAGAAGAGCCGAGAAATTCAAAGAAAACATTTTTTGTGCGATTTAAAACGGCTGGCGGGCCGTACTATAGTCACTTTTGAAATTCGTTCTGCGGAAGAAATTTGAAAATAGATGTCCTAGAGTAAGTAGGTATTTGATTTTCCCTTTTCAAATATCCAGTGTTGTATTGCAAGCATTGTATAATTAGTGGCGAGTTAATGCAAGCAATAATATAAACAGAAATAAAGTATTGCTGTATAAGAAAATATATTATACATTTATAAGTAAACCATAGACAACATTACGAGAAACAACTTATTAAAAATTCTGCCTCAATACAGGTTCGCCTAGTGAGGCAGGCTATGCACTACTTAAAATATATATTATGTTACTCCTTTATAACAGTTCTTACCTCCATATCTTTTTTTTCCTATTTCGATACTGTTTTAATGGCATCAATTATTATTATAACATTATTCTTATAATTTATAGATATTAACTAACACATCATTTATTACCTTATGTTTTTAACTTTGTTAGTAACATGTTATTGTCATTAAAATTATATTATTATTACTACTGTGTAAAAGAAAGGAAGAAAATAAAAAGGGAAAATGTACTTTAAATGTAACAAATACACTACTGTAATGTAATATTATATTATGTATTCATATATTTTTGGATGAAATAAATAAATTAAAAAAAAAAAATTAGTTTATATGTATAATACATGCTTATTATAGTAGAGAAAAGCCGATAAATTCAAATATTCAATTCAGGCAGCGGGCAGCTGGCAAGCGGGTGGTGTGGATTTTATAAAGATTGCGTAATGGCGTTGTGTTTCGTTAGCCACAGCAACGTGTGGCCGGGTCTGCTAGTTTAAAATAATATTCAGTATATTTGCAGCAGGTTCCAGAGTGGAAGATAGTCTCAGCATCACCCTGGTGCAAGACAACCATTCAGAATTGAAACGTTGCTTGAAATGACTAGATCTGCATAGCCAGATACTTCCCAAACTTCCCCTCTCTTATCTCTAAAAAATACTTTATAATTTAAAAAGGTTTTCTACGTTTAGCTTTGGTGTAGCCGTCAATGAACTATTGAACTTAGCCTCAACATATTTATTAATATTAATGGAATTTTTGTGAATTTGAATTATCTTTAGGCATGCCAAATGCGTTTTGGCTCTTTCCGGGTCTTCAGGAACCAACCCAAATTATTAATTCAGAACCTGCCACTTAGCAACGTACGTCTTCACATTATATGGATATTTACTTATCGATAAGTACCGTATCGCATATCTTTTTGTTGTTCCTCCGAGTATCGATTCCATGATTAAATTTAACTGTGTAAGGAAAACTAAGAAGACTTGGTAGTAGAAATACAATTTGGTAAATGAGATAAAATGTCATGTCATGATGAGGGTACCATCAAAATTCGTTCGTACAAAACCGATAAGTGCGTAAATTAACGTCATATTTTAACATAAGGAAATACATCGTTATATCCTTAAGCGAGCGGTTTTCGGCGGGACGACAGAAAAAAACTAACCAAACATCACGCCGATTCTCCGCAGAGGTAGGCAGAAAGGACGGACCGCCAAACAAACCGGTTTTGACATGTACTTCTTGGCTCATTCAAATTCTTACACCTCATTCTTCTATTATTCTGACTCTTAACATGGCCCGACTAAAGTATCTGTTTCAATTGGTCGCGCCATATCCTCCTCAGGCGTCCCTGACTTCTTCTACCATTCACATTTGAGTCATATATTATTATCCTTACACTCCTTTCTTCGTTCATTTGCTATACATGCTCAAACCATCAGAGCGTCCCTTTTTTAACCCTAATCATTACACTTACATCAGCCTTGCATTCTTTGCTTCTCCACATTTCTCATATGATCATACGTCGTTTCAGAGATCTCATTTATACAGCATTCATTCTACTTTCTTCCTTCCTCTGTCAGTTCCATGCTTCACTACCATTTACCAGGGTAGGTACGAGCACTCCTGCTAGTTTCGCTTCTTTGTTAGCGCCAACTGCGTTCAGTCCTCCTGTAATGAAGTTACCCTCCTTTCAATATCTCTACCAGCCTTCTCAGTTCATAAACATACTTCCCAAATTCACAAACTCATCCTGCTGCTCCAAGAATTCATCATTCACAATTATATTGCACAGTGTTATAATTATACACACAATTATATCACAATTATATTGCATTCTCTCTTTCGAACGTCATGATCTGAGACTATATTATATTTTAATGCAAATCAAAATAACTATTTTGTGCATCACTTTCGAATTTGTTTTTATCAGTTAGAAAAATTTAAACTCCAGCGTTTTAGACTTGATTGAATCTGGTTTAAAAATGAATTTAAAGTAAATGAGATTCCAAACTATTTCCAGTCCAACTTTAGTGGAATTTATCCGGTAAAATAGCTTCGATTTCAATCAGTGCCGAAATTAATGTAATAATTGAAACCAATTTAAACTTTACCGTTCAAATAATTACTATGGTAATTAAGCATAATTAAAATTATTCAGATAATTTAATTTCGTTTTGCTACTAAATAATAAAATATGGAAAAATTGATCGGAACAGACAAATATTATTATATAAAAGTTAATTACTTACGAAAGTATGATTATTATTTTTTTAATTCACAGTAAATTTTTAAAAGACTTGTTAATTGACTGAGCATAGCCCTATTTTAACACACATGCTTTGTATTTCGTCTAATATTAAAAATCTTTTTTTTTCCTTTTTCAACCCAATCTTGTCGTAACTAGTTTTTTAAGGCAACTGTGCCACCACAAAATCCGTTCAAGCGCAAGTTAATTTTATTTAATTAATATGTGTTATTTCACATTAAAATAATTATTAATTGTCTGTGAAATATAATATAAATACGATAATAAAAAATGACGTAGGGAAGTTCGCACATCGCATAAGTGAATTAATTTTAACAAAATTCGCCCGACATAAATACTCAATTTTCGTGATGATAAAGCTTAATCTAACTGTTTGAATAATAAATATTCCGTGAAGCGGAGAAAGACATAAATAATTAGCCTTCTTATTATATCCACATGCGAGGGCGGATTTGGGGGGGCACGGGGGCACGTGCCCCCCCCCCCCCCCCCCCGACTGTATTTTTGTGTACTGTGGAGATTCCATCACAGTACCTACTTAGAAGCAAAAACTGTATTTATTACACATTTAATTTTTCTATTGTTTTGACACTTTCATAAATCTTTCTATACATACTTGAACTTATAGAAATAAGCTTCAAATATTTTATTGTTGATTTTTTTGCCCGTCCGCCCCTTGTGCCCCCCCCCCCCCCAGAAAAAAAATCCTAACAGTAATTGTTTATTTTTTTGCCCGTCCGCCCCTTGTGCCCCCCCCCCCCCCCCCCCCAGAAAAAATCCTGGATCCGCCCTTGTCCACATGCAATTAGATATATCAGACCTTTGCGTAATTATTACCGAATGCATGCAATCTATAAGCGTAGTCAACTACAATTTACAGGTACAAGCAAGTATCTGAATGACACAGTCCTCAAATTGTTGTTTTATAATTTTGTTTCGAATCATTTTGGTTACGCCCTAAACGGTTGACTTGAAATAAAGTGATAACACAATAAGAGCGTTTAACCAGCCAGCGGCCGAAAATCCACATTTTGTCAAAAGTTGTTCTTACGATCGTGCAGGGCGGTTACAATGAGAAAGATTAATTATTCTCCGTACCAGCTTTTTAAAATTATAACTCAACATCGATTTTATTTCATTGCAAATTTGCTTTAATTTATAGCTACATCCAAAAATGCTGAACGGCGTGATGATAAAACTATTAAAATAATGTACTTTTTGTAATTATTTTTTGATATGAAGTATTTATCATTTTTCAATAATGTCTAAGTTAAATAAGAATGTAAAAAAAATCTGAAATATATTAGTTTGTAAGTGCGCAAATAAATACACAAACGGACCGATTTTCGTCACGAAACATATGTACGTATATATATTTTTAATGATGTTATTTAAACTAAAATTAAAATTGTAAAACATGCGATACCCGACAGATGTATTGATTTATTTTACTGCATGATTATATGATTTGAAATGGGTGTGGCACAATACAAAATCTTTTTTGAAAATTTAACAAATTTGCCAACGACCTATGGTATAACCTTATTATACTAAAAATAAACATTTTTTCTCAAAATTTAAAACATGCGAATGCTAGATAAAAGAACAATCTTTCGAAATCCATTTATATTTTTTTGTGGAATAGAGTCAATAAGTCTAAAATCTGATTTAAAAATGACATATTTCTGGTTTTCTCCGGTAATACCTTCTAAACAGTGTTTCATTTAATAATGGTTTCATCACAAACTTACTAATTGTCATAACAAAAAGTGTATTTTCATTTCACAGTCTATTACCGTGAACACGCTTTGTTTTCCAACTACTAAAAATAATTCAATGAAATAGACACTCCCATAGGTTATATATACAAGGATCCTAGTTTCCAGTTCTCAGCTATAAAGCCCAAGGCGTTCGGAGAAACTTGGAGCGGTGTGGTGAGCGGGAACACCTTGTTTGTTGTGCCTTTTGTTGGGGTTTTGTCCCTCCTGCTTTTAGGTATTAGTCTTGGTAACTCTCCCACCCTTCTTCCGCCCTTGCGCCTCCCTTGTTCCGCTGCGGGGGCGGTCACGTCTTTGAAATGCCCGTTTTGCGTGCAATTATTAAGTCATGAAAGCATTGTCACGTAGTTTTCATAAATTCCAAGATTACAAGAAGAAGTACATGTTGCCGAGTAGGCCATTGTTTCTGGTTTCGGCTTGTTGCTGCGGAGTAGCACGTTTCGCTAATCGCAGTAATTCAAGGATCGGATATTTGTAACGCCACACAAGATGTTGTTCACGATAATACTGCAATTTAGCTACAGACGTGATATTAAAAATTAAATTATTAACTTCTTCCCAAGGCGTTTCCACATATTATCTCTGCTGATAAAGGGGTGAATTAACGCGAACACTTATTCTGAAAAGCTACGTAGATATACCATTTAATGTCTGTATCTTTATTAGAAATTATATCTCCGTTGAACAGTTTTTTTTAAACAAGAGTCCTTGAAGCAATCCCAAGCCAGCAATAAAACCTTTAAGTTTATACTTAGCCCATTGTTTTTAATAACATATCATAAAATGAACGAATGCTTCTTATAACGTCATAGTTATATATTTACGAATGTCATGAACTGTCTTGCTATGAGAAGGTTCCGTATTATTGTGGGATTAACTGTCAAGAATGAAAGCTAGAAGAAATCGAAAATGGTCTTATTTCGATAAATGGAATAAAACGAAATTAAAAACATGTAACAACATGGTTGAACCTTGTAGGTTTTTAATAAAATTAGATTCCTGATGGCGTTCCTAAGATAAAATTAAGCATGAGTGCGGTAATCTGAAATAATGCGAGCCTGATTTAAGCACAATTAATATGATGACGAAAGGAACTTTTTTTAAACTACTTAGCTTTCAGAATAGGATACCCTAATAAGAGTAATAAGGATTGTGACACTACAAAAACTTGGACATGCTGTAAGCATGTACCAATTTTTTGCATGCGAGCTCGTGCAACGTTCATGCTTACAACTTGTACAAACTTTGCCGTGGAATCTAACGAAATAAAAAAATAAAATCAAATTATTTTCTCCGTTATTTGTTTTTGGGGTGTTATGCCGTGTTGCCCTACCTCCTTCATTAACCAACGTTTCGGACAGCGTTACAGTGTCCATCATCAGGGAGATGTGATGTGACACATATCCCAAAACAAATAACGGAAATACTTTTGGCCGTGGAATATAAAAACACATCAAATAATTTAGTATATTTCTTCGATCAACACCACCGAAATCACTAATATGTGACGAAAGGTAGGAATATTTTAAAAAAACTTGAATTACTTTTCCAAGTAAAAGAATTTAATCTTTGATTTCAAATATGAATAGTTTTTTGTATGTGGTGAGAAAAAATTATTGAGATTTTTATAACGTGGTTGGGTAGATATGCAAACGTAAATTAATGTTACATTGCAAACACAATTTAGTAAAGGAAATTACCTTCAAATGCTCGAATATAGTTTAGAGCAAAAGAAATAAAAATACGAAGTCTCGTAGACTGATAATAATATCGATCAATCAACTTTGACATCTTGCGCTGTTCAACCTTCGAAGGCTTCGATTTAAAATATCGCGCCAATCTTGATTTTCCTGGCAGAAAATATTTTAAGATTTTCCACTCTTCCTTCCTCAGTTCTTATTAGGTACACGTCAAGATATTTATAAACGCTCTTCTCGCACGATTTTTTTTGCAGATGTGTGTCAAGGTTATAAAACCAATTACGGCGTCTCGTAAAAAAAATCTGGCTCTTAAACTAAAAAGTTTTGTGTTCCATATTGGAGCATGTCTTTTGAGAATGTAGACAGCGATTCAAGGGTACAAGGATTCAAGAATTCAGGCTTTCCATAAACAGGGTCATCCGAGTAAAGCGTGGCTCTTGTCATTCAAATTTGGCTTTCGAAAAACATAAATTTTTAAATTAATTACTTTTTAAAATAGTTTTGTGATCAAATCTAGAATAGTTTTGTTTTCAAATCTAAATCTTTATTATAGTTGGAACCTTCTAAGTTTGGATTTAAGATGTTCACGGTCAATAAATATCTATTGATTGAATTTTGTAGCTGTGTTGAATATTTTTTCCACTACACCATACATTTTATTTTCAATCTACAATTATTTTTGTCAGCTTTTTGAGATGTAGGCAATACTATAGGCATGCACACTAATTATTAATTTCAAAACAAAAAAAAATCAATGCTATTTCTTATACCTATGATTTCTTATACCTGATGCTATTTCTTATACCTGATGCTTATTAAAAAAATAGAAAAAAAAGTAAGTACAGTAATCAGTAGAACAATGTGATTTAAGGACCACTTTCAATTGATTTGAATAAAAAAATCTGTTAAACATTTTACGATTTTTTCTGACCTGAAACCCTGAAAACATGAAACAAATCAAAATTTAATTGTACACAAAATTTCCACCAGGAATTAAACCGGACTTTTAAACAAATAAGTAACAACCCAGGAAATTTTTTAAATAATGCCAAGGACAAAGAGGATGTACTAAGCCACTCGGGCATTTATAAAATTAGTTGTAACGATTGTCCAGCGTTCTACATAGGACAAAAATCAAGCAATGTAGAAACTAGAATAAAGGAACACATAAGATGCCTAACTGGTTTTTTAGAATTCGCAGAACACTTAATTAATAAAGATCACACTTTTAACCGGGATACGGGTATTAACGTCTTTCACAAAAATGGGATAGACTTAAGATTAAATAATTTAGAGGCATTGGAAATTAAAAAATCAGTTAATTTAAAGGCTGATATCTTAAATAATCAAATAAATTTAACATTCAGCCCTATTATAAGTACGTTTACCGTTAACCCACACTCTCCTCCCCCGCTTTTCTCCCACAACAGACGCACTGTCCCACTCTAATTTACTGTATCTTTTTTCTTAACAATTTTTATATGTATGTATGTGTATTATACTGTATTTGTTAGTTTTTTATAACAGTCCTGATAATGGTACGGAGGTACCGGAACCTGTATACAAAAAAAAAATAACAATGAATTGACTTAAAACGAAGTTTTTTCTTTTTATTTATTTTAAATGTATGTTTTTATTTCTCGGAGACCTTTTACTTTTTATTTTTTGTTGTGCGGTTGTACATTTTTGTAATAAATTATCCAAAATTATTAGTAGAATAGGAGTTTGGAGAAAAAAGCTATACATATACTTATAATATCTATATTTTTAAAATTATTATTACATATTATGATAAGCAATTGAAATATCCATAACCACGTCCGGACGAGCATGACGCCACGGGTCGAGCGACGAACATTTCTGTTTGAAAGTTCGTGACACTTTTTTAACACTTATTTTTTTCTGCATGATTATCTCAAGAATCA
The DNA here is from genome assembly GCA_917880885.1 of Limnephilus marmoratus. Lineage (NCBI taxonomy): Eukaryota > Metazoa > Arthropoda > Insecta > Trichoptera > Limnephilidae > Limnephilus > Limnephilus marmoratus. The sequence continues at coordinate 48,819,755 of OU862918.1, read as the reverse complement.
CTGGCTAAAGTAAGTCAGATACGTCTCTTAACAATCTGCACAAAACCTTGTAAATTTATACCTCACATTGTTAAAAAATACATTCACAAGTATTAAAGATATACCAGGTACACAGGCATACGTATGGGTAGGTCGGTAGGTCCGGTTGTGGCAGGGCCGAATTACTTGATCTATTTTCGGTCGCCCTCTGAACGGGCTCAAGTGTAGCGGGGCCTTACGTGTCCCCGCATATTTAAACTTTAATTCCTTCGTCCCTAGCAGCGACCAGTACACTACCACCTATAATATACAGTATACCTACACTGTAATACTGAACACTGGGCACTCTTCCCTGTTACCTGCGAACTGTACGATACATGCTGTAGGGGGTGTCAATGGACAACCCACTGCTAATTACAACACTTTTAATTTAATATTTGTAATTTAAAGTATTACGGAATTGCATTTTTTGCGTTTTTAAAACTAACAAAAGTTCATAAATCATTAGATATTGCTAGGTTAGTGGGAGCAGTCAAGCAAAAAACATGGTTAGCAAAGGTGAAATACAGTTTTTTTTTTAATATTTATGTTAGATTTAATTTTTTGTTCATTTCTAAAGTTATCAAAAATACGTTTCTAAGGTAGCAAAACATCGAAGAAAAGTAAGAAATTTGCAGTCTATTTATCCTTAAATGAGTTATCCAAAATCGCAGATCTGAACAGCTAATCAATTTTCAAAGTTAATACTCAAGTTTTGCAAAAATCCTATTCAGGTTCCGTTATTGTACTATAGTTCTGCGAAGTAATGCATATAAGATCACCTAATGCCAAATTTCAATTTAATCCTAATATTATTTCTCATAATTTTAATTGCATCCATAAAAATATTCCAACTAATTGTAAATGTGAAAGCTTAGAATTAGTTACGGAATACGTGTATCTTGGTGTTAGAGCAGATGGTTTTTTTAAATGGGACAAACATATTAAAAAAAAACCTGTTAAAGACTCAGTTCAATTGCTGGCAGAATGTACACATAAAATTTTTTCCTACCAATTGAAACACTTAAAATAATTTATATGTCACTGGCAGAATCTATTATAAGATATGGTTTAACAATATGGGGAAATACAACTATAACCAATCTGAAACAAGTCCAAGTTGTACAAAACGCAATTGTAAAATTATTGGTCGTCCCTAATATTTTCAAAGAGAGACATAATACACCATTGCTGTTTCAGAGTGCCAAAATTTTACCGGTTAAGGCAATACTATGGCACAAAATTATAATTCAACATATATTTACCCCGCAGCATAAAGAGAAATTAGAACATAAATACAGCACTAGATTCACGCGCAACGACGGGTTAATAGTTCCGAAATTTAACAACAAGTACGGACAGAGAACGTTTGAATACATTATACCGAAGATATTTAATTTATTACCTGACACTGTAAAGCAATGTAATTCTATGAATAAGGTTAAATATATGGTGAAAAATTTGCTATCGGAAAAAAAATATTTATATTGATATTAATATGTATGAATAAATGTTGAATCTGTAGATATAAGATGTAAATTTTAAATGTAAAAAATCTATATGTAACTAAAATATAAGCACCTGTTGACAAGCCAATTCAATTGGCTTAGCAGGACTTCTTTGTTGATGTTAATATGAATTATCTATTCTTTCCATAAAAAAAAAAACCGTTTCATGATGAAATAATAACAAAACTTGAATAGAACCTTGAATTTTGACTATGAAATATGATTAATTGTTCAAATTCTGTGAAACATCCCGTTCTTAGATATTCACGGGCCTCCGTAAACGAGGGCGAGGCTCTCGACTAGCGATCCGGTGCTAGCGGATTCACATCCCGGCGCCCGCAATTAAATTTTATTTCATTATTTTGTAATTTTTCACAATTACAGAATTACAGGCACTTCCAGAATGGAAGATAGTCTCAACATATTCCTGAAAGACCACCGTTACTGATATACGATTTTAATAAGCAGGTACTTATGTATCTAAATTAAATATTCATTTCCAATGCAATATGGTCCGGTCGTCGTTCAAATATTGAATGATCATATCTTTCTTTTTCTATGGCTTTTCTAGCGATAATAAGGCTGTTGAATTTTGGCATTTTTTTGACATGTTAGTCCTAAAGGGAGAGATAGAAGCTCATTTGATTTTACAATATTAATATTCATGTTAAAAGGTACATCGATCAAATATACGTTAAATATATCCCAGCAAATATTCCACAGAATGGAGGTTTTCAATCGCCGGAGGCTGTGTGTATTGTGTAGGCATTGCTTCTGCTTACATCTTAATCCATGTCAGATTATATTTAACTTAACCTCCTCCTCAGCTTTCTTATACATCCAACCTTTCGTTCCATTAGGTAATATTCTCAAATAATCTTTCCTATCGTTTACAATTTTAAGGAAAACAAGGCGTCTTTTTCAAAGCAGACTATACTGTAGGACTTGGAGCGCGACAGATTTTGAAGTGTCATGTGATCAAGTCAGTACCATCGAGCAAGAACAGGCCGGCACTCTAGTCGGCTTTGGTATCATTTACGATTATTTTTAGATATTTCGTAGAATATTTCGTCTTCGTGTTCAAAGAAGATTTCTACATTTGAAAATGTTTCAATCAATAACACCATCAGTAATTACGTCAAAAATGAGCTCATTTGGATACCAGTGAGCATTTCTGCAGGTTTTTCTCATCGGTGACCGCCCACTACAGTGGTTTTTTTTATGTGGCCAACGTGTTTTTAGTATGATTGTTCAGGTAGACCGCACGCCATGGAGTGAATTTTCAGTTAGGCCGCGCTTTGTAGTGTGTAAAAATTAAACAGTACGCAACGCCACAGTTAATTGTTCCGGTAGGCCATACGCAGTGTTGAAAAAACACTTGAATGACTCGGTAAATGATTTAGGTAAATTTAGGAACGCATGTCATTCTATAAACCTTCAGTTTGGACCGTACTTCAAAAACCACGCTAAATATCAAACTATTGAAGCACCAAACCAAAAATAGTAAATCCAATGAACATGATAATTATTTCAATAATCATCGCCTGAATAATTGTACGATCCCTTGTAGATCTCTGGAGGTCTGGAATTGGGCGTTTATCCAACTGTAATATTGATTTATTTTGTCTTCCAATAAAGGAGTTTGTTACGTAGTAACGTTAGAAGTTATACTCAAATAATAACATTTATATTGGTTAATTGCGTATAAATAGTTCAGAGGAACTTGCAATAAAAGTTAAATTAATTTAGATGCTGGCTGCAAATGTTTTAGAAATGGAATAATTGAATTTAAGTAAGGAATCGCTAACAAATAATAAATTTTAATCGCTGATTGAAATCTGGAGAAATGCGTATGAAACATACATCAATGAATTACAGGTAATTCAAAATAAGATAATCAAAAAACTATTTCACTACGAATCCAAAACATCCACAAAAAAATATATTTAGAAACAAAACTGCTAACATTAAGAAAACTATACGAGTACAATATATGTGTCCTTATATACAAAATAAATAATAAACTCATACATACAAACACAGAATTCATTAAAACGTCCCAAGTACACAAACATTTTACACGACAACACGATAACATACGTTTAAACACCATTCATACTAACTACGGTAAGCAATCAATTAGTTACGAGGGGGGCAATTTATATAATTGCCTTCCAGATGATATCAAAAACGAAAAAAGTGTGTGCAAATTAAAAAAAAAATTGTTCATGTTTATTCACAAAAAACAAAGTAGTGATAGTGAATAATATCGTATGGTAATATAATATCATGTAAATGTTAGTATTGCAATCTAATGTAATCTAAGGTTATGAAATGTAAAAACCATGTAATGTAAAAACTATGTAATACAATGTAAAAAGTACATAATTCAATATTCTAGTTAAGTAAGTGAAAATGTTATTTTCTTTTTTACTGGAATAAAAACTTATGAAAAAAAAAAAAAAAAAAACATCGTCTCTATGATTTGACGCTTTTGCTCCCCGTGAAAGCACAGACAAAATGATATAAAATCAATTTTGTTGTATAAAAATGAAAATAAAATGTGACATAGACATGGAATTGAAAGTAAAAAAGACCATAGACAGAATGTTTTTCTTTTTTTTAACATTAGCTTCACTCAGGAGGCCCTGAGAAAAAAATCCTTTAGGGCCTATCTTTGGGGATGCTGCATGGAGGGGCTTTTAGGGAAAGGAAGAAGAAGAAGTTCTGGAAAGGAAAAGGGGTGGATAGGAATCTAGGGGTATCCAGGAGTGACAAAAGTATCCCTCCCACTGCAGTGCAAGTTAATGGGTCGAGAGATACTGACTGGAGAGGTAAAATGTCTCCATCAACCAGTCTCTCTCGATCCGGCCCGCGACGCAGTATGCAACAAACGCATTCGCCTCTGAGACCTAGACAAATCTCACCCCATGAACTTGGGCACCCTTGCTAAGTCACCAAACGTAGCCAACCAATTGTGATGACCTATGGCAGGGCTGTTGTTTATCCAATAAGTGTTTCCCTGGGCGGCGGTAAGCATATCCGCCTCCCAAATTGAAATTAATGGAAAAACAATTTCGTTGTATAAAAATTATGATAAAATATGACAGACGTGAATTTAAAAATGTAAAACAGTCCGCAGACGGAAATGAATCAAGATGAATATAAATATAAAATGACAGGTAGAAAATGAAGTTAAATATTACAAATAGGACAACACAACACTCAACAGTAATAATGATACCCTCCGATGAACTACCCCTGGTTCATATCAGCCCCCTTCGTAAGGCACTGTTTGTCGGGCACACGCCCCGGAACATTATTTCTCCCGACCGGCTAGCGGCTAGCGGGCCACCGCGGCTGCTAGGAGAACAACGGACTACAGATTTGCTTATCTCGGTCATTTGTTTATTAGCAAATTTGCCATTAAACGGTTCTCTACTAAATATATAACGCCAACGCGATACCTTTGAACGTGTTATGTTTAACTGCAGCTTTTGTTAGTTCATAAATTTAACTTTTCGGATTTGAAACAAAGGCGAGTGTTTGCTAACTTCGACGATTAAAATATGTTTTATAATAATTGGTTTTTGCTTTTATTAAGTACCAATATTGTAATGGAAAAACTTTGTATTTGAAGCCAATTTTTATTTAGAAAAATATCAAAATTTGTTTGTTTGATCGTGGCTATATTGTAGAAGTTTACGCACTTAATAATTTCGTCCTCCGTTAAAAATAACGTTTTTATTGAAGGTAATTTTTTTCACGTAATAAAATATATATTCTTCGCCCTAAGACCTAAATGTTACGTTGAGAGGTGAAAATACCAATTTCATAAAATTAATGAATATTTTTGGAACACCATGTAGTTTCGGACAGAACCTTACCATTGGGGAGGTAAGACAGCAAAATGAGAAAAATTGGTATTAAATTAATAAAAAAATGTGCATACCTGGAAAACTTGAGTAAAAATAACTATTTTTATTTTTAAGAGGAAGCCACAAGAATGCCATAAAAATTTATGCATTTTTACTGTGCCTTCTATCGCTAAGAATTCAGGTAACAGATATAAACATCGCTTGTGAAACGTAGTTGAGAGGTCACAATTTCAGTTGGATTTATTTCGTGAATAATTTTATGAGAAAAAAAAGAGAAATGGAAACTGTAGTAGATAATTTTAATCATAAAATCGTAGTTTTAAAAAGTGGTTTCTTATAATGTTAATTATAATGTTATAATTATAGTATATACACCGATGAGCTTATTCAAAGACTTAATACCACGAAAATAGGCTGCCATTTAAATAGAGTGTGTGTAAATAACATTAATTACGCAGATGACATGGTTCTTCTTGCACCGTCACTAAGCGCATTAGAGAAACTACTAAAAATTTGTGAAGACTTTGCAAAAAACCATAACCTTTTGTATAATACCACCAAGTCAATAGTTATGGTTTTTAAACCGAAAAACGAAATCGTCCAAACACCCTCAGTATGGCTAGATGAGAGGAAAATGAATGTTAATCACAGCGTTAAATACCTGGGACATGTCATCACAGACGACCTTAAGGATATCGAGGACATGGAAAGGCAGAGAAGAGCAATATCAGTTAGAGCGGGTATGCTGTCAAGACGTTTTTACTCCTGCAGCCCCAAAGTAAAATGAATACTGTTCAACGCTTTCTGTACCTCGTTGTACACATCAGAACTGTGGGTTGACTACACTGCAACCCAATGGCATAAGTTAAAGGTTGCTTACATTAACGCTTATCGCCAACTTTTCCGCCTACCGAGATACTGCAGTGCTACGGAAATGTTCATGGAGGGACGAGTTCATACTTTCCGTGCACTTCTCCGCCACCGCATGGGAAGTATATGGCGCAGACTGCGCCATTCGAAGAATGCGATCATCACCGCCATGACCGCCTGGATGGAATCTCCCCTGATGACCCTCTGGAGACGGGAGACGATGAAATACCCTCCGTAAACGGCTATTTACATTCATTTTAGTGTTTACATACATAATTTTTTTTTTATCAGTTTCATTATTCATGCTTATTCGTTTATTTAATTTAATTTATGTGTTGTTATTTACTTTTTACCTTAACTTATTATTTATCTTTTTTTGTTATTTTACATTATGGAATGTATTGCATTGCACTTCCCCTGCATACATTCTGCACCAGATTTAAATGTCCGGGTTAAATTTTCCCCAAAAAAAAAAAAAAAAAAAGGAAAAAAAAGAAGGAAAAACTAAACCCTTTCACACACTTCCCCAAATGATCATCTAGTCAACCCACGCTATGCAATTGCACTATATAAGTATTATAAATACAAAACAATACAAGAACAACATGTCAACCTACTAGAGACCAAATGGGAATATAATTCACCGACTCCAGATATTTTCATATCAGAGGGTTCGGCTCTGTGGCATTTCTAATTGAACCTATAAATCCTACCGATCCCTCAATATAAATATTTAAAAAATCCTTTGTAATCCTACATGTATTTAAAATGACTGATTTTTGCATTTTTATATACAAATTCTTTGACAAATCTAATATGCTTAAATTTTGAATCAGATTCCTAGGTATTATGCCAGTGGCCGAAATAACAAATGGCAATATTTTTATAGTCCGAGAATGCCAAATTCTTTTAATCTCATTTCCTAAATCTGTGTATTTTCTTATTTTTTCAGAAATAGTTTTTTGAATATTACAGGAATTTGGAATAGCTACATCAATGATATAAGTTATTTTTTTAATTTTGTCATGTAAAACTATATCAGGTCTATTATGACTAATTGTTCTGTCTGTTAGTATAGTTTTATCATAATATATTTTATAAAATTCATTTTCTATAAATGAATTTGGTTCATATTCATAATATGGTACTATATTACGGCAGTCAATCAAGTTTTGTTTAATTACCAAACTTTGGTGAATTATTTTTAAAACCTGATTGTGCCTAAATGTATACTCGGAAGGAGCTAATATAGAGCATCCCGATATAATATGTTCTGTAGTTTCGGGAAAAGCCAAACATTTTCTACATAAATCATTAATTTGATTTATATCTTTGATTATATGCTTTCTATAATTTTTAGTATTAATGACTCTATCTTGAATGGCAAGCATAAATCCTTCTATTTCTGCGCTCAACTCTCCAATACTCAACCATTTGTTTGACGAAAGTTTGTCAAACAAATGGTTGTTTATTATTATTATTTTTTTAAGTTTTTTTTATTATTATTATTATTATTATTATACATGCTTTCATACATTTCTAATGAAAAAACGCAATTTGTCGTCAATTAACTCTTATGTTTTTTATAAGTAATTAACAACTTTATATTATTTCCACTAACGGAAACTAGCGGAAACTGCATATTTGTTTGCATTTATAAAATAAACTGATTCGCTTTAAAGATTAATCTAAAAAGGATTTTAGCAATAGAACAGCTAAATGTTTATAACAACATAAAAATGACGGCCGGCGTAGTGCAGTGGTAAGGCGCTTGACGTGATACCGGCGTGGCAAATAAATTTTATTTGATTAATTTGTGTATTTCACAATTTATTCATTTAAAATAATATATAGTATATTTGCGGCACGTTCCAGAGTGGAAGATACTCTCAGTATCGCCATGGTGTAAGACCACCATTCAGAATTGAAACGTTGCTTGCAATGGCTTCTGCCGTGTTTGGTGACTAGATCTGAATAGCCAGGTACTTCCTCTTCCCTATCTCCTTCCCCTCCCCACTGCCTTCAGCCTCACAACATACCCCAATTGGGGATGCCACAGTCCCACTAGCTCCAGACGGGAGCAGTTGGGACTCTTGTGCGGTATTCATGTAAAAAAAAAAAAAATAAAAATGTTTTTCAATGCAAGGTAGAAAAACCTCCTAGGTAAGGAATAAAAACATTAATTTTATCTGCTGGTAAGTTGAAATCTTGTCATCATGTTGTAAATGTGTGGTTTCTTTAAGATTTTTATATCTTCCTACAAAACACCAAATAGCTTTTAATCCTACATGCTACATTAAACATTTCATATTTTAGTAATAAAATATAATTTCGAAAGCTTCATGATTAAAATCTCTTCAGACAGTTTTCAAAGAATATTATGAAATTAAAATATTTTGATAACGAGTTTCCTAAAACTACTTAAGTCTCTACAACATTGAAACGGAATACGAAGTTGATTTGAGGAGCGATCACGTTATGGAGGATTCTGGTACTTAAAGCTATACATTATATTCATATTTTACATAGAGAAATATTTGATACAGTTTTAAAGAGTTAATCTTAATGTACCCTACTATTGGTAAATTAGTTGGAGTCGTGCAATACATTCAAATTCCCAAATTCTGTTTATAGACTTGACTGTTGTTAATGGATGTTGATTTAGATTCAATTTGGGAGACGGATAAGGGTACCGCCGCTTCGGAAACCATTTATTGGATATCCAACACCTCTGCCATAGGTCAACCCAAGTGGTTCGCTGTGTTTGGTGATTAGGCAAGGGTGCCCGGGTTCGTTGGGTGAGGTTTGTTTAGGTCTTGACGGCGGATGCGTCTGTCCATTTATACGTGGCGGGCCGGAGAGACTAGTTGAGAGGGAAAAAAGTTACGTAACGGGAGCATTTGATCTTTAGTCATAAGTCATAAGTAATGAGTTGAAAAAAGCTACCAAAAAAATTAAAAAATATGCGCGTTTAAATGCACCAAAACTTGACGAAAAATGCAACTGTTTAGAACTAATTGCAAAAATGTGCTGAATTCGCGAAAATATATTTTTTAAATTGATTTTTGTTGATAGGAATAAATGCGTTTGAAGGTCATTTCATTAAAATGAATCATTGCATTTAAAAGTAGTTTATTGAATGCAATTGAGCATTTAGAAATACCTTTTATTCAGTTAATGAGGTCATTTTTCATTGTTGCACTAATCCCGTGAAAAATGGGTAATACGGTGAAAAATGCAAAAAAATACACTTTGAATTTTTACCGATCTCTATCCATAAGATTGCGTTGATAATTCCGTCGCAGTTAATTTCTTTATATTTCACGTTCATGGGTGCTTGTTTTTTTTTACATGAGTACCGCACACGAGTCCCAAATCCTCCCGTCTGGAGCCAGTGGGACTATGGCATCCCCTATTGGGGTATGTTGTGAGGCTGAAGGCAGTGGGGAGGGGAAGGAGATAGGGAAGAGGAAGGTGGGGGAAGTATCTGGCTATTCAGATCTGGTCACCAAACACGGCAGAAGCCATTTCAAGCAACGATTGAATTCTGAATGGTGGTCTTACACCAGGGCGATACTGAAAGTATCTTCCACTTTGGAACGTGCCGCAAATATACTATATATTATTTTTAAATTAATAAATTGTGAAATACACAAATTAATCAAATAAAATTTATTTGCCACGCCGGGATTCGATCCCGCAACCTTCGGAATGCGAGTCAAGCGCCTTACCGCTGCACTTCGCCGGCCATCGTTGTGTTTGAGACTAAATATGATACATTTTGTTTTTGCCATCTGGTTGTTAGAATTGTACTTGAACCTTCCCCAATAGAAATAGGAGTGAGTGAACTTCCCGAACAATTTATAATAATTGCATTAGAAACCTTGAATTATAGATATCCTGTATGAAATTTAAAAAAAAAATGTGTGACTTAAGATTCGAAATACGCAAAAATTTAAAAAGCTCTGCATTATAGAGGTCACCAAGTTCAAATGAAAGATGTCTTATGCCTTATTTTTAATGTTTGAGAAATTTTTCTACTTATTGAAAGTTTTGCCTAGCCATCTAACGATCGTCTTTTATTAAGAGTTATTTGCTTTGAAAGAGGTTTTTAATCATGAAAAAGGAAACATTATTATTTATCTCGCTTTAAAAGGTACTTCAATCGAATAAAAATTAATTCAACCTTTTTGCGTTACATTAAAGATTTTTTAATATTCACCCTTTATGTTTTTTCGCAATACGTTTAATTCAGTGCCTACGTCGCAGAACATTAAATGGGTTGAGCAAACACAACGCACATCCTCAAATCTTTTCAAGCACAAAGCCCTTAATCTATACTAAAACGCGACAATACATGGAAACCTATCTCCGGAGGCATCAGATTAATATTCCTTTATCATCCTGACAAGAGATCAGAGAACGTCCCCAAAATTATTCACAGGCCTGTCTTGGATTTGTAGCAATGCTGTGCTCCTCGTAAATATAATCATGGCTGCCTATTAACTCACCTACAAGTACCCCTAATCCGGCTACTCCACACAAGGCTGTTTCAAATTCAAAGCTACTAGATTTAAACTTTTGCCGTACATGTTGTAAGAACTCGGGCCGTACGTTCATTGTCTGAACATTTAGGGAGCGGTCCCTTATTCCAAGTACTTAATTTGTTTTTAACTCTTAACATCTGGTTACTTGCAGACAAATTGTTGTAGTTTCTAGATTGTTTGATAAGAAATTTGTATATTTAACGACATCTGCGGCAAAGCCGTTGCCTCATTTACTATGGGCTGAGAGGTAGAAGATTTGACAGCCAGCGTGCAGCATGGTCAAAAATATATATTGTATACTTTATTTTCTAAATCAGGTACGAGTACCTATGAAAAAATGAGAGAGGACATAGTTGATGGTTTGAAAGTGTTTTCTTTCACAATGGCAGTAGTAAGGAAATCTTACACTGTGAAACGAAATACAATATATCTACTGTAGGACGTAGGTACTTTGGACTGAATTTAAGATGCCTACACAGGGTATATATTACATTAAACAAAATCTGGGCAAAGCTCAAACATTGTGTTCAATAAGAGACAATAAAATGTTTTGATCTCAAGTAGAGACAATACTAGAGTATGGTTTGATATTGTATTGTTGTGATTATGGCTTCTATGCATAAAAATAATGTACTTGATTTTTGTGTAAAATAAATGTACGAAAACAGATTACACAGCGCTCAAGCATATTTATGAAGACTCAATTTATCATACCCCCTCGACCTTTTATTACAGTATTACGATGATTCCTAAATAATATGGATAATGAATTATCGAACAGCCACCGAAATAACCACTGTTATTAAATCAAAATATCTCTTGAGAGGTCTATTCTTTCCGAATCGATAAATTTCTCAGCAGTACAAGGTATTCAGTTGCCTCTTGTACGCGGTGCCGCATGGCGTTCATAAATTCTTACCGCGGTCAACCCTTAATTAAATAATAATTGTTTAGCTTAAAAACAAGCCAGGACCAACGGAGCAGTAAATTACCGACCTGGTTAAGGATTCGGTCAGTGCCTGAAAAAGGAACCAAACAAATAGAAGAGATCAACCTCGAATGGGACAAAAACCACTTACGTGGAGGGTCTAATTTAGCCGGAATTGTGCGGCGTGTAGTATTATGTATATTGTAGAAATATAATCACGAGTTAGGGGGAGGCAAACTCTCAACCCACTGGGAAATTAAAAGTATTTGAACAAAATAATATGACGATAAATTTAATATTAAATGTTGCGGGGCTAAGGGACGAGGTGACAAAGTACGGTAGCAGGGGGTGGCTATAAACAATATATTGATCGACAAGCGGTTCAAGGCTGTTAGGCTATTGCTTTGGGGGTAGGTTACCGGAATAGTATCCGTCGTTAAATAAGATTTAATAGTATTTGTAGGTTTGGCACTTCAAAATAAAATGAAAATACGCTACCAATCTGAATCACCTACAGTACCGTACTTACCGTAAACATCGCTTTTTTTTAATATTGATTGTTTTCTGGTTATAGTTAGATTTACACGTTAACCTTTCAGCCTTTAAAATGTTGTTATCCACAAGTTCCGATGACAACAGATGAAATTAATTAGAATTTTATGAATGCTTTCGATATATTTTAAATTAGCTTGTGTATTTTTTATTTTTGAAGATATCGTAAAAATTTATATCATTTTAGAAACTAAACGAAATTGTCTTTGAGATGTTTGTATTTGAAATAAATACTGGCATTTCTAAATGACATAATTTTAATATCAAATATAAAAATGTTAACAAAAAACTTATCGAGATATTTCAATACAACAAAACACATTCCTTTTATGAAGGAAATTAGTAAGAAAACTTTCTCTTCACTTTTTAAGCCGTTTATACAAAAAAAAATATAAATAACTTTTCAAATTTCCCTGTCACACAAAAAAATCCCGCCAATTCATGATAATACACTTTGTTATATTTTTTAGATTTTATCCATGGAATCAACTTTAAATATTTCACACCTACCGGCTGGAGAGGTCAAAGGTCTCCCTCCGACCCTCCCGGTGGGCAAACACATCCCTCGCTGATAATTTAAATAGATTCCTAAAATACTCTTCAGTGTATTTATATTAATAGTGTTTAAAAAGTGAAAGTCACTGACCTCTAGCGTAACATTTCGAAGCTAGTTATTAGTGTAGATTCCTACCTGCACCGGCCTGTATAATTTCGAAGCTAGTTGTAGTGGTAGTTGATAAAATAGATTTCTGTATATCATAGTTTGACTTGTCATTGCGTATTTGTTTTGGTATTAGTTTTTTTTGGTTATAAATGCTAAGTTCTGTTGAATAAAACGCTTCTTATCTCTTGAAAACAGCTAGAATCAACTAAGTTATGGTGTGAAGGCCCTTTTTAGTGCTTTGTCGGGTCGGGAAAAAGTGTTGTTGTAAAATGTGCTTATAATTTAATAAATCAGTTGTTTAGCCAGTGAAGAAGTTTTGCGTCTTTATTGAAGATCTTCTACCATAAAAAACCAAAAACAAACAAATAGTGAATTAAATATTATAATAACCTTATCTTTTGTATTGACATCCACCTCCTAAATGTGTTTTCTCATTAATACATAATTAGTTAGCCCCACCCTCCTACCCTCTCCCATCACTTATTTTACAGTTGTGTTTATGTGTACACTTCTGTCATTTTGATAAAAAGAAAAACAATAAATTATTTCGAAACGTATCGATTTGTATCATTAAAAACGGTTATTAAATCTAAGCGATTTATTACTATTTAACTAAATAGTTTAAATTATAAGGGAACATCAGTAAAATACAGTCTGTACAAAATGAATATTCGAGTCAATTTGTGACGTACCGTTTTACGTGATTTTGTACTTTTTAAATTCTACCTGTCTGGAGACCTAGCGGGTCTCAGTTCTTAGGTTATGAAGAAACTGCTTGACTTGCTGGCTATCACAAAAAGAGAAAAGGTTTAAAGAAAACAACTTTACTCATAAAAATGCTAAAACTAACAAAATGAAAAAAAAAAACTGTCATATCAAATGATGGCATTCCAGGCTCGACCAGTGAGAAATCTGTTTGATCATATGGTGATTTGTTCACAAAAACGAATTTATGGTTTTAGCTAAGAACCAAACCAAAGTTTCAGTTTTTATTTTACAGAGGGTAATTGGTTTTAACATACGTAAATTTGTAAATTTAGATGGGACTCATTTAACGGCAACTTAAAAATAAATGACTATTGAATTATTGAATACAAAAATGTTAGTGTAATAGTTCTATAACATTTCTTAAAAAGAATAATAAAAAAGTAATAATAATTGCGACTAACTCAGTAAGTTTTTTATTAGTTATTTTCTACAAGACCATGCCCTATTTACCAATCTCTAAAATAAATATGGATAAGCTTAATCCACCAAAGTATCTTATAGGTTCTGGTTTGTAGACCTCAGAAAATATTTTTGTTAACTACTCCGGTAATTCATAAACTGTGTGTCGCAAAATTTTAACATTAAAAATATTTCATCATGACGAACAAAATTTTGTATGAAGACTGAATTGAACTTCATTAATAGTGGACCAAAATTTTATTAGCCCACTCAGTGCAATCTCGAAGACATAATTTGAGGAAAAGTAACTCGATTAATGTTGAACATTTTACAGTAATTTTCAAAGAATTAATTCGTTATTTAACTTCGATGAAAAACTGTCATTAATAAGATATTTTCACTGTTTTAATTATTCTACAAAAAAATCGGTAAAACAGGTATCTTAATTTCATTTTTATGTTGACGAATGAATTTTCTATACCGATCTAAAATGTTTCATTTTCGATTTGCCGCACACACGAGATTTTCGTTTCTATTCAGGAATAAGGCGGCGTTGACGTCACGCCGGGCAATGCTGGTGAGAGCCGTCTTACCAGCCAGAGGCGTTTTCTACGTCATAATGACGTTGTAAACAGTTGGTACTTTTTCGGAAAAGGGCAGTTTTAGATCGTTTCTTAAAATCAATAATTATGAATGAAAATATGAAAAATTACGTGCTTTTGGTAAGACGATCAGAATCAGAAATGAAAACCTTTTGTTTTCCACACATTTTAACGCTTTTTGTAGAAAACACCCCATTATTCTGGAACACTGCAAAAAACTTATCTTAAATAATCTTAATTATTTTATTATTTTTATTTTGATAGATAGCAGCACATTGTGGTTTGACATATTAATTGAAATAAAACAATGACTTAGTTTGTAACCACAATTAAATTATTTATTTTTTTATGTACCGACCGGTTTTGCTTTACACAAGCATCTACAGGGTATAAAATTAAACTTTTCAGTTTATTATTCAGTTTACTATTCAGCATCTTCAGGGTATAAAATTCAGTTTAATTTATACCCTGAAGATTCTTGTGTAAAGCGAAACCAGTCGGTACATAAAAAATTAAATAATTAAATCGTGGTAACAAACTTAGTCATTGTTTATTTCAATTAATCTTAATTAGTTTTTGAAATACAAATGATGTCCATCAATAGACTTTATGACCCGCATTCCGAATTTCTACCGATTTATAACATAATTCCCATCAACATTTTAACTTTTCAAGATCTTAAAAAAAATATATATATTTAATATTAGTTATTATAGTATGAAATTCCCTGGATGGATGTAATCGCAAAATGTGCACCAAAAATAATTAAAAACACATATTATACTGTTATTAAACGTGTTACTATAAGTTTGAAAAAATTCACAGTGTATCTTTAAATGCTATTTTAGACAATCAACAGATTTTTGCTATATTTTAAACTAGCTATGTTTTATTAATTAAAATCGTTTTTTAACATAAGCTCGCTCCTTCTAACATTTCTATTTAATAATAATAATAATTGGATAATTTGTAGATCGCCGTTTTGGTGAAAAATCACCTCAAGGGCGCATTTACCATCAAACCATCTTCTTCTGGATTTTAAACGCTTACTACGCTTTTTTTGCGTGTTTCGTTTGCTATTTTTCTAGACTTAAAAGACTCTATAAAGTTTTTTTGCATCGTTTGAGAACCCCTGGTTAAGATTGTAATAATTAGTTTCTTCTTGGAAGGTTCCCGATTTATTATCTAATTCCTGGTTATGTACGAACAGGAAAATACATAATCGTCTTGTCTCAATATTTTGAGAGATGTTCGTAAAGCGTGTAATTGACTGTGAAAGAATCTGTAATGCGCAGAATGAGGTCGGTTGAATTGATTTATTTATATGTAAAAAAACATTCATTATAAGATATAAATCGCAGAATAAACATCCTGAAATCAAGCATCGCTTTTACAATTACAGGACAACTTCTAGAAGTAAACACAATTAATTGTAATCGAGAGTAAAACACAATTAAGTGAAAACAAATGACTTTGTATTCATTCACTACTATTTAATCAAAATAATTGACGTTCTTCAAAACCAATGGTTTCGTTATCAGGATATTGAATATTATTCCTGAAACAGGATTCCATTATCAGAAATCATTGATGAAGAAGCCATTACTTTTGAAACATGTCGTTTATTTTGATTAAATAGATGTGTGTACGAAGTTATTTAATTTCATTTAAAAAATGACGACACAAATAAAATTCAAACAATTTAATCATTTAAAATAACCTAATGCGGCACTTTCCAGAGTGGAAGATACTCTCAGTATCGCCCTGGTGTAATACCTTCTTCTTCTTCTTCTTGTGCGTTGTCCGTTGTGCCTTAGTTATCATGTTGGCTATGCGGACTTTGTTTACTGCGACACGGAACAGCTCTACGGTAGACTGTCCAAACCACTGTCTCAGGTTTTTCAGCCATGAGGTTCTCCTTCTTCCAGGGCCCCGTCTTCCGGCAATCTTTCCCTGCATTATGAGATGCAACATCTCATACTTCTCTGGATGTCTCATCACATGTCCAAGATATTGAAGTTTTCGGATTTTTATAGTTTTAATTACTTCCTTTTCTTTACACATCCGAACCAAAACATCTTTATTCGTAACCCTGTCCTTCCAACTTATTTTAAGTATTCTTCTATAGATCCACATCTCGAGTGCCTCAAGTCACCTAATTAGTTCTTCAGTAAGAGTCCATGCTTCCATTCCGTAAAATAATATCTTTAATAATGTAATACCACCATTCATAATTGAACCCTTACTTGAAATGTCATTAGCCGTGTTTGGTGACCAGATCTGAATAGCCAGGTACTTCCCAACTTCTCCTTCCCCTCCCCACTACCTACAACCTCACAACCCCATTAGCGTCTCATGCCATAATCTCACTGGCTCCAAGCGGTTGGGAGTAGCTGGGACTCTTAAGCGGTATTTACATTTAAAAAATAAACAAACAAAAAATTAGAGTGTATAATTCACACGTTCTTTTTTATGTTTCTTTTAAATTGGTTTGAAGATTGGACAATGATTTCACAAAAATAAAAATGATTTTTTTTGGATTTCGTAGGATTCGAACCTCCGTTCGCTTGATGTCTGTTTCTCTGGCCGCTGAGACTTGTCAGGCGTCTTGCCCACTATGGGAGGCATGCACAGAGGTGCGAATTTACTGCATTATATTAGAACCGAGTATTTGAGTATTTCCGTTTCATCTGAATTTCAAATCACTAACGAAGAAAGAAGTTTCATTTCAATAATTTAAATTCAGTGTTAAAATCTTTGCCTGGTTCGTCGTACTCCGTTTTACTGAATTTTTACATTCATCCCAGTTCTTAATAGAGAAATAAACTTTAGTTATTAGATATTATATCTAACTAACAAAACAGGAATTCAAGTTTTTAATAATGTATTTACAAGGAAATCAGTATTAGTTGGTTTGTTTGGATATCGGATTTCAGAATTTCAACATAAATCACAATCATGTAATTTAGATCTCCGGGAAGAAAATACTTACATGTTGATCAAATTGATTTTCGAAATGTGAAACAGGAATTGAAACCTCTTTTATAATAGATATTATATTAAATGTACCACAAGTTACAAGTTTGGTTTTCGTATCACTAACAAAGTCAATTTAATGTAATTTATTATTGGGAAAAACACTTGTAAATATTTGCTACCTATGTCTTATTTGAATTATGATTAACTTGTGGTGTTATTTCAAACCAATTAATTTTATTTATTTAACAGGAACAATAATTGATTCCTTAATGAAAAATCCATGTAAACAATGGGTTATAATTTATACATCTGATCTGAAAATCTCAAAAATAAAAAAAATCCTACTTAATAATATTGGAATACATCGATTAAACACCGGACAATTGGACAACACCGACCACCATACATCGGACAGACAGGAAGGACTTTCTGAACTAGATTCAAAGAATATCTACCAGGTTATTGTAATAGAAATTCACAGAAAATCACGTGATTTGAAGGAGTCCAATTCTTAATTTTACGTAGATGTGAAATTTTCTTAATTTTCCTAGAAAGTTTATTTATTTATTGAAAATGAGCAACGTACTTTGGTGAATTATTATTATTTTTTAGGCATTTTATTATACGCCCCTGCTTGCTACGCTAGCTTGGGCCGTGTTGTAGCAAGTTGTCAACGACTTCATTTCATACATGGTATGGATAAAATAACAAAAATTCAAATTAACAAGCATATTATTATAATTATGAAATTATTACCGGAATAACGTTGAATAAATCCAAAATATATAATTTAAAATAAAAACAAAGTTAGGTAAAATTTTTATTAGTTATATTTTTTAGTGATTTAAAATAATTAATTGGGTGGCTAACGATGTTATTGAAATTGACAAAAAACGAAACCCTTTGGCTTGCAACGTGTCCAAATACTCTTAAAAAATGTTGTAGGCAGACAGTTGAAAGCCTAGTTAAGTAAGTGAAATGATTTTTTCTTTTAGAAGAATCAA
This sequence comes from Limnephilus marmoratus, assembly GCA_917880885.1. Taxonomy (NCBI): domain Eukaryota; kingdom Metazoa; phylum Arthropoda; class Insecta; order Trichoptera; family Limnephilidae; genus Limnephilus; species Limnephilus marmoratus. The sequence continues at coordinate 48,801,038 of OU862918.1, read as the reverse complement.
AATAAATATATTTTTTTAATTTTAATGAAATAAGGAGTCTGTGCTATGACAGAGCTCTCTGCCTACCCAAATTCCACAAGTCCCAAATCCACAATTATCGAAGTCGGGTGATAAAACTAGTGAAGCAATTAATCTGATAATTGGAAAGCTTTTTTAAACCAATTAATTATTCAATTATTGCTTTGCTTTGTAAACATAACGAAGAAGTAATTAATGGTATTAGAATTTTTATTTTTTTAATTATATAATCAATAATATTATTATTAAATTAATAAAAACAGTTTATTTTTAAACAGGTTCTGCTGTGTAATTATTGTTACGCGTGACAGCTGTTTCGCCTTCTGAAGGCATTATCAAACTGTAACAGTTGTACAGTTTGATAATGCCTTCAGAAGGCGAAACAGCTGTCACGCGTAACAATAATTACACAGCAGAACCTGTTTAAAAATAAACTGTTTTTATTAATTTAATAATAATATTATTGATTATATAATAAAAAAATTAAAATTAAAATGGAGTTCTACAAATTAAACTTGATAACAATAAATAAATGGTATTAGATTTCATGGTAACATAGTAGTGATGTAACGGACCTCTACTTCTGCTTCCGCAATGCGGAAGTTCTGTATATTTTTTACTTCCGCTTCTGCTACTGCAAAATTGTGACAGGAGTTTAGCGGAACTTTTTTAGATGATTTTCTTAGCAATAGTGGAGGAGTGCGTGCGAACTATGCGGGCGAAAAGTGGGTCGCAGGGCAACCAGATTCGCCAGCGCCTTGCATTATTTAAAAAAATTCCGATTAATAATTACTAACGTCCTTAAGGGTATGTCTTTTCACGCGACTTCTCGCTTGCCTGAAAGCCTGTATCATCTTTGGGACTGCCGTGTAAAGGGAAAGGAAGGAGTGGAAGTTTTGGGAAGAAAAAAGCTATAAGGGGTGGGAAGGAATCTGGGGTTAATATGTCGAGGAGTGGAATTCATTCCTCGGACGTATGAATTCATCCCTCCCACTGTGGTGCAAGGCGATGGGTCAAGAAAGTCTTTTTGGAGATATCAAAGTTAGGTCTCCCTCAAACAGTCCATCTCGATCCGACTCGCCACGCAGTAGGTAGGTAAATGCATTCGCTGCCAAAACCTATGCAAACATCACCCGAAACCCGAAACAACGAAAATTCTTAAAAAAATTATATTCAACCCGTAATCTCAGAATTTCTAATACAATTTGCACATACACTTCCGCATCCACATCCGCAACAAAAAAATATTTGCTTCCGTCATTATTTATAACGCTTCCTTTACATCCCTGTTACACAGGACATAAGTAATATCTGACAGGCTTGTACGCGCACGTGCGTACTGTAATAATCGGTGTGTTTGTTTTCGTATTGTAATTACCGCTCACAACTCAAAGCGATTTGTCCGTAACACCCATGCGTCGAAATTAATGAGTCTCACATGGGCATGGCTGAAAGGTGTTTAAAATATAAAGGCGTACGCCCAGCGTAATTGCAGTAATATAAATACCTTTTCAATTTCATGCTTTCCTGGCAATCATTTAATTCCATACTGTGAAGGGGGACGTAAACTGGCAATTATGAAGGGAAAATTGGGTTTAATCTGTTCGTTAGCACCACCGTTATACTTCTACAAGAAATAAAACGAGAATTTTAATGAATTCTGTTAAAAAGACTATTTAATCAGTTTAGTATTTAATCAGTTTAGTTTTTTCAATATCTTCCTAACCCAAAGAAAAACTTACGTCACCCCAAATAATCTGAACTGGATGTTCAAAAGTTTTGTAATATGGTTGACTGAAAAGGAAAGAACAGACATTCAAAATATACAAAAGAACTAACAGGAGTACATTTTATAGACATTCTCTTTTCATATAATTACTCAGTTATAAATTATATAACATTCAAATATACAACTAAAAATGCAGGGTTTTTTTTTCATATAATTACTCACTAAATTATATAATATTCAAATATAATAAAATATGCAGGGTACTGCTTGCCAGAAATATTAATTATATAATCATGTACCTACTGTATTTACATTTTTTTATCTCCATGTGTAATCTTATAATATTACGTATGCAACCTCCTTATGGAAATTTTAATAAAAACAACAATATGTAAATTCCTAATATAACAACAATACGTACGTGTATATATTTTTATCTCTTTATATAGATACTTATCTTTGTTGATACATATCTTTCTAATAAATATAATACGTTTTTTACCCGCCTCGGAACAGACTCTGTCTAGTGAGGTGGGTAAAAGAAAACTATGTACATAAATGAAAATAAAATAAACGCCCGGGTTGCCGGCACTGAAATTGATTCGAATTGAGTATTTATACAACCAGCAAGTAATTACGTACTCAAACTTGACCAATTAGTAATAAACCTTGGCTTTTTGTTGATTTCTTATCTATACGTAAATACCTGAAAGTATGATTCCGCCGTTGAGATTAACCAATAGTTATGTATGTACTTTACGTGTGAATGTATGGCTAAAGTAAGTTCACTTTTCTGTCTGTGTATCTGCGAAATATCTGAGAAAAACTTATCAGTAATTTGTACAACAAATCAACAGGACGAAACTTGAAATCCATTGAGAAATAGTTTTTCGAGAGATCAGTGAAAACTAGCAGTTAGATGTAATTAGATTATTTTTCTAAATAAACTTTTAAACGAACACGAAGAAGACAATAAAATCCACGTACTTTAGATGGCGGTGAGTTTAGTACAACAATAGGTCAACGAATAATTAAGATACGAAATCGACGGAATTGCCTCGAATTTGAAACTCGCCACGCTTTATAAATTAATTTAATGCTTATTTACAATAAATTATTCTAGTACAATACAAATTATTTTGGCTTTGCGGTTTTACCCATATACAAAATTAATATTCCTAATGATTACACGTGTTTTCTAAATACCTAGAATACTGATTAGTGGTGACCCAACAGTTGGCCTACTTTATATGGCCGAAATTACAATTATTTTGAAATTATATTTTCTTATGCATTATTTACCAATTTTAAACCTATAACCGACTACAAAAATATCTTTAATAATACGTTGGTAAGGAATTCCAACGATTCCAACGATTTTTTGTAATTATACGCTGCTGTATATAACAAGTGGTTTTATCCTTTTTGTATTTGCATGAAAATATTTTTTATACTTTTGTCATTCGGCGGTACATCCTCTATGTACACCCCTTCGTGGGCACTTAGTTACATTTTGTGTAAGTATGTAATCCGCATTTTCCCTAAACCAACTGCATATTATATATAAGTGTGCCGGGGGGGGGGGGGGGGGTATTTACAAAACCTTTACCGATTCAGTCGCGGTAGCGACAATTTACATTTTAAATATACCTCTATATTGGTTATTTTTTATCACATTTCAAAAACAAAAATTGTTCTAAAATCTAAATAAAATAATCTTTCTGATGTGTATATTAGAAAGTAATAATTTTATTTTTAAATATTTAAATTTTAATATTATTCCCATATATTGTAAATACACCTCTATATTGATAATTTTTTATCACTTTGCAAAAACAAAAATTGTTCTAAAATCTAGATAAAATAATCTTTCCAATGTGTATATTAGAAATTAATAATTTTATTTCTAAATATTTAAATTTTGAGATTGAAAATGTAAAGCGACTAAAACGGTGTAGGTTTTGGAAATAGGCTGCCGGGGGCAACTGTCGGGGGATCGATGGTATTCTATTCTGTGTAGTAGTCGTTTTTGGGAGAAAGCCAAACAAAATTAAAAAAAAACGCCTTTGATAGTGAAATAATAAATATATTTTACCCCGTCTTTCTGAACGAACCCACTGAATGAAAAAAAATAATAATTTAGAAAAAAATAAGCATTTCAATAAAATTAGAACACGACAAATCAAATCGAAAGGAAAATAAATCCCATGCGAATTGCCTTTGATATTTCAAGAAACATTTTGAAGAATATTAAAAAAATTGTAATTATTTTTAAAAACTTGAATTCTTCGTCGAATTTGTGTATTTCTTTGAAAAAATTGTTTAAATCTGTTCGCAGAATGTGCATCAGAAATATCTCGAATATCTGTATTATTTTTTACGTTTAAAATTTAAAATGTATCTGTGTGTTTGTATGTAATGATATCAAACATTCTTTCTTTGAATTTCGCGTTGGCTAGTCTCTTCCGCGAAACGCCAGTCGATGCATATAATACGAAAATAAAACAATTAAAAAAATCATTGAATTAAAAAAAATTCATGAGAAAGTCTTCAAGCCACGTAGGTATGTTTTGTAATACGACGGGAATTCAACCCGCAATCTCAAGCCTCAAATTTCATTACAATGAATGGAAATGTTTTTTTTTTTTTTACTTTTATCTACAAAAGTATTACCATTTTATTTCTACAATGAGGTTAAAAACTAAAGCAGACTTAATTACGTACGATATGGTTTCCATTTGGCGTGTGTCGCATTTGATTGGATTAATCTATATCGAGCTTAATAAAGCTGTGAGGTAGATATAAAAAAACTTCCATCCGTGGCATCAAATTTTGTCAAAGCTTTTAGTCTGTAATATGACTGCTCTGTAACATTATTCAACAATGGCCAATGGGGATAAAATAGTCGAGATGTGCGTACTCAAAAAAAAATTTTAAAGGCTTAATGAAACCAGCTAATTTGTGCGTAAAACAAAATACCTTTAAAATCTTCAAATTACGCTTAAAATAAAATAACTTTAAATTTGGGAGGCGGTTATGGGTACCATCGCACCGGGAACCATTTATTGGATAACCCACACCTCTGCCATGAGTCACCCAAGTGGTTCGTTATGTTTGGTGACTTAGCAGGGGTGCGCGGGTTTGCGGTATTCGTATTTAAAAAAAAAAACATAAAAAAGAAAATAAATTAAACATTATTATAACGTAGTAATTTTGCATGTTTTTATTGGCTTTGTGCATTTTCATTATCCTGGCGGAGTATTCTAGAATCGCTAGCATTTCTCATTTTATGGGAATGTTGTAGAAATGTATTAGCAAATGATTTGGTAACGCTGTCAAAAAATGTTGGAACATAAGGGCCCTCTATAGCATCTAAAAAGGCTGATAAAAATTAATTATTGAAGTGAAATAAAAATACTTGTAGGGCTGCTTTTGCGGTCCCCTCTTTCAACCCCTGCCCGGAGCTCAGAGGAGTGAGGAGATGTATATTCATACGCCGCAAGAGCAAACCTTATTTGAATCGATTGCGGAACTCGCCCTACCATTGGCTGGGTGATATCTCAAGTACGCATCTACTCGTGTCCCGATATAAACCATATTTTCAAATTTCGAGAGCTTATTCACAATCACTCGTGGGTTTATTTGTTTACTCCGTGAGTTCCTGCGTTCCTGGTATGATCTTTTGACGAGATCATTTCCTAGTATTTTTAGGGAAGCCATAAGCTGTTTTATTGTTGTCCTCTTTTATTCTATATCAATCGCTCACGTTTCGTGTAAACGTCGAAGTTTGTATCTATATTCGACTTCCGGGTGTGTTTGCTACGTTGAACTGTGAAGCTCTGTAAAAGAATGAAGATGGGTCACAAAGAAAAAAACTTTTACAAGCGAGAAAGGTAGCAAGTTGTCATTTTATAAAGAGTACGATTAAAATGTTACTTGTTCATCTAAACCAGGAATTCCCAGGATGGGCGATATTGCCTCTCTGGGGGCGTTAGTGAGATCCAGGAGGGCAGTGCGTCGTGGCCTTGAGGGCAAATGGGGGGCGGTGAAAGTCAACAATGGGGCGGTTATGGGCTGAAATAAGTGGAAATTTAAAAAAATGCATTTTCATAATGGATTCAACGAAATCGTATGTAACCCATTATAAGATTGAACTGTTCACTTAGTGAATAAGTATTGTGGATGGATTTATTTTCGTTATTTTGATAACATTGTGCCAAAAAAAACTTTATTAAGTTTAGAAAACAACATTTCCAGGTTACAAATAATCTCAGAATACAGAAAATCCATCCACTTCCGGAACCCGTAAGTACCACGCTACCAACCGGTTGTAAATTCCAAAACACATAATTTTTACTTAAAAAAATTTAACGCTTTTTCCTAATATGCCGCAATATTTTTAATGGAGAGAGGGGAGGCGTTGAAGAAAAACATACTTAGAACTTTGCGGAGAGTCTAATTAGTTTGTGAATCTCTGGTCTAAGCCTGTAACGTTCGTGAATATCTCGTATTTTCATAACTTATAGGAAAATGATAAAAGGCTTATAAATTGGTTTGATTTCTCAAACTCAATAATGACCAAATGAAAAAACGCTTTCTCAGCAAAGGTAGCAGAGTTGTCTGACCTCTATCTTGAACTGACCTTCTGAATTCTGTTCTGAAGCTCAAACTGGCGCTGTTAAAAAATACTAACTAATTATATTGTGTCAATTGTCTCTCTCTCTCTGCATGCCTCGCGTATTTCTTATGTCTCTTGCCACTCATTGTAATGTGTTACCTTAGTGAGCTTGTATATAATTCTGTATTTTTTTTGTGATGTTTTTGTTTTTCTAATTGTATGTAGGTATCTGTATTTAATTGTATGTAATTGTACATTTTTGTATTTGTGTAATAACTGAGTTTTATAACAGGATTGTTCTCACGTAAATGCGAGCACCTGTAAAACCCAGTCTAAATAAATACTGGTTTTCTCACATTCATTCATATCAGGAACACGCACACCTTGCCATGCCTTCTAGTAATACTCCTGGCTTCATGTTCTTTTAATTTGTCCGGAACGTAATTTGGGAGGCGGGAATGGGTACCGCCGCCCCGGGAACCTTTATTGGATAACCAACACCTCTGCCATTGGTCACCCCAAGTGGGTCGCTACGTTTGGTGATTTAGCAGGGGTGCCCGGGTTCATGGGGTGAGGTTTGTCTAGGTCTTGGAGGCGGATGACCAAGACACACTGAACCCCAGATTCCTACCCACCCCTTAAACCCCTTTCCTTCCCAGAACTCTCCTCTCCTTCCTTTCCTTAAAAAACCCTCCACACACCATCCCCAAAGATGACATAGGCCCTGAGGGAAAATATTTTCCTCAGGATCTCCTGTGTGGAGCTCATGAAAAAAAAAAAAAAAAACATATATTCGCTTTACTCTCTGTCCAATATGTCCATTCGTTCCGCGTGCCTAAACTATTTAAAAGCATCCCTTCTTAGTTATTTCATTGCTTGTTCAGACCAAAACAATTGTAATTGGTCAAAATTAGTTTAGTTGGTTTTAATTAGCTTATTTAATAATACATTTTTTCGTTCTAAGTATTTAAACTGCATTCATCACATGTTATCAACATTCAAAAGAAGGCGTACGATTGATACAGTAGATAGGTAAGTACCTCGAAGAAAAGTAAAACATCAAAAAAATCTAAATATATTTTCTCAGCATTTGATTGGTAAATATTTAAAGAGATTGGGTAGCAAAAACATACGTATATTTAATATTTGATTGGATTGCATTTTACAATAGTTTGATATTATCCCTACCGTCTTTGATTTTCTTTTGTTCCACGAAGGAGGCCCTGAGGATTTGTCATCTTCGGAATGCTGTGTCGAAGGTCTTATTAGGGAAAAGAAGGAGAGGAAGTTCATAAAATTAAGAATATGGTAGTCAATGTATCCAAGAGTGACGGATGTATGATTCCATCCTTCCCACTACCATGCAAGGCGATGAGTCGAGAGGCTCCAGCTGGAGACATCTAGGTTAGGTCCCTCAACCAGTCTCTCCCAATCCCAATCCGGTTCGCTACACAGTAGACGAGCAAAAGTATTCGCCTCACTCCGCGAACCCGGGCACCCTTGCTAAGTCACTAAACACAGTGAACCACTTGGGATCAGCTATGGCTAAGTATGTATGGCATATGTTATCCAATAAATGGTCCCCGGCTCTCAAATTGAATCTGATCCAAGGAATCAATGCATATCCAATTTTCCTTTGTTTCGATTCCAATATTATTGAATATTATGAACCTTGGTCCACGGTTGAATTATCGTTAAATTATTTACCCCTCTCCCACATTAACTTTTAAATAAGTATTCTTGTTGACAGCGATAAATATAATAGAGTTAACCTTCTAAAGCTATGCGTAATAAATTACAGAAAGACATGAAAGAAGAAAAAACGAACCTCGCTCAGGAGAAAGTGCTGGGACAGAAAAAAAATCATCCATACCGCATTATTCAAATTTATTCCAGAATAAAATTGGTGTTTGAAAAACTATGCATTCAAGTTTTCCTAATACAAACAATGCTATTTTGAAGCAGTGAATTACCGACATAAATCTCAGCCTCTGGATGTAGGAAGGAATGGGGTGGAGAAGGTATTCTCAGGTTAACCGCACAGGAGCGCAGAAGTTCAGGGGGGGAGGTCCTGATGGCAAGAACGAAAACAAGATTGGGCAATCTGTGCTCCTGTTACATTCGGCTGGTTGGCGGAGTCTCAGTAATTTGATTTCTTCTTTTTTCAGCGCCACCCGCCCTTACCCTTCTCAAGCGCCGCGGGACGGTGGCGTTACCACACCGCCCGCACCGCCGCGATCTCCTGCGCTCCTGCTATTTTACATGTGATATATAAGGACTTAGCCGGTCGGTGGGAGGGCGAGGGTACATTTTTTATACCGACGGAAGGGAATTTCAGCGCCAACGGCTTAAAGTATTACAAAATATTTCCTGTGATTTGAGATAAGTCGTATTCGTACATACACAAATCCTGAAATTCTATCGTTGTGAATAAAAGTGCGAAAATTCAAACGAGATGCGTTTGTTATAATATTCCATTCTTTTTGTATTGCGAGAGGGTTTTTTTTTCTAAAGAAGTACATTTAAATAAAATTTCGTTTGACGTGTATTCGAGCGGAGTTTTGCGTTTGGCTTGATAAGTCGGGGTGAATTGTAAACCGTTTTAATATTTCATTTTCATTCACAAAAATATTATCATTCAACGCAGGTTGTACCTAATAATTTATCGTCCATTTTGCTGTCTTTGAAATGAGAGATATTCGCTTAGTATTTTTTCTTTGCCTTGTACGAATATAAAACAATATGAAAAACTGACAAAACTTTTCCAAAAGATCGATTTCAAAGTATGGCGTTTATATTCTATTTGTTTTAAATGTAAATAAGTTTTACATAACATGTCTATTCACTTCAAGACATTCTGTAATCAAACACGTAAATCTCATGAATAAAGTCAATTACTTTTTCCCATCTTGGATTTTTATATTGTCATAACGGAAAATTATTTGTATATAATATTTGCCTACTAAAGCATTAATTTTTTGAGGTTTGTAGGCGAGTTATTTTACCAACATTTTAACCTTCCTATGCTCGCGCATTGGTCTCCCAGACCGACCAATCTAATTCGTTGTTTTCTCAAAAATTAACAAAAATGGGACTTTGAGGTTTTTAGTAGCTTCTTAATTTGTTGTTAGGGACTGTTTAGAGCAGCGTGCGCATTGGTGCAGAATGGACGTGTGACATTTATTTACTGTTATCGGTCTTTTAGGTAAGATAAAATTACTACTCAAAAATCCTAATAATGATTAATCCTTATTTTTATAATATTTTATTATTCTTGATATTTTCATTTATTAGATTACTGAGTTTTTTAAAAATAAATAACACATGAAAAAGTTTATTTTTGTTATTTAAGTAAGAGAATAAAAATATTTGTTCTTTTTAAGAAGCTGTATTAAAAGTCTTTTTCTACCAAACAAAGTAAAAGTTTTAATATTTTTCTTTTTTTAATTCAATTATACCCCCTTCCATGTATCGACCAATAATACTTAAAAATATACAATTAAAATAATTCCATCGAAATGAAAAGTTTTATATATTAGGTCCTTACATATGAAATAGGCGTTTGTATGGGAGGAGCATAAAGTCGATTTTTTTTTTAATATAATATATTTATTTAATCAAAGTATGTACCATTGCTATCTATGCATTTTTTCCATCTCATAGGTAGTTCATCGATCCCTTTACTAAAAAAAACATTCGGACGGGAATCAATAAAATCTTTGAAGGCGGTTTGGACTGCCCCATCGGAGTTGAATATTTTCCCTTGCAAGAAGTTATCCAAATTTCGAAAAAATTGTTATCTGTTGGGGCAAGGTCCGGAGAGTACGGTGGATGTCTTAGACATTCCAATTGAAGCTCCTCTAATTTGGTAGCCGTCTGTTGTGCAGTGTGTGGTCTAGCGTTCTAACGCGCGTTTGTTGATTTGCTTCACTCAATTCGTAAGGTACCCACCTTTCAAGCTTTTTCACCTTCCCAATTTGCTTCAAGTGGATTAAAACAGTTTTATCACTAACACCGCAGCCTGCAGCTAACTCGGACGTTGTTTGCGATGGATCTGCTTCTTCAATAGCCTTCAATTCTTCATTATCAACTTTGGTCTCCGGCCGTCCACGGGGCTTGTTCTGCAGGTCGAAATTTCCAGAACGAAAACGTTGGAACCAAAAACGCATTGTGTTTTATTTTGCGGCACCATCGCCATACACATCATTAATCCTTCGAGCCGTTTCTGCAGCACTGGTGCCACGGTGGAACTCGTACTCGTAAATAACGCGATATTTCAAGTTTTCCATTTTATAAACTAAGTGACGCAAAGAAAAAAAAACAATTAAGGAAAAAACAAATGAAATATAATTTTCGAAAAACAAATACATGAGTAAATACCTGAATAAATTTGAATTTGGAATTCCTAACCAAAGAGAAGATATTTGAGATCAAAGTTGCCAGTACGGCAAAACGCCAATTTCATATGTAAGGACCTAATATTATGAATACCTACCTACAAAGGATAAGTTAAATAAAAACCTTCTTATATAAAGGCCTTCTCTACTGCATGCTGAAAATCGTTTTAAAATATAGAAAAAATGTCCAAAGACGCGAAACTAGCCGTCCATAATGGAGTACTGGTACCTACCCTGATGTATGGCAGTGAGGCATGGAACTGGCAGAGAAAGGATGAAAGTAGACTGAACGCTGTAGAAATGAAATCCCTGAGGCGTATGTGTGGTAAAACCATGTATGATCGTGTGAGAAATGTGGAAATCCGCAAAGAATGCAAGGCTGATGTAAGCGTGATGAGTAAGATCAAGAAAGGAACGCTCCGATGGTTTGGGCATGTAGAGCGAATGGACAAGGAAAGGAGTGTAAGAAGAATATATGACGCAAATGTGAATGGTAGAAGAAGTCGAGGACGCCCAAGAAAGACATGGCACGACCAAGTGAATCAGATACTTGAGTCGAGCCATGTCAAGAGTCAGAATAATAGAAGAGAATGTATGAGACGTTGTATGAATGTAAACGAGGCAAGGAATGTGTGCCAAGACCGGGATGTTTGGCGGTCCGTCCTCTCTGCCTACCCCTGCGGGGAAACGGCGTGATGGTTAGTTAGTTAGTTAGTTATTTTTATGTTGTTCTATTCCAGCGTCCTATCTTCCTAGAAACTCTTGACCTTTTTCATCTTCCAATACAGGAGATGTTGTGAGGTTGTCGGAAGTAGAACAATAGGCGTAGAAGAAGAAAGGAACAAGAAAATGATTAGGTGCCTAAGTGTCAAGTAAAATAAGTTAGCAATTTTTGATTATTAATCATTAATTATTATTTTTAATTGATAAAACAAGATTTTTATGCGTAGCACAAAGGGTAACAATTATTATAAGCAATAATTATCAGCCTGAAACACTTATCTACATTGAAAAAATGTTCCGAGAAGTTCATTTATTTATTAATTTTCGGGAAATCGACAGTTAACATTTTATTCAGTTTGTACATAATATTAATGTAACGTGAATTTCTTGGTAGAGCATCAGAATCTCCCTCAAGTTTGTGGGAAGGAAAATACAGTCTTTATCTTCGGGCATTTTTAGATAAATAAAAGAAATAATTTAGCAGTACAATATCACCTATATTTTAAAGGTATGGTGTATATATGGGAGCCCTCCAAGGGGTCAAGAATTCCACATTTCCTAAAGAAATAATAAAATAACACATAAGCAAGAGAGCATACCTGTGGACCGTAATTTATCTAAATTATCCTGACTCTAACGCTGACGCGAATCACTGTTAATAGGCGACCAGGAGCACGCGGGGTCTCCATGGACAGGAACCGAGGAAGGCCCCAGGGCCTGGGGACTCCTCACCAGGGAACAGGAACCAGGAAAGGCCCCAGAGGATGGGGACTCCTCCTCAGGGAACAGGAACCAGGAAAGGCTCAAAGTCTCGGTTGTGCGTACCGGTGAAATCTCGGTAGACGACGTTTACCGCGCCTTTCATAGATCAGTTCCGGGCCTCCATCCGCCTCAAATATCGAGTTCCGCGAGGATAACCCCTCTCAAAGCCTTGGCCACGTTAATATCATGAACGCCAAACAAAGGATTACACCGATTATCCACACTCAAGTACGAGAGTGAAGGTGGGCACATTGACAATATGGCGACTCCACCATTTAAACTTTTAAAAATCCCGTTTCACTCACGGAAACAACACGGCTCGCGGTTATAAAATAATCCATCGTTCTTCTATAAATGGGTAAAACCCGTAAAGGTGATACTATCCAGGGCTGGGCAGTATTTGAAATACGTATTTGAAATACAAATACGTATTTTGTATTTGTATTTCAATTACTTCCTAAAAATGTATTTTGTAATTAGTATTTCAATTAGGTACCTGCTGCTGAGGTATTTTGTAATTTGTATTTCAAATACTTTTGGCTTCAAAATACATTTTCAAATACATTTAGCAATCTTAATAATGACAATGAAAAATAAACTGACATAGATAATACATAGACTAAAAACGCTAGAATCCTGTACTATTGTCCTATTTTCCTGTGCTATAGCACTCTAACTAATGATTATTTGTAGTTCTCTTATCATTGCTTTATAATGTAATGTACATTTTTTTTTATGTCATGCTAGTTATTATTATTGTCCTGTGCTATAATAGCACTGTTACTGTACATTTTGTATCAAATTATATTATACTTGTCATTGCTTTGCATTGTACATTTTTGTATCATTAAGCACTAGGTACAGGAATAATTTGACTAAATACTAGATTATTTTTAACTGTAGAGCGCACTGGGAGTGAAATAACACAAAATTGCGCTATACAAATGTCATATATGTATATAAAAATGAATCCTTGATTCCCTTGGTCACTCCATAATTTCAGAACAACGTTACCTATTTCATTAATTTTTTTAAAAAGTTTTCTAATACTTTGTGAAAGGTTCTTACGGATAGAAAAATTAAGAAAATTAAGCAGAAAATTGGATAATTTCAGAAAATTTAACGATTATTTTAACTTCGCACGTTTGACAGTTCGCGCATTTGATGAAATTGAATTTAGCAGGCAGCTGTTTTTTTGTAACAAAAGAATTGTCTATGGATTTTTGAAATTATAGATATTTTAAATAGGTGGGTACCTTAATATGGGTATGTTAGGTATCTGATTAGATTGACTGTTCTTACAATATACAAAAATGAATGCTTTTTATTATGTGAAAAATTAAAATTTGAATAAAAAAATTGTAATAGCTAATAGGCACGCGAGTTGTTTGAAAACTGAAGTGAATTGTACTGGGAGTGAATATATTGAACGCGGGAGGGGGGTCGGCGGGACGGGGGAGCGGGCGAGGAGAAAGGGTAGGCGGGGAAGGTGGAAGGGAAACGCGGGAGGGGAAGGAAATGCGGGAGGGGAACGGGGAAAGAACATGCAGGGAGAAACAATTTATTTATTTGAATATGGCACTGCAACGGATGCCGGGAACCAGCTAGTGTTATTATAATAATAATTATTATTATCTAACACCTAATTCCTATACCACAAAACTTTATAAGTGGAGCGGAGACGAGATGTGTCTTCTGAACAATACGATTGGTCAATTTTTGCAGGTCTCTGTTTCACTCTGCTCAGCTTTGTTTCTATGGAAACGCACCCTTAGATAAGGGCACTTACGACAATTTATTGCAACCAAAGGTTCTTCCAAAACCAAATGTATTTTGTATTTTGTAATTTGTATTTTGTATTTGAAATTAAAAAATGGTTAAAATACAGTATTTTGTATTTTGTATTTCAAATACACGACTTGAAAGTATTTTGTATTTCGTATTTTAAATACATGCGAAAAAGTATTTTGTAATTTGTATTTCAATTACAGCAAAGCATGTATTTTGCCCAGCTCTGATACTATCACATATTTAACAAGAAACTTAAATAATTCAGCGACTTGTCGAATCACCGTCGGCTCCCTCGACGACGAGAATTCAAAAAGTCGCTCCCGAAATAGATGGCGCTAGTCGCTAGCGGTTAAGAACTAATCGTTACGGCGATCATAATAAAACGTCAGCGGCCAGGTGAGTTTAAGATTAACTAGGTCAAGACAATATTTATTTAATCAAAATAAATATTATCGTGACATTAAATAGCCAAAATAAAACCAATAGGCCACTTGCATCAATTTTTTAAAAAAAAAATTCCGGTTTAGGCAAATATTCTAAGACATTAAGTATTTTTATTTTTTTTTAATCGTATTTTTGAAACCCTGGGGGTTTTTTGAAAATTTCAATCCGATAAATCAGACCATTTTTTATAAACCGGAAAGACGGGACATAATTTTACAGGTGTGAAAAAACGATAATTACATAGCCGAAAATCATTTAAAAAAAAAATAACGTTTTCCGCACGAATGGCACAGGAGAATAACGAGGCATACCAAAAATATTACATCTCATAAATATTTTTTTCCCTTGATACATCTTATTGACCATAAATCATTATAATGAACAGCGTCTGTATTACTAAATTCAATGTAATATACTTGTACTTGTAAATTATAATAATAATAAGAATATTATAAAATTTAATTTTGTTAAAATCAGCACCATAATCATTATACCTCTAAAACACGTACCGACATCATCTGCACGTTCTGAAGAGAACCCCGTAGATCATTAAAAGTACGGGGTTCTCTTCAGAGCATCTGTCAAAAAGTGAAACCAAATGATAAGTTCGCAGAGAACAAACAATAAATCTAGTGAACGAATTCAAAAATTCGCCTGAAATCAAAGTGATGCCATATAAAAAAAAAAATCAGTGTGGAATTTTAAAAAAATAATAGGAACATTTCCGGAGACGGGACATTTTCATGTAGTGACGTCACGAGCCTAAATAATGGATTTATTTATTTAAAAATAACAAAAACTGTACATTTCTAAACAATTTTACTAACATTTTCTTAATCTCAGTAAAAAGATCTATCCACATGATTTTTTCCAAGTCGTTATGAAATCCATGCAAGTGGCCTATTATTGATTTCCTCCTTGTGACTTTACTTCTACTGAGACAGCATAATAAGAATAAGTAAATGTATTTTATAAAAAAGGAATATGAATCCAAAATTATATAAAACAAAAAAATATATATATATATACTTAAAACAATTTTTTTATATACAATGAAAAATTACAAAACAAAAAATCTATCAATATCTAAAATCTAAAAATCTATCTAGCCATGAAGACAGGTTGTACATATAAATCAAATCATAACAGAAATATAAACAATAAAAACATAATGGTTGTTTTCAGGTGGAAAAATGTAATTAACAGTAATTGTTGAATGAAACACTAGTATATATTGAATTATTTGGCGGGTATTAGAAAAGCCGCCATAGCTTAGTGGTGAGAGCACCTAACCGGCAATCAGAAGGACACGGGTTCAAGTCCCGTTGGCGTCATGTATCTTTTCTCAGAAGATTTTTTCAATGTAGATGAGTGTTTCAGGCTGATAATTATTAGAAAAAAAATGTTAGTTTAATAATTAAAAAAAAAAAAATTGATAATTATTGTTTATTATAATTAATCAATAAGTTAGCAATTTTTAGATTCTAAATTGTGCTCTCTCGCTAAAGTGAAAACTTAATAATTGTCTTCTAGCATACGCCAGTTAGTACTTGGACACGAATCATCTGTGTCTAGGTAATATCCATAATGCAATTATTATGCAATCTCTCAAAACTTAGTTGAATCTGTTCAAAGATCCTTCACTAAGACAATGGCCTTTTCGGGAACAAGCAAAACTTCAAATTCTAACAACAAAGAAAGACTTATACTTTAATATTCAATGTCTAACTAGAAGGTGCAATTTAACAGACTTGTGTTTATATAAACCCACAAATTAATGAACATAATTGAATAGGAACAAATTTCTAACATAAATCCTAATGTAAAAGCCAGACAATATTTGAGAATTTAGTTAAAAAAAAATTCAATTGCCACATAGCATTTTTCAGCACTCCTTCTCTCTCTCACATTTGTGTAGTCAATTTAAGATTACCTACTCCACTTACTAGGCATTAGGACCTACTGCAATGTTACCATTCACAAAATAAATTATATAGCAAACAAATATCCTCGCTTATACAAATTTGATGACATCGATATCTATATAAATCTTCTATCTATCTATCTTCTTCTTCTATATAAATAAAAATGAATCGCCGAAATGTACGTACGCGCATAACTTCCGAACGACTGCACCAAATTGGATAATTCTTTGTTTTTTGTGTTCGTTATTGTCAGGACAAGGTTTGTATAAAACTACTGGTTAGCTCTGGCATTATGAAATTTGTATAAAAAAATAGGTGGCACGCGAGCGGTTTGAAAACTGAATGTACCGGGACTGAATGTATGGAATGCGGGAGGGCACATAGGGGACGGAAGAGGGGGAGGGAGGGGGGAGGGGGATGGAGGGGGGGGGGGGAGGGGGAATCCGGGAGGGGGGAGGGGAACCTGGTAGGGAAAGTTTATTAAATGGCAGAGCAACGCATGCCGGGGACCAGCTGGTTTTTAATACAAAAATTTCGGTATTTAACAAACTTGAACAATTTTTGTCATCTGTCAATATATACTTTTTGATAATTGCAGATTATTTTTATTATTATAATTTTTCTTTTAAATTTTATCCTATCGTAAACCACTTTAGTGTAAGAATTTTTTTTTTCAATCTATTGGTTGTTACTAAGTCCTGTGTAAAAATGTTAATATTATGTTCACAATGTAAAAGCCCCATGGGCATATAAGAAAGAATGTAAATAAATAAATTTATCTTTTTTTTTACATTATGAGTAAAACCTCAAATTGTAATACTTGAATTAAATGAAGATCATGTTAGCGAAACTCAATCGAAAATCTATCATAAAAAGACATTTGCACCACTTGGACTCGAACCCGGGACCTTAGATGTTGCATATTAAATAAAATGGATAAATATTTATCCAGACACTATCTAGATAGAATTTAGTTCGGGTTTGAATCTTGCAATCATACATAAAGATAGCAGCCAATAAAATATGCATTAAGAAAATAAAGATAATGTGGATGGTTCTTAGTCGAATTTTATAGGTGAGTCGGAGAATTCGACTCCTTGGCGCAGTGGTTAGCTCATTTTCCTGGAAAGCGAAAGGTCCTGGGTTCGATTCCCGAAGGTGCAAATATCTTTTTCAGATTTTTTTGTTTCCAGATTTTCAATTGAGTTTCGCTAATATTGTCTTCATCTAATAAAAATAAATGGATCGTCTGTATTTTTTGAAAACGGTCTGATCAAAGAAGTTGATAAATTCTCCGACTCACGTATAAAATTTAATCAAATCTGGTATGTGTACTTTAAAACAAAAGTAGTTGTACATTATATTCCTTGACATTGTACTTTTTTTATTTTTTTTTATTAGTATCTATAGCAAAATTTGTACATAATGTATTTATTAATTATATTATATTAAGGTTTTTTTTTCACAGTCCTTCTCACTAGGGTTTCCTGTTCTGAGGCGGCCTATAGTTTTTCCACATTTGTATTTAGTATTTTGTAACCATTATTTTTAATTTCGTACTTTATAATGTTAAACAATTATTTCTTTTATGTATCCAATACTCAACCCAAAATGAGAAAACTTTATAAATGGATATTACTAAGTTTGGAGATCGTGCTTTCGGAGTATCTGGGCCTAAGGCTTGGAATAGACTCCCTCCAGAATTAAGATGCATAACAAGCCCAACAGAGTTTAGGTCCAAACTAAAAACCTACCTTTATGTGCTCTCATACCCTTAATTTAAATATACCTATCTGAGAGTATCATACTTGTATTGCCTATGATATGTCTTAATCACACTTTTCTTACTGAATTAAAATTACTCGAGTCCTTACACATCAATCTGTCTCTTGACGAATCACATTTAGGAAGATCAAATCCTTATAGGTACTACTCCACCACGCACCATTAAATGTTGCTTTTACTTCCCAAAATACACTCATCAAAGAATACCTACATTACATATTAATATTAAAATATTTTTCAAGAGTAAATAATGTGAGTACGATTATGTCCTCTGCGTGCGTACTCTTTCTAAATTTCTTTAAACGAACAGTATACAGTGTTAATTTCAAGCGACCTCCCAGATAAGTATGGTCCTGTTTTCATTAATTTTTAGGCAGCATCGCGTTCATTAGTCAAAATATTGCACATATATATTTTCGTATCGGTGATCAATGAACCGGGTATGCAATTTTTAGCCCTAAGTTGTTTTTAATTGTTTGTCTAGCTTGTAGTTTTATTCAGATTTTAGAAATGTATTATAAGTTTGTACAGCGTCCTTGAGGTGATTTTTCACAAAAACGGCGCTATATAAATCATCCAAGTATTATTAATATTATTACTTTACTTTTATTTTCATTCTAAACAATAATCATAATAAATAAGATGATTGACAAGAACGCCCTCACATACATATTTTACCCCAAAATTCCCTTTACAAATATCCCCGCTACCCGGAGAGCATAATCCTGAGCGGCATCAACTTTACTCTCAGCATTCACCACGTCTCACTCCGCCTATTGAATAGGCCGTAAACCCTTAGCAGTCGCGGCGCATTCCCACACGCAGTTTGAGGTGTGTTCTGTTCCGTGCTCCCCCGCGCGAGAAACCCTCTAACGCGGGCATTCGAGCGGCGATAAGGGGTTAGATTGTGTCCTAAAGCGGATTGAAACCAAATTGCAATTTGAAAATACTTGTACACGGCGGTTGCGAAGAAATGACAGTAGGAAAATAAATATTTCAAGGCAAAATACAACAAATTATTGAAAATAATAATTCCTAAACTTTATTTCGAACTGTCAATCTTTAAAAGTAATCATGTATGGTATTTGATTGGATTTTTTTTTCAGTTTTAGGTATAATACTCGTATGACGTCCAAGGTAATAATTTTTAGAAAATTGCTGACTAGGGTTAGTTTGTTTTACAGTACATAACAAATGATTAAAATTCATACTTAATATTCAAGTTCTGATAATACATAGTACATTACGATCCAGTAACTTCATAGTACTTGAATAATAACTGTGGTCTACATGGTTGTATGGTTTCGATAGTTAAAACACTTAGATATGTAAAACACTTTTCTCGGTTTACCCGCGTAACGTAGTCCTGAGAAGGACTTTTTAACTCCTGACGTTTCGGACAGATCACACTGTCCATCTTCAGAGGCCTTATGTCTTTAGCTTTTGTCTCAAACTGATAGCTTTCGCATGTCTGTTCGGTCCAGAATCCAAGACTCAAGTGAGTGCAAATCAATTCCTATGGCTAGAACGGAGTACCCGGGTTGATTGTGATTTATGGTGCTGGGGGTAGGAGGTGGGACCGGCAGTCTCAGGCGGTTTACATGTAGAGACCTGATTGGTTAGGCTAATTGTGGGTACTTCTGATAATTTTGGAAATGCCGTTTTTGGGGGATTTTCGTCAATTATTACTTTCCAGGTGTTGGGAATTCTTATGGAGTCGTTTCTGGTGTTCATATTATTTTTATGTTTATAAATTTCTATTGCTTCGCGGTAAATTCTTTTTGGTTCATTGTATACGCTGGCTATTGTTGTTGTATTATCGAAGTCTATTTTATGACCTTCATTAAGGACGTGTTGAACTAAGGATGAAGTTAAGCGTTTATTAGTGACATCTACTTTATGTTCTGCAATTCTACAAGATATTTTTCTATTGCATCGTCCAATATACACCTTTTCACACGCCCCACAAGGTATTTTATAAATCCCGTGTGATTCAAGTGGAATGTGGTCTTTCGGACTTCTTAATAGAGACGAGATTTTATTTTCCGATTTATAAATAGTTTTGATTTTATTGCTTTTGAGGATTCGACTGATTTTATCTGTTGAGCCTTTTATGTATGGGAGAATTGCTACAGAAAGGGGCTCTGTTTCCGTTTCAGGATTAGTTTTTTTACGTTTGTTTATGGATTTGTTAATTAAATATTTGGAGTAGCCGTTTGCTTGAAGAGCACTACTAAGGAGATCTAGTTCTTCACGAATATGATCTTTGTCCGCTAGTCGTTTTGATCGGGTAACTAATGTATTTATAACTGATGACAACTGAGATGGGTTGTGATTTGAGTTGGCGTTTAAATATCTATTCGTATGTGTCGGTTTACGATATACGGTATGTCCAAGGCTGCCGTTCTTTTTCTTTTTAACTAAAATATCGAGAAATGGGAGACAATCGTTTTCTTCGATTTCCATGGTACTATTGTTAGCTCGTGTGGTTCGCCTACCCAAATATTAGCAAAATTTCTAGCCCAACGCTTTCAGCCTTTTGTTGAAAAAGCGGATTCTTACGTTCGCAATGCTGAACATTTCATTTCAACAATTTCTAATATATCTTTAAACAAGGGTGACATTCTAGTGAGCTTCGATGTAGTCTCTTTGTTCACAAAAATACCAATCACTGAAACATTAGAGTTAATTAAATCAAAACTAGACGTTCCTACTGATTTTATCACTCTGACGGAACATTGCCTTAAAAATACCTACTTTCAATTTGAGGGACAAATACATAAACAAATTCAAGGTGCCCCAATGGGCTCCCCTCTCAGCCCGGTAATCGCGAATATTTACATGATGTACTTTGAAATAAAGGCATTAGAGAGCGCTCCTCTGAAACCATCACTATGGCGACGTTACGTAGACGATACTTTCATTATTTGGCAACACGGAATTAAAGAATTAAATAACTTCCTTATTCATTTGAATAGTATCCACGAAGATATTAAATTTACCATGGAAATCGAAGAAAACGATTGTCTCCCATTTCTCGATATTTTAGTTAAAAAGAAAAAGAACGGCAGCCTTGGACATACCGTATATCGTAAACCGACACATACGAATAGATATTTAAACGCCAACTCAAATCACAACCCATCTCAGTTGTCATCAGTTATAAATACATTAGTTACCCGATCAAAACGACTAGCGGACAAAGATCATATTCGTGAAGAACTAGATCTCCTTAGTAGTGCTCTTCAAGCAAACGGCTACTCCAAATATTTAATCAAATCCATAAACAAACGTAAAAAAACTAATCCTGAAACGGAAACA
This sequence comes from Limnephilus marmoratus, assembly GCA_917880885.1. NCBI lineage: Eukaryota > Metazoa > Arthropoda > Insecta > Trichoptera > Limnephilidae > Limnephilus > Limnephilus marmoratus. Next base: position 48,779,525 of record OU862918.1, on the reverse strand, counting down.
GAGCCCCTTTCTGTAGCAATTCTCCCATACATAAAAGGCTCAACAGATAAAATCAGTCGAATCCTCAAAAGCAATAAAATCAAAACTATTTATAAATCGGAAAATAAAATCTCGTCTCTATTAAGAAGTCCGAAAGACCACATTCCACTTGAATCACACGGGATTTATAAAATAACTTGTGGGGCGTGTGAAAAGGTGTATATTGGACGATGCAATAGAAAAATATCTTGTAGAATTGCAGAACATAAAGTAGATGTCACTAATAAACGCTTAACTTCATCCTTAGTTCAACACGTCCTTAATGAAGGTCATAAAATAGACTTCGATAATACAACAACAATAGCCAGCGTATACAATGAACCAAAAAGAATTTACCGCGAAGCAATAGAAATTTATAAACATAAAAATAATATGAACACCAGAAACGACTCCATAAGAATTCCCAACACCTGGAAAGTAATAATTGACGAAAATCCCCCAAAAACGGCATTTCCAAAATTATCAGAAGTACCCACAATTAGCCTAACCAATCAGGTCTCTACATGTAAACCGCCTGAGACTGCCGGTCCCACCTCCTATCCCCAGCACCATAAATCACAATCAACCCGGGTACTCCGTTCTAGCCATAGGAATTGATTTGCACTCACTTGAGTCTTGGATTCTGGACCGAACAGACATGCGAAAGCTATCAGTTTGAGACAAAAGCTAAAGACATAAGTCCTCTGAAGATGGACAGCGTGATCTGTCCGAAACGTCAGGAGTTAAAAAGTCCTTCTCAGGACTACGTTACGCGGGTAAACCGAGAAAAGTGTTTTACATCTTACACCCGTGAAAACCTTAACCATAACATATATATATATATATATATATATACATCCCGCTATCATTTCTGCGTCCTTTCATCAGATCGACATTACTGCGTCTATCTGAAGGACTTGATTTTACATAGTTCTAACTAAAGTATATACTATCTTTTCAGTGTTTGATTGTAGTTAGGTATTTACATTTTTGAAAAACATTAATTTAAAAATATACAAAACGATAAAAACGCCCTTTACTGTTCCACCAATCTGAACTCCTTTCATATTCAATGCAGTGGTGCATCCTGCGTATATTTTCGTTAATTTGGTCCACAATATAGCGTCCAATTATATATTCATTTTCATGTTAACAACAAACCGAGGTCTTGCGACGTTGCCGCTTATTTGTTCAAGTTTTTGGTTAGACGACTGTATAGGTATTTATAGAATATGAAGGCGCCAAGATGACTGGCCCATACGTCGCGGACTCTAATCAACCCGGCGGTAATTCCCACGTAAAATTAGGTCACCCCAAGTGGTTCGCTACGTTTGGTGAATTAGCGAGGGTGCCCTATAATATGTTATGCTCATGTGTTGAGGTTTGTCTGGGTCTTGGCAGCGGATGCGTCTGCCCACCAGCTGCATAGAAGGCCGGTTCGGGACAGAATGGTTGAGGGAGTTCCTTTGATTCTCCAGCCGTACTCTTGCCGAAACTTGCCGAAACCGAAACCGAACCTTCGGTCGGTCACTAATTATATATACTATTATTTTGAATTATATTATAGACCGGTCAGTGGTTGAGTGGGCGCTTCGTGTTCGATTCCTCGGTTGACTAAGTCCTCCATTGCGACTCAAGCAACATTTTCGGCTTACTGTGGTGGTAGTGGGAGATTTTCAGATATTGTCGGGTTATTCATTAACCCGGGAATGTTTGTCTTTCTTTAAAAAAAAATTCTTATCATGCTTGACGATGCATTTTCGTTCACGGGAGAAACAATTTTAGGGGTTTTAGGGGCTTAGGTTTTTAACAACTAAATTGTATGATAAATCCTTTTAAAGGGAAAAGGGGAAAATAGAAAAGCGAAAGCATAAAACTGTCTAAAAAATTAATATAATATGACTTCGGATAATAAGTTAATAACTAAATCTAATACTAATCTAACAATGACACTGTTGTTTGCAGAGAGGACCGCCAAAGAACTCGATCTTGGCACACACTCCTTGCCACAATCACGTTAAGTTTTAAAGTTCTTTAAAAATTATATGTTTTTCTTGAAGATAATATCTAGACATTCCCCATGCCGAAAAACAAATTATATAAAATTCCCTCCATGGAAAAGAATCAGAAAGTATGCTCCAAAAATTATTATAAACACATTTGTTTCAGTTATTTTACAAGTTATATGTATGAAAAAATCACAGTGTTTTTTTAAATGCTGTTTAAGACAACCCCCACGAGATTTTTGCTCTATTTTAAACGAGTCGCGTTTTATTAAACATTTTCACAATTTTTTGCATCGACTTCGTCGCTTTAAATACAAGCGCGCTCCTCTAGAACTCGTAATTTCATATTTCTCCATCTTCTTCTTTTTGAGCCCGGTTGCGGCTCCTTACGTGCTAACTTTTGAGTGTCTGATTGTAGCCAGTCTATTTATGCCAGTTCTGAAGAATGAATTCTAAACAAAAGAGGATTGAAAAACATTGATATCAGATGATAATTAAAAAGGTTAATTATTACTTCAACATTGTATCGGATGTACCATCAAGAATTGTACGGTGTACAATTAGTGTACTGGTTCACGAACTTGACCTAATAATGAAAAATTTGTTTGTAATATAAATATTATAAACAAATACATCACATCCAAACACTTGAAATGTGGTTCCTAGAACTCGATAATGGTTTAGGAGACCCTTTAAGTAACAAGAGATTCATTCATTAATTTTGTCTTCTGGAGTATTGCCGATTACTCTAATGGACGGTTCATGCCATTAAAAAGATAACGATTTTAATCGACATTTTTGACAGCAGTACAGTATCTCTCAACGACAGCGGATACCTACTTATCGAGGACATCAACCGCACCTGGGTACCTAGCATGGTCGATCGACATAGGTTTTATCGAAAATGTAAAAAAGCACCACTGCAGACCGCTAACGAACAAATAACAGTTCACGTCAAATAAATTAGGAACCGTTAGTCGTTGTGAACTTTCATTTGTTCTGTAGTCGTGCTCAGGAGCGATGACAAGTTACCGATATTTTTGATAAAACCTATGTCAATCGACCATGCCAGGTACCCTGCTGTGAAATTCATCGTGTTCTACCTTGTCGGTATCCGTGGTCGAGGTGTAAGGCTCTCGAATTGCAATCAGGAGGTCACGGGTTCAAATCGCAAACTGAGCTAATATTTTTTTTTTAATAGCTCCACGCAGTTTTTTTTTATTTGATTAATCTGTTTTATTTCGCAATTTAATCACTTAAAATAAAATAAGGTATATTTGCGGCACGTTTCAAAGTGTAAGATACTCTCAGAATCGCCCTGGCGTAAGATCACCATTCAGAATTGAACGGTTAGTGACTGAGAGGGCATCGCGTTTGGGTCCCAACCGGGGGACGCTTGTTCGATTCCTCGGCTGGGTAAGTGCTCCATCACGATACAAGCAACATTTTCTGCTTAGTGTGGTGGTAGTAGGAGATTTTCAAACATTGTTGGGTTATTCATAGCCCGGGAATATTTGTCTTTCTTTAAAAAAAAAATAAAAAAGGAAATAGAATTGAAATCCCCGGTGTAAGGCCACCATTCAGAATTGAAACGTTGCTTGAAATGGCTTTAGCCGTGTTTGGTGACCAGATTTTTATAACCAGGTTCTTCCCCACCTACCTCATTCCCATCTCCTTCTCGTCCCACTACCTTCAATCCCGCAACATGGGTACCCCAATTGGGAATGCCATAGACTCACTGGCTCCATTTGTTGAATGGTGGTCTTACACCAGGACGAAACTGAAATTATCATCTTCTCTAGAAGGAGTCACAAATATAGCTACTAATACAATTATTTTTAATTAATAAATTTTGTAATAATACACGTATTAATCAAATAAAATTTTATGAGCGCACGCCGCGATTTGAATCCGAGACCTCCGGATTGCTAATAGAGAGCTTTGCCCTCGACCACGGAGGTCGTTATTTCCTGTCCTTGGTTTTTCTTGCACGTCTAAATTAAATGGAACCGGGTCTTTTCTCTATGATTCACGTTAAAAAATGTACTAATATTTATCAGTTGGTTAAAATCGCCAATAGCCAATTCTTAGTAGTTTTTCTCGATTAGTCTATGAAGTTCACCTGAACGTTTTCAGTTTAGTAGGAGAACTTGGAAAAATACTATTTCTATCATTAGAAATAATCCGGAATACAGCATCACTTGCCTTGGTTTTTAAATGTTAATCTAACAATGAATTTCAACACGTTTTGCGAGTAAGAAGAAAAGTCATAGTTTTCAAATTACTTGCAGCTTTGGCAGATTGGGTAATTATTACTGCAACACGATTATCGATAGAAATATTACGTCTTTTGCGAATATTATATTAAAATTAATTCAATTTGGGAGGAGGGTGTGGGTACAGCCGCCGCAGGAACCATTTATAGGATAACCAACACCTCTGCCATAGGTCATCCCAAGTAGTTCGCTACGTTTGGTGACTTAGCAGGGGTTCCCGGGTAAATGGGGTGAGATTTGTCCGGGTCTTGGTAGCGGATGCGTCTGCCCACCAGTAGCATGGCAGGCCAAGTCAGGAAAGATCGGTTAAGAGAGCCTCCTTGACTGTTACTCCTGGACACATTGACCCCCAGATTCCTACCCACCCCCAATACCATTTTCCTTCCCAGAACTTCCACTCCTTCTTTTCCTAAAAATGACCCACCACACAGCATACCTAAAGATGACATAGATCCTGAGGGGAATTATTTTCCTCCCAGGGCCTCCTGGGAGGAAAATATATGTTAAATCTCTTAAAAGGAAAATGGAAAGCATAAAACTGTGTAAACAAATAAAATAACATGCCTTTAATAATAAATAAACATTATCTCACAATAACTATAACTAACCATCCCGCTGTTTCCTTGCAGGGGTTCGTAGAGAGGACCGCCAAACAACTCGGTCTGTGCATACACTCCTTGCCTCATTCACATCCATACATCGCTCTTTTCTTCTGTCTTTCGACATGACTCAAGAATTCGGTTTACTTAATCAAGCCATGTCTTTATCGGGCATCCCCGACTTTTTCTACCGTTCAAGTTCACGTCATATATTCTTCTTACAACCTTTCTTTAGATAATTGGCTTTACATGCCCAAACCATCTAAGAGTCCTATTCTTATCTCATTACACTCATCAGTCTTGTATTCTCCGTGAATCTCAAAGTATCTCACATATATTTTTTAATTTCAAATCAGTCATAAATTTAAGAGAAAATTGTTTTATTTGTAGTAAATAAGTTTTCAAGTTACTAATAGGTATATTAAGCGCATTGGTTTTATCTTGTTTAATAATAATAGAGTGGCGTGGCACACGATTAAGCAATGTAGGAATTTATAATTGTGGATAAGAAAATAACCAATATTTGTTTAAAAATGATCATATAAAAAAATAAAGTTGCGAAAATATTTGCTGTAAAATAATAACATAATGACAAGCTGAATTTGAATGAAATCTTGTTTTTTTCTTATCTTAATTGCAATGTGCGATGTTTTTACTATGATTGATCTGTATCAGAAGAAACGCTATTAAAAAGCGATGTTGCCAAATGTAGGAGTTGCGATACGCTAGTCAATGAAACGTATATTTTGCAAAAAATATACGCTCGTCTACTGCAGCGCCGCGGCTCGCCGCTCGCGTGACAAAACCCTGAACTAAAATAGCATATTTCAGTTGATTTAGGTACCAATACCGCGTCTGGCTTATTTTCGTTTTTGGACTGTATGAGGGTAGAGGAGTGGAGAAAACTAGAAATTACATGTGTTCAATCCTGCGTCCGTATACCGGACGCAGAATGACGGTCGGACGCAGGATTGAATGAAAGTGGACCATTAGAAGACGCAGCAATGATAGCGGGATGTATATATATATATATGTATAGTTTTGAGGTGTCTCAAGAGATGTCAGTTAATTAGTAACTTAGAAAAGTGTCGACTATCGTAGTTCATGTCTAATGCACGAACGGTTACGGAAACAACCGATGATACTCGATAGACAGCGGGGCTTCGGTAGTGTTGGGCTCCCTAGTTTCATAACAGCTTCTAATTACCCAGGACGGAAGTCCTGTTCAATTAAATATTCATTATAAACCTTTCGATAACGTAAATAAAGCAACTTGTAATCTTGACGAACCTCGATCTTTATTTGAGTTTTCCTGAATCTATTTCAAGTAATATCAGTCACCGGGATTGAAGTACATGACAATAACAGAACTTGGAATAGAACTTTCACAGTGCTTGAATATCACATAACTTTGAAATTTGATGATTGTTCAATTTCTGTAAAACAACTAGCCCTTGGTTATTTATTTATTTACGGACTTACGTGCAATTTACAACAAAGCATCACGAAATTTAAAAACGAACATTGTAAGGATTCGGATGGTACATGAAAGCAAAGACAAACAGAGAAAATAGAAGAAAAAATAAGTGTCAAGTGACGTCAAGACCTTGCAAAAATTAGGGTGAACATGAAATATCTTCAATTGTGACAGAAATCATTTCAAAGAGCGACAGAAATCATTTAAGCTAATACCAAAAAAATCAAGGTCTTGACGTGAATTGACCATTCTACACATTCTGGACAGTGGTGAGTTGTAACCATAATTAGTCGAGTGCTGATTGAGGAAAAGCAGGTCTTTATTTCAGAGTCTACGAGAAGGTATATTGAATGTGATGAGTGTAGTAATGTAGGTGAATCGATTAAACAGTAATAATATATTCCACTTAATGTGTCTTGAGGTTTTCCTCACAAAAAGCTATGTCACATTTTGAGATGCTGTGCGGAAGGTCTGTTTTAGAATGAGAAGGAGTGAACCTTGTTGTTTAAGATATTGATAGTGGTAGGGAGAAAAACGGAAAGCCGGAAAACCAATCCACAACCGATCTTTCGAGCACCTGTAAAAACAACCCGTTCTCTGCAATTAAAATCGGGAAAACACACACAGAAACTCATCGCAGCGTGTTATTTAAATTTCCTTCATGATCATGATGTAACGAAACTAGTCTCTTACTAGTTTACATACGAAATTCACTCATCAATTTTGAAGACGGGTATGGGTCATTTCAAGTGGTTCGCTACGTTTGATGACTTAGCAGAGGTGCCCGGGTTCATGGGGTGAGGTTTGTCTAGGTATTAACAGCGAATGTTTTTACTCATTTACTGCGCGGCGGGCCGGATCAGGAGAGACTGGTTGTGGGAGACCTAACCCATCGCCTTGACACCGCAGCTGGAAGGATAGATTCGTACATCTGTCACTCCTGCACACATTTACCCCCAGATTCCTACGCACCCCTCATACCTTTTTCCTTCCCAGAACTTGCACTACTTCCTTTCCCTAAAAATACCCTTCACACAACATCCTCAAAGATTACATAGGCCCTGGGGGATTTTTTTTCCTCGGGGCCTTTCGTGTAAAACTAAGATCGTTTTTAGTTATTTCACAGTTGTGCAATATTTATTTTAATTACTAGCTTTTTCCCGCGGCTTCGCTCGCATGGTGTAAGGGGGATTCCCACTCCGCCTCTTCCACCTCCCCCCCCCCCTCTCACCGCCCTTTCTCCCCCCTCCCCCCTCCCCCATCTCTCCCTCCCTCCAGCTTTTCATACATTCAGTTTTCAAACCTCGCATGCCACCGATGGCAATTTTTCTTATACAAATTCCATATTGCCAGAGCTCACCGGAAGTTTTATATAAACCTTGTCCTGACAATAACGAACACACAAAAAAAAAAGAATTATCCAATTTGGTGCAGTCGTTCGAAAGTTAGGCGCTTAGCAACACATTCAGCGATTCATTTTTATGTATAATTTGTTTTATAATAATTTGTTCTTAATCATTGAGAGGGATATCAAAAATAACACTAATCAAATTCATTTATAAATGAGTAGAAATACTTTACCTAATACGTAAGTTTAATTCTACTAAAATATAATACTTACCCTTGTTGGCGCCCGAAGGTAGAATTTTTCGCATGGTCTCTGCATCTACGAAATCATTTTCGTATTTTTTCTTTTATGTCAGTCTTAAAAAGACAAAATTGAGGAGTATTTTGGCAAAACATGATCAATTTCCTTTTTACGTCAGTATGTACGGTATAGTTTATATTGAGCATTTATTTACTTCGCCTGAAAGCGACATAACGCGGTTCATACTCCCGTTTGATAACCGGCAGTTTATGGCTCGTATTGAGAGAAGAAAAAAGATAAAATAAATTATATTCTTGTAGCGTTATCTGAAGAGGGTGTGCCAAATTTATTTACTGGCCCATCTTTTTCATAATGTTCGTAAATAACGCAACAAAAGTTAGTTATAGTTATTACCCCTAAAGCAACCACAATGTCTGCATTTTGAGGTGATAAATACACGACGATGGTTTTGGTTTTATGTTGGAAAAAGAGGAAATTCAATAATAAATTACAAGGGTATAACATTACGTACGTTTTTAACCAGCGATTCCTGGGCGTATACGGAGTTCAATAAGTAAAATAAGTTTTTAATTGTAAAAAAATAAATCATGGGACAGCAAAATGATCTACATTTTTTATTTCAAATATTCTCAGGAATGGCTGATTAAAATCATTCGGGTGCGTGATGTTATTGTAAATGAATTTCGATCTTCGGTGACATTTGACGTATTTTTTTTGCCAAACCTAACAAACCAGTAAGTAGGCAGTTCGCGTTGGGGTGAGGGGTTGGGCGGTTACTAGGCTGAGTGACCAGTGATGACACGTGGAAGAAAGTTTTTTTGCTTGGTTTTGAAGAGAAAAAAACTCACCGGTGATCTAAATTTCGTTAACATTTTTTAGTCCAAAAAATGTCAGGAATCACTGGTTAAAGTAAGTCAAGTGCGTCTTCTAATTTATTGTGTATATATATTACATTACAGTACATCATCCTTGGAGACGCTGTACGGAGGTTCTTTTTAAAGAAAGAAATAGAGAGTTCTGGGAAGGAGAAAGGTATGAGTAGGAATCTGGGGGTCAAAGAGTCACGGAGTGACTGTGGTGCAAGGCGATGGATCGATAAAGTCCGGCTGGAGAGGACCAAGAGTCTCCTTCAACCGGCCTCTCCCGACACGCTCTTGCAGGCAATTGGTGGGTATGCCTGAACAAACAACACCCCATCAACTCAGGCACCCCTGCTAAGACACCTAAAGTAGCAAACCACGTGGCTGGAGTATTGGTTATCCAATGAATCATCCTACAAAATGTATGTCGTAAGCATATAACTAAAAGTATGAAGGAGACATTCGTATATGAATGAGATTTCAGTCTGATATGGTCTTTATTATCATTACCTTAACTTGAAACAGTGTGCCAATAAACAATGATATCATTGTCAATTTGGGAGACGGGTTTGGGTACCGCCGCCCCAGGAACCATTTATTGGATATCCAACATCTCTGTCATAGGTCACCTCAGGTGGTTCGCTACGTTTGTGATGTAGTAGTCACGGATTAATTAAAGGTTTGCCGAGGAATGGCGGAGGATGCGTCGGATCGGGAAACACTGGTTGAGGGAGCACCTTTTTGATCTCTACAATAGGACTCTGTCGGAACATCGCCTTGCACCGCAGTGGGAGGGTTGATTTCATTCGTCAGTTACTTCTGGATACTCTGAATCCCATATTCCTATCCTTCCTTTTGTACTTTTTTCTTACAAGAACTTCCTCTCCTTCCTTTCCTAAAAAGAACCTCCACACAGCATCTCCAAAGATGACACAGCCTTCTGTGTGGCACTAATGTTATTATATTCCACATATTTTATATCTTGGTGATCCTGCATTATATTAACGAGAGATTATTAGTGGTGTCTTCAAGACCTAGTTTAACTCCAATATCGCCTTAAAAATATAATCCACACAGCCTTCTCAAAAATACCACCTGTCTTGAGTTCTCCCACATTGCCATCTTTCCAAACTTAATACAAAAGAAACCAAAGCAACACTCCGACGCGTCTTAAAAACAAGTAATTAATTTCCGTGCGAATTTTAGAATATATATTAAGGCATTAATCAGATGTAGCCACCATTCACCATTAAGGAAATCATTCATGGAAATCCAGCCCTGATCCGGTTGACGTTCCATTATTTAATAAACGGGATAAAATCCCCCACAAAGGATGAATACCACATCAATCTTATTATGTGAATGTCTTTTTTATACGCCGTTTTGACAGATGTTCCCTTTCTCCATATTATAAAGTACCACAGAAATACATTAGGAATGACATACTATGAATATTCCACTTTTCAATTACCGAGACAGAGTTTTTCAAGTTCTAAGGGCGGAGTGTGCAAACAATCAGAGAGAAAAATCCACAAACTTATAATAATATAATGTTTAAGCTTTCTTGTTTAATTTTGAAGATTTCCCTTTTGATCTAAATATGATAATTCGTTCAGACTTTGTTTGACTTTCTTTCATTTTTTGGGTCATAATGATCTGCTTCTTAGCGTGCGTTTGCAAAATTAAAGAATGGGAGATACGAATTTTCTATTCGAGATACTGAGGGGTGGGGACGATAAAAGATAATTGGAAAAATATACAGAAAGCTACGATTTTTGGCCAGAAAGAGAGGATTTTATGTGAACGTGTGATCAAAGGTCATAATATTCTAGACCAATTTATTTTATACAGTCGACTTTGGTTCAAAACCCAGTTAAGAAACAAACAGACAAAAACATTCTTTCTATATGTTCTATACTATGGAAAGTTTTTTTAAAAAATGGTGAAAACTATTGATGAGCATTACGCATACTAATAAAGGTGTTTTTATTTTTTTTACAGTTGATCGACAACGATTAATGAATAGAAAATGGTTGTTCAAATATCAGATCCAATAATTCCTTAAGGGGCCGCAACCCGGATTTGTACCGATTTATTACATATTTCCCTTAAACACGGTAAGTTTTAAAGCTCTTAAAAATATATATATGTTATTCTTGAAGATAATATCTAGACTTTGCCCGCACCGAAACGCAAATTATATATAATTCCCTCGAAGGAAAAAAATCGCAAAGTATGCTTCAAAAATTATTATTGACACGTTTGTTTCAGTTATTTTACAAGTTATATGTATGAAAAAATTCACAGTGTTTCTTTAAATGCTGTTTAAGACAATGTCCGCGAGATTTTTGCTCTATTTTAAACGAGTCGTGTTTTATTAAACATTTTCGCAATTTTCGCATCGATTTTGTCGCAGTAAATGTTAGCGCTCTCCTCTAACATTCGTAATTTCGTATCTCTCCATCTTCTTCTTTTCGGGCCCGGTTGCAGAGCCTTAAGGCTTCTGAAATTTTTTGGGAAAATTTTAAATTAAATCGAAGTTCGTTGAGATTGCAAGTTACTTTATCGTAATGTTTACAATGAATGAACTGGAACAAACGTCCCTTCTATATGAGGCTCTAAGTTATTCTATGGCTGCGGATCCACGATACTGATGGCGTCCGCCCGTCTAACAGATGCCTTAGTTAGGTTATTGTCGTAACCGTTCGTACAATAGACAAAAACGACGGTAGATGATACTTTAGTACTTTTTTTATACATGAAGGAGATATGGAAGAGGAAGCTGGAGAAGTACCTGGCTATTCAGATCTGGTTATCAAATACTGCTAAAGCCATTCCAAGCAACGTTTCAATTCCGAATGGTGATCTTACACCAGGGCGGTACTGAGAGTATCTTCCACTCCGGAACGTGCCGCAAATATACTATATATGCTGTTTTAAATGAATAAATTGTAAAATAACACAGATTAATCAAATGAAATTTATTTGCCACGCCGGGATTCGATCCCGCGACCTTCGGATTGCGAGTCAAGAGCCTTACCGCTGGACTATGCCGGCCGTCTTAACTGACATCTATTGAGACATCATGAAATTACGCATAACTTAATATATTAACGACATCTATTGAAGGATGTTGAAACTACATAAATAACTTATTCACCACATTTATCATTGGTGTCAAATTTGGTGACCCGGCATTTGATCCGGCGACATTTGGTCCGGCGACAGTTGGTCCGGCGACATTTGATCCGTCCGACATTTGATCCGGCCGACACTTGATCCGGCGAACAGTTGATCCGGCGGACAGTTGATCCGGCGACAATTGGTCCGGCCTGATCCTTTAGAAGATTTTTTCTTCAAGTAAGTATGTAAAGAGGATATACGGCCGTATAACCAAAGTCGATGTACTTATATCTGAAGGCATCTTGAGTGAAAATCCGCTGTAAAAATATTTTTACTAACAATAATTTCAACTCTCCGAAGAAGCATGCGGCAATACAAAATACGACATACTTATACGTGCAGTCAGTTTAACAAAAAACCCTAAAAAATTCCTACTTGCGTATAACTTTTTTATCTGAAAATTACACTAGAGTCCCAACTGCTCTCAACCGTCTCGAGCCAGTGAGTGCCAATGGCATCCCCAGTTTTGATATGGTGTGATACTGAGGGTAGTGGGGAGGGAATGAGATGTGGAAAACGTACCTGGTTATTCAGATCTAGTCACGTCATTTCAAGTAATCCGACTAAACCTACATACACGTACACCAGCGAACAAATTACAAAAATTGTTTAGATTTAAACCCAGGATTCAAACCAATTATGGAGTTAAGAGTTACCATCAAGGGTTGGATTGCGATCAAAGGGTTGTCTGATTTGTTCGTCAGATGTCTCTAATAGAATCATTTATTTTTGTCTCTTTCTCTTACAACAGACAAGGTAAGTAAGTACCTTTATAAAAAGGCTTGCATCAGTGAAATTAACTTACTTCTTTACAAAAACTTGCACTAAGAATTTAAAATACTACTGAACCCTTGTCCGTTGGGTGGGGAAAAATTATTGTCGTCAGTTGTAAATATTCAAATCATAACAATAAAAAATCAAGAATTTAAGTTATAAAAAAAAGTGCTTCATTTATAAAAAACCTGTCTAACTAAAAGATTTCTCCTGAGTGAAGACCTAACATTTTTACAAAAATCATATGATATAAATTTTTTAATATTTTTATTTTTTAGAACTTTTATCATAACACAAGAGTCCCAACCGTCTGGAGCCAGTGAGACTATGGCATTCCTAATTTTGATATGTTGTGAGGCTGAAGATAGTGGGGAGGAGAAGGATATGTGAAAAAATTTCCTGGCTATTCAGATCTAGTCACCAAATACGCCATTTCAAGTAACCTTTCAATTCTGAATGAATACTGACGAATAGCAAAATACGACATTCGTATATGTCGACATTCTTATACATTTACTTAAAATTTAGGAGCCGGATATGTTTACCATTTATTGGATTTTCACTCAAGATGCCTTCAGATATAAGTACATCGACTTTGGATAGATATAAGTATATCCTCTTTACATACTTACTTGAAGAAAAAATCTTCTAAAGGATCAGGCTGGACCAATTGTCGCCGGATCAACTGTCCGCCGGATCAAGTGTCGACCGGATCAATTGTCGGCCGGATCAAATGTCGCCGGACCAACTGTCGCCGGACCAAATATTGCCGGATCAACTGTCATGGAACCGTAAAATTTAGAACACGATTAATATTAATAAGGGGTTAGTATAATAAATTTGTTTGTTATACACATTGTTTATAATAAACAACTAACATAGGTAATAATTATACAAATTAACAAAATAACATAAAAATATCTGTATAATTTTGTGCTATTTTGTTAACCTCAACACAGGCTTGTCCTAGTAAAGGTGACAAATTGCAATGTAAACATTTTTACCTGTAGAAACAATAAATAAATATTACCAATTAATTTATTCGATTGCATATCGAGACGTTAAAACATAATATGCTTTTGGTTTTTGAAAATAGTTGTTATGACCGCACAACGTACAAATTTTCTATTAAGCTCATGTGAAGTGAACATAAAACCTATTCACTCGCCATTAAAACCATTTTCATATTTCATTGCAAACAATTGATTATAATTTTCAGGAATGATTCTCATTCAATTTATTTGGGTATTTAATATAAGCCTACTGGCCCGCGGCTGTTTGACTCACATAAAAGGACAAATCCATTAATAGTATATGGTAAAGGATTAAGGGCCTTTAACCAGCCAACGGCCGAAAATTCACATTTCGTCAAAAGATGTTCTTACGATCGTTTAGGGCGGATCCAATGAGAAAGACTAATTACTCTCCGTACCAGCTTTTTAAAATTATAACTCAATATAGATTTTATTTCATTCCAAATTTGCTTTAATTTATACCTACATCGTGATGATAAAACTATTAAAATTATGTACTTTTTGTAATTATTTCTTATCATAAGTATTTTTATAATTTTTCAATAATGTTTAAGCAAAATAAATGTACAAAAAAACTTAAATATATTAATTTGTAAGACCGTAAATAGAAAGATAAAATAGAGAAATTTTCGTCATACACAAGTTTTCGGATATATTGTTTAATGATTTTATTTGAACTAAAATTAAAATTTTGTAACGTGCGTTTACTAGATAAAAGAACAATCTTTTGAAATCAGTTTATAATTTTTTGTGGAAAAAGGTCAATACGTATAAAATTTGATTTTAAAATTAAATATTTCCGGTTTTCTTTGGTTATATATACCCTCACAGTAATTTAAAACGATTCCATGTGGTAGATATTTTTGATATCGCCCTGGTGAAACACTTACTACCATTCAGAATCAAAACGTTGCTTTAAAAGAAACTATTATCTTTGTTTGGTTACTTTTCCCAAATTTTCTCTTCTCAATTCCTTCAGCTTTACAAAATGCTCAAATTGGGGATGCCATAGTCTCACTGGCTCTAAGGTAATTTTCAAGCAAATTTGTTTCTTGAATGGAATCGAGATAAAACGATTAAGCTTTTTTATATGAATACCGAACGAGAGTCCCAACTGAGCCGTGAGACTATGGCATCCCCAATTGGAGTATGTTGTGAGGCTGAAGGTAGTGGGGAGGGGAAGGAGGGAAATACTTGGCTATTCAGATCTGGTCACCAAATACGGCTGAAAGGTGTTCTTATAACAGGGCGATACTGAGAGAATCTATATTATTTTTAATGAATTAACTATGAAATATATCAAATTAATCAAATAAAATTTATGTGCGACCTTGTAAGTAGAGAGTCTTACACCTCTACCACGGAGACTACAAATGGCAAAAGGTTATTTTTTTATTTTTTTAAAGTGAATAACCGCACAAGAATCTCAACTGCTCCCGTCTGGAGCCAGTGAGACTATGGCATCCCCAATTGGGGTATGTTGTGAGGCTGAAGGTAGTGGGGCGGGGAAGGAGGTGGAGAAGAGGAAGGTTGGGAAGTACCTGGCTATTCAGATCTGGTCACCAAACACGGCCAAAGCCATTTTCAAGCAACGTTTCAATTCTGAATGGTGGTCTTACACCAGGGCGATACTGATAGTATCTTCCACTCTGGAACATGCCGCAAATATACTATATATTATTTTAAATGAATTAATTGTGAAATAACACAAATTAATCAAATAAAATTTATTTTCGCATGCCGGGTTCGAACCCGCGACCTCCGGACTGTGAGTCAAGAGTCTTACCCACTGGACTACGGAGGCCGTCCAGTTATTGCAATAATCACACAAAATATATATTTTTTAAATATCTTTCCGATAGGTAGGTAGCGAAAATCTATTTTTCAATATTACGTGACATTCTGTCATGAGACCAAACGCAAAAAAATCTATTTGCCAAAAACCACGCAAAAAAATTGCGAACACGGTGCACGAATCGCAAATAAAAAATATTATTTCACGATTTACCAACATTATTATCAATGGGGATGATTGCCGCCACCCTCGCCGCGCCGAGAGGAAACACAATATTTGGCGGGAAACGCCGGGAACTATTCAACCGGAAGTCCTCCTGGATTCACTGCACTGAAAAATAAAAGCCGATTGAAAATTATCGAGTGCCAATGGCCGCCGCGCTAACGATAACACATCCTAAGAGAGCTTTTCATTTTATTGCCGTATCGAATGCGATGTTACTGAGAGAATTGGCCGGAAGGTACTTTTAAAGTGTCATTAAAGTTTGTGCTTCATTTATTTACCAACCAATTTCTAGACTTTAGAAGTAATCAGTGCAGCGATTGAGGATTGCTTCAGTGCAATTTATTGCACGGAATCGATTTATTAGTATTAATTTCATGCAGTGATCTGCAATTATGTATTAAACTCTTACAAGAAGATTACATTGAACTTTTGAAATGGTCTCATGACTCTGGTTTAATTATAAATGCAAAAAAAACTAAATTGATACACATTAGATCACCCAATGCTAAGGCAAATATTATTACACCTGAAATTAAAACACACACTTCAGATTGCTTACATGTCGGTATCTCTACATTGTGCACATGTGAAAATATTGAACTGGTTAAAGAATATGTTTATTTAGGAGTTATTATTGACTGTTTTTTCAAATGGGATTCACAAATAAATAAAGTCTGTGAACGACTCAGATCTATTGTTAGCAGATTATATAAATTAAAATTCTATGTTCCAGTATGCACACTTCGAATAATTTATTTATCATTAGCTGAATCTATTATAAGGTATGGAATTACAGCCTGGGGACTTTCCTGTAACACAAATGTAAATCATGTTCAATCGGTTCAAAAATCATTAGTTAAATTATTAGCGCATAAAAGTTTATACGAACAAAGACATAATGTTCCGTACTTTTACCAGAATCTCAAAATTCTCTCAATAAGAGCAATTCTGTGGTATAAAATTATATCTCAGCATATGAATAGCCCTATATACATACATAAATTGGATCACATTTACAATACCCGTTTTACGCTAAATGAAGGACTAATTGTACCTAAGCACTTGAACAAATATGGACAAAGAACGCTGGACTACATGATACCAAATTTATTGAATATGTTACCTGCTGAAATAAAAAAATGTACAAATGGTAAAACAAATATTATGTTGAAGAATTGGCTCGCTGAAAGAAAAAAATTGTATTAGACAGTAGCACAAAAATTGTAACTGCAAAATAAAGTAAAATAAGTTTATTTAAATCCTCAAAGTAAAAGCACCCATTGACAAACTACTAAAAAGTAGTTTATTGGGACTTTTCTTTTTCTGTAAAAAATTTTATTTTTCCAGTCATATTGTATTTACGTTGTCTTTATTATTAAAAAAAAAAAAAAAAAAAAAAAAAAAAAAAAAAAATTTAAAAAAATGATTGCAATAAATAGATATAAATTGATTACAGACCATTTTAATTTTATTTTACTCACACTCTACTGGTTTCGGAAGAACCCTTCATTCATCAGGAGAATATTAGAACTAACCTGCGATACAGAATATTGACAGACATATACAAAAATTTTAAGTGTTTGAGTGGGAGGTAAACAAAGGGGAAAGGGTAATTAGGGGATTTCTAGAATAGGAGTAAACGATAAATTAATTTGGTATTCAAAATAATAGAGTTATTCTTTAGGAATTTTCTAATATTAAGTGCTTCTAATATTTGCATTTTTTTGCTTTTATTGTTACGGTGAAGAATTTTAACCCCTGTGTCATATTAAAAGTACGATCACTGGAAATGAGATGACAAACTCTGAAAAACTATTGTTATTTAATCATCCTAAACATTCGTGATTCTAATATTTATATTTCTAGTTGTCTTACCTAGGTTGAACCCGGGTGAATAAAATAAAATTAAAGTGATCTGTAACAAATTTATTTGTTTTTATTGTAAATTATGGCGAGCCACAAAGTTAATGCTTTTTACAAATATGTTAAAAAGATTAGTTTTACTTAAAGAAATTCCCAGAATCTGTCTAACTGGAGCGACTTTAAATTCACATACATTATAAATACGGAAGTTAATCGTTAAAGCCAATATCACATTATAAACGGGCTCATTGTAACCAAGTTCTACTATTATTTTTAATTTATAAACTAACATTTAAGACAAGATTTTTTATGCATAGCACAAAGGGTAACAATTATTATTAAAGCAATAATTGTCAGCCTGAAACACTCATTTACATTGAAAAATCTTCCGAGAAAAGATACTTGCTGCCAACGGGACATGAACCCATGTCCTTTTGATTGCCGGTTAGATGCTCTGTCCCGTTGGCGCGCAAGTAGCTTTTCTCGGAAGATTTTTCAATGTAAATGAGTGTTTCAGGCTGACAATTATTGCTTATAAGTTCTACTATGTTTTAAAGAATCTAAAAGATTTTCAGTTCGTTTCAATTATGGAATTCATTTTACTCAGTTATTCAAGTCAAAATATCTGAAATCTGAATGATTTAATAATTTCAAAGTGTACTTAAATTACCCACCGTTAAAGTCAACACATATTTAAATACAAGACAAAAAACATCTTTGCAGTATTATTAAAAATATACCTTTTTAAACTTGTCAACTAATTTACAAACGAGGTTACTTTATTCAACGAAGATATTTATTTTATTTATTTATTTATTTAAGGAACATAAACAGTCTTAATAATATAATATACATAAGAGGATAACAAAAAAAAGATCAATTATTAATGTTCACTGATAGGTATTTAGAAACATAAAAGTAACTGAATGAAAACGAAAATATTTAAAAAAAGAAAAAAAAAACAGGACAAAGCAGCAATTAAAAAAATATATATATAATACAGGTGTAGATTCAACAAGTGATAAACCTAAATATAAAAACATAGCAATAAAATAAAAAATTTTAAAGACATTTTTTTGGAACCCGGAAAAACCCGATAAAATCAGGACACTTTTATCAAACTTTTGAAAAGTTATGTGAAATCACAAGAAGTGATGAAAATAAACTAGGTTACGTTTTTTGGCTGGTTTTTTACGTCACTTCTAATGGCTTTTTATTATTTTTAAATGTGTTTTGATTTTTCACTGTCCTGATGCCGATGAAGAATTTGCTTGTGTTCTGCTCATTTAGCACAATCGTTTAATCGAATTTTATTTGGAATGGCTTATTCATAAATATTTTTGAAAAGTCTTATTATAGTGGTATGTAAATAGCCCCTGACACGAGGGAATGGTTACCCTATGTAAATCAAGGAAAATTGAACTCTTCCCTATGTGACACAAAACAGTTGACCCAGCAATTCCAAAATCCAAAGTGAAAACAAAACAATACTCACTCAGAGAATGCAGCTCATGCACGATGTCCAACACAAAAGACACTTCTTTTCATTAAAAATATCAATTTCTGCCAAGGCGGTATTGCATAATCTCAACAGATGTTTCGCACAGCAAGGAAGTTTCAACAATGAAATATAAATCTTCCTATTAATAATACGTGCCAAATCTTAGGTAACAACAATAATTCAATTATTGGGTTAATTATTTGATAATGACTGACTAGGAGTGACATCTGTTGGCTTTTCACTAACACTCCCGTCGGAAGTAATTGCCTGCTTCACAGAGGTAAGGAAATGCATGAATATACTGAATTTCAAGTCACATAGGTAAATTCAATACAATACAAAAACCATAGATGGCGCCCTCATGGTCTCATAACATAAATTATTAATTTAAAGAAATTAATGCCCAAATGGATCCAAATATATTTATGGCGCTTATCCAACTGTTATTACTAAATCTAGGTTCTAGCTAGCTGAATGTACTTATAACAAAAGCGTTTCAATTTTTGTGAATAATTTAATCACAATCGAAGAAACTTTGACAATTTGTCATCTTTGGGGATTCTGTGTGGAGGGTCTTTTAAAGGAAAGGAAGGAGAGGAAGTTCAGGGAAGGATAAGGCATGAGGGGTGGGTAGGAATCTGAGGTTCATTGGGTCCAGGAGTGACGGACGTGTGAAGCCGATGTTCCAAAAGAGTTCTGCTTAAGAGGTCACAAGGTCTCCCTCAACCAGCCTCTCTTGATCCGGCCTGCCACGCAGCTGACATTCGCATCCACCGCCAAAACCTGGACAAACCCCGCCTCTTTCTTCAAACATTGTTTAAAATTGGATAAGTTTTAAGATTTTCACGGCCAGAAGCATTTTCGTTATATGTTTTTGGGGTGTTGTGCCGTGTTGCGCTACCTCCTTCTTTAGCCAACGTTTCGGACATCGTTGCAGTGTCCATCATCAGGGCAGATCCGGCAGATCCGGTAGATCTGCCGGATCTGCCCTGATGATGGACACTGCAACGATGTCCGAAACGTTGGCTAAAGAAGGAGGTAGCGCAACACGGCACAACACCCCAAAAACATATAACGGAAATTGTTTAAAATTAATTTTCCTCATTCTACAAACCTCAATTTTTTATTTTTTTATTGATCTATACATATAAAGTAAGTTTACATCGGGTTTTTTGATGCCTGTCTCATGTGCGGAAACAGACATTATTTTTTAATTATTAATTTGTGAAATAGCACTAAGTCAGTCAGTCAATAGCTGGGATTTGAACCCGTGACTTCGAAATCGTTGTTCGAGAGCCTTACCCTTCGACCACGGAAGCATGCTGCCTATGTTAACGAGTGAGAAATAGTTAAGATGCAGGCAAGTTCTCCATTTAATGTTTTTATATTGTTTTCTTACGTAATTAATGTCTGCATCCGCGTTTTTTCCTCATATAAAAAGTAATCACCAAAATTCCTGCATTGCATTTTTGATTGGTAAATTACTCATAATGCTTGTTTGCTTACCATCAAACTGCTCGGTTGCCATATAAACTGGGTAATCTACTCTCCACTGTCCTTAGAGCCGAGATCATGAAGCCGCACCTTGACAAATTGGTCTAGACAGACAATATTTTAGAGTATAATGAGCGTGCGTCATTATTGAAACGGTTATTACAATAATTCGTCGTTTATGTTTTTTGTATGCTGTAATTCTTTCAGATTCTTAAGGCGCATGAATTTGGTAGATTTTTCAGAACTGTCATGTAAAACATTCGATTGTAACTACGTCTATTTGAGATTGCTATAATCTCAATATTGACTGCTTTCTTTGTCGTTTTGTAGAGAATGATTTTTAAAAAATGTTTAGATCTCTCTGGTATTCACATAACTCATCGAAAGGTCTTCAAAGATATTTATACATGTAACTCTGAAAGTAACTATGATCAAGTGAATCAGATACTTGAATCGGGGCATGTCAAGAGTCAGAATAATGAAGAGTAGTGCGCGAAGACCGGTGGTCAGTCCTCTCTGCCTAGGGCATGATAGTAGTTTTAAGGCTCCGCAACCGGGCCCGAAAAGAAGAAGATGGAGAGATACGAAATTACGAATGTTAGAGGAGAGCGCCAACATTTACAGCGACAAAATCGATGCGAAAATTGCGAAAATGTTTAATAAAATATGATTCGTTTAAAATAGAGCAAAAATCTCACGGGCATTGTCTTAAACAGCATTTATAGAAACACTGTAATTTTTTTCATACATATAACTTATAAAATAACTGAAACACACTTGTTTATAATAATTTTTGGAGCATACTTTGCGATTTCTTTCTTTCGAGGAAATTTTATATAATTTGCATTTCGGCGCGGGGAATGTATAGATATCATCTTCAAGAATAACATACATATATTTTTTAAGGTCTTTAAAACTTAACGTGTATAAGGGAGATATGTAAGAAATCGGTAGTAATTCGGGTAGCGGGACCTTAACTTTTTAATGATGGACTAATTGTACCTAAGCATACCATACAATACCTTAACGTAACTAAGCATATAATAAATATGGACAAAGAACGTTAAATTACATGATTCCCAGTTGTTTAAATACCTGCTGAAATTAAAAAATTGTGCCCAAAACAAACAATTGACGAATTTACTGAAGACTTGGCTTACGGAAAGAATTACTTTGTATCAGCTTACAATGCCATATTATTATAAAGACTTTAAAATTGTTATTTATGTTTTCATAATTTTCTTTTCTCTATATTTCTGTAAAATTTTAAATTTTATTTTATACGGGGTGTCCGGGGTGCATTAACTTCGGGGGGTGATTCTACATAAAAAGAGAAACAACTTTTTTCAGAATTCCCACTTTTAGGGGTGGTTTTGTGGTAAAAAGATGCCAAATAACCGCCCCCTGCGTTCGCGTTCTCCAATTCAGTGTCAATGTCCGTGTTGAATTTCATGTAACAATTTTATTGGCGTAGCAGTACTTCTCTTTAAAAACTTAACTGTTGTTAATCAAAACTTGTTGATTTAATGTGTCTTTATCTAGTGTGTATTTAAGACTGACTTAATATAACAACTTTATTCAGTGCGTGTTTTCTTCAGACTTACTTTTATTTATTTAGTTGTAGACTTTCCTAATTGTATAAATGGTGTTTATTTGTGCGTAATTTTGTCATTGAATTATTGTGTCAATGCCGCGTAATTTTGTCATTAAATTATTATTTCAATGCCTGGTTTACCAACGAAGAACGGGCAGACATTTATTAATGAGATACGCCACAAGGTACGAATTGATAATAATATTACTTTATGTTTACATGCTTGCTTACAAGCTGAAGGTGGACATTTTGAAAATTCATTGAACTTGTAAAAAGCGACGACATTAGTTAAGTGTTTAATTAATTTATGATAATTTAATCATTAAAAGCGTGACTTCAATTATTATTTTAGTGTAATTCTCTTTTAAAATTTGGTTTAAAACATACGATTTTGTATAAACGTCAAATTCTCGATCTTGTTATTTTTTACAAACGGTTTCCTTAGATACAGGCCAAATCACAACCAAGCAACGTTGCAATAATCGCGCCCGGGTTGCAATGTCGGGTAAGTTCTACCTTGCACTAAGGATTTTTAGTAGGTATGTCTTTTTGTATGGGAAAAAAAGTTTGAATTTCAGAAAAGTTATTCATCTTTTTTACTCCTACTATAATGTAGAATCACCTCCCGAAGTTAATGCACTTTACCCCCGGACACCCTGCATAATTATAAAAATATAACTATTTACTCACTATAATAAGGTCTTAAATGTAAAGAACCCGTTAGACAAACTGCTAAAAAGTAGTTTATCGGGACTTTTTTGTTACATTTGTAAACATTGTTACATTCTGTTACTTTTTTGTTACGATAAATAAAATAAAAGTTATATTTAACTACCTACCTAAAATAACATCATGTCAAGATCTATTAAATAGAGAAAGATCTATTAGAACCCGGAACATTATAATATTACGCTTATAATATGCTTAGCAAGATGACTAATAAGAATTTTTAGCTCTGTCCTGATTCCGCGAGGCGTGCGATGCACATGTGAACTATTCAAGTACGAGCAGATGTCAAGCAACAATAAAACATTAATCCAAAGACCCACAATGCCATTACGGTGACAATTAATTTAGTTTGCCCTTTTGACTGCTAAAAATATTTGTTACTTGAAAACTGCCTCGAATGCTAGGAGCGCAGTGTGTGAATGGCTTGTTGAAAAAATGTCGATATATCGATATTTTTAATTCAAAATATTGATATTTTTAGCCGATATATTTTAATCCGATATATCGATACAAAATATCCAATATCGAAAATTGTATCATAAACGATATTTTTTTAAATTTATGTATTTAAAGTCACTAGAATCCAAAACCGTATAGGAACGAACGGAAAAAAGTAACTGTAGTGGGTCATGACATCTGGCGGTTGATACAAATCTGTTGTCTTTGCATTAGTATTTGTGATCACCAATAACATCTCATGTGTGTAGGTACACACGTAGTAATGTATGCTATTTTTAGCCATTTTTTTAAGCCACTCCTATGTGTTGGTTCCCAATTGTCTATGATTATTGACTATACCTTGTTCCAAACACGAAGTCCTTTTTGACAGATTAATACGCCAATAGAATGTTACTGAGACGCATGCAAACTTTGTATGCATCTCAGTTTACATATAAGTTAGAAGATAGCTTTTTAGTTTTTGATGTTTTTGTAATTATTACGTAATAAAAATGAATTGTGATAAAAATACCTTCATTTTATTGAGATTTTTGTACATTAAAAAAAGCAAATTGGGTACAAAAATTACTATTGATAATATTGAGCTGAATACACTATTATTTTAAAAACGCAAAATCTCTTGAAAATTTGACCGATATATCGATATTTTTTCCTCGATCTATCGACGTCGATATTGATATTTTAATAAATATCGATACATCGATATATCGATATTTTTTTTCACTTTCGACATCCTTGGTGTGGATTAGTCTATTATAAACAGTGGTAATTTTGCCTTCAGCTTAGAAGTCAAAAAAATGTAAGTGAAAAGTGCAAAGATCTTGTCCTACTTCAGACGTTGTCTCATTGCTAAAGTTCACCTTCACGTGAATTGCATTTACGACCCTGAAAACTGAGACTCCATGAGTCATGTACATCGGTAAAATTCGTACTTTTATCTTACCTCTTCCCATCTATCTCTTCCATGACATAGACTTTCTACAGGTTTGAGAACATTAGGTATTGTATAATTTAAAAAAACTGTACCTTCTTACTTTTGAAAAGGTTTGAAACTATGATTCCAAGAATTTTGCTAAGTTAAAAAAAATGATGCAACTAATTGTCAATAGATGTCTCTATTGCTTCTTTGACTTATCAATAGAGCATTGAGTAGTAACTTCCTGTTTTATCATTATTTGAAACCATTTCATTGTTTTGGCACAGAATCAATTTTTTTCTCTTCTAATTTAAAACTCTCAACGAGCAATAGCTTGTGATCAAGGCGTCTCTGTATTATTATATTGGAAATTAAATGAATAATAAAAACAATTGACCTGTTGTATGTTTTACCCAAAGATATTCAAATACAGAAGAGATATGCTATGGTGTCCGCGCAACTGTCGCCGGACTACGCGCTAATTAGCGTAGTTTTCATACAAAAAGAATTTGTTCATTTCGTTGTTTTTTTGAAATTGTGCATTAATATTGGTTAACAATATATTTTGAATAAGGAAAGAATTCGTTGGTTTAGTTTATCGTTCGTTTGGTTTATTCGTTAATTATTTGTTCTTTTAGTTTATTTGTTAATTGGTAAACAATATCGGCGACACCCGGAAGCGCAGACCCACATAGTAAAAACAGCAGATAGCACATCTACTTATATTCCAATATCTTTGGTTTTACCCAACAAGACACGGTCTTACTACTTTGAGCGTATAAAATTGAGTATATAATGTACATGTACACATACACACACATACGCACACATTTACACACATATATTTACATACACACACACACACGTTGACGCATACATGTACACACACATACACAGACATATACACACTTACATATACATTACAATCATACACATTATCGTGATTAATATGCATTATGCCGTACATACATATACACAAACATACACACACTTGCATATACATTACAATCATACACATTATCGTGATTAATATGCATTATGCCGTACACACACATACACAAACACACGCCGTACACAGATACGTACATGTACACACACATACACAAACATACACACACTTACATATACATTACAATCATACACATTATCGTGATTAATATGCATTATGCAGTGTTGCGCTTTCTCCTTCTTCAGCCAATATTACCTTGACAATCGTCAGGGCAGATGGACCGAAAACATTGGCCAAAGAAGTAAGAAGCGCAAGACGGCATAATAACCGAAAAGATAACTGGAAAAATACTTTTTAACAGTAAAATTCTCAAACCATAATATAATACCAAAATATTATGTCAATTAAATTATATTTGATTCTGTCACCCAATATGTAGGTACGCTCAAAAGACGTAGTCTGTTTTTCAAACCTGAACGGTAACTGAAAATTTGTTACGTTGTGAGTTAAGTAAAAGAAAATGCCACAAGATCCCACAAATGAAGACAAATGTATATTTTTAGACAACGAAACGTTCCAAATTCTGCGTAAATATTTAGGTCAACCATATCTTATTCATTCTTGAATTTTTGTCAGACGAATCTGAATTATTTTTACGGGGAGTGCAAACCAACCCAATACGTATTCGATTTTTCGTTTATAGTATAATGTTACTTTCGTGTAACCAGAAGGTGTATTCGAAATAGGTACGTAAATGGTTATTTTTATTCTGTTATTGATGCCGTTAAAGTGCTCGAGGCTTGATGAAATATGAAAATTATATTAACCCTTTCAAACCGTATGCGTATTTGAAAATACTTGGAGATGTTTCCGAATTTTTTCCTCTCTATCTAGGGCAAATAAAAGTTTGCGGTTTTCATTTTCTAACCGCTGGTATAACTGGCTGTGAACGCTATTTTTTAATTTATATATATTTTTTTAATAAAATGCAGAAGAGTACATGATATATGAAACATCCCCTCTCAGACCCAGTGTTTGTTCAAATTAAAGTAGCCATAACTTCTAAAACATTAAAAACTTAATCATAGTGTGCAATTCACACGAGGTAGACGTGAAACCTTCAGAAAACTAAAGTACATACACAAGAGTGGGGAGGCTATGAAGCACCGCACAAAGAGGAGACCGATTATACTATCTCATTCTCTTGCAAGTTAAATCCTGTAGATGTTGTCTTTTTTTTAGTGTCGATTTTTTTCGTTTCATCAAGTTTCAAATCACAACGTTGCTAAAGAAGCTCTCACTTTAAAAAAACCCAAAAAATTTCTTTGTCATCAAGCATCAAATATATTTTATCACTGCTTTATTCTCAGATTTATTTCAGGTCTGAATAAGAATATTTACAAATGAACAGAACGGGTCGCTTCTACCATTCGGTATTGAATTCAACAGTTTGGCTGTGGAACGCTTTGCCAACCTCTGTGTTTCCTCCTACAACATGGGATTCTTCAAGACCCATTACCACACCTTTCCGTACTTAAAAAGACCCTCACCCAGCATCTTCAAAAACGACGTAGGTCCTGACAGAAATTATTTTTCTCCGGGCTTCCTTGTTGAGTTCAAATTTAAAAAAAATAATAAAACCTATATTATGATGAAGTTAGTTTATTATGCTCTTGATACCTTTCTTCTTAGAAGGTTAGTTCGTAAATTCTTAGTGATAATATTCGAAAGTAATAAAAATATTTAGTTAGCCCCAACCACGTCATAAAGTTATAAAAGACTTCACAAGACTTCACTGTGACATAAATATCACACTAAAAGGTGCGAAAAATACAAGATTTTCTGATAGCCGTTTCTGGTCCCATCAACCATTCTCTCTCAATCCGGCCCGCCACGCAGTAGATGGGCAAAAGCATGTGTCGCTAAAACATAGACAAACTTCACCCCATTAACCTGGACACCCCTGATAAGTCATTAAACGTAGCGAACCATTTGGTATACCCGCCTCCCAAATTGATCAACTCGAGAAGCAAATTTCTAACATACTCATATTATGCTGATTTATACAAACCACTACTGCTTTCTAGAATCTAGATGGTGAAGTTTTCTAAGATCACTATTGAAACGATGGAGTTAAACAGAGGGCGATGACGTTTGTACTAGATTCTGCGACATAATATCGGAGTTTGACGGACTACAAAATTCGTCGATGGTTGTATTGTGTTGGGGAATTTTACAATGTAAGGCGTAATTTTAATTAATTTAATCATTGGATAGACGATATAATCCTGTCAAAAAACATACTTTAGGGGGCATACATTAAGGCTCTGCAACCGGGCTCGAAAAGAAGAACATGGAGAGATACGAAATTACGAATGTTAGAGGAGAGCGCTAACATTTACAGCGACAAAATCGATGCAAAAATTGCGAAAATGTTTTATAAAACGCGACTCGTTTAAAATGGTGACCAGACAATTCAGAATGAAACCAACTCAGAAGCACCTCAGAAAGGTCATTAAGAGTGATGATAAAAAAAAATTGGTTAAATATGTTAAGTTAGGTTAAGGTTACCGGCTATTTATTTTATTTTTTCATAGCTTTTAATGACCTTTCTGAGGTGTTTCTGAGTTGGTTTCATTCTGAGTTGGCATGGAACCGTTTAAAATAGTGCAAAAATCTCGCGGGCATTATCTTAAACAGCATTTAAAGAAACACTGTGAATTTTTTCATACGTATAACTTGTAAAATAACTGAAACAAACGTGTTTATAATAATTTTTGGAGCATACTTTGCGATTTTTTTCTATCGAGGGAATTTTATATAATTTGCGTTTCGGCGCGGGCAATGTCTATATATTATCTTCAAGAATAACATATATTTTTTAAGAGCTTTAAAACTTACGTAAGAAATCGGTAGAAATTCGGGTTGCGGGCCCTTAATTACGTGAGCTCAAAGGGGGGAGGGGGGAAGGGTTCAGCAAAATCTCACGTTACTTGAAAAGGATATACGAAGTGGCCCAAATTTATCTCACCAAGGGGGGGGTCTTGATTTTAAGAAAAACTGCTCATGTAATTAATGTATGCCCCCTTACGTAATTGAGGTGATGTCATTTATCTAATCCTTGGAGCCTTTATTTAAGTCCGCATAATTCTTCTACAAAACATGGAGCTACAGCCACAGTCTGATTCCAATATCTAATTCAAATAACATCAGATAACAGGCAATTAAAAACAGCGATCAGAATTATTATTGTGTCTTTTGAGAAAGAACCGAAGGGTTATTTTTGTATTTACATCTTAGTTTAGTTACTTGAAAGGAAATATGGGTAACAAAACGCAGTTCGTACAACAATAATATTATGAGTCAGGTTAAATGAAACTCACCATAAACAACGAACGTAGATAAAGGCGGGGTCAGGTGACAAAGGTGAGAGAGCTCATTTAATATTAGCTCGTGTTCGTGAGTTCGGTGTGTGGGTGATAAAATTGTCGCATTGTTAGATTCAATAACGTCGAAATGCAGTATTAGACGATCAAAGAGTATTAGACGATAAAAAAACATTATTTATGCATTTTTTTATTTTTTATTTTAGTTTATTTAGGAAACAAACAGTTACACATATTTTAATAATAGAGTAACATATTACATGGTTGCATTAACCAGCGAAGTTTCCGCTAAAATTTATAATATATATAAAAACATAGATTAAAACATTAAAGAAAACATAAAGTGGTAGAAAAAAAGAAAAAAATATATATATACAAATCATATATACACAAATTAAGGCATGTGGGATATGTAAATCATCCAAATATTATTATTATTATAAAAAGAAGTAAAACCAACATAATGATAATGAAATAACAACAAATAACATGCCGCAGGGGTGGAGAGTTCGTAATTAACAATTTGCTTTAATTTTTTTTTGATGAATTTAATAAATTGACCTGAGGACAAATGGAAAATATCAGCGTCGTAAAAGATGTCATTGTATTTTGTGCACGTCCTTCGGAGAAATGAATGTTGTGTATAATTTGTTTTTGAGTGTGGGATGTGGAATAGTTGGTTTAACCTTGTGATTCTTATTGGACAGTGGAAATTAATGTGTTCTAGAAGATAGTTGTTGTCAACAATGTTGCTAATGATTTTAAATAAAAATTTCTGGTCGGATATATATTCTTCTATCTTCTAAGGTTGATAAATTATGGAATGTTAATGAGTCTTTTAGGTTTTCTGATGTTCGAAAGGATTTAAAGTCTAGGTGTTTCAATATCTTTTTTTTTAATTCTTTCTAACCTTTCAATATTTACTTTGTATTGGGGATTCCATATGACTGATCCGAATTCTAATATTGAGCTTACTCGTTAAAACGGAATATTTTTTATTAAAACAGTTAGATTTAGCTTTATTATTACGAAAAGTGAGTATTTATGTCGGAGGAGACCAAAAAACACGCAAAAAATTTGTTAAAATTAATTCACTCACGCGGTAACGCCATTGTTTATTCATCGTTTTTATTTGAACATTTCATAGACAATCATTCAATGCTGCCAATCATAGAAAAAATATTTATGCTTAAAACAAAGTGAATGCATTATTGACAAGTTTGTACCTGTATTTATAACAGTAAAACATGGAAAGAAATGTATTAGAATAATTACACAAACCCGCTAGACAAACCCTGCTTTGCCAAACAAACCATTCATAACCTGGGATGTTTTTTAAAATTATGATGAAATGCGAGTTTATTTTAGAGAATTTATTTTATAAGATTGGTACTTCCGATAAATGTAATATTTGATTGTCCATTAGGAAAGGAACATTCCGTATTATCCGTGCATCAAACTTCGACAACACGAACGTTCCGTATTATCTATCCGTGAGGTGGACTAACTGCATATTTACCAAAAAACATATATATTATTACATAGGTGCAAAAATTATATCTTATTTTGTAAATTTTAATAGTTTCTCTTATAAGTGTACTATGTATTATAAGTTCACACTTCTAAACACATAACCTAACATAACTTCACATCTTTATGTTTTAAATCTTATTGTTGTAATTCCTCCAACTTGTCATCAGGTACCTGGTTTACACTTTTCAATATTACTGACTTTCCTGCTTATCTCATACATTGTAAATCCGAATATATTATATGTTACCAGGTTAATTCGGTAAATCCGAATATAATATATGCTACCTGGTTACATTTTCTATTTTTTTTTTGTCATGTAATTATGTACATTTCTTGGAATAATATGAACTAAACTTGTCAATTTGTCTGTCCTGGAACGGGAAACTTTCCTAGTTGGACAGGCAAAGCTTCCTAATATGTAATTTGTACTTTCTTTTGTATCTATCTATAATAAATAAATAAAAACAAAATAAATATGGAGGAATGACTCTTACTTTGCGTTTCCCCCACTGGATTATAATTAATGATACAACATGAGAACGGGTCGCTTTTAGGACCGGTTCTTGAGTTCAGCAGCTCTGCTGTGTAAC
The DNA here is from genome assembly GCA_917880885.1 of Limnephilus marmoratus. Taxonomy (NCBI): domain Eukaryota; kingdom Metazoa; phylum Arthropoda; class Insecta; order Trichoptera; family Limnephilidae; genus Limnephilus; species Limnephilus marmoratus. Next base: position 48,748,655 of record OU862918.1, on the reverse strand, counting down.
GATTTATGATTCCTTCTACATCTCCTCAAAAAGAACTCCTCTCATCATTCCCAAGGATGACAGGAAAAATATTCTCTCACGTGTAGAGTTAATGTAAAATAAAGTGGGAGATGCGAAGGAAAATTATCAAATACCATTAGCCCACCATGTTCCAATCGGTATTTACCAATACAATGTGCAATTATATATTGCTGACGCGAGCGATTAATATGTTCTCTATTAACCGAATTTGAAACCTAGAATGCGTGATGAACAATTTTACAAAAAATATTATATTTAGAAGCAAATATTTTATACAAAACATATTATAACACAACCTAAGTAAGAATCGTGTCTCTCTTATGGTATATACATGACCAATGATGACTTAAAATATATTTAGTAAAATATGTATGTATTCTTTATATTACAATTTAAAAAAATTACAAGTATGCAGTTCACACGCGGCTGAAGTGAAACCTACTTAAACCTAAAGAAGACAAGAGTGGGAAGCACCGCACAAAGAGAAGACTGATTATTCACTCTCTCGTAGGCTAAATCCTATAAATGTGTGTGTTTCTCTCTTTTTAGTGTCGCTTTTTCTTTTCATCGAGTTTCAAATCACAACGGTGCTAAAAACACCTCAAAAATATAAATTTGCAGTTCACACACGGAAGAAGTGAAACCATCGGAGAACTAAAATAGACAAGAGTTGGGAGGCTACGAAGCACCGCACCAAGAGGGAAACGATTATTCTATCTCATTCTCTCGCAGGCTAAATCCTACAGATGTATGTGTTTGTCTCTTTTTAGTGTCGCTTTTTCGTTTCATCGAGTTTCAATTCACAACGGTGCTAAAGAATTTTTCACTTCAAAAAAGTTATGATGTGGGGTACCTAATTACTATTAACTATCTCCAAAATCAGCTTTTCGCATTACACACAAAACCAAAACTTTATTTATTTAACTAAATGAAGACAATATTATTGAAACTCAATCGAAAATGTGGAGACAGAAAAATCATAAAACGATATTGGCACTTATGGAACTCGAACCCAGGACCCTTTGCTTACATGGCAAGTGCTCTTCCGATTGAGCTAAGGTGTCGATATCAAATTCGGTCACTTTTAACTGAATCATACTTCGACCAAGAACTACCAACATTATCTTCATTTTCTTAACGCACATATTATTGGCTGCTATCTTTATATATGATTACAACAAAGATATTCAAATACAGAAGAGATATGCTATGGTGTCCGAGCAACTGTCGCCGGACTACGCGCTAATTAGCGTAGTTTTCATACAAAAAGAATTTGTTCATTTCGTTGATTTTTTGAAAATGTGCATTAATATTGGTTAACAATATATTTTGAATAAGGAAAGAATTCGTTCATTTAGTTTAACGTTCGTTTGGTTTATTCGTTAATTATTTGTTCTTTTAGTTTATTTGTTAATTGGTAAACAATATCGGCGACACCCGGAAGCGCAGACCCACATAGTAAAATCAGCAGATAGCACATCTACTTATATTTCAATATCTTTGGATTACAAGATTCAATCCGAACTAAATGCTATCTAGACAGTGTCCTGATATATTTCTGAAAGTCTAGGATGAATGTATATATTTTTTAATTTTTAACTTTATGAGTAAAATCTCAAATTATAATATTTAACTAAATGATGACAAAGATAATGGCGCCTCTGGGACTCGGTAGAGTACTTGCCAGCAAAGGGTCCTGGGTTCGAGTCCCAGAAGTGCCAATGTCGTTTTCTGATTTTTCTGTCTCCACATTTTCGATTGAGTTTCGATAATATTGTCTAAATTTAGTTAAATATTATAATTTGAGATATTACACATAAAGTTAAAAATTAAAAATAAAATTCTTTATTTATTTCCTCGCCATGTATTATATTTAATGCTTTATGTACTTTATTCCTAAACACATTTAATATTTGCCGGTATGATTTTGTTTGTTAAATAGAATAATTACCCAGTCATAATAATTACCCACGATATTATTACCCATATTATATTTGGTTCTAATAAGGGACTACATCCAGGTTTGACTTTACTAAGAAGGTTTAAATTTGGTAGGATTCATGGCTCCACGTCTTCTAAGAATTATGTTTGAAAGTAATTGATATGATTTGATACGATTGAATGGCGGGATTATTCCGGGTAACGCCGGAGGCTTTGGCGCCGGATTTTGTCGACAAGGAACGCTTGCAATGATGAGGGTTATGGGATTAAATTTCAATCAATATATATAAATTTTCGATATGAGAATACAGACAATATAGATAGCTAGGATAAATCATCATTATCGTAGTTGGTTATACGCAACCACTCCACGCATGCACCCATGCACCCATGCACCGACAACCGAAATTAGTTTTTTTTTTAAGTGAATAACAATGACAATGTTTGAAAATCTTCCACTACCACCACAGTAAGCGGAAAATGTTGCTTTGGTTGTGATGGAGGACTTAGTCAACCGAGGAATCGAACACGCTAAGCCCGGATGTAAGCCAAACTCGATTCCCACTCAGCCACTGACCGGTCAATGTATGTACATAGATACCAACAATAAATAACAATCAATTCTTTTAAAAAGTGGGTGCTAATTTTATTTTTTATAGCTAATTTGATATCATAGCAAATAGAAATATTTTTACTAAAGATAATGTAATTGATTTATTATACTTTTTCTTCCTTCTCTTTCTCTAATGTAAAGAGTCGGAACAATAGAAGATCATTTATGAGACGATGTTTGAATGTGAACGAGGCAAGGAGTGTATGCCAAGATCGAATTGTTTGGCGGTCCGTCCTCTCTGCCTAATCCTGCGGGGAAACAGCGTGATGGTTTGATAGTCTCTTTCTCTGTTGTGTGCACTTACTGTGTTTAATATTTTATTTTGCTTATTATTATTATTTCCGTTATTTCACTAGAAGCATCTCCACCAAGTAATAAATAAATCTTGATTTACGTGTGCTGTAAACATTTTTAATTGTAGTGTTAATAACTATGCATTTCCCAATGGAAATTTCATTAATGTAATAATTGTTAACACTCAGTAAGTGTTTCAAATAATAAATAAATAAAAACAGTCAAAAAAAGTTCAATGAACTAAAGCGAGGCAATGTTATTCCACCTCAAATCAACATCACACATCAAATTAATATTTTTTTGTACATCTTTGGCCTTTACTATGCATTTTTTTTGTCAAGCGAAAGCGAACCTTGAGGTGGGTGAAACGCAAGGGGCAGAGTGGTCGACTTTCGCCTGCAGGAAAAAGTGAGCTGTCTCCAAACTAAACAATACTATATAGTATAATTTCTTGACATTTTGTTATGAAGAGTTTTATTTCACATGTTACATTTGTTACCTAATTCTTAATATTCAAAACAAAAATTAATCATTTCCTTAAATCCAAAGAAACGATCGAATGAAGAGAAGCGAACAAACCTTACGAGTAGGTACCTACACAGTAAGAAGTATTCGCGAACAAAACAACGTAAGAGGTCGAAGATTGAAAGATCTACCAGCCTACCTTTATCTCCCAGCCATTCTGTAACATACGAGAAACGAAAAGAATGAAATTTTGTATGTAGTGTGTAGTGCATGTGTACTTCGTTGTGCGATATCCTTTGTACTCTAATCCGAGGTGCACACTGAAAGCTGATGTATTATTCGCAGATGTGGCAACAATGCCAGGGATGCAGCTTTTCTGTCGTACGACTGTACATACGCGGTGTGCTAAGAAAAGTAATCATTTAAAAACATCAATATTAAACGGCAAAATATTATAGTTTTGGCGCTATGGAAACATTAAATTATTGACATTATTCCCAAAGGAGCAGAATACCACCATTCATACTAAAATCTAAACTTACTACACATGACATTCATGTCTCAGAAGGACGTGCACAAAACACAAAAACATATTTTCATACGCCGATATTTTCTATTTGTCCTCAGGTAAATTTACTAAAACGTATATTAGAAAGATTATAACAATTTTTTAATTCCGAACCGTTTACCCCTGAATTTATTCTTAGTTTAATATGTTCTCATTCTCATGAGTTTATTCTTAGTGTGTTCTGTTCTCATTCTCTATATTTAATTTTTCTTTTTTTATCTTCTTTATCTTTGAACATTATCCTATGATATCCAATTAAACTTTTACAAAAAGGTCAAAAGGTATTCCATATAAATAAAACGGATATATTTATCCGAGACACCATTTAGGTTACAAACAAGTTCTTAGAACGCTTATTTCCAATGGAAAATGTAGTGTGAAAAATAATAGTCCAAGACAATATTGTTAATTCTAAAATTCTAAATATGAGATTGACAAATATGACGTTCCAATAAGAGGTGGGAGTAGCCTAATTAGTAAGGCGTTTGTCCCGGTAAGACGAGAGGTTATGGGTCCAAGTCCCAATTGCGACCGTTAAATTTCTATTTTTCTCTTTCTTGGTCCCTTTCATATTTTTGTTTAAATTATTAGTGTTACTTTTTTCTTCAATGTTATATTAAATGCAACTATCTACTTTTTAGCTCGTCTGAATTCTTGACGAAATCAGTTCCAATTTTCAAAATTAAAAGCAAATCCGAGCCTATTGAATGAACCAGGGTTACACACGACAGACACGCAACCAAAATTAGCATTTTTGATGATGATTGGTGTTATTGTGTTTAGATTTGCGCCTCTTTGCAGAATGAAAATTACTCCCAGAGATAAGAGTAGGTAAACATTCAAAATCCAAATGTGACTTGAAAGGATTTAGCTATGTTAGATAATCATATATAATTCTATTTTATTTCTGCCTCTCCTCTGAGTGTAACGTTTTGTAACGAAATAATTAAATAAAACAATTTCAACAGTAAATACAAATAGTCTTTATTTTTGGTAAAATCAATTTGCAAATATGACACGATTCAATATTAGCAAAACATTACAATAAACTTTAACAATAGCTTTATGGGTTCACTCCCAAAGGAGACTTAATTGTTCCTTCAACCGCTCGTTTTACCTTTCAACAATGGGGTTCCAACGAGTTTATTCACTCTAGGTTAGCTGAAATCACGTCAGTCCTGCCAGAGATTTTACCTGAAGATGAGATCGAAGAACTAATCAATATACGCTAGGAAATATTCATAACAATTATATGGTTTGTTACATTTTTTTAATTAAAGGTCCCATGTAGGTACTCTTCTTACTTGGACCACCCAGCACCTGCATGGCAGAAACAAAATAAATCTTGTAGCAGTTTTCTGGACGACCATTAGTGGGGACTGCGGTACGGAACGCTGCGAGTAACGAAAGGGGAGAAGCAACCTTATTAGCTTTTTTACTTTATTGTTTACAGAATGCGTTTTGATGCGGGGGGGCTGATCCATAACTGCCATCGAGACAAATTGCATAGGGGCGTCTTTTGCAAATCATCTTTTGAAATTGAAAAAGAAAACATATCAATATCCATGGGGGTGGAGAGTGTGCATTTTCCAAAAGATGGTTTTTTTCTGACACGTGTTGTTAAAATTCATGTTTTCGTATATTATGCTTGGTTAATGGCTGTTTTGAGATGGCTGTCATAATCTTTTCACTATTATTTCGGCAAGAAAATGACTAAGCATCTGGTTTTTAAGAAAAAACATTAATTTTTATATGAATTCCATGGTAAAATTGTTAAAAAAAACGTACGGATGCGAGATAAAAACACGAAATGTTCAGATGAAATGAAAAAATTATACATACGAATTCAATCGAATAAAGTTTAAAAAAAACTCTTCAACTTCTTATTTGGGGCATAACTGTTATGGTCAGGCCACACAATCAGAGGAAGTGAAAAATGGTCAAAATTAGTCATGAGTTGGTTCACAAGTGACAAGAAAAGAAAACGAAGTAGACCATTTAGACGGTGGGTTGACGACATCAAAGCCACAGCAGGTGGTACATGGACAAGAGTAGCTAATGCTAGAGAGAAATGGCGACAGTTGGAGGAGGTCTTTGTCATCTAGTGACATACAGACAGGGAGTCGATGCATGATAAGTGTTATAAATATGAAAAGTTTATTATAAATAATGTAATTTAATTTACTGTCTGAATAAAGGCTATTATTAATATTCGTTATATAAGTGTTCGTCTTATTTGGGGTATATATGCTATCGGTAAGACAATTCTGAAGACCAACCAGGGAAGGGAAACGAGGTTCAGAATTAAATACAGGTACAAGAGGAACAAAGATCATGTTTATCTATTTAGTCATAATATTATTTCTGACATAAATTACCTTTCGCAGACGCTTTCAATGCCGTTTAGAATACCATTTAACCGTATCGTGATCACAGGGATATTTCGATTCTCAGAAACTTTGTTTCACAAATGTTCCTTTAAATTGTAATATAATCTTGATGCTATCCTATCATATTTCTATAATAATAATAATGTGTTATTCAGGACGATTCCTTATTCAAAGTGTTGTTTGGTATCTTTACTACCGTCATAAGCAAAAAGGCAACCTGAAGTTTTCAATAATCACATTCTGATGTGCTTTTTTATAATATATATTTTTTTAATATGAATACCGCACAAGAGTCCCAACTGCTCCCGTCTGAAGCCAGTGAGACTATGGCATCGCCAATTGGGTTTTAATTTTTTACCTTTATTAATCATGTAGATTCCAAACGCGAAATTATCAGACAAAGCTTGAAACACGGGGGTTAAAACAATATGTAGGAACTACGAAGTATTGCAGGCGACTCCAGATACTAATATCTACAGCCTGTAAGTCGGACGAATATCTACAGCTCATATGTTGAACTAATATCTACGAACTTCAGAGTGTTGACTAATATCTACAGAGCTAAGGTCGGACGAATATCTATGACGGTCCCAGTGTTGACTAATAACTACAGAGCGTAGGTTGGACTAATCAGCTAAATCTGTCCAATAGTCCGATAATAGGGATTTTTACATACATACTTACATAAATCAAGTTTTTTAAACTGCATACGTTATTCCAATATGCTGTACATAATTGCAAATCCAACCTCTGCCAGTGCTGTAGATATTCGTCAACACTTTGGTTTTCATAGATATTAGTCAGCAGTTTGAGTTGTAGATATTCGTCAACACTTTGGTTCTCATAGATATTAGTTCGATTTTTTCCGTTTTTGGAATTTCTGTAGATATTAGTAGACGCCTCCTTGCAGGCGACATTCAAAACAACATGATGTTTGATTATTGAAAAAGCACTGCAATTTGGCAATTCAATAAACATTTCCAGCTTTAAAAAATCGAAGCTCGACAAAATCAGTTTTGTTCACAATTCTAGGTAAAATATGTTCAGTCAGTGTACATTGTGCAAAACGCGTATATTTATTCGATCACTGTGGAATCTGTGTCTACCTGATAACCATTTTACTAAAAAAGTGTTTTTAAATAATTCCGTTGCAAAATTTTTTAAATTTTTTATTTCAATAATGTCGCCACAAAAGTCGGAGCACGCCGCATGGCTTATTTCCTTCGCCAAAACGTAAGAAGCAACATCTGAACAAATCCCTAAAAATTGTACAAAGCAACGCTGCCTTTATTTCCAAGCCTTCCTTTTAAACTTTCGTGACCATTCCAGAATGGAGCGCCGGACTGAAGCAGAATAGGTTTAGTTCTGTTTGCCTTCTCTGTCCCACAACCCTGATTAAAAGTTGCGGGTGTGAGAGAGACGGGCGGGATACGTGCTCGGCACCTTGGCGGGAATCAGCGCATAGTGAAATGCAGTACAAAGCAGCACACGAGACCAATTGACCGTGCAGACGGATAATCGGATGCGAGGGAGCAACGTCTGCCACAGTTCGCCATTCATTGAAATAAAGATACCGAAATAAGACTTCTCAGAATAATGTTTGTAAAAATAGTAAATTAAAACACCATGTTCCGGTACCAAGACACTATTTTGCAATCAAAATTAAGGGTGGAATTTTTATTGAACACCGATTTGATTTTAAATCTGAATATAAAAAAAATACCTGTTTTTAAAATGCCCACGAAGGTTTCTATATATACCGGTGAGCTCTGGCATTATGAAATTTGTATACAAAAATTGCAATAGTTTGAAAACTGAAAGTATCGGGACTGAATGAATGAAATGCGGGCGGGGGGAGGGGAACTCGGGAGGGGGGTTTGCGTCGGGGGGGTGGGAACCCGGGAGGGGGGGGGTAACTCGGGAGGGGAACGGGACGCGGGAGAGGAAGGGGAGGCGGAAGGTGAAACGGTCGAATGGGAAAGGACACGCAGGAAGAAACAATTTCTTTATTAAGTGGCATAGCAACGCATACCGGAAACTCGCTATAATAATATAAATGGAGCGACCGATCGACGTGATTTTATACAGAGATAATTGGATAACTGGGAAATGATACAAACCTTTTATCCCGGATAAAACACATTTCCGTGGGAAAATTCTTTGTACAGTAATTTCCCTCTAATACCATGCAGGTGAAGCCGAGGGTAAAAGCTAGTAATTCCGTAATTTTCAATATCTAATACTTCACAATAATAATTGCTTACAGAGTTTTATTGTTTTATTTTGTCAATCATTTTGTAACAATCGAATAACGTTGGTAATAAAAAATGATACCAAGTTTACTGATTATTTTGAATCGGTATTTTATATATTTTGTGCTGGTGGGTTCAAGTTTAAAAAAAATGACTAATTAACTAGCCAGGCCAATTTCCCGCAGGGTTAGGCAGAGATATCAGTCCGCTAAGCAACTTCGGCACACACCCTGCCTCACCCTCATCCATACATACACTTCTATTATTATGACTCTTGACATGGCCCGCCTTAAAATATCTGATACGGCCATCCCCGACTTTTTCTACCATTCACATTTTCTCCTCTTACTCCTTTCTTTGTACAGTCGCTCTACGTACCCAAACCATCTGAGGGTCCCTTTCTTATACTTAATCTTATTCATTGATTAAATCAGCCTTGCATTCTTTGCGGACCTGCACATTTCTCACACGATCATACATTGTTTTGCTTCACATACGCCACAGGGATCTTATTTCCACAGCATTTAGTATACTTTCATACTTCCTCTGCCAGTTCCATGCCTCACCGCCATATATAAAGGGTAGGTACCTGTACTCCATCGTGGACTGCTAGCTTCGCTTCATTGAACAGTTTTTGATAGTGCCAACATCATTTAATCCTCTATTAAAGGTGTACCAAAAAGTGTGTTTGTTTAATTGATTTGGTTAGTTTGATTCACATTTGTCTTTTTATTCGATTAATTTGAATTTTACCGGTATAAAAGTGAGTTTCGTTTAAAAATCAGAATCGTTCAAACTAGAATATTCTTTCTCAGAAAACGTTTTCTCTAATGTCATTTGTTTATTTTGTACACTCGCTTGCAACTCTGCCAAACAAACACAAATCACAGCGGGAAGAGCTCCCCTGGCATTTTTCTGTCATTTTTACATACGGCTCCCGACGCATTCAGATGCATTCTAAGCCCTAAGTGCATCGTAATAGCATTGTTCCGTTTGAGACGCTACTGACTGTACTGCAATACCTACTGCAAGGGAGTTAGTTGCACGGAACTGCAGGCTGGAGCGTCGTTTGGATGCTAGAGGACACTCGTGCTGCCTCTGAGCTTTCAGGTTTGACTTTTCCAAGGAAATAATTAACCGACCTAGGGACAGTAAGTTATTTATATTAAATTTAATTTTTGATTTTTTTTTTTAATTACCATCCAAAAGTTTGAAGAACTTTGGCTCGCTGATAAAGGGGGGGGGGGGCGGTTTTTTTTGTCATTTTATTTTATTTGGGAGATCAAAAATTTTCATTAATTAAACCATTTAAATTAAAGGCTTCCATTTGGGTATTATAATATACTGGCAAGTTCCCGGCATGCCCTTGGATGCTCTTGGATGCCCCTCCCCTTCCCGCCTCCCTCCCTGCAGCTATACTACATGAAATACACTAAATTTTCAAACAACTCGCGCGCTACCATTTCAACATTTTTATACAAACTTCATAACGCCAGAGCTCAACATTATACATAGGAACTTTCGCGAGCGTGCGCACAATAACTCATAAAAGTTTCAACGCAGTTGGACGAATAATAAAGGAAATAATTTCATAACGCCAGAGCTTAATATTATAAATTGAAACCATCACGGGCATGCGCACACCTATTCATTAAGTTTCATCGCAATCGGATGAATTGTTTAGGAGCGCATAATAGACAAACGAAGAAATGTTTATTTGTATATACGAGTACTAAGATAAGCGATTTAAAGTAAAAAAGGAAATGGGGTGAAGAAGCGGGAATGATAGATGAAGAATTATATACATCTAGATATTCAAATAAGTCAAGAAATATGGTTAGAACCCATCAATTCAGCGCCAAATTTTTGATGACATATATATTTTTTTTCTTTTTCAGACCTTTTCAGTAAGCCTGTCGAAAACTATTCGTGTCGAAAGAGAAGTAAGTCGCAGTCGGTACCATAGATATCCTTGTCTTTGTCTTCACCCCAATAGGAGATGCCAAAATCTCACTGCCTCAAGACAGTTGGAAGCAGTTGGGACTGTGTAAATTTTAATTTTTATTTTTATTTATTACGCCCATTTAGGCTTTTACATACATATATATATATATATAACAATATTTACGAAATTATACTAGTGAATAGTGCAGGAAATGACTGTTTAAAATACTTGCACGAAAACAAATATAAAGCAAAAATACTATTGAATTTGATCCACACAGTATGCAGGCACAAAATATTTAAAAAAAATACAAAATAGCTTCTCTCCTTCAGCCGACAAAACACCACAAATATGCTAGTCAATTCAAACAGCTTCGTCAAAACATTCCCCTACTTGATGAAAAAAACTTCAATAAGCTACGCTTATATATATTAAAATTGATGAATTAAATGTATCAACAACATCGGAGTATTTGTTTATTGTATTTAAGTATTGGGATATTGATGTAGAATTGCTACAATAATATGGTATGTACTGTCTTGTGACTGACCTGCCTGGAGTATGAAAAGAGATAACATATAATAAATCAGGGGTATCAAACATTGAATTAATGATTTTATACAAACAGGTTAAATCGGAAATGACTCTACGATCAGATAATTTTATTAAATTTAATGAACAAAGTAGGTTATCTTGCGCGGTATTCAAATAAAAAAGGACTTACTGAAAGTATTTACCTCTCTGGAACGTGCTGATAATATACTGCGTTGTATTAAATAAAATGAATAAATTGTGATATAACACAAAACAATCAAATAAAATTTCAACCCGCCCGCGCCTTCCGGATTCGTAGCCAAGGATCGTAACCACTTAATCACGGAGACCGATAAATTTCTAGAAGCTTGAGATAGGTGATAGGCGCAAAAAATCTGAAAGCCAAAGGCTTTAGAGAAAGAAATCGCTGACTTTAAAAAAAAACTAATCAAAAATTTACTAAAGGTGGAGAAAAATATTGGAACGAGAAAAATTACAGTCTTTTGTAAATTTTCGCTGATAATTTATTTGAGTAGGTATCCAAAATAATGTAATATTTTCAAAAGCATAAAAGTCTAAGCTCACCGTGGAATAATTTAAGTTGGAAGGAACTCTTTGAGTTAACCAGGTCACAAGTTTACAAAGTTGAATGTTTTGGAAACTTTTTTGGATTTTCCAATTACATTTTATTGCCGATTTCGCGAACTTCAACCGAGTTCATAACTCTCGAAAGAAATTCCGTTTGGATTGTAAGCTTTTTTATTTGCACAAATCTGGAAGAATAATATTATATAGATTTTCTAACAAGACGAATAAAAATTCGCATTACGTTCTGGTTTTTAAAAATATGATCATCTACTTACTTAAAGCATTATTTATATTAAATTAAACTGACTAGAATATAAATTTATATTGACTTAATCTAAATTGAATATATATTTATGCTGATTTACTCTGACATGAATACAAATTAATATTAATTTAATCTGACTTGAATATGAATGTACATTTATTTAATTTGGCTTGCATGTAAATTACCATTCTTTGAAATGATTTTATTTTTATTTTGATTTTTTAAACTTTATGTTTTTCCTGGGTTCGCGTCCCAGCGGAGCCAATATCTTTTCTTATTTTTCTGTCTCCGATTTTCGATCGAGTTTCTTGTCTTCATTTAATTAGATTTTATTTTTATTTATTTTCCTTAAAATCGATTCAGTTCGTGTGGTCTAATATTCAAATTAGTCCAGTAAATTTATACATCACAGCATGCGTCAAATCCGGTAGTTCTGATTTTTTGCAGACTTGTTTATGATGTTAGGGTAATGAAAAGTTTGTGACCTCAAAAATCGAAAAACTGCGAAAAAATCGATCTTTTTTCAAATTTTGGCGATTATAACCCTAAAGGACTAGTTTGTGAAAAAACTTTTTTGAGATCTTTGTAAAGTAGACTAAATTTGCTACAATATGATATTTGAACTGTCTCTATAGACCAAATAGTTTCCGAGATTTAGCCTTTCAAAATTTATCATTTTTTCGAACTTCGCAATTTTTTTAAATTCTAACGTTTTGAATGAATTTTGACCCTGATTATACTATCGAAGCCCTGTACTTTTATCATGGGATGTTAAAAAAGAAAATGAGAAGTGTGAGCGATGATGTTTAAGCTAAGCTACGAATATTTAAGTAAAAATGATAAGTACAACAAAAGTTAATAAGTTTATTTGTTGGGAAATTGCGTAATATTCAAAATCTAAAAATTATATTAATTTAGCCCTCTTGGAAGGTCCCGGTTGAGGTTCGTCCGTATCTGGATCGTCGTATTGGGATAGCATATCCCCATCAGGAGATGGTGATGAATCGTCGACGTCTTGTGCCCAAATTGGTCTACTTTAAAAACGTTGTGAAAAAGTTTTTTCAAAAACTAGTCCTTTAGGGTTTTAATCGCTCGAGGTCACAAACTTGGATTATTCATTAAGCCAACATCGTAAACAAGTATGCAAAAAATCAGAACTACCGGATTTGACGCATACTACCCCATACTTTCAGGCGACAAAGTTAATGGACTAAATGGGTATATTTTTAATTTACTCATTGCTTTTTTCGTTATTTGTTTTTAGGGTGTTATGCCGTGTTGCGCTGTCCGTGTGTCAGTGTCCATCATCAGGGCAGATCCGGTAGATGTGATCTGCCCTGATGATGGACACTGCAACGATGTCCGAAACGTTGGCTAAAGAAGGAAGTAGCGCAACACGGCATAACACCCCAAAAACAAATAACGAAAATGCTTTTGGCCGTGAAAATCTTAAAATTTATCTACTCATTGCTTATTTATATTTTGACATCAGCTCCATACAGGAGTGTCATGTTATCTTTGGGGATGCTGTGTGGGGGGATTTCGTTAAGGAAAGAAGTGAAAGGAAGTTCGTGGAAGGAAAATGTAAGAGGGGTGGTTTGGAATCAGGAGGCCAGTGGGTTCAGGAGTGAGGTTCGTATGAATCCATCCCTACCACGGCGGTGCAGGGATTGAAAGATTTTTGTTTCATATTAGCTCCACGCAGGAGGCTTGCTCAGGACCAGTGTGGAGGTTCAGGAGTGACGGAGGCGGTGGATGCGTCTGCCCACTTACTGCATGGCGGACCAGTTCGTGAGAGCCTAGTTGAGGGAGACCTTTTTAGCTCTCCAGCCAAGGGATGGAAGTCCGTCACTCCTGGACACATTGATCCAAAGATTTCTATCCACCACTCAGATCTTTTTCCTTCCCAAAACGTGTAGGCCCTGTTGGAATTTTTTTCCTCGGGGCCTCTTGTGTGGAACTAATACAAAAAAATAGAAAAAAAATATTTAGAAAAATGGGATAACGTAAGGTTTTTTAGTTTCCATGATTTTCAATATTTATTAATCAAGTAAATAATGTATACATTATTAATATAAATGGAAACCTGTAACTTACAACTTTTATAACACCATTTCATTTAACATTCGAATGGCTTCATCACAACCGCCTTTACTGCCATTTCGTTCGGAGTCTTATTCAATTAGAAACTTAACTCAAGTTAAAACTTTTATTTTGTTTTTACTAGCTGAAGCACCTAGCGTTGCCCGGGCTTTATTCTGTTTAAGGGGTGAGAAAAGAGTATAATGGTTGTTTTTCGAAATTTCATGTATGTCTACGGCCACTTTTCTCTTGTTTATGGTCAAATGGGCAAAATTTTATCAATCTTTAAATAAAATAGTTGATTTTCATAAAACAATGCCACCTTCCCACAGATAATCTTCTTTATATTATGATATTATAATTTTAATAATTATATAATGACGTTTTCCCGGCGTCGAACGGGGTTATGATTGGGTTTGAGTAAAATTTTGAGTTTTCCTCGGGCGACCTCGTCTTCTTTTACCATTCAAACCATTTGTTTAACAAAAAGTCATTTTCGGATTGCAAAAAGCTTTGTGAATAATTGTATTTATTGAAATAGTTAGAGATTTTTAAGTACATGGATCAGATTTGTTTTTTAGTTCTAGAATGATTTGTGCACCTCGCAAAAGCTCAGGAAGGATTTTTTTTATAGAGAGCCTAGAGCGATGTATTTGAGGCAGCTGATGATAGGTTGTCTGACCGACGAATATGTATCAATATGTCCACAAGACATAGTTCAGCGAAACCTCGAGTGTTGTCTCAGTAATCTATTTTTTAACTGATCTAAGGATAGGAAAATTACTCGACGAAACTTCATCACCAAATACTTAAAAGGAAGACGAAATAATACATTAGATTGCATTGTAATTTAATGTGAACTCACCTGTTTATCTCCAAGGTTCTTTATGACGCACGGTAAGTAAGCAGCCTGTCCAAGTTCCACGGATATTTCTGATGAGGAAGATGTGTCGAACTCCGGCAAGGACGATTGAAATCCTTTTGCAACGCCTCGAGGTGGAACGCTCCACGAATATCCTGCAAAAATAAGAAAATTGCATTTAGACTTATGAATTTTTATTGCTTTTATTTCGTAGAATACCTTTAATTTTTTTAAATGCAACGTAAATATATTTAACTTATGTTAATTTTCAGCTCTGCAAGTATTTTAGGTTTTGTTATTATTTTGATAACTATTTCGGCTTTTAAGGCCATTATCAAACAGTGGGAATAAAGAGTTAAAAACCTATTTTGTTGTGTGCCAGTTTTCCCGCGTGGGAAGCAAAATAACTGTCGTAAAAAATTCTCACCAGCCGAAATAACGACTTTAAAGCGCAGCGCTTGGCATACTGACTGGAGGTAAGTAGTTGTTCGCAGTTCTACAGGCAGAAACCGGTATTACGATGAAAGGTATTATAGAGAAGAAAATTGTATATTTTCATTCACAACAAAGCCCTTTGCTTCATTTAGACTACACACTCTTTTGAACGAGCACGTAGGATGGCCTGGAGGCCATCGTCCTCACTATCGAGTCTCAAAATCTCATTGTTGTTACAAACCAAGCTGCCAGTCCACTTAAGTTCTCAACATGGAGGGGCAAACCTACATACTACCGACATACATCGGATAAGTATATAACCTCCAAGATCTATGTTCATGGGGGGAGGTTTGTCCAGATCTTGGTGGCCGATGGATCTGTTCACCTACTCCATGGTGAGCAAGACCGAAAGAGACTGATTTGGGGAGGTACCAGAATGTCTCAACCCATCGCCTTGCATTCAGTTGGAGGAATGGATTCATACTTCCGTCACTCATGGACACACCGACCCCCAGAATCCTGCCCACCCCTCATACCAATTTCTTTTCCAGAATTTCCTCTCCTTAACAAATCCTCCATCTAGCATCTAGCATAATAATATATTCGATATTAAGGTTCTCGTGGTGTAACAAGTGACCAGGCAAACAAGCGTGATAAAGGGGCCTGACCGCCTTCCTTTTTAGAAAACTAATAAATGGTAATAATCACAAAAAATATATAATAATATACGTTATTTTCTGCATCCTTACAATACAGTATTGACCACTAGAAAACTCTATGGGGAATAATAATTGTAACAAGAAAATGCACACCGCCCCGTCTCGTCCCAGGGGCATTGTGATACTTGGCTCGCCACGAAGAAATTGTTAGGGCGTCTCTCACTCGAGAAGGTTTCCTTCACAATTCACAATAAGGCACCGAGGAAGGCGCAAACACTTGCCACATCCACTTCCGTTTCAGCCGTTGGACCGGAAGTCCCCCCTTCGTCTGTAAATTGCCTGATTTCCGGCGGCGGTCTACCTTGACTGGCCGGAACGCCGGCAATCGTAATAAAGCCTTTTCCTCCGACACCTGACAATGGCAGGAAATGATCGAATCTACGGCACACGAGAACCAATAAATTGATATTTTTTTATTCATACGAATGAGATGCAATAAAAAAAGCGCATTTTGTAGAGCTTTTATCATTTACACCTTTATGATGGCCATTTGGTTGGCGAATGCTGGGATTTTATTATGATTGTGAGAAGGGTTTCCACTTAGGTACTAAAGACTTGAAATTCGGTATTGTGCTGCCAAAACATGCTTCTTCAAACCAACATAATGGTTCTGTAGAGCAAAATTCTCATATATGCCACGGCATTTCTGATCAGGATATTACGGTTTCACCTCTATCGCAATTTTTTTTATTTTTTTATTCACAAAAAGATACATAAATTACAATAAGTTTTATACAATAATTAATTAAATAATATATGTATTTGATTTAACCCCATAAATAAGCAGGGCTTGTGTGTATGGGGGGTGTTATCATATTAGTTTATTTTTTTTATTCAGTTCAAATTTTCGGTATAATTTTTAAGCTGAGTTTTAAATTTTTTTATGTTACTGTTCATGTTTCTGATTTTTTCAGGTAGTGAATTAAAAAAATTATCTCCGAGATATTTATGATTTAACTGTCCTATTGTTTTTTTACATTTTGGAGTAGGAGTTTGTCTAAGATTTCTGTTATTTTTAAAGGGTGCAACTTTATTTTGAATATTATCTTTATACATTTGTAATGTTTGCATGATAAAAGCACTTAATTTTCTGACCTTAAATTGTTTGAATAACAGTTCTGATGAATATGAGTAGGGCTTTTTTTAAAACGTTTTTATTATTAGTTTTTTTGATATGGAAATTTTTTGTGTTTGATTTGTATATGTACCGCCCCATCCTATAATTCCGTATTGTATAATTGATTGACAGAAAGCGAAGTATGTGGTTCTAAGTAATTTTTCGTTTAAATATCTCTTAAGCATCTAAATATATATGTTAGTTTCCTTATTATGTTGTTCAGAATATTTATGCGTGAGGACCATTTTAAACGCTGGTCTATTATTATGCCCAGGTACTTAATATCGGTCTTGCTTTCTATGTTTGTTCATAATAATATATTGCATTGGTGGTTTTCTGTATTTGTCACAGAGTGGATTATTATATTTATTTCTTAAAGTGTTTCTTGTTTTTTAATGAAAAATGGTAAATAATAGGTTTTTTTAGAATTCAAAATTCAAAGTCAACAGATTTTTGTCAAACCATAATTTTAGTGCATTGATATCTGTATTTACCGATTATTATTATAAAATAAAATTATCGCTAAAAATCTTTTCTTTTTTTTTTTGCAAGAATTACTTCTTTTAAAGGCTAATTTTTAAAGTAACTAAAGTTTACTTCAGAGATTATTAGTATTATTGGTAAATCAGAGAAAGAAGATATTTACTGCCAAATTAATTTACAATGCTTAGTAAAATTAATGAAAACCAAAAGTTTTACTTCTTTAATATTCGCCAAATCACTTCGTGGCGTTATTTTAATTAAATGAAAACAAATCCATTTTAATTTTATCTTGCCGAAGAAACCATTGGTTTCGAAATATGATGATAATTTTGATTGAATGAGTGGTGTATAAAGCAAAGTGAATTGTTTCGTTTAATTAAGAAAAGTTTTAAATTCCACACAGTATTCAAATTTATTTCTATGATTTCGGAAAATTGATTTACCTAGTATAAACCAAAGAAAAACATTTCTTTAGCTTCACTCTAACAGTTTAATCATCGCGATTTTTTTTAATTCACTTCAACTAAATAAACTGTCATTATCTATAATATTGTGTATACCAATGTTTATAAATAATAATGTCTTCAGGTTTTTGTTTTCTACAAATCTACACTATCCACAGTTTTAATCAGAAATTGACGACTTTTCTACGATAATGTGAGGAAACGATTTATAAAACTCCTGGTCACTGACCCTCCAGGTTCCTACCGACCTCTCATCCCTTTTTAATTCCCAGACCTTCCTCTTTTTCCTTTCCACAAAATACCCTGCTTACAGCATCCACAAGGATACCTTAATAGGCCCTGAGGGAAATTATTTTCCTTAGAGCCTCCTGTTTTTTTTTTTTTACATTAACTCCACACAGGAGGCCCTGAGGAAAATAATTTGCCTCAGGGCCTATATGTCATCTGGGATGCTGTGTGTAGGGTCTTTTTGAGAAGAGGAAGGAATGAACATTGGTCTTGAAGAGACCCATGTTGTAGGAAGGAGGAAACACAGAGGCCGGCAAATCATTCCACAGCCGAGCTGTTTAACACAAGAACAAGTCGAAGAAACGACCCGTTCTCATGTCACAAATGTCAACCGTGTACAAATGTTGGGCACGCGTTTGGCGTGTTTCCCGACTATGCACCGGTGCCGAAGGGATCAATGACGCTAGTTCTTCGGAGCATCTTCCATTGTAATACCGGTAGAACAAGGATAGCATTCCCACCCGACGCCTGTGCTCTAAAGATTGCAATCCGTCTGTAAAGATGGGAGAATCTATTAAGCGGACCGCCGGTTTCTACACAGAGTCGAGGGTATTTTTATTGTATTTTGGAGCTCCAGACCAGAGGTGGCCGCCAAATTCAACCGTGGGGCGCACTTGTGATTTGTACAGGGTTAGCAGTTGTGTACTATTAAAGTATCTGCGGGCCCTGTACAATACGCCTAGTTTTTGAGAGGCTAACTTTACTCTGGCTTCGATGGAGCCCCCATACCTGAGCTGGTCACTTAGGGTTACACCAAGCATATCAATGGAGGGCCTGTTCGGAAGATTGCTACCGTTGAAAGATACTAGATTTTCATTTCGTTGGAGCTAATGTAAAAAAAACTAACATAATAGAAGGAAGTACGTAATAAATAACAATTGAAAGTGGAAGATAACGATGAAATTAATTATGCTCCTCCGTTCTAATTACTGCCAAATCAAATGTTTTAATGGATCTAAAATCATTGTATTTAATTCATCACGCGACATTATAGAAGATCCTCCTCTCAAAGGAATCGAGCGATATGTCGTTTTGGTCGTCTGTGTATGGCTGTTCTCAAAATACAATTTCAGAGGATTCTGCCAGTCAAAATTTAATAAATAATGTATATAAATGTATAATATATTGTGCTAAATAAACAAACAAATAAACAAAAAAACAAAATGGGCAAAGCAAAAACTCTCCACTAACGGATGTACATATCTTGAGTTAGGGCCGTTAGTGGTTACAAAATTACAAGCATTCTGAGATACATCCTTCAAGATAGTGCCTGTATCTCTGGTTCTATAGCACTTATAATAAAGGAAAAACTTAATTTTCCATTTCATAAGATATGCCAGTTTTTCAATAGGCCAACGTGACGTGAGATATACTCTAAAATGCAAGTAATCCGCAAGATTTCCTTGAATTTTGTTAAAATATTGCACATCAATAAAACTACGTTGAGGCTCAATATTTATACATTATTGTATATACACGACTTTTATTCATTATTCATTTCTATTCTAGAAAAGTATAAACTTTGTATTTCGATAGTTTACATAATCAAAAATATCTCCTTAAAAGGATTTTCCAAAATTCGAATTATTTTAAAAGTTATAGCCATTTTAGTGTCGTGGTAATTTGACCGGTCATACGAAATCTAGTTAAAATCTACATAATAGAAAACACATTTTTTCAAAACTACTTTTTCGAAACATTTGTCTCCAAATCTCAAGTTCTAATTGACCAATTTTCTTTATATACCTATCCCTCTGTGGTAGGAACCAACAAAAAATTAATTTTTAATCTTTTTGATAATTCGAAAAAGTTGAAATACCTAACTGAAAAACTCTTTTTTTTTGAGTAGCCGACATTTTCGAGATTTTTTTCTCATTTTTTTTGGTTCGTACAATAATGAAATTTTTATTGATAACGAATCTACCTTTTTTTTCAAATGACCAGAAGGGTTGGAATCGTGACAAGATGGACACGCTCTTTTTTCCACCGCTACTTTAACAACTTGTAACTTCGAGAAATATATATTATATATATTTTTTTAATTTTGTGAATTCTTGGAATACAAATAAATATACTATAAAAATGTATGGTTAAAATATGAATGGTTTTTTTAATCGACCTTTAAAAAAGTCCGAAATTCGGGCTTCTAGACTAGAATACCTCCATAATTTTGTTGAAAATAAATGACAATATTAACATTCCCCCAAGCAGCAGACCTCCCGGTATTCCACATCAGAACAGTTTCCGAATTCTGCATAATTTAATGTTTCCGCGTTACGAGTGGAGTTATACGATGCCAGCGATACTTTATAACCTTATAACTTATAACTCTCGCTGTCAGGATCGTATAAATCTGCATTGTCGTCCGCTACGTTGTTTGCATTTGAGCCACATCCCAGCAGTACAGTGAATGGAGCGGTCGCCGGAAATATTTCGCTTGTCTTTCGGGGAATCTTAAGGGAACTCCGGACGTTGCATCGTTTTGGACAAACACAGGGTTTAGAAAGAATGGATCATAAACCATTATGACAAAATATTTATAATACCAAAAGAATGCATCGATGCATGGTTTAATATATTCTGCAATGTTTATAATGAGAATATCGCGCCTAGTTAGTTTATTAGAACAGAGATCTAAGTATTACGTTCCCTTAGAAGGGGGTATTTTAACAAATTATTTTTCTTTTTATTTTTAACTTTATGAGTAAAACCTCCAATTATAATATTTTATTAAATTGGCTAGAAATTGGTTAACGAGCACGTCCCAGTTAGACGAGAGGTCTGGGTTCGAGTTCCAGTTGCGACCATTATCTATTTTCTGTTTTCTGTGTCTTGTTCTCTTTCATATTTTCGTTTAGATTATTATTGTTTCTTCTTCTTCAATGATTAATTATATTTTTAATTATTGTGGAGACATCTAAAATGTGGAGACAGAAAAATCAGAAAAAGATATTGGTACCTCTGGGAGTCGAACCCAGGATCCTTCATGAAATTTGAAATATGAGATTGACTATTATGAGGGCTTGTCAGAAGATGGCAATATCGAAATTGGTTAACGCGCACGTCCCGGTTAGACGATAGGTCTGGGTTCGAGTCCCAGTTGCGACCATTGTCTTTTTTCTGTTTTCTGTGTCTTGTTCTCTTTCATATGTTCGTTTAGATTATTATTGTTTCTTCTTCTTCAATGATTAATTATATTTCTAATTATTGTGGAGACATCTAAAATGTGGAGACAAAAAAATCAGAAAAAGATATTGGCACCTCTGGGAGTCGAACCCAGGATCCTTTATAAAATTTGAAATATGAGATTGTCTATTATGACGGCTTGACAGAAGATGGCAATATCGAAATTGGTTAACGCGCACGTCCCGGTTAGACGATAGGTCTGGGTTTGAGTTCCAGTTGCGACCATTGTCTTTTTTTCTGTTTTCCATAATAATACATTATTCCCAAACATATTTCATAACTGTCAAATCAGTATACGCTTGCCCTGAAGAAGGAACGGTCGTTCCGAAACCGGTCGGCTTTACTCAAATATATAAGTGGTTCAAACAAAGTTAAATTGTTTCATTTATCTAAATAAAAATACTTAATTGTCATAAGAATTAAAAAATCAGTGAAAATATCCACTCGGGATGAAAATGAGTTTTAGCTTAATAGGTTTGTACAATTATATGTCAAAGGTTCCTTCGGTACATCACATTATTTTGGCAAGCAACGACTATGCAAAAATATTTTCTGTGATCCCGGTACAGAGATACGAACCAACTGGCAAAGAAAAACAAAGACTTAGAAAAGTAAATACAAAACGGTCTCGACTGATGTCTTTTGTCATACCTAGTCATCTTACTCGCTCCTCCAAATTGCAAAACTTTGAATATCAACAAAAATAATAAACAGTATTCCTTACATAGACAAAGAGGACTTCCAGTTATTTTTATATTTCACAGACTCTCTAAAATGCACTTTTTAATAAGTTTAAATGTTAAGTGGCACCAAGGGATTCTGCAATAGTTGACGTCCTATCGTTGTCACCAAGGCTGACTAGAGTTAACAACATAACAAACCTGGGACAAATTACGAAGACAGTGGTGTCGCTAAGTAATCTTCACTGTATTTTGTTATAAATCAGAAGTAACGAGTATCAACAACATTGCAAATTGTTGTTGCTTGATGGCACTGACTTGATCACAACCAACACCCCTGTCGTAGGTCAGTTGATCGCTACGTTTGGTGACTTAGTTGGGTTGCCAGAGTTGATTCAGTACAAGGTATTGGTACCTACAAGGTACTGGTACAAGGTACTGGTACAAGATATGGTACAAGGTACTGCGGTACGAGAGGCGTACCAAGAGAGAATGGCTGGAGAAGTCAAAGGTCCTCACCCGTCCTCACCTATCCTCCCCGATCCGGCCTGTCATGCAGCTGTTGAGTAGACGCATCCGCCGCCAAGACCTGGACAAACCTCACCCCTGAACCTGTGCACCCCTGCTTAGTCACCAAATCACTTGGAGTGACCTATGGTGTGGAGCTAATGTAAAAAAAAACACTTCAAATTCCTACTGTGGTTGGTATTGACATCCCGGGTGGTTATTTGTGACTCCAGATACTAATATCTACAGCCTGTATGTCGGACGAATATCTACAGCTCATATGTTGAACTAATATCTACGAACTTCAGAGTGTTGATTAATATCTACAGAGCTAAGGTCAGACGAATATCTATGACGGTCCCAGTGTTGACTAATATCTACAGAGCGTAGGTTGAACTAATATCTACAGAGCGTAGGTTGGACTAATCAGCTAAATGTGTCAAACAGTCCGATATTAGGGATTTTTACATACATACTTACATAAATTAAGTTTTATAAACTGCATACGCAATATTACGTTATTCCAATATGCTATACATAATTGCAAATCCAACCTCTGCCAGTGCTGTAGATATTTGTCAACACTTTGGTTCTCATAGATATTAGTCAGCAGTTTGAGCTGTAGATATTCGTCAACACTTTGGTTCTCATAGATATTAGTTTGATTTTTTCAGTTTTTGGAATTCCTGTCGATATTAGTAGACGCCTCCGTTATTTGTGACATCAGAGCCGAGCCGGAACCTTCCTTTTTTAATAATTTTTATTTCCTTTTTATAATAATTATTAACACGTAAAGTTGGAAAAGTTGTTTTCAGAACGCAAGTTATAATCCCCAACTTAATCCTTACAATTTTTTTTGTAAAAACCACAAAAAAGCATGCTTACTGCTTAATGGTCCTTTTTGGTTGACAAAATGGGAGTCAATTTATGGAGTCGATTCGTTATAAATCACCGGTGACAATGATTTATTCGCACGTGAACCGAGTCCCATATTTTATTTTATCGCGCTCTTTTTTTGGCTATGCTGCTACTTGAAAAACCTTACTAAAAATGTTGATGGAGTCATTTGAAATGTACCGTAATGTGGCTGTACTTGCACCACATCGGTGTAAATTGCGACAAGAAAAAATGTTAATAAAATTTAGTGTGTTGCAGTCAAGGAGCTATATTGTACACCCGTAGGTTCGATTATTGAGGTGGAAAAAAAATATTATGGAGTTTTTTATACATCGATTAACTCTTGTGAAACAAAGAAAATATTTTAAAATAAATAACTCGGAAATCATATACAAACCCTTTTAATTAAATCATTACAATGAAATTCTGAATTGAATGGAGTTTAGCCGAAATTCAAATGTAACATTCACATTAAGTGGCAATTCAGCGGTCTTTTTATATTTGAATTTCTGTGACACAACTGAGCCTAAAACAAACTTTTTTAAATGAGGGTAGCATTTCAACTTAGCATATCTTCATTTACATCACTGAAAAATTGCTTTTATAATACCCGCGGCAACGGCACGGCGACGGCAAGCGGCATCTCATTTCTTTAATACGGGTGACGGAAATGCACGTCAAAGATTTCCTTTTTTCTTTTGGGAGACATCGTTTGCCTCAATATTACTCTTCATGATTCCTTTACATTTACCGCTTGGATTTATGTATTATGATTTATGTGTTTTGTGTTTCTGTAATATGTTATTTCTTTTATTTTATTAACTTTTATTTTATTAACATTTATTTTATTATAAATTATGAGTTATGTGTTATATTTTACATTTGGGTTATGTTATTTGGTTAATTATATTTTCAAAAATGTATATAATTGCTTTGCGATTTGTTTTGTTTATAATTACTATACTACCTGTTAATTTATGCCATGTTTCTTGTTTTGTTTTGTTTGTCTTTGACTATTTCAATGTTTTTTTTGATGAACTGAACTCCATTTTTTGTTTCCCTATACCCATATGGGGGTGTGCTGGACCTCCTCCCTGCTTCATCTTTAGTTACATTATTAATTTTGCAGATCCTTCTCAAATCTTTCTGCGCCTCCCCCAATGACATGTGCAGGCTTGAGGTTTGATCAGACGACCTTGACTGTCCTTTTTCCTGCCTCTGACTACCCAACGCTGAATTTTCTTTTAGTCTTCGGGTATTTTACCCCAAATATTCAGTTAACATTCTTTGAAGCTTCACTGAGTGGTTGGCTAAGGGATACGGAAGATAAGTGTAGTTTATGGTCAGACCGAAAGCCATTCACATTTTTTGTTTGTACTTGCGAATTGGTTTGAGATTTATTGTATTTCTTATGTTCTCTATTTTATGCAGGTGCTTGCAAGTTTTTACAGATGCAATGCCGCCTCATGGAGCCTCACGAATGAGTTTTTCTTTTGCCCTGTTTAATTTATCTTTGTCTTACTAACCTATTTTTTTGCATTTTGTTTTTCCTGTTAAGCACTTGCACACTGCTTACTAACAACGTATGCAAGAACACTGGAGGTCTAGATTCGTTCAAAATAAATAAATGTAGCTTCGTTTAACAAAAAAATTAGAATCTTGCGAGAGCCTTGAAGGAGTAACCATCTGTCACTTATACCAGGGCGGGTAAGAGGTGGATAACCTTCACTGCCTCAATATTACTCACTGTGTAAGAAAGAGATGCACTATAATACAAGGGCGTACGTTTTACGCTTTTTTCTACCGTTGCCGTGCAGCAATCATGTTGTGCCTGTGGTTCCATCTCCCCCGACTTAGGGGTCGTCCATTAATCACGTGATGATTTTTTAGCAACTTTTTAACCCCCCCCCCCCCCCCCCCCCCCTCCCCCCGTCGTGATATTTTGTGATTTTTTCCGTACCCCCCCCCCCCTTTCGAGCCTCACGCGATTAATGGACGACCCCTTAAATGGTAGTTTCCAGTAGTAATTAAGTTGAATGCTAGCACTATTCCTAAAAATTTCATGCTTATTAAAGTTGCATTCGCCAACTTTACTAAGGTTTTATAAAAAATTATGTTTCGTCTATTTTGTTTTGTCGTAGAACGATAAAATGAGTAGGTTGTTCAAATTGATAAATTCTAAAATATGGTGCAAAGTATGTCCACTTTACCGTGATCCAAATCATTCTGACGCCTGCGCCGATTGGGTCTGCGCCGTTACCGCTGAAATCCGTCAACACTCGCGGTATGTTTATTTTATTTATTTCGTCACATTATAACTTGGTAGCGGGCACTCGGTCATTATATACTTACATTATATCCATCTCAAAATACCTTAAGTTATGGCTTATGGAAACGCCATGCCATTCGTCTCTCGATAAAGCGTTGAATTATTTAATTCATTCCTCAGAAAACATCACAAATTTGACTAATGTTGTGGTGCGATGACAAAGATGGGATATTATCTTTTTTATTTTGACAGTTGATTTATAGACAAAAAATGCCCACGAATTAAAGAGAACATAAAAATTTTAATATTGTAGGAAAGTCACAAAAGACAATGTCTAAAAATAATAATAACTAATCCTTTAATAATTAAAAAAAATGGTATTCAATCAACAGAAACCACTAAATTGATCATATTAAGAGCGTTAAAGTTGTTCTTACGATCGTGCAGGGCGGTTACAATAATAAAGATTAATTATTCTCCGTACCAGCTTTTTAAATTATAACTCAATATCAAATTTATTTCAATTCAAATTGGCGTGATGATAAAACTATTAAAATAATGTACTTTTTGTAGTTATTTTTTGATTATAAGTATTTATCATTTTTCAATAATGTCTAAATTTAATAAGAATGTTAAAAAAATCTGAAATATATTAGTTTGTAAGTGCGCAAATAAATACACAAACGGACAAATTTTCGCCAAGAAACACATGTACGTAGGTACATATTTTTTAATGATTTTATTGAAACTAAAATTAAAAGTAGTTGCTAGATAATATATTTATTTATTTTACTGCATGATTTTATTATTTGAAATGGGTGTGGTATAATACAAAAACTTTTTTGAAAATTGTACAAATCTGCCAACGACCTATGGAATAACCTTATTATACTAACTATTAAAAAAATCTCTAACTTTATTACATACGAATGCTAGATAAAAGAACAATCTTTCGAAATCCATTTATAATTTTTTGTGGAAAAGAGTCAATACGTCTAAAAACTTTTTTGAAAATGACGTATTTCCGGTTTTCTCTGGTAATGCCCTCTTTTTTTTTTTTTTTTACAGTGAATACCGCACAAGAATCTCAACTGCTCCCGTCTGGAGCCAGTGAGACTATGGCATCCCCAATTGGGGTATGTTGTGAGGCTGAAGGTAGTGGGGAGGGAAGGAGGTGGGGAAGAGGAAGGTTGGGAAGTACCTGGCTATTCAGATCTGGTCACTAAACACGGCTAAAGCCATTTTCAAGCAACGTTTCAATTCTGAATGGTGGTCTTACACCAGGGCGATACTAATAGTATCTTCCACTCTGGAACATGCCGCAAATATACTATATATTATTTTAAATGAATTAATTGTGAAATAACACAAATTAATCAAATAAAATTTATTTGCGCATGCCGGGTTCGAACCCGCGACCTCCGGAATGTGAGTCAAGAGTCTTAGCCACTGGACTACGGAGGCCGTCAACCTCTCTTAATGAACACTGACAAATAACCCAGTTTTAGATTCTCGAAGAAAGCAATCTATTTGTGGCTTAACAGTATTTATTTTTGTTTTTACGGATCCCGGTTCCACGGGAGACCCCGAAGAAAATAATTTCTCTAAGACCCTACATCATCTTTGGGGATGTTGTGTGAAGGGTCTTTTTAAGGAAAGGAAGGATATGAAGCTCTGGAAAGGAAAAAAAGGTGTGAGCGATGTGTAGGAATCTGGAATTCAGTGTCCAGGTCATTCGCTGCCACGACCTAGACAAATCTCACCCGATGAACCCAAGCACCCTTGCTAAGTCACCAAATGAAGAGACCTATGGCAGGGTTGTTGGTAATCCAATATGTGGTTCCCGGGGCGGCGGTATCCATTCCCGCCCTCCTAATAATAATTTAAATGAAAATTTTCTTAGTTTTAAATCACTTTATTACACAATTTTACAAATAGTCAACTTCGTATTTCGGTTATAACTAACCTTCTTCAGGACCATAACAATATAAACTTATCGGTTCAGTTTATATTATTATTACTTTTGACGATCCTGAAGCAGTTTAGTAATAACTGAAACTGGTTGACTATTTGTAAAATGGTTTAAAACAAAGTAATTTTTCATTTAAATCAAAACTTAGTTTTAATTTCATCGAAGACAATAGACTTTTAGAATCGTATTTAGACTTGTTAAAACGCGAGTAATTATTATTGTGGAAATCCATTATTTATGTTCAAGTAAATGTTACTCAATTTTAATAATGTTAATATTAAGTTCTGCAAGTATTTTTGTTTTTATTATTGAGGCAGCTGTTTCGAAATTCAAAGCAATAATCAAACTGTTTTATTATCAAATTGGATTTATTTATCATAGACTAACGAGTTCCCGGCGTGCGTTGCTATGCCGCTTAATAAAGAAATTGTTTCTCTCTGCTTGTCTTTCCCATTCGTCCCGTTTCTCTCCCGCCTCCCCTTCCTCTCTCATTCCCTTTCCCTCGCGTGTTCCCACTCCGCCTTCTACGCCTTCCCTCTCCCCATTCCCCTCCGCCGCTTACCCGCCCCCCCTCCCGCATTCCGTACATTCAGTTTTCAAACAGCTCGCGTGCCACCTATTGCAATTTTTTTAAACAAATTTCATAACGTCAGAGCCCACAGCTTCTTTTATTCAAACCTTGTCCTTTTAGTAACGAATACAAAAAAAATTATACAATTTGGTGCAGTCGTTCGGAAGTTATGCGCGTACATACATTTCGGCGATTCATTTTTTAATTATATAGATAGGTAGATAAATAGATTAAAAATAATATTACTCAAACCAGTCGACCACAGATCGTTATTTTATTGAAGATATTTTAAGTGAGTACCTATTTGAAAAGTGGAATTATTGGTCCAGGAATGACTGACAGAATGAACTATTGCAGCTCATCGTATTGAACGGATTCAGTACGCAAACAACGAGTGAATTGACAGCGCAGCATTGACAGCTTGCAGTATACGAAAACATTAATAACACTTTGTAGTTGTCACTGTTGCTGAGAATACTCCTCATCAAGACCTATGTATGGAGTATCTTGATGTACGGCTGCGAAACATGGTGCCTATCCAAAAGAGATAAACGGAGACTAGAGGCTTTTGAGATGTGGTCCTATAGAAAACTATTAGGAATTTCCTGGAGAGACCACATTACAAATGAGGAGGTTCTCCAAAGAATCGAAGGAGGAAGGCACCTGCTCAGGACCTTGTCCGAAAGGCGTGCGAGATGGATCGGCCATGTAATACGACAAGAAGGCCTCTTGCATTCCATAATGGAGGGTATGACCGAGGGGACAAACTCTAGGGGACGCCCACGCCGAGAGTACCTGGAGGACCTGCTGGTGGACGTGCGCTGCTTATCATATGCAGACCTCAAAAGAGCCGCACAAGACAGGGAAGAATGGAAGAGGAAACTAAAGGAAATTGCTGCAAACCAATCCCAGGATTGAAACCAGAGAGAGAGTTGTCACTCAAAAAATCATTTTTGATGGCTTGCAGTCAAATGTGAGCAGTTTACCTAGAGTCAGATAATATTTGATAGAATAATGATACATATAGATAGAATCTCCGTGTATACTTTTATACTTGGTATAAGATGAAGGTATGTTTATGGCGTATAAAATAAAGGTTTTAAATTTAGCAGTGCAGTGGGACTACGACATCCTCAACGGGAGTTTCCAGTGAGAGGGCTTACAGAAGGAAAGGAGATGGTGAAGATGTTGAGGAAAATTTAACAATTTTTATAACACCTATTCTTTTAAATTTGTTTTTGGGGTGTTATGCCGTGTTGCGCTACCTTCTTCTATAGCCAACGTTTCGGACAGCGTTGCAGTGTCCATCATCAGAGCAGGTCTGGCAGATCCGGTAGATGTGTAGATGCCCTGATGATGGACACTACAACGCTATCCGAAACGTTTGCTAAAGAACGAGGTAGCGAAACACGGCATAACACCCCTAAAACAAATAACGAAAATACTTTCGGCCGTGAAAAGAATTTATTTATATAAATTTTTATTAAAATGTTGTATTTTTGTGACAAAAGATGCTACCACCAAGATAAGACTCATCCGAGCACTGATTTTCCACATAAATATAATGTACCTACTAGCTGGTCCCCGGCATGCGTTGCAATGCCAAATACATTGTTTCTCCCTGAAACACCTTTCCCGTGCGTCCCCGTTCCCCTCCCGCGTATGCTTTCTGGCTAACTTTATAAATTATAGCCTACGTCACCCGGGAATAGTGTAGCTTCCCAACAGTGAAAGAATTTTTCAAATCAGTTCAGTAGTTTCGGAGCCTATTCAATGCAAACAAACAAACAACCAAATATTTCCTATTTATAATATTAGCATAGATATGGCGTGGAAACTTATGAATCAGCGAGAGAGCAGATTGACGCCCTCGAAATGTGGTGCTAGTAAAAACTGCTTAGGATGCCACTGACAGCCAGATTTACGAATGTGTACATTCTGAAAGAGCTAGGCATCCACATCCACAATAGGCTTTCCACTATCTGCCTTTAAGGTATCGTAAGATACTTGAACACGTTGCTCGCCAAACTGAGGACTCAAACATGAAGAAACTCATAGCCACCAGCAAAATGTATGGCAGCAGAAGCAGAAGAAGATCACCAATGCGCTGGAGTATCACTGGCGCCCGATACATCGGTGTCCTTGTTCTCAATGACGCGCAGAACCACGAGGAGTGGTAAAACTTTGTCCACCATGAAAACTGGTGTAGGGGTCGTGATCCTCCATAATGAGGAACATAGAAGTATGGCTAGTCATTTTAAGAGAAACAGACTTTTGGAGACCTAATGTCGTGCCATAAAGTAGCAATAACTTCGGAAGGACGAATAAAAAATACGCCAATATTTTCTAACAATTTTACGAGGCGTTATCAATCATCAAATATTTTTACAATCTTTTAATTCAGGAACTGAAAGAGTTAAGAATATCTTGAAATAGAATGAAGCGTTATTTTTTTTTTTAAAGGTGCCGGTAACCCGGGCGTTTATTAATATCAAGAGTTGTTTACATTTACATATATATGCGCTACCCGACTCACTAGACAATATGTGTTCTGAGCCGAGTAGCAGTATCTATAATTACATATATCAGTAAAGATTAAAGCAAAAAAAAATACAAAAGATAATAAATAAAAATACAAAGTACAAAAGAAAAACTTAAATAATAATAATACAAAGTACAAAAGAAAAACATAAATAAAAATACAAAAGATAACCTACGTATAATAATCCAAATATAAAAAAAAATTACAAACATATATAAAGTAATTGAACATTTTCAGTATGAAAGTTCTTTTTTTTTAAATTTTAATATATGTTTAAATAATAATATACAACGTATAAAAAATTAACACGTTCAGTTTGCAAGTAGCTTATTAATGCAATTCCTTTTTTGGTTTAATAACCACGTATTAAAGTTTTTTATATGTACGGTTTCTATTGGTTTGAGTTATGTGTTGTTTCTTTTAAGAATGTACTGATAGATTGCCCAATTTCACACTTAATGTTTTACAGGTATCTAGATGCTCCATACCAGAGGTGGCTGCCAAAATCAACAGTAGGTTGAATTTTCGATTTTACAGAGTCAACAGTTGAGTTTAAAGAATCTGCGAGGTCTGTACAGTGCGCTCGAGAGGCAGACTTAACTTGGCTTCAATGGACCGTAAACTGGTCACTTATGGTTTCACCGAGTATCTCAATAAGATACTTATTGAGAAAATTGCTTGCATTTATACAGAACAGATATATAATGATATATATCGATGGAAGTGGCACCATAGATAAAAATTTTGACAACAATTTATGTTATTCGTCCAAATTTCCGAGTTCTATTGCTGATCGCAAATAAAATTTTAATAAAAACTCTTAAAAAATTTTACGTCGACTAAATCTACTAATTTTAGGGTGAACCGTACATCCCGTTGTTAATTATTATATAAATACGATAAATTAATTATTATATAAATAGTTGTTATTCATTATATAAATATGAAAAAAACAATCAACAAGTGCGTTAAACAAAGAATAAAATCAGTTCTACTAAAAGCAAAGTTTTAATTTTGACGTTTCATGGTGGAGTAATTTTGTTTCTACGTTGGTAAAACTATCGATTCATTAAGAAGCGTTGTTTTTTATATTATTATTTCCTGAGGAAAATAATTTTCCTCAGGGCCTATGTCATCTAAGATGCTGTGTGGAGGGTCTTTTTGAGAAGAGGAAGAAATGAATTAAGTTTGTGGTAAGATAAATAATCGATGAAAAATAGCCTAATCGTCGTACCACTTCTGCTTAGTTATCAATATGCTTGTGCTTTATCGAGTGAAACGACAGTCGATCTCACTAATCTTAAAACAAGTATTATTTCAAGAAATCACGTACAAAGTGATCTTCGTTTAAGCTCTGTATTTATTTAGAAAATTGTACTTTGAGAGCGATCACTAAAATCACATTTCTTTCTCTGCCAAGACTGAATCGGCGCCAAGATTATTTAGATGCTGGAAGCACTACGTTTCCGACATTGAGTATATAAATTCGTATGAATAAGAAAAAAATAACTCCACATTATGTCGACTGTTATTATGCTCATTAGTGCTAAATTTAAGAATTTTCACCAAGTGCCAAAGATCACTATGATTTTACTTTCTACTACAATTATTTCATATCGGGCGCAAGATATTATATAAAATTAAATTTCGTGGTTGGCTTTACGTCAAGTTTTTTTAATTCATTTTGTTCTTAGGTCAATGACTGCTATTTTTTTTTAGATTTATGTGAGGTGTCAAGAGAGGGTTCCATAAATAACGTTAATGGTAGAGCCTATTAGTTCGTTTTAAAATGAAATACGGTGTCAAGTTCAGAGAGTTAAATTATTTAATAAATTTCATTTAATCAACGGGTTATGCCAATATTGGTGATGTGATGTGGAGTGCTGAAATTTAAAAGTAAGTCTTCCGAATGGAGATCTCTCGATGGGTAATTCTGAGAGTGCAGTGCATCGTGGAACGAGACGGAAATATACTTTAAGAAATTTTAATTTTAAAACATTTGAAACCCATCTAAAATGAACTAAAAACGCTTACGTCCGGTATAAACTACACATCTGTGTCATTTATTTGTTTTTATTTTTTTTTATTTTTTTTTTATTTATTTATTTTTTTTTTTATTTATTTATTTATTTACGGACAAATAGTCCAATTAACAATATAACAATAACACGAACAGAAAAGAAAAAAAGATAGATCACAATGAAAAGAGATTACATATAGATGAAGAGCATTGACATAATACATATAATATAAAAGTACATAGAGAAGATAACTACAAGTAGCTTGAAGATGGATTTAAAAAGACTTTAAAAAACCACATTGCGTAACGACTGCCGAAATTCATTTAGGCTTACACCAAAAAATTCAATGCTTTGATTTGTGTTGACAAGTCTCGACATTCTGGATAAAGGAGAATGATATCCATAATTAGTAGAATGTTGATTGAGGAACAGCAATTCATTATTTCGGAGTCTACGGGAAGGAATGTTGAACTGGATGAGTTGTAACAAAGCAGGTGTGTCAGTAATACTGTTGATAATTTTGAAAATGCATATTAGATCAGAGTCCTTTCTACGTTTTTCTAAAGAGGAAATGTTTAAAGTTTGTTCAATTTCATCATACGAGTATTCTCCTCTTTCAAGTCCTAACCTCCAAGCAATTCCTCGTAGGAAGCGATGTTGTACAGATTCGATAAAACAAACAAGGACAGCATAAAAAGGAGACCAAATGACACTAGCATATTCAAGGTGAGGGCGGACCAGCGAACAGTAAAGAGTTTTAAGTGTATTTATATGTTTAAAGTCAGAGGTATGAGAGGTCATGAGTCAATGACCATAAAATTGCTTCTTTTTTAAACTTCACAAAAGGGCGATTTCCGATACTGTAAGCAAACTATTCACTTTTGCAACACAATCGTCAAAAGAATACAAAATGTTGGTGGTTTAATAACTGAGTGTAGATTGCATGGAATAAGCTACAAGTCACCTACAAAAATCCATATAGCCAACTATTCCGCCTACCGAGATACTGCGGCACTTCGGAAATGTTCCTGGAAGGCGAATGTACTATTTCTGAGAACTCCTTCACCACCGCACGGGAAACTTATGAAGTAGACCACGCCAATCAAAAATACCATCATCAATGCCATGGCTGCCTGGACGGAGTTCCCCCTGGTGGGCCGGAGAAGTCGGGAGACAGTCAAATACCCTCCATAAATATTACTATTTGCGTAATTCCTAGTTATTACAATTATCCGTCTCCCTGCAGGGGTGGGCATAGAGGACAGAGCGCCAAACAACTCTGTCTTGGCACTCACTCCTTGCCTCATTCACATTCATTTATAATCTCGTGCATACACTTCTATTATTCTGACACTTGACATGGCACGAGTCATGTAAATAAAAATTTATTCTATTTTTTACTTTTTGAAGCGAAAAATTCTTTACCACCGTTATGATTAGAAACTCGATGAAAAAAAAAAGCGACACTAAAAAGAGACAAACACATTCATCTACAGGCTTTAGCCTGCGAGAGAATGAATAACCTCCCCACTCTTGTCTACTTTAGTTTTCTGAAGGTATCAATTCTACCGCTTGAGAACTGAACACTTTGAATTTTGAAGTATTATTATTTTATAGGTAGGTATCTGGCGTGCATAGTGCGCTCTCCCATAGTTCAGAATTCTGAGCAAACGCCACTCCATTTGAAACTCCATTAAATATAGTGGCGCCAGTGAATTAAGAATCCTGGTGGTCCCATAAATGACATCTTGCCATCACATGTCATTTTGGTGCCGAAACGGCAAAAGAAACACGATGATTCGCGGTCCAGAATGCTCTCAAAGTGTATTTTAGGCAAGAAGTATTGCCGAAATTAGCGTGGAATGGTGGAAATACACGAAAACGAATAAATAATAACGATTTCCTCTCGGATTGTACACTGGGTGGACAAAAAGAAGAACACCTCAAACTCCATCATGGTCGTGCAAACTACTAATTCAGGAATACCTAGTGAGGAGGACTGTAAACAAACCACTTTATTTTGTATTCTTACTTATTTTATAATTTTACTTTATCTTATATTGTCATCAAAATAAAAAAAACCTTCTGGGAAATAAATAATTAACGCATTAAATATTATCCGATATGGTAAATGCTTGTTTTACCTGCTGTTTTGTATCAATGCGAAGCATTATTCACGAGGTTTTTTTAATGCATTTATTTCCATTTTTAATGCATTTCTCCATCGAATCCAGAGTCAAGTTAGGCTCTCAGAGTTTGGGCGTACTGTACAGAGCTAAGATACTTTAAGATGTTCTTACGATCGTACAGGGCGGTTCCAATGAGACAAATTAATTATTCTCCGTACCAGTTTTTTTAAATTATAACTCGATATCGATTTAATTTCATTCAAAATTTACTTTAATTTATACCTACATCCAAAAATGCTGAAAGGCGTGATGATAAAACTGTTAAAATTATTACTTTTTGTAATTATTTTTTGATCATAAGTATTTATCTTTTTTCAATAATGTCTAAGCCAAATAAGTATGTAAAGAAATCTGAAATATATTAGTTTGTAAGTGCGCAAATAAATACACAAACAGACCAAATTTCGTGAAGAAACACATGTGAGTATATATTTTTTAAAAATTAAAAGAATTTCTGAAACATGCGTTTTCCAGATAATGTATTGATTTATTTTACTGCATGATTTTATGATTTGGATTGGGTGTTGTATAATGCAAAATCTTTTTTGAAAATTTAACAATATGTTTTTAACAATTTAACAACAAACATTTTTTCTCAAAATGTAAAACATGCGTTTACCAGATAAAATAACAATCTCTCGAAGTCAATTTATAATTTTTTGTGGAAAAGAGTCACTACGTCTAAAATCTGATTTAAAAATGACGTATGTCTGGTTTTCTCTGGTTATACCCTGTGCAAATCGCGAGTGCGCCCCGCTGTTGAATTTGGCAGCTAAAGTACCTAAAAAAAACCCTTGACACTTTGCAGAAACGGACGGTCTGTTTGATAGATTCCCCTACCTTCAAAAGCGGATTGCAATCTTTAGAGCGCAAGCGTCAGGTAGGTATGCTAGCCTTGTTCTACTGGTATTACAGTGGAAAATGCTCCGAGGAACTTGCGTCATCGATTCCTTCGTATACGATTGATATTTTTCACATGAGAACGGGTCGCTTCTACGACACGTTCTTGAGTTCAACAGCTCGACTGTGGAATGATTTGCCGACCTCTCTTCAAAAAAAGCCTCCACACAGCACATTCAAAGATGAAGTTAAGTGACACTCCTCCTGTGAAGAGTTAATGCAAACAATATTATTTGCTGTGAAAAATCATGTAAAATATAGATACCATCAAGAAAATCTTGATCTAAAATGCTTTTCAATTGCAACAACAATATCAGGACAGAGTCATTTAGATACTCTCTTGTACCTAGATTGCATGCAGCCGAAATAACTTTCTCGGAAGGTGTGTGGTTTGGTTTATTTATGCTCGGAAGTATAGAAGTGTTTAACTGCATAGAATATAGTGCACATAAGAATGCTATAGTAACTTACCCCAATGATAATAATCAATATTATTCTTATGAACGGTTTCTAAATATTATATTGTTATTGATTATTGTTCCAAAAATACATGTTTGAAAAAGCCCACAGAGGGGTACAATAATATAAATAACTTAGTAAAATGCTATGCGCAATAACTTGGAATAAAATAATTTCGGGTAGGACAATATCATCGCACTTTTATTAAATTTAAATATGTACAGTAATGTTTTTCACACACCAAAAAAAAACTACATATGTATAGGTAAACTACAAACTAAATATTTATTTAATTTATTCAGGTTCTCCATAAAACAGTTACACACTAAAAAATTATGGAGAAGATTACAATTTCTTTTTTAAATTGCAGGGGGTAGTTTAACTATATTGTGACGTATGTCAATAGATAGTTACTAAATTCTCGGACATTGAAGATGTTGATGGTGATAGTGACACCAAAAAAAACTACATATGTATATACGTAAACTACAAACTAAATATTTATTTAATTTATTCAGGTTCTCCATTAAACAGTTATACACTAAAAAATTATGGAGAAGATTACAATTTCTTTTTTAAATTGCATGGGGTAGTTTAACTATATTGTGACGTATGTCAAAAGATAGTTACTGAACTCTCGGACATTGAAGATGTTGATGGTGATAGTGACACCAAAAAAAACTACATATGTATATAGGTAAACTACAAACTAAATATTTATTTAATTTATTCAGGTTCTCCATAAAACAGTTATACACTAAAAAATTATGGAGAAGATTACAATTTCTTTTTTAAATTGCATGGGGGCAGTTTAACTATATTGTGACGTATGTCAATAGATAGTTACTGAATTCTCTGACATTGAAGATGTTGATGGTGAATGCACAGTCGTTAAGCAGTTGAGTCGCTCTGCTTAATGGTGCATTCTGATAGGCAGAAGTTCTCGCTTTCGGAGCATAAAAAAGTGCGTGGGATCTCCCACGAGTATACGCGTTAGGGACATATAAGTTGATCTCTTTCAATAGGTATACTTATCTGTTGACTCCTACCAGTAATATTTAATTTAAAAATCGTTCAACTATTTCTAGACCGTTCTTGAAAATATTTACGATATTATCCAATTATCGAGTTAACACTTCAAGATAAATTTTAAATAAATCCTGTTGAAAAGGGAATATCATAAAATAGCTTTTCAAAGTTCGTACTGCTTGAATTCGTTCAAATAAAGTATCGTATAAAATAAAAATATCCCAGGTTTTTCATAATATTATTTAAACCAGATAAATAACCATACACGCTGACGCGATTTGTGTGATCATAATTTTTAAGTGAGAGAGAGAGAGAGATGCGTATCTGCTAGATTTGTTACTTTCGCAAATGTTGAGTGCAAATATTTCACGAGTGCTTTTTTTCATTAGCTCCATACAGGAGGCCCTGAGGAAAATAATTCTCCTCGAGTCATCTTTAGGGATGCTGTGTGGAGGGTCTTTTTAGGAAAAGAAAGTTCTCAAAAGGAATAAGGTGTCCGGGTTGGGTAGAAATCCGGGGGTCAGTGGGTCCTGGAGTGACGGTCGTATGAATCTATCTCTCCCACTGTGGTGCTTGAGAGAGAGAATCCTGCTGAAGAGGTGAAAAGGTCTTCCTCAATCAGACCCTCCCGAACCAGACTGCCACGCAGATCGTGGGTAGACGCATCCGCCACAAAGATCCGGACAAACTTCACCCCATGAACCCGGGCGCGTATTTCCAAAACCTATACCGGTTCAGTCGCGGTAGAGACAATTTACATTTTAAATATACCTCTATATTGGTTATTTTTTATCTCATTACAAAAAAAATGTTCCAAAATCTAGATAAAATAATCTTTCCAATGTGTATGTTAAAAATTAATAATTTTATTTATAAATCTTTAAATTTTACAGTGTTAGAGCGTTGTAGGTCAAATTGAATGAATTGGAGGTAAGAAAAGTAGAACCATTTATGTCTTTTGGTGCCCCACCAAAATACAACTTTTTTTTTTGAAAGAAAGACAAACATTCCCGGATTACGAATAACCCAACAATGTTTGAAAATCTCCTACTACCACTGGAGTGATGGAGGACTTAGCCAGCCGAGGAATCGAACAAGGGACGACTGGGTGGAACCCAAACGCGATGCCCACTCAACCACTTACCGGTCAAATAAAAGTGGATGGTCTGAATTATCGACAAATCAGTTCCTAAATTGAAAAAGGCAATTAAAATAATTTTCTGTTTAAAACATTGTATTAAGGTAGTTTATTGTTCCTCTGAATTCTCCAAACAAACTCTTCCAATTTTGAAAATATTGACACAATTATCATCATCATCATTACATAGTATAAAATGAAGTCGCTAAAAATGTACGTGCGCGTTAATCTTTTATACTACGCAACGGATTTTCATACGGTTTACACCAATGGATAGAGTGATTCAAGAGGAAGGTTTATATGTATAATACGTGCTTATTTTAGTAGAGAGAAGCCTAGAAATTCAAATATTCAATTCAGGCAACGGGCAGCTGGCAGGTGTTAATATTATAAAGGTTGGGTAATGGCGTTGTGTTTCGTTAGCCACAGCAACGTGTGGCCGGGTCTGCTAGTTACATAGCATAAAATGAAATCGTTCAAAATGTATGTGCACATTGATTTTCCACCAATATATAGAGTGATTCAAGAGGAAGGTTTATATGTATAATATATGCATATTATAGTAGAGAAAAGCCGAGAAATTCAAATATTCAATCCAGGCAGCGGGCAGCAGGCAAGCGGGTGGTGTGGATTTATAAATGTTGGGTAATGGCGTTGTGTTTCGTTAGCCACAGCAACGTGTGGCCGGGTCTGTTAGTTTATAATAAAAGTAAGTTTTATATGTACTTACTGTTATAGATTTATTTAAAACGGTGTTACAGACAGAGTCACAACCGAAATAAGCACGTTTAATTGATGATTAATTTATTTTAGATACGGATTGAGTTTGACTTGTATAATATACTTCACAACGTTGGCAGTAATAATAATTTATTACTTGGCAGAACATGTTTATAAATAAACTGTTTTTACAAATTAAATAATAACATTATTGAATATATAAAATAAATAAATATTAAAATGAATTTCAATAAGTAACCTTGGCAAGCTTTACAAAAATATTGTGGTTAACAGTGGTATCAAAACCATGTAGGAACTGTTTATAGAAAACCATCTTAATTATTATTCATGGCGCCTTGGTTTTGTTACAAAAATAACAATGAAGTCAAACATTGCCTAAC
The DNA here is from genome assembly GCA_917880885.1 of Limnephilus marmoratus. Lineage (NCBI taxonomy): Eukaryota > Metazoa > Arthropoda > Insecta > Trichoptera > Limnephilidae > Limnephilus > Limnephilus marmoratus. Next base: position 48,708,848 of record OU862918.1, on the reverse strand, counting down.
CTCATTCCAGCAATACAAGATTCAGCATTTCATTATCCCGGTCCGTCTCGGCACGTTTTTACAATTAGGTCCATTAATATTAAATTGAAAACAAATCTGTAAAATTAAAACAAGAACCTCGAAACGTTACAAAATTGTTTACCCTTATATATTTTATGGACGCCATTCTTTCTACTTTCGCCCAAGCTTTGTAAGGGCGGAAGTAAATTGTAGAACGCCGACTGATTTCTTTGTTTTAAAACAAGACTTCGTTAAATTTTATATTCTTTGCGAGAGTTTCGCTTTATTTACTCGGCTATGAACTGCGAAACAATAACATCAAAGCATTGTTGAAGACGGAGACTGCACTTTTAATAAATACAAAAACTTTTTATTGCTTTTATATTTAGAAGGAAGTATTTTATGTTATCCACTCACGCTCTTCTGGGCTTTTACAAGTTGTGACTTGACCCATCAGGCCTCGGGCGTATTCTTTCAGAAGGTCAGAAAATATCCGCAACAAAATCAAAATTAATTGAATATTTCTGAACGGATCCGAAAACTAAAAATTGTTTTTAAAGGTGAAGAAATACCTTTTCAAATTTTATTATTAGAAATAAATATATGATTTTTTAAATAATAAAATTATGAATGCAAACCTAAGAAAGTTCTAAAATGGATCACCTTGCATATTTTTCTGATATTTGTTTTTGGGGTGTTATGCCGTGTTGCGCTACCTCCTTCTTTAGCCAACGTTTCGGATATCGTTGCAGTGTCCATCCGGATCTGCCCCGATGATAAAAGAAGGAGTTAGCGCAACACGGTTTAACACCCCAAAAACAATTAACGAAAATACTTTTGGCCGTGAAAATCTTAAAACGTACCTTGCATGTTTTTTAAATTAAATTACTGACAACTAAAAACAAGAAAACCCAATGGTGTATTAGACAAATGTATTAACTTTAATGTCACCTCACTCACTTTCTTGCCGTTTCAAATTCCTTTTTTTTCTAAATTTGCGGTTGGAAACTTTGGTTTCATAGAGGTTTAATTTTTCTCTGCTTAACTTTCAGATTTGAAAATAAAGCGTATTGCTTTCTCCTTCTAACATTGTTTAGATCATATTTCTCAACATGAAAGTAAGGAAGATACAATGCATTCTATGAGACCAATGTGAGCTGTTCTCAAAAGCGAACATATTAGGCTGAGGGTTTTACATAATTTACATACGTATACATATAAAAAAAAAATTACACGCTTTACAAATATAAGACAAAAAACGAGAGACAGAAAACTTCACTAACTTATACCTCCCTCTCAACTTCCGTTTGCCTCGCCCGACCGTTGGCCTCGCCGAATCACACTTTTCATAACGCTCTCGTCACGCATTCACCAGCTCACTTCCCAAGTCAAGCGTGTGTACAGGCCCAACCGTTCGCCTCGCCCGATCACACTTTTTGTAACGCTCTCGTCACACATTCACCAGCTTACTCCCCAAGTCAAGCGTGCGTAAAGAAGTTTTACTTCAAAAAGTACTTTTTAGCAGTTTGTCTAACGGGTTCTTTTTTTTTTTTTTACAGTGAATAACCGCACAAGAATCTCAACTGCTCCCGTCTGGAGCCAATGAGACTATGGCATCCCCAATTGGGGTATGTTGTGAGGCTGAAGGTAGTGGGGAGGGGAAGGAGGTGGGGAAGAGGAAGGTTGGGAAGTACCTGGCTATTCAGATCTGGTCACCAAACACGGCTAAAGCCATTTTCAAGCAACGTTTCAATTCTGAATGGTGGTCTTACACCAGGGCGATACTGAGAGTATCTTCCACTCTGGAACTTGCCGCAAATATACTATATATTATTTTAAATGAATTAATTGTGAAATAACACAAATTAATCAAATAAAATTTATTTGCGCAAGCCGGGTTTGAACCCGCGACCTCCGGACTGTGAGTCAAGAATCTTACCCACTGGACTACGGAGGACGTCCTTACATTAACGATCTTATTATAGTGAGTTAATAGTTACATTCTTACAATTTTGATAAAAAGTCTTCAGTTAATTCACGTGTTTGTTTTGGGCACAGTTTTTAATTTCTAATTAATACAGGGAGTATCATCACTCATTACGTAACCTTATGATTTTAACCTGCGATTTCTGAGCATATTTGGAGTAAAAAATGTAGACACTTTTTTCAATCACTTGTCGCCACTGGGTCCATCCTAGCAGGTCATGTCGTGGTGCACACTCCGTCCATTCCAGAAGCACCGTAACAACAAAATGACCATCTATATTTTTACTCCAAATGTACTCAGGAATCGTTGGATAAAATCCTTCGGGTAGATGCCAGCTTTGAGATAAACGCACATGTGCTCTTTGCAGCTGAGTTTTAGCGTGTTTTGTGAAAATATTTAATTACACGTGGCATCGTATGTATTGTAATAGCATATGGCATAATATTTTTTTAGATTTTTATCGTTAGCATGGTACAAACATATATGCTTTTATTTACAATGAAAGAAATTTTTTCTGGGTGTTGAAAGGTGTGGCCTAGAAAATACGACTTGACGTTACAGAAATAGGAATTACACAACGTTCTCATTAGTATAATACCAACAATAATGTGTTTAGAGTTTAGTAGTCGTAAGTCCTTAAATATTATCAAAATGGTTTGAAAATAATATGATTACATGGTTCTTTAGCATAATTGAAAACACAATGTTTTTTTTAATTTATTTACGAGTATACCTTGCTTTAATAGTGAAATTCCTTGTCAATTTGTTAAACCATGAAACAATTTTGTTTTTACAAAATGCTTATTTGCAATGGGTTCACATTTTAATACCTTTATATACGTACGAAAATATTTTTAAAAAGGCGTATATTTTTTACTATAATTTTGTTAAAACATCTATTCCCAATAAGAATCTGCTTAGGTTGGTACAAATTTTACCTTTAAATACTTATTCTTTTAAAGTTGTGTGTATGCAAATGAGTGTAATTTTTGAAGAAGTTCATTATTAAAAAAATATTATTATAAGTTATTCTGATGAAAAACCATCGGTTTTGAAACGTGTCAATTATTTAGATTAAATAAAATAATATATTTACACTTCTTCAATAATTGCAAATTCACATTCGGACATCATTTTAAATTAATATTTATAGAAAGTTATTTTCCTTTGACCTTTATTAAGTTTCTTTACCAGGGTACAAAGCATAAAACCTTTGGTTTTGAAAAATATTGGTGATCAATACATTATATTATAAAAGAAAGCGTACTATAACGAGTCCCGGTACGTATAAGGGAGTTATATGGTGTGGTAGCCCTCTATCCCGCATTCTCGAACAAGGTTCTCGTTATTACCTGAAGAGCGTGCTTTTGAATATAAAAGAGCTGGAAGTTCGCCCTCTAAAAATTTCTAGAACAATCCAAAACATTTGTTCGAGAGCATTCCACAACATTTAATAACATCCCGGAACATTTTGGAATGTTTTGGAATGTTCGGGAATAGTCTGGAACGTTCGAGAACATCCCGAAATATGCCAGATCAATATTCCAGATTATTCCAGAATACTCTGGAATGTTGTGGAATGTTCAGGAATATTGTGGACCATTCGAAGCCTTTTTTGTACGGGCAACCCATTGTTAGGGGTACATAAAGTAACATCCGTCGTGGGTTCGAACGTCAGTTCAATCTCATATCAACTCCCTGAGCGAAGCCAGGTATTTTCAATAAAATAAAGAGTGGTTTAAAGAAAGTCTCATTTAATTAAGAATCATGCATGTTTTAAAATTTAATCCTGGTGAGAAATTTTGAAATGTGTGCTGTAACAATCCGAAACGGTATAACATGTTACGCAAGGTGGGTGTAAAATTGTTGTTTTTCAAGCGTAAAGAAGAGATTTAAAAATCCCGCAGGAAGAAGCGGGCCATCCAAAGGGCCTGACTTATTCCCTGACAGTCATCCTTTGTACATCCCGCGCTGTCGGGACAATACTTCATTCGTTTGTGAAATTTCGCCAAGGAAAATTATTCCGCAATATTTCAAAGGGCTGGCTTTTATTTATGGCGGCACATGTGCTGCTGCTGGGTACAGATCCCAGGAGAGAGAGTCAGTGGCGGTTCTTCACAGGGAGACAATGGAGACAGTCCCCACCAGTTATACCCGAAACCTACTTAAGGAAATAACAGTCGATGCTTTGTCTTCACCAAAATTAATGAATTCTTTAAAACATAAAAGTAATTAACATTTGCAGAAATAAAAAAAAAACAGCGAACAGCTTACGGCGCGTCGACTAGCGCCCGAATCATCAGAGTCCTTTTTTCAGTGCGCAGAGAGTCCATTTTTCAGTGCGTTAATCAAGTATGGGAAGTATGTTTACGAGAGATGGGAAGGCTGATAGAGAAATTGAAAGAAGGGTGGATACAGGAAACTCTATTAATGGAGGACTAAACGCCGTTGGCACGAACAAAAAACTGTCCAAAGAAGCGAAGCTAGCCGTCCATGATGGAGTGCTGGTACTTACCCTGATGTATGGCATTGAGGCATTTAACTGGCAGATGAAGAATGAAAGTAGACTGAATGCTGTAGAAATGAGATCCCTGAGACGAATGTGCGGTAAAACCATGAACGATCGTGTGAAAAACGTGGAGATCCGCAAAGAATGCAAGGCTGATGTAAGCATGATGTGTAAAATTAAGAAAGGGACGCTGCGATGATTTGGGCATGTAGAGCGAATGAACGAGGAAAGGAGTGTAAGGAGAATATATGACGCAAATGTATGGCATTGAGGCATTTAACTGGCAGAGGAAGAATGAAAGTAGACTGAATGCTGTAGAAATGAGATCCCTGAGACGAATGTGCGGTAAAACCATGAACGATCGTGTGAAAAACGTGGAGATCCGCAAAGAATGCAAGGCTGATGTAAGCATGATGTGTAAGATTAAGAAAGGGACGCTGCGATGATTTGGGCATGTAGAGCGAATGAACGAGGAAAGGAGTGTAAGGAGAATATATGACGCAAATGTGAATGGTAGAAGAAGTCGAGGACACCCAAGAAAGACATGGCACGACCAAGTGAATCAGATACTTGAGTCGGGCCATGTCAAGAGTCAGAATAATAGAAGAGCATGTATGAGACGTTGTATGAATGTAAACGAGGCAAGGAATGTGTGCCAAGATCGGGATGTTTGGCGGTCCGTCCTTTCTGCCTACACCTTCGGGGAAACGGCGTGATGGTTAGTTAGTTTAGTTAATCAAGAGTTATTATTGAAAACCTCCACAACACACACATCCAGTTTACAGACGTGGCAAGGCCTGCAAACTGTCAAACCCTCTGGATAAATTTTCTAAACATGCCAAAAATTTTATATTATATTTTACGGGTGGTAAGATTACGGTACAGTACGTAAAAAATGTTGATCCCCACCATCAAAGAAGTGCTCGAGCCGCCACTGGAGAGAGTGTATGGAACTGAGAGAAGAAGGTGCGGTGTATTATGTTTGGTACCAAGCGTGACAAGTGCGCCGCTTTGAAGAAGCAGCTGGGAGCGTTTACGGCCGATTGTTTGACTTAAAGGATTGCATCAATCATAATAATGAGAAATGAACTTGTTATAAATGTTAAACTTGAAAAAATAAGCATTATGGCTTACCTTCTGCGATCTTTGAGGAAGCCGTAAAAATAATATTTGTACGTTATGAGTTTACTAGATTCTATGAGTCGTAAGAGACTCGTGTTATCCACTGGATCGTTGTTGACCTCATTTTGATGAGAAATTTTAAAACATTCATTGAATTTTTTTTCAAACGAATCCACGCCTTGTAAACTTCGATCAATCACAAAGATGACTTAAGTAGTATATTAATTTTTCAATAACAGATGTCTCACATCTCTTCCAAATTACTTGTTATTGACATTTCGCAAACTGAAATTATTGAAATATTTTTTCTTACAAATCATCGATCGCGTGTGACATATTAAAAATATATATTTTCGAATTTTAAATTGTGTATCTGTGGTTATCAACTCGGCTATATATAATATAATAGAAGTCTAATTATTTAATTGCTGTCAACTGCTCTCGTTTGGAGCCACTGAGACTCTGGCATCCCCAATTGGGGCATGTCGTGAGTAGGGAATGCAATCCCGATCTCGCGGGATCTCGATCTCGCGAGATCTCGTGACGTTTTTTGGGATCAATCCCGAAGCATAATATGACGAGATCCCGTTCGAGATCGACGGGATTGGGCGGCAGTAGTCAGTAGATTCTTACGTTTTTTTTTTTTTTTTTACATTAACTCCACACAGGAGGCCCTGAGGAAAATAATTTCCCTCAGGGCCTATGTCATCTGGGATGCTGTGTGGAGGGTCTTTTTGAGGAGAGGAAGGAATGAACATTGGTCTTGAAGAGACCCATGTTGTAGGAAGGAGGAAACACAGAGGCCGGCAAATCATTCCACAGTCGAGCTGTTGAACACAAGAATGAGTCGAAGAAACGACCCGTTCTCATGTGACAAATGTCAACTGTGTACAAATGTTGGGCACGCGTTTGGCGTGTTTCCCGACTATGCACCGGTGCCGAAGGGATCAATGATGCTAGTTCCTCGGAGCATCTTCCATTGTAATACCGGTAGAACAAGGATAGCATTCCCACCCGACGCCTGTGCTCTAAAGATTGCAATTCGTCTGTTAAGATGGGAGAATCTATCAAACGGACCGCCCGTTTCTGCACAGAGTCGAGGGTATTTTTCAGGTATTTTGGAACTCCAGACCAGAGGTGGCTGCCAAATTCAACCGTGGGGCGCACTTGCGATTTGTACAGGGTTAGCAGTTGTGTACTATTAAAGTATCTGCGGGCCCTGTACAGTACGCCCAGTTTTTGGGAGGCTAGCTTTACTCTGGCTTCGATGGAGCCCCCATACCTGAGCTGGTCACTTAGGGTTACACCAAGCATATCAATGGAGGGCCTGTTCGGAAGATTGCTTCCGTTGAAAGAGACTAGATTTTCATTTCGATCCCTTTTGGACGTAATCAGACAAGATTGGGTCTTTGAAACATTAAATTCAAACGAGATTATTTTTACCCCAAGAGAAAACACTCTCGAGGTAGCCGTCCATTCTTTGCTTCAAAGCCCTACGAGCTGTTGGAGTTTGTGTTGTTAATACCTTAAAATTTTGAAAAATAATCCAGATCAAGTGTGTTGAGTTTAGCAGTCGTTTACCGGTATGGAGATTCTTCAAGAAAGCAGTGAATAATTTGACTGCTCAATGCAAGTTATGTAAATCTGTTCTCAAAACCACATCTGGGTCTACAAAAGGTTTACACGTCCATATGATGTCAATCCACAAAATCTCCTTAAGCTACATTTTTTTCTTTTGATTATTTTAATTTAAAAAAAACTGTTAATTATTTAGTAACTAATATTAAAGAATAAAGGTTTTTGTTTTCTTTCAAATAATATTTTCATTTAATTAACGAGATCCCGAAAATTCCGAGATCTCGCGAGATTGTAATTTCTAATCTCGCGAGATCTCGAATTTGCGATCTCCAGTAGAGATTGCATTCCCTAGTTGTGAGGCTGAAGGTAGTGGCTAAGCGAAGTAGAATGGGAAGAGGAAGGTGTGGAAGTACCCGGCTCTTCATATCTGATCATCAAACACGACTAAAGCCATTTGAAGCAACGTTTCAATTCTAAATGGTTATATTACACCAGGGCAATACTGATAGTATCTTCCACGCTGGAGCGTGTCGCAAATATACTTTATAATATTTTAAATTAATAAATTGTGAAAAAACACAAATCAATGAAATTTTTTGTTTTTGCGAACGCCGGGTTTTGAACTCGCAACCTTCGGATTACTTATCGAGAGTCTGAGGTATCCCTCGACCACGGAGGCTGTCAAAATCCTACAATTATAATTTCAAGCAATTTTTCACGAGTCTGCATATTATTTATAACTGGATGAAAACCGAAACGTGACTTTTATCAAATTAAAACAGTTGTGTTTTTCGACTTTGAAATATGTAATTAAATTTCATTAGTATAGCGCTATTTCTTAGAATTCATCATATTTATTCAACAGTTATTTTACCTGAGACTTTAACTCGGGACTTTAATTATCCTATTTTTACAAGACGTTCCTGTAAGTTTTTTCACAGAAAAAGGCGGCGCACCTTCTGAAATTTATAAGTTTTGATAAAACTTTCCAGGTAAGCGGCAGAACTTTCAGTTAAAATTCTCGAAACTTAAATTTTGTCATCTCAAGATAAGTTAAGAATTGCTTTGAACTTTGCCTTTTAAATATGCAAATGCTTACAGCATTCCCTAACTTTGGAAATATGTGTAACGTAAGTTAGGTACCTAGCTTATATGTACATACGACTGTAATTATATAAATATGTATACGATTCACGGTAGCTGCTCTGTTATAGCGAATGCTAAATCAAAAATCGGTCTTCGGAACCACGACTAAAATACGAGACTTTTTGAGGCCTGCAAAGACCAAGTTTCCTCTGGAAACGGATGGAGTGTACAAACTCAGCTGTTCTGGATGTGACAAGGTTTATGTAGGCCAAACAGAGCGGACGATCTCCACAAAGGATATCAGAACACTTTCGTGCCTGTAAACTTGGCCACCCTGACAAATCGGCAATCGCCGAGTACTTAATCGAAACCGGCCATTACTTTAGATTTGTCCCTGAGGTCCTGGGAAGACCCAAAACTCATAGAGCACGCCTGATTACGGAGGCAATTGAAATTCACAAAAATCCTATAAATATTAATAGAGACGACGGAGCTAAGCTCAATAGTTCTTGGTATCCAGTAATTGACGGTTATATCAAGGCAAAACGCAAAAAAACATGTTGAAGTATTTGCAGCGCCAGCTCGTAGAGGAGTGGAGCTGGCGACACGGTATCGCTCCTAAGTAGATAAGTACAAACATCACCCCTAACTATTACACATCTGCCCTGATGATGGACACTGCAACGCTGTCCGAAATGTTGGCTAAAGAAGAAGGTAGCGCAACACGGCATTATACCCCATAAACTAATAATAAAAATACTTTTGGCCGTGAAAATCTAAAATCGTATCTACTGCAGATAAATTGAAGATTTTCCTACGGTTCACATTGAGTAAAATTAAAATAAAGTTGTTAAAAGATGCGAGGTTAGCAGTCCAAAATGGAAAGTTGGTGCCAGCCCCGATGTTAAGATCACTCAGGAGAACCTGTAATAACTTCCCTTAGACAGAGGATTATAACGTAATTAACCATAAGTGTTATTTATGGCGAGAACATGTATGTTTGCTAAGCCATTACTTAGTATCTGCGTATGTTCCAATAATTCCAAACAATAATATTATTTGTATGAATTATTGCAGAACCATCAATAAATATTAAGCTAAGAGGAGGTTCACGAGGTACCCTAAATAATTTGTAATTTATATTTTGACGTTGAAAATTCTCTTTAAATAATGGTGTGCCATGTATATAAGCGAGTATTTGAAGATATTGATAGGCAGAATTTGTACCCAAAGGCATGCACCCAAAGGATTTTAATCAGCTATTCCTGAGCGTATTTAGAGTGAAAATGTAGATGTCAGTTTGCTGTGCATAGTTGGGTGCAGCCAGCATGGGTCACGTGCTACGCACTGCGTCTCGTTCTGGCAGCGCGGTAAAAGAGGAGTTAGCATTGTGTTGTGGTAACAGTGGCAACGTGTGGTGGAAACATTTTTTTAAATTGAAAACATATTTAGCTTCATTGTGATTTGAAACGGAAACATGCGACATTAAAAAGAGACAAACACAAACTTGTATAGGATTGAGCCTGCGAGAGAATGAGATACTTTTATCGGTGCGGAGATTTTTAGTCTCCCCACTCTTGTCCACTTTAGTTTTCTTAAAGTTTCACTTCTATCGCGTGTGAATTGCACTCTTTTGTATATATATTTCGAAATCAAATAAAGGAATTATCTAGCCCCTACGATATTAGTGTTGTTTAACCATTATGAATTTTCGAAGTTTACGCAAAAATTTTAACTATCCAATCCATTTTTTACATTAACCCCATAACGGAAGAAAATAAATTCTGTCAGGACGTATCATCTTTGAAGATGTTGTGCAGAGAGTCTTTTTGAGCCAAGAAAGGAGAGTAAGTTCCGAAAACGTAAAAGTATGAGGGCTGGGTAGGAAGCCAGTGACGGACGTATGAATCCATCCCGATGCAAGACCATGCGTCGAGAGAGACAAGCTGAAGAGATCAAAGGTCTCCCCAAACCGACCACTGCCGATCCTCCCCGCTGTGGACACATGCATCCGCTGCCAATAAGCGGGCGAACCTCACCCCATGAATCCGGGCACTCCTGCTAAGTCACTGAACGTAGCGAACCACTTGTGTGACCCATGGCAGAGTTTTTGGTCATCCAATAAATGTATCTTTGAAATATCAACTAAATATCAACCAAAAATGTTAAAAGAAGCCAAAAAATTGTTTTTTTTTCATGTGTACTTATTTACGTACTTGTGGAATATAAAAATAGTAAGCCTGAAGAAATATAATTCCGAAAATAAATCTGTTTCCTAATTATTGTTGTTAAGCCTTGCCTAAATGTTTTCTCAGCTTATTTCCCGGGTTACTGTTATTAATTCTTCGGGAAAGTATTTTCCTACAACTGTTTATTTTCCATTTCCTTTCATTATTTACGTTTGTTGACTTATTATTATTAATGAATGGCAAAATAACATTCAATGAATTATTCGACATTCTACGTATTATTTTTCGAAGAAACTACATCAAATTAATACATAACTTAGCTGTTCATTCTTGCATTTATGGATTTGTTTGTTTTCCTCAAATGAAAATTATATTAACTTTAAATATTCTACAAAAACTAATTATCGTCGAGGTAAAACAGATCTTGGCGACCGATGCGTCTGCCCACCTGCTGCGTGGTAGTCCGCGTAGAGAGAGTGGTTGAGGAGGTCTTTTGACCGAGGGGAATTATTTTCCTCAGGGCCTCCTGTGTGGAGCTAATGTAAAAAAATATATATGTAAGATTAACGTGATTTCTTTGAAATTGCAAGGAAAATACTAGAGTTGTGGTCGTTAACAATAATAACAAGATTTCTTAATTTGGGCTTCGAATGAATATTTTTTATAACCTCGCTCTGTGTCTAAAAAGCCAAAGTTTTGAGATAAATTTCTTTAAACTTTTTTGGTTATTTTAGTACTTTCCTCGCAAACTAGTAGTAGTCAATATAATATTTCGAATTTGGTGAAATGTTATATTGACACTTCATTAATAATTTTGTTAAAAAAAATATACATATATATGATATTTTGTGTTTTTAAGTTCATAATACTTTCGAATTTTTTTTTAATTTCAAATTAATTCTCAATCAAACCTTTCACCAAATTTTAAAATGTTACTACTTTTGGTGTGCGAGAAAAATAACAAAACTTCCAAAAAAAATCCAAAAAAGTCAATATTCTTAAAATAGACATTGTGGAGATACAGCATATTGACACATCACGCGTCGAGCACATGTCGCTTTATCAGGCCAACACAATTATCCTGTCTCCCGCATTGCAACGAAGTTGTAATGACAAAACAATGTATTTTTGGGGCTGTCCTGGCAAAATGCTGTTTTTAAGTTGCAATGTTCTGCCACTAATGAAGTGTTATTTTGCAGTTATAGCATTTTGCCATCGTCAATTCCTTGAGAAGTAACCACAATAAAATAGTCATTTCACGTAAGGTACCACGATGAAAGAAATTGATTGGGCAATATGAAGACAAAATGCGTTATCTACAGAAAGAGCGTATGCCAAGACCGAGTTGTTTGGCGGTCCGTCCTCTCTGCCTACCCCTGCGGGGAAACGGTGTGATGGTTAGTTGGTTAGTTAGTTACAACACAATACCCTGGCGTACAACAAAATAAAAAAAAAATTACGGAGTGAAGTTAGTTATTTATAAAAGTGCGTACAACGAGAAACTTTGGATTCATATGAGTGTGTTCATATTTTTTCGATAAATCAAAACATACTAAAAACATCGAGGGACAAATGATTGATTGACATATTTATATTGACTTAACAAAACGCGAGAATTTGATAATAGTGCTTGACGTCCAGTCAAATTCCCAAAAGTATATTGGATTTTATAGTGACGGATTACCGATTTGTATATTTGGAAGGTATATTATGTAGATAACACAGTATTCCTTATTTTTTAAAACTGAATTACGCGTCGTTACCCCAAGTCCTGTAGAAAGGCAATTTTGACTAAAACGGTTGCAGGTGGAAATGAAAGCATACAATATGGTTGTGAATGATGAATACTTGGAGCAGGTGGACGAGTTTGTGTAATTTGGGACGAATGTTTTCAAGAGATTGGAAGCTGGAGCTTAGAGGTATGGAAACAAGGATAAATGCAAGTGACTTCATTAAGAGGGCATTACCAGAGAAAGCCGGAAATACGTCATTTTCAAAAAAGTTTTTAGACGTATTGACTCTTTTCCACAAAAAATTATAAATGGATTTCGAAAGATTGTTCTTTTATCTAGTGAAGTTATGTAATAAATTTTTAGAATTTTTTTTAATTTTTAGTATAATAAGGTTATTCCATAGGTCGTTGGCAGATTTGTTAAATTTTCAAAAAGGTTTTTGTATTATACCACACCCATTTCAAATAATGTAATCATGCAGTAAAATAAATCAATACATTATCTAGCAGAGTTTTGTATTAGAATTTTAATTTTAGTTTCAATAAAATCATTAAAAAATATGTACGTACATGTGTTTCTTGACGAAAATTGGTCCATTTGTGTATTTATTTGCGCACTTACAAACTAATATATTTCAGATTTTTTTAACATTCTTATTAAATTTAGACATTATTGAAAATGATAAATACTTATTATCAAAAAATAACTACAAAAAGTACACTATTTTAATAGTTTTATCATCACGCCTTTCAGCATTTTTGGATGAAGGTATAAATTAAAGCTAATTTGGATTGTTAATAAATTCGATATTGAGTTATAATTTAAAAAAGCTGGTACGGAGAATAATTAATCTTTCTCATTGTAACCGCCCTGCACGATCGGAAGAACAACTTTCGACGAAATGTGGATTTTCGTCCGCTGGCTGGTTAAACGCTCTTAATGTAGGACTGAACTCGATTAGCGCAACAAAAAACTGTTTAAAGACACGTAGCTAGCAGTCTACAATGGAGCGCTGGTACCTACCATGATGTATGGCAGAGAAGCATGGAACTGACAGGAAGGATGAAATTAAACTGAATCCTGTAGAAATGAGATCTCTGAAGCGTACGTGTGGTAAAACCATGGACGATTGTGAGATAAATGTGGTTATCGATTGATCGATCAGTGGAGTAATGAGTCAGATTAAGAAAGGGAAACTTAGATGGTTTGGTCATGTAGAGCGAATGAACGAAGAAATTAGTGTAAACGGAATTTATAACGAAACGTGAATGGCAGAAGAAGTTGGGGATGCCCGAGGAAGACGTGGCACGATCAAGCGAATCAGATACTTGTGTAGGGTCATGTGGAGTCGGAATAATAGAATAGTATGTTTGAAACAATTTACGAATGTGAATGAAGCAAGAAGTGGGTGCCAAGAGCGAGTTGTTGGCAGTCCGTCCTTCGGCCTACCCCTGCGAAAACGGAGTGATGGTTATTTATTTAAGTGAGCCTTTGATTACCGTAAAAAAAACAGAATTGTCACAATGATATTTTTAAGCCCTGAAATGTATTAAAATGGATTGAGAAAGATGGTCCTACAAAACGGTTTTAATCAAAAATATTTTATCACTAACTTTTACCCGCGGCTTCGCTAAGAGAAAATACTGTACAAAGAATTTACCAGGATAAAAAGTAGCCTGTGTTACTTTCTAGTCTTCCAACTAACCCTTTGCAAAAAATATGTCGATTGGTGGCAACAGAAGGACACATTTCGCATTTATAGTATTAGTTAAGACAAGATTTTATAGTATTGTGTGTTTTCGAATTTTCAACCAAACTAAACAAAATGCTTTCTTGAAAAACCTTAACTTTGAAATGCGCCCTGTTAATGGCCATTCTGGTCTTTAAATAATATTTTACTTTAAAAATATTATTTTTAGCTTATTACTAGCTTTTTCCCGCGGCTTCGCTCGCATGGTGTAAGGGGGTTCCCACTGCGCCTCCTCCACCTCCCCCCCTCCCCCCCCTCTCACCGCCCTCCCTCGCCCCTCCCCCCTCCCCCTCCCCCCTCCCCCCCCCCCCCTCTCCCCCATCTCTCCCTCCCTCCAGCTTTCCATACATTCAGTTTTCAAACCTCGCGTGCCACCAACAGCAATTTTTTTATACAAATTTCATAATGCCAGAGCTCACCGGAAGTTTTATGAAACCTTGTCCTGACAATAACGAACACACAAAAAAAATATCCAATTCGGTGCAGTCGTTCGAAAGTTATGCGCTTAGCAACACATTCAGCAATTCATTTTTATTTATAAGAAAATAAGATTGTCATGACGTACGAGTAGGTATTGTATTGTCAGTATGATTACCTAAATAATAATAAAAAAAACACTTCATCATAGCTATAATTGATTAATTCATTAAATCATCGTTTGATAAGTTATCCATCAAATCGTCGTAAGATCGGCATCAGTAAGAGAGTGATTTCATTTCGGTTTAATTCTAAATTTTATTACTGAATATCACATCCGTCTTCCCACACTTCTTCTCAGGAGGAATATTATTCTGGTATTATCGATTGCTGACAAATGGTCCTTTGAAGTGGAAAATGGCAATTTCGAGGCGTTCATTAAAAAATAGGCAAATTTATCATTCAGCTCTAACATTCAACTATCAAAGTTATCGGTGGACTTGCGTTAGAGTTTGGGAACGGAAGAAGTTCAAATTTTAATTCATTTCAATTTGAATCAAGAGTGATTCCTAGATCTCTTATAGTGGTGACTGCATTATTAATGAAATACGCATAATCTTTTCGTCTTTTGTTACGAGTAAAGGTAATAATGTAACATTTTTCAATATTTATAAACATATCGTTTTAATACCCCAGTTATGTAGTGTGTAAGGTCATTTTGAAGCATATCACGGTCAGAATCAGTGACAATTTTGCGGTAAATCTTGAGGTCATTAGCAAATAGAACAAAATCACAGAGTAAAATGGAGCCAAGGTCATTAATGAAGATTTAAAAAAGCAGAGGACTTAGATTGGACCCCTGGGGTACACCTGACGTTAAAATTATGGGAGGTGATTGGTGTCCATTTATAAGTACTAAACTGTGTTCGATTTTCCAAGTAAGGCCTAAACCAGCTAAACAGATTACCGTGAATACCTATTTGATTAAGCTTCTGTAGTAAAATAGAGTGGTTAACTTTATCAAACGCTTTTTGAAATTTAAATATGTTTTTTTTTTAAATTTTGTTATTTACAGGGTGTTAGGGGCGTACTTGACTTACTTTAACCGGTGATTCCTGACATTATTTGGAGTAAAAAATGTAAATAAAATTTTGTTCTCTGATGAAATTTATGATGTTCTTCTTATATTTTTTTTCTACAAAAACACTAAAAATGGTAGCTGTTGGACGGTTGGAGGCGGGTTTAGGGGTTGGTCAGTTAGTCGGCTCAATGACTAGTGACGACATGTAGAAGAAATTTTGTTTGATCTTTAAGAAAAAAAAATTGAAAAAAAAAGTCATCCCAAAAGTAATCGGCGACCAAAATTTTATTCACATTTTTTACTCCAAATAATGTCAGAAATCACTGGTTAGAGTAAATCAAGTACGTCCTTTAACACCCTGTATATTTCATCGTATTTTTGTTTAATTTAATTATTAACTCGACAATAATTGCCAAATAATGACCAATTTACTTCATTTATACCCTAAATTTTAGAATTTAGAAAACAAATAAATCAAATAGCACAAATCAGTAGTTGAATCCAAACTTAAGTTATCTGGAAAGGGCCACACTGCCGGTCCTCTTAAGATGAATATATACGTGAAATCCTATTTAGATACTATTTTGATTAATCTTTACGACGAATTGGCTTACAGTATGAACATCAAAACATATGCTACGGATAAATCAAAGCTTTTACTAGCTTTTCTATGTATTGGAATTACAATAAAATTATTATTTACGTAACAAAAAATATAAGCGTAAACCACCAAAAAAATGTATTTTCATGACTTAACTATGAAGTAATACAAGAAACAATTTTTAAAAAATACCCCTTTATGGCTAAGACTATTTTTGAGGTTTTCCATGTTCTAACTTTTTTTCGTTCTTATAAAATTATGCACAAAATAAATAAAAACCACTTTTTCGCTTAATAGCCTCGTGCAAAAAGACGCTCGATTTTAAAATTTTGCAGGCATGAGATTCGAAATATTTTTAGCGTTTATATTCCTCTTATATAATCTAGGCTTGCAAATTTGACCCCCTTAAAGTGGGAGATTTCTTTATAGTTCGAAAGTCAAAGGTATCTCTTAATGTGTGTATAAATTGTGTAATGAATGAATAAATATATTATCTAGAAGAGTGTACATGACCGGGGACGGGCGGGCGGTGTGGATTTGATTTTCATACAAATCTACAATTATTGTATTCTAAGATTCCTGTCTACGGTAGTATTCAATTTGACAATGGCTTAGAGGCGAAACGCCTGTTATCTATTGTTGTCAAGTTTATTTGTGGAACTCCATTGTAATTATTATTTCTTTTATGTAAATAATATTATTATTTAATCTATAAGAACAGTTTATTACAAATAATTTCTGCTATGTAATTATTATTAAGCGTGTCAGCTGTTTAGCCCTCTTAAGCATTATCAAACTGTTACGAACCTTTTCTCTAAATTCAATGATTCTACAAATTAATCATTTTTTTTCAGGTTCTGTTTTTCTCGGCTGAATTGTCCCGCCCGATATATCACCACGCCTTGCTTCACCTGTCATCTCATCTTTTTCCATGGGAACTGCAGTCACTTCTTGGAGCCGCTGATATCGACTGCTCGTATGCCGTGTGTTTAAGAGCCTGGAAGAAGACTGCTTAATCTGTGTTGGCATTATAATTAGACTTGGAATATTTAGCAAGTTTTATTTGCGTTGCTTATTCATTGTCCACAATAAAACTTTGTGTTGTTTGTTTTTTCATTAAAAAGATACATGTCTTTCTAACGTTCTCCGTGTTTTTGTATTCATGCTATTATGTTGAGTTTTTTAAGTGGTTTGAAAATCTCGATGAGTTAGTACGAGTACCGATGCGGAGAATCATGAGCAGGTGTCAAGGCCAGTTGCCAGAGTCCAATGGGACCTGGCCTTACGGCTGAAGTCTCCAATTGTCCCTGCCCGTTGCCGCTACCCAGGCCAGCTCCTTTCTAGCCCCTTGCACCTCTTCTCAGCTCTTGCAACCCTCTCCACCACCAGGCCTTCATTCCCTTTTGCCTCCTCGCCCCGACGCTCTTGCCCGCACGCCTTTGTCCCCTCCCCTTCCCTCGCCCCCCTCCCGCCCTCGGCCCCCTCCCGCATCCGGCCGTCTCCTGCCCTCGCCCCCCTCCCGCCCTAGTGCCCACTCCCGCTTTCGGCCCCCTCCTGCCCAAGCGCCCTCCCGTCCACGGCCCCCCCTCCCGCCCTTGTCTCCGCGTCCAGCAGTTCCCTTCTCGGCCCGCCCCTCTGTCCCGTCCCGTTCCGTTCCGTCGTCCATCCCGCCGCCCCGTCGTCTCGTCCCGCCATCCGTCGTATCCCGCCGTCCCTTCCCGTTCCATCGTCCGTCCCGCCGTCCCGTCCCACCGTCCCGTACCGCCGTCCCGTCCCGTCTTATCCCGCCGTCCCGTCCCGTCCCACCGTCTCGTCGAATGTGCGAGCATTTATTAAAAATTCCATGACGTGTCGTGGCATGTGCGTATTGAGCTCGAGGCCATGTGCCATTATAGGATCTAGTTGAAAGTTAAAAGTAACACCACAATAGGCATTACTTTCAAAATTATTCCGAAACCTCAAATAGTTAACTCGTCCGATAATGTTCGAATAGATCCCGAGAAAGGGTGACGAACGTTTGGATGAAATCGGAGCCTAGTTCGCACATCACCTATTTTGACTGATGGCGTAGAACCCGGTGATAATATGACCTCTTGGTACAAACGTACCCCGAGGCGTTCCCGGTGAAATATTTTGCTCCATTTGTTATCGCCTAAATCTTTTGACAGCCTGTCAATTATTTTTCCGAATGTCAAGCGGTCTCAGAATTACGCTTTGGATTTTTTCCATCTCTCTCTCTGAGTGTATAGGAAGGAAAGATAGGAGGTGCCGAGAAGATATAAAACGTAAAAATAAATTGATTGTCGTCTGTTTGAAAACGTGTTACTTTTTAAATTGGCAATTTAAGGGCGATGTAACTCGCTGATTGGATTTCATGAACGTTTTGTACTTCTTTCTCCGGCGGACATTGAGATTTTTCTTGAAACCCATTATAGCCGTAAATAATACGGATACTTGGAAAACTTCGATGATTTTAAAAAAATATATAAAATAGATACAACTGACTTTGACTGAATTCAAACACCGTTGAAACCAAAATAATTATGTTGTTACGAAATTACAATTGTCGTGTATCTGTCGTAAAATCAGGCGGATCATGATGCGCCTAGCTACATCGTGATCTGCCGCCATTTCACAACGGATATAAGTTAGGCTCATCATTATTTTTTTTATTTATCTATATAAGGTATGTGTACATTATATTATTCGATGTCTGTCTCACTAGGGTATACCTGTGTTGAATCACAACATTGTCACACGAACTTAAGTAAAGCGCAGGCAGCGCCTCTATTGGTGCATTTTACGATCCTTATTTGAATGTGCCTAAGCGAATAGCAAGGCGGAATGTCGGACGTTCATCTTCGATCGACACGCCTGGTTGTAAATCTGCCTTTTTGTGATATGCCCTGGCATATTATGAAATGGCGGCAGATGACGATGTGGCTAGGCGCATCATGATCTGCTTGATTTTACCATCGGCCTACGACATATACACGTTGTCCGGAAAAATCAGAGAATAAGCGGAAAACTGGTGAATCTATATCAATTTTTTCAATTCGGAAGGCAGGTGTGGGTACCGCCGCCCCGGGAACCATTGCCGTAGGTCATCCCAAGTGGTTCGCAACGGTTGGTGACTTAGTAAGGGTGCCCGGGTTCATGGGGTGAGGTTTTGTCCAGGTCTTGGCGGCCTACGCGTCTGCCACCGGCCGTGTGGTGGGCAGGATCGAGAGATACTGGTTGAGGGAGGTCTTTCAACCTCTCCAGCCGGAATCTCTCGACACATCGCCTTGCATGTCCGTCACTCCTGGATACACTAACCCTCAGATTCCTATCTACCCCTCATACCTTTTTCCTTCCCAGAACTTCATTCCCTTCCTTAAAAAGACCCTCCACACAACATCCCCAAAGATGACATAGGACTCGAGAGAAATTATTTTTCTCGAGGCTAGTGTGGGGCTATTGTAAAAATAACTCATCGGAATAGAATGGGTAACAATCTTTGCCACAGCTATATTTTTCTTACCTTTCCGTAATATTTCATTCCGTGGATGATATAACCCACTCAATCAAATTAATCTCTTTCTTTCTCTGCGTGCAAATATTATTTTCTTTCTTTACTCTCAATGTCACCAACATTTTAAATCTTGAAAAAAATCACGAAGGACGCTATTCCAAAAACAAACAGGAAAATCCGAAAATAAGTGAAAGCCGTTCCCCATTTCCCAGTCAAAATGCTTAGATAATATCACATTTAGGTCATCGACATTTTTCGTATGTGTAGAGCGAGGGCAAGGAAGTAAGTTCGGCACCGGGAAATGTATATAAATTATTAATAGACAGAACAGGCGCCATATTTCCCTGATAAATGGCCGTCGACAAATTTATACGCGGCTTCATGTACAAATGAAATATGACTTGGCGCATTTAGGCCCTCCTGCCATAAGAATGTTCGTAATGGATAAATTAATAGGACTCCATTATATTTTTGATCGACCTGTATAAAATAATAATCACTTCATAAAAGTGAAGAAACAGGCATACAGATAATGAAATAAAAATTGAACATTTTTATTTTTGATACGTTTTGAGATTTTAAAGTTAGAGAATACAAAGTTAGAGATTTTATTTTATTTTATTTTATTTTATTTTATTTTATTTTATTTTATTTTATTTTATTTTATTTTATTTTATTTTATTTTATTTTATTTTATTTTATTTTATTTTATTTTATTTTATTTTATTTTATTTTATTTTATTTTATTTTATTTTATTTTATTTTATTTTATTTTATTTTATTTTATTTTATTTTATTTTATTTTATTTTATTTTATTTTATTTTATTTTATTTTATTTTATTTTATTTTATTTTATTTTATTTTATTTTATTTTATTTTATTTTATTTTATTTTATTTTATTTTATTTTATTTTATTTTATTTTATTTTTATTTATTTATTTATTTTTTTATTTTTATTTTTTTTTTTTTTTAAATTATTTTTTTTATATTAACTTCATGAGTAAAACCTCAAATTGTAATATTTTAATAAATGAAGACAATATAAGCGAAACTCAATCGAAAATCTGGAAACAGAAAAATCAGAAAAACATATTGACACCTCTGGGACTCAAACCCAGGACCTCTTGCTTTCCGGGCAAACGCGCTAACCACTGCGCCACGGTGTCGATATGAAATTCGGTCATGTTTAACTGTACCATACTTCGACTAAGAACCACCTACACTATCTTCATTTTCTTTAACGCATATATTATTGGCAACTATCTTTATGTATGATTGCAAGATTCAAACCTGGGTTCGAGTCCCAGAGGCGTCAATATGTTTTTCTGATTTTTCTATTTCTAGATTTTCGATTGAGTTTCGCTTATATTGTCTTCATTTATTTAAAGTAATTTTATTTGTAACGTCACCTACAGATCTCACAATTAAACTTGCGAAAACAACATTTAAGTTTGTACATTTAAGTTTACAAAATTTCTAATATTTCATATTGCAAACTAAATTTTATGTAGTTTTATGTAGTTCCTACAATACATCTTGAACTTTCCAATTGGTGTGGACTTTTAAGTTTCTGGTAGCGTGTTATATAACTTCATCCCATTGTACAGTAAACTGTTCTGCGTATTCGCCTTGCCTTATTTTTTGAAGCCTGATTTCCTTGCACTTCCTTGTGTTATGTCTGTGAATGTCCTTGTTGAATATAATTTTATTTGAGAAGTATTTTGGTAAAATTTTGTTTATTATTTTATGTATAAATGTCATCATATTCAAGGTCAGCATCTGTTTCACGATTAGCCAATTAGTTCCTTTAACATTTTGTTTACTTTTAAAATTCTATTTCGCCGTATATGATCGTGTAAATTGTGCCAATTTGGGATGCGGGTATGGGTACCGCCGCGCCGCCTCGTGAGCCGTTCATTGGATGATTAACACCTCAGCCGTAGGTCACCACAAGTGGTTCGCTTGGAGACTTAGCAGAAGTGCCCTGATCAAGGGCCTTGGATTGTTTAGGTCGTGACGGCGGATGCATCTGCCCACATACCGTGTACCAAACCGGATTTGGAGACACTGGTATAGGGAGACATTTATGCCTCTCCAACAGACCTCTCTCGACACCTTGCACCGCTGTGTGGGAGACGAATTCATTAAGTCCCTGGACGCTTACTCGCAGATCCTACCCACCCCTCGTGCCTTTTCCTTCCCAGAACCTATAAAAGGAAACCATTTTTTGGATAACCAACACCTCTGCTATACGTCATCCCAAGTGGTTCGCTAAGTTTGGTGATTTAGCAGGGGTACCCGGGTTAATCAGGAGAGATGTATTCGGATCTTGACGAAGGATGCGCCTGTCTACCAGACGCGTGGCGGGTAATATCATGAGAGGCCGCACAGTGGTTCCAAATACCCAAAAAGTTGGAAACAATTCACATGGAGGATTAACGGGGGAAAAAAATGATATTATTTTTCGGTATGGTTAAAAAAAAGTACAATATTCGGTTTTAGTAAGTTTTTCTGGATTTTATTAACGATTTCTGGATTTTATTATATTTTTATCAACGAAAAAATTAAATTTAATTTTTTTTCTTAAAATTGATATTATTTATGTCCATATCCATGTGAAAATAAAGGACGAGTAATGTTTAATTATGCTTTTTAATATTCTGAGGCAGACGATGAACAATCATCATCATCGTCGGTGCTAAAGATATTTGAAGAATGAATATCCGGAGGAATTATTAAATCGAAAACTTCCTTATGAAAACGATTTAATGGTTTCTTTGGGGGTTGCCTGTAACTAGTTATGATAGGATCAGATATAACTAATATTAAATTAAAAAAACCTTCATAAAATTTCTCACGGGAACATTTTCTAGAATAGTTCCGCGATATTTTTAAAAATCTTTGTTTTGAACTTCCTGAGCCTCTTCTGATAATCTTGATCGGGTGGCAATATCTGATGGACGATGGGCAAGGATTCTGCCACACTACGTTTATATTGTCAGACTTCCAGCGAACTAATCGCAAAGGTAGGTACAATTGAAGATTTAAAAATACTAGGATAATCCGCACCTCTCGCGTTCCAATGAACACCTGTTATTAAGAAGAGCGATTATCATCAAATATCTTGTACACTTGTCTGTTAATAGATGAGCGCCTAGAATAATGTCTTCTAATAATTTTGATGTTACCGATTGACCGAAAAATATACCTCTTTCTCAAACACCAAATGAGAAAAAGGTGCACTTTTCCGAAGATCTTTGGTTTTCAAGCGTTTGGATTGGTCTGAACTACATTCAAATTGTGTTTACGATCATCACGTGCCGTTTTCAGGATAAATCGCATACAATATACAACCAATCGGAGTCTCAAGTCATTTTTTTTTATTTTCCATCACAAATCTAGCATCATCTCGACGAGCAATAGTCCATCTTGTATTAATACGAAATTTGAAGCTCGTGATTTTTTTACTGAATTTATCGAACCTCTCTTTAAGGCAATTGGTGAGGTTTATATAATTTTTTTTTTAAATATTAAAATCTTTTTCCATCTTTTGACACTTAGAGTTCATCATTATGCCAAATATCTTTTTGTCTTAAGAACAAATCCTTTGAAACCGAACCTGTGACAAAAATAATGTTTATGAAGCACTCAAATTTTACAGAAAGTAAATTACGTAAAAATTCCTGGGCCGTAGAACCGCAAAATGCGCAAGATTTTTTTTAAATATGATACGTAAATAGTTCAGCTACAAAAGTACATCATCACATTTACTGAATATTACTGAATATCTAACTTTAATCTTAAGTATTCCAGAAATCTTCGTAATTTTTTTTTTATTCACGAGATGTTTTTTAAAAAAAATATCCCAAATTTGTCGCATTAGGAAATCAAAAAAATAAACTTAACATCTTTAGTAAACACTTGAAGGTATTGAATCCAAGTTAAAAAAAAATTGCGAGCAAGCGGTGTAAAAAGTTATCAGTCCCTAAATGTTATATAATAAACCTTGCATTTACACACAAATGTCCTGACTGCACGGGAAGTCAATCTTTGCTGACGTGTTTCGCAGTGACGAAACGTTTTGTTGAATTTTGTGGTATGGGGAAAGATGCGCTGGTGTGTGGTGTCAAGATATAGAAACCAAATTTAGTGATCCTTGCAATTTGAAATTTCGAATTGTTTCCGATGCTCCCATACCAGTAAAACCACTGTGGGCCGGTT
Organism: Limnephilus marmoratus; assembly: GCA_917880885.1. NCBI lineage: Eukaryota > Metazoa > Arthropoda > Insecta > Trichoptera > Limnephilidae > Limnephilus > Limnephilus marmoratus. Next base: position 48,685,058 of record OU862918.1, on the reverse strand, counting down.
CGAGAGACCTTTTGAACACTCCGACTCGTCTCTTCCGACCCATCGTCTTGTATCGCAGCTGGAAAGATGGTTTCGTACGTCTGTCATTCCTGGATACACCGATCTTAAATTCCTACCCAACCCTCATATCTTTTTCCTTCCCAGAACTTCCTCTCCTTCCTTTCACGAAATTTCCTTTCCTGATGACGAATACCAAGTTTGAAACATGCTGTGATTAATTTTTAGGTTGTTATGCCGTGTTGCCTTCTTTTTCCCTTCCTTACCTGCCCGGATAAAGAACAATGCGACGCTATCGAAAACGTTTACTAAAGAAGCAAAACCTCGACAAGCATGATTTACAAAAGGTACAATAAATCCTACTTTTAATCATCAAATCGACTGGCTTTCGGTCCAACCCTTCATCCACTATTAAAATCAACATTGTTAACCCCTGGTTTCGTGTCCGCTGGACCGAGGCCTATAAATCCGCTGATTGAATGCCCCTGGAGTGTGCGGTTTTTGGTTTTTCACCGAATACATGATGGATAGCTGTGTAAATATTTAATTTCATAAATAAGCGAACGGAAATTTCACTTGCACAGAGCGAATCAAGTTAATTGGGGAAATGCTGGTCGCGTTTCATCTGATTGCACACATAATATTTTTTGATTGAATGTCCAAAAAGCCATGTAGTTTTAATTATGCAATAATGATAAATTTCAAAATAATGGTTATAATTCATTACACATCATTCAATTTTTAATGCTGTTTAAATATTTCATTTTGTTGTCATATTGTTCACATTGCGGTCGCTTTTACGCAATTGAAGTTTGGTTATAACTGTCACATGAAAGTAATCTATTGGAAAAAAAATCAGAAATTAATTACTTTTGGAGTACCTAAACTTTATAATTTTTGAAGAAAGTGTTAAAAGTTCGAAGGAGAGCTGAGGCCACCTCGGTGGACTCTTCCCTCTTGGTGCCTTCAGGAATGAGGGGGGATTGGAGAGGAGAGCTGAGACCGTTGAGTTGAGAACTCTAGTGAGACCTTCAGGATCGCTGAGCTGAGAACTCTTATGGGGCCTTCAGGACCGCTGAGTTGGCAACTCTTGTGGGGTCTTCAGGACCGCTGAGCTGAGAACTCTTGTGGGGTCTTCAGGACCGCTGAGCTGAGAACTCTTGTGGGGCCTTCAGGACCGCTGAGTTGGCAACTCTTGTGGGGTCTTCAGGACCGCTGAGCTGAGAACTCTTGTGGGGCCTTCAGGACCGCTGAGTTGGCAACTCTTGTGGGGTCTTCAGGACCGCTGAGTTGAGAACTCTTGTGGGGTCTTCAGGACCGCTGAGCTGAGAACTCTTGTGGGGCCTTCAGGACCGCTGAGCTGAGAACTCTTGTGGGGTCTTTAGGAAACCAAAGATTGACGGACATATATCTAGGAGTGGAATACATACAAGTATCTAGGAGTGACGGACATGTAAATCCATCCCTCCAACTGGACCGAATCAAGTATGGTCTACGTTAGATCTCTCTCAACCAATCTCTCCCGACCCGGCCCGCCACGCAGTCAGTGGGCAAACCCATTGGCCGCCAAGACCTAGACAAACCTTACCCCATGAACCCCTGCTAAGTCACCAAACTTAGTGAACCACTTGGAGAGAGTACAAGTTTGGAGAAGATACGTCTTTGCACGTGCAGGACACTATTTTAGAAACACTAGATACTGGACATTACACGATATTACGGTGATCGGAACTCGGAATGAAGTGAACTCAACACCTGCTTTGAAAGGTCATAAGAAGTATTGAAAAAAATATCTTTAAAAAATGATTAAATAGGTTATTATATAAAAAAGAATTTCGTAGCTTTTTATGACTTTTCAAAGAGATGTTGAGTTGAGTTGATTTTGAGTTGGGATATGGATCGATATTATATTATTTACTAGCAGACCCGGCCACACGTTGATGTGGCTAACGCAACCTTCATAACCAATGCCATCTGTTAAATCAAATCCACACCACGCTGCCCGCGGCCCGCTGCAACCAATTTACACAAAACCTTGACAAATTATATACCTAAAAACTTTCCTCATGAATTGGTGAAAACCGCATGAAAATCCGTTGCGTAGTTAAGATCTAAGTGCACCTACAGCGTAAGCGACTTCATTTTATACTTAGTAAAGATAAAGATTAAAAGATAATGCTTACAATTAATATTATTATTTTAATTGTTTAATTTTAGGTTTGGAGTTTTTTTTTAAACTTCCTTAAAATGATTAAAAGTTCTAATAAGGATTAAATTCGAAAATACCTGTAGATGTTTACAATTTTAACACATTTACAACGTCGCGGACTATCAAAGTGAAAGGTTTCTGACATTGTGGATATGGAGATTACATTGCCGTGGGTATCAAATTCGCAACCAACCGACTATAAGACAAATATTCGCTAAAACCATTAATAAGTTTATTAAAAAGATATTTCAATTAACAACTGTGAGTCATTTAAAATTTTGAGCACATTTGGATTCTGTATTCCCACGGTGTGACAAATCGTGCGGTAAAACAATGTTTTTTATATAATTCTTATTAGTCATCTCAGTTAGCAATTAGGCTTATCATGGGATGTTGGCAGATTAATAATGAAACGCTAGTTGAATCACCATTAACGAAGCGATTAATGACCCCGGCAGACTGAAAGTGTGGCCTAAACTGTGTTGGTGCCTACTTCAGATATTTTTTATGTGAATACCGCACAAGAGTCACAACTTCTTCCAAACATCTGGAGCCAGTGAGACTATGGCATCCCCAATCGGATCGTCTCAAACTACAGTGAACTAACTCACTTTGTAATTTTTGAGTTGGAGCTTAAAATTAGGGCCCTAAATCATAAACTAGATCTACCAGAAAGAAGAACCAATCGGAGAAAAACTCTATATTTTACAGTATTTATCCTAAGGACGGGTTTTTTCAAAAAAATTGAATTGTTCTTCAAATATTTGAATTTTCGCGTTCTGTGAAAGTTCTATTATTATTAAAGTTTTATGAAGCAACCGGCCCATAATGATACCATAACAGAACTTGAATAGAACTTTCACAGAACCTGAAAATTTCAAGGTGAAAATTAACTTAAAATATGAATAAAATATATATTTAAAATCACAAAACGTAAAAATTAACTTAAAATATATGATGAATTATTAATTTTTTTTTAAACCACCCTACCTGAATGTTTCCAACTCTATATAGTATGACTTAGGACCTCCGCTCATGGAGAAACTGAAAAGGAATCAGTTCTCAAGTCTCAACGCAATTGCAATCAACCTTCGTGACAAAATCGTTATTTTTCTGATCTGACATGACAAACCTTGACAGTTAGTGAGCCGCTACCATGTCAACCTGTCAACAATGCAACTAAAACTCCACTACCGCGGCGACCAGCCGTTTTCAGCTAGAATGGTTAATTAACTGTTAAAAACAATTGTCGAAATTCTTGAATATGTCTGATGTATATTTTTTGAGACGGAGAATGCTTTGCAAAGAAATGAAACAAACCTAAAACAATTTAGTTTTTAATTATTTCTCATGGTATTTGATAGATATATGTAGATAGATAGATAGATGTACGTTTAGTAGTAGTGCTACGTAGAACGAGTTTGATAATTGAATGGTAGGTACTGTGGAGATGTTTAGCTTGTTAATATGTCATATTGTTAATAATACTTAAATTATAGTTAACCTCGGGATTGAACTCATCTAAAAGAAATATGCTGATTTATAATAGCTTTTTTATGGTCGTCCACAAATTCCCTTTCATCTTTGCCTCTCCTAGCGATTCTCTTAGTTTCGACCCGGTTGAGCTATTTTTTCCTAAGAGACTACCGCTCAAAGCAATTAAATCGGACATCTATACCATCTTAAGAAAAGTGAACGAGCTAAATGGGTTCCCCTCACATCTAATGCCAAAGTTTTGAACCAGGTCAACTGCGTATGAGAACTGATGACTTATATCATTAAACTAAAGGCGTTTTCTTCGGACGTCAGTAAAGAGGTAACCAATGTGGAGGGGAAGATTTCTGGAAGGGTTCCAGGGTACCTAGTATTTTCGATCTATTGACCAAATTCATCATCTAATGACATCAATAATTGCGAGTTGTAAGTTATAAGTTACTGTTTGATACATTTTAGCCCGGACTCCATAGTATCAGATAAGTTTCGGCTGACGTTAATATACACATTAATTTGAATTAAATCGTTCGTTATGCAAAATCACCGGTTTGTTTAATTTATATATTTATTTATTCAACGCCCAGAGGGCTTTTACATGTTTGGTAACAATTATATCATGACAGATTTTTCAACAGATACAGAAATAATAAAAATAAAATTAGATAAAAACTGCACACAAGTCACAAAAATACAAAAAAAAATATAGGTACAGCGATTTGATAAATTTACAAAAATACAGATATGTTTAGGAATAGTTTTTTACAAGATCCACAAAATTCGCCAAGTTGATGTTAAATATATTATGTCGACATCACCTAAGTACTGATTCCCCATAGTGTGAAATCGTTGTATAGGAGAGTGGGCAATGTAGTTCCGCTTGTGAACGCTGCAGTAGAATAGTGTATTTTGTCGCGTGGTTACTGTCGGTATTCGTAAGTTTATGAGTTGTAGAAGTTCGCAACAGTCTATAGTTAAGTCGCACAGTTTATAGTTAAGTATTTTGAATAAAAATGTTAAGTCGTTTATTTTACTTCGGTCTTCTAGTGTATGTATTTTTAGAATATTTAGTAATAGATCATATTTTAAGTCTTCTAGTGGGATACTTAATTTAAAATAATGAAATAATTTTACTTTGTATAAACCACTTATTTGATGTGCAAATCCGACCGGTTTCGGAACAAACGTTCCTTCGTCAGGGAAAGCTTATACTAATTTGACAGTTTCGAACAATGTTTTATTATGGTAGGGGTGGAGCTGTTGCTAGATAATAATGTAGATTGGGTAGGTGGGTATTAGTGTAGAGTGGGTGGGTAGTAATAGATTCATTATTTTTAAGGGATTTTTTAATTTCCAAGGCTTCTAAGTTATCTAAACGTTTTCCTTTATGATTAATATGAAGAATATTTATCCCTGTATTTTTTTCAAAACTATGGTTATTTTCAAACTAATAATGCTAACCATATCATTGAAAATAACCATAGTTTTGAAAAAAATACAGGGATAAATATTCTTCATATTAATCATAAAGGAAAACGTTTAGATAACTTAGAAGCCTTGGAAATTAAAAAATCCCTTAAAAATAATGAATCTATTATCAACAAACAAAAAATATTGTCTTATAGCCCAATCATGGATTTGTTCCCCTACCCACCCACTCTACACTAATACCTACCTACCCAATCTACATTATTATCTAGCAACAGCTCCACCCCTACCATAATAAAACATTGTTCGAAACTGTCAAATTAGTATAAGCTTTCCCTGACGAAGGAACGTTTGTTCCGAAACCGGTCGGATTTGCACATCAAATAAGTGGTTTATACAAAGTAAAATTATTTCATTATTCTATAATGGATAACCACAAAGTAATAGCTACATTCAAAAATACTTAATTTAAAATTTATAAAACGCAAAATTAAAAATATAATGGACTATAATTGAACTAATGAAGCTTTTATAAATGAAAAAAGTCGTTTAAGCGATTGATTTTATTCTCTTCGAACTTTGAGAAATGAAAATAGTTGACATGTACATAAAGACTCATCAAATAATTAACTCCCATTTAGTGTCAAAAAGTAAATGAGAACTGCCTGTGCATATTTGGGTTAGTGTTTCAATTCAACATTGCCAAATTAATATTTATTGGCGTTTGACATTTTGGAATGTGAATTCGTGGAAAGATCCGCCTGTGTTGCCAGCGTATATCGATTTCTTATTTATTCCCTATTAATATCGGTTCGACTATTAACAGTGAATCTGTGCTAGGGATATCGATATAAAGTAATCGGAAGTTACGCTCATCGATCAGATATTTATTTATTTATAATTTTAACGCCTTTCGGCTTTTACATAATATAACATAGTGTATAGCAACAACATGAAAAATACAGCTCTAGTGAGTTTGTAAAACAGAAAGAAATATGTAGATATTCAGAGAACAAAACGAAAATAAATGCTACGATATTTAAATATTACAATATTGTAACAATGAAAAAATACATTTGTTTATAATACATGCAAATAACTTATCTTAAAGAGGAAAAATGATTTATTATTTCATACTTATATTTTATCAGCGACACATTCCATAGATATACGTGCGAAAAGATATTGCCTATGTTTTGAATTCTGTGTAGTGGTATATTGAAATGGGACATGGTCGTAGTATTGCCACAATAAAACGGTACTACTGACCTTGTGTTTCTGGCTGGGACATTAAAATTTATGAGCGCCAAGACTTCAGGGCTGTTAATTTTATTATGCAAGATTTTAAATAAAAATACTAGATCGAAAACAGTTCTTCTGTCACTCAATTTTAATTAATTAAATAAACCCAGAAAATAGGTGAAGTTTAATTGTTCTTTCGGTATTTTTAGTTTATAATTTAAAAAGCTTAGGATTTTTTTTTGTACGCTTTCTATTATTTGAGAATACACGTTATAATGAGAAGACAACATAAAAAGTAGATGAATGAAATAAGGACATGAAGATCGATTTTTATGACCAGAGGTTCGTGAACTGAAAAATTCTTTTTTTACTGTCATTTCGTTTTACATTAATATCTCCGTAAATATGGGCTAAAGAAACAATTAAAGTTATACATATGTCCAAAACATATGAGTTTTACATATCCAAATTATTCGCAGCGATATTCTTGCGATGTAATCATTTGAGACCACCCATGCAACAATTCTGTATTTTAGTTTCGGACAGATCTGAGATATGAATGCGCAACGTGGCATTTCTTTCTGAGCATCACGTGTTACCTACAAAATATTATGTTGAACAACATGCTTGAAGAAAAAATGAAGTTTTATTTTTTCAGCTTAAAGGAAAGCATTGAAACTCGTATCTCAGATCTAACCAAAGCCGACATACTAACAAATTGTGCAGTATCGTGAGCAGGGTCTTATTTTCAGAAGAGCTGCTTACCAACTGGAAGAGTGCAGAAATTTCTTCAATAGTGATAAAATAAGTTATAAAAAAGTCACCGTAAAACACCATTTACATTGATTTCAAAACATATTACTGTGATTACAAAACATACATTGATTACAAAACATAGTATGATTACAAAACATACATTGATTACAAAACATACTATGATTACAAAATATACATTGATTTCAAAACATACTATAATTACAAAGTATACATTGATTACGAAAAGCAATACCATGTGGATTTTTTTTATTAGAAAGAAAAGTTATACAATATTACAGGAAATCAAATAAAATAAAATATTACAGAAAAAAGAAATGTCCCAATAAACTACTTTTAAGTAGTTTGTCAATGGATGCTCTTACTTTGAAGTTTAAAAAATAAAACTTTTTATGCAGTTGGACATTTTAAACTATTTCTTTCGGCGAGCCAATTTTTTAATATAATCTTTGTTTTTACATTATTTGTACATTTTTTAATTTTAGCAGATAACATATTTAAGCAAGTAGGTATCATGTAGTCCAGCGTTCTTTGTCTATATTTGTTTAAGTGCTTAGGTACGATTAGTCCTTCATTTAAAGTAAATCGAGTATTGTAAGTGTGGTCCAGTCTATTTATGTATTTAAGCTATTCATATGCTGAAAAATAATTTTATGCCACAGAATTGCTCTTACTGAGAGAATTAAGAGATTTTGGTAAAAGTATGGAACATTGTGCCTTTGTTCATATAAACTTTTATGGGCTAATAATTTAACTAATGAATTTTGAACTGATTGAACATGATTTACATTTGTCTTACAGGAAAGTCCCCAAGCTGTAATTCCGTACCTTATAATAGATTCGGCTAATGATAAATAAATTATTCGATGAGAAGATAACTTCAAAATTTGATACATAATTTTGAATAACCGTATTTTCTTTTTCAAGGTAGGAAGCAAATGCTTGCTACATAGGTTTAAATCAAGCGATTTTCTAGGTTTGGAGAATTGTCTAGATCTTGGCGTCTGCACACCTGCTGCGTGGAGGTTCGGATTTGGAAAGACTTGTTGAGGAATATCTTTTTACCTCTCAAGCAGGACAATCTCAATCATTCGCCTTGCACTGCAGAGGGAAGGTTGTATTCATGCATCCGTTACTCCTGGGCCCACTGACCCCAAGCCTCTATCTACCCCTCATACCTTTTTCCTTCCCAGATCTTCTTCTATTTCCTTTCCTTAAAAAACCTCCACAAAGCATTACCAAAGGCGACAGAGCGAAATAATTTTCCTCAGAGCCTCCTGTATGATGCTAATGTAAACCATAAAAATGTATCGATTCATTAAAAGTGGTATGAAAAAGTGTGTTTTTAATTTAATAAATTTCTTAATGAAAGTGTATTTCTTTTTAAATATTTCATTTTGTATATTACGTAAGGATCCAAGAATATATAAATATCGTTATGTAAATCACCGAGAAATGAACGGCAACAAATTCCGAAATTACGGTCAGTTTATTATTAGCTCTGCTTGACCAACGGGAAATATTTTCAGCGTGAGAAATATACTCTGTTACGTAACAGAATCGGCTCCCGAGCGGAAGGTTAAGTGAATCGTCCCCACTACACGTGCCTACCGTTTCCTCTCCCCGCACCGCGCGACCACCCCGCGTCAGGCGCGAAGCGCCGGGCGGCCCGCCGGCCGCCATTCCTTCGCTGGCCCTCGGCCAAGCGACTGTGCTACGCGCGATTTGCGCTGTTTGTGCTCCACGATATTAACTCCGCGATGTATTGTTTGCAATTGTGTTGTGAACGGAATCCAGAAACGATGGCAGACCACGCATCTAGCTATGTGAGTACCCACTCGCTTCCTCCCCCCCACCGTGTGCTTTGAACCGTTTGTAACTTCATTTAAACGCATAGAGAGAGGGAGAAATCCTCGTTAGGTCAGTAGGGTAGTTTAACTTGTGTTTTGTGCCGACACTGGCCGTATGTGTATCACCCTGTTCTGTTTATTGAATAAACCCTTTAAATGCAAATACTGTGTACTGATTGAAGAGGGAGTCCCGGGGATTTTGAGGAGAGGAGGGGAAGGAAGAATTGACCAAGCGAACCACTGGCACTCGCCCTGTTTTTTAGGAGGAATCATGTTCGAGCCGGTTTGAGCTAACCGACGGCTGTTATTGTGTGTGTTTTACAGGAATAGGGCCTGGGGTAGGCCGCAGCAGCAGCGCCCCCAGCACTGGCGTTCCCAACTTAGGGGCAATTTTTTTTCCTCCCTCTTCACAGTCGCTCGCCTCGTTCTTCAATCAGCCATTGTTTAAACTGTATAATCTATAATGTTTTGTCTTGTTTTTTTTCCCAATTTGTCTAGCATTACCATCAAAGAACATCGACGCGAGTGTAACTTCGAATTGCAAATTTAAACTATCGCGGGCACATTCCTTCATTTTCGAGTCGTCACTCGACAAAACATTATCACCGGTATTCCTACGTAAAGTGCTCAACCAAGAAAGTTGCCGTCGTGAATAATATAGTGTTTACAAGTGTCGACCGACTAAATTTGCTAGTTTCAAATACAAGATTAATAGTGGAAATGTACACAAATATTTAAAACAAAGTTATTCAACAATTAAAATCCTGTATATGATAAACCAATTACCCGCTTCGTTTCCCGAAAGTTAATTAACCAGTTTTCATTAATAAACTTATTCCGCAGTGTGCTGGTCTGTATTTGATATCGACATATACTGCGAATAGGGGTCTATTTCGCAAAATACTGGCCTGTACATATAACGGCATATTTTGCAGCTTAAGGGAAACAAGTGGATTAAATTCTTTCTACCTTTTGACAATTGAGCATTTTTCTAATTTTGCCGCCTGTTTCATCATTTAGCTTTTTTTTCTTTCGTAAGAAACAGACGACATAATTTGAAAGACGTTCGGTTCGCGTTGACGTCGTTTCCTCGAGTCAGGCATTACATTACGTATGCACATCTGCATATAACTTGTTATGACAAGAGGAAGTCGGCGGATAAATACCAGTAATGGTGTATGCTCAAATCAGGCTGCAGTATAGCCACGTTAAATAAAGAACAATTCCCCAAGACATTGTTGAATTTTCAAACATACTTCCACGAAAACTTGTATAAAAGAAAAAATATTTCCTTTCCTTTCTAAAGAACCCCCCCTTTGGAAGGCTAATCGAAATATTCCAAAAAACATGTTCATTTAAGGCGAACCTCGTTTCCGTTTTTTTATTTTTTCTTTTCCGGACTTTTGCTTATTTGCAAACCTTTTTCAAAAACATCGGGATTTTTTCTCAAAATTACGTTTTTTTGAGGGAAACCGCTGCTCAAATTTTCTCTCATTCCGGACTTAGAAAATTTTCAACAAATTTTCAAAACATCAGGATTTTTTCTCAAAATCACGTTTTTGTAAGGGAAACCGCTGCCCAATTTTTTTTCTCGTCTATGGACTTTGAAAATTTTCAACAAATTTTCAAAACATCTGGATTTTTTCTCAAAATCACGTTTTTCGAGGGAAACCGCTGCCCAATTTTCTCTCGTTCCGGACTTAGAAAATTTTCAACAAATTTTCAAAACATCAGGATTTTTTCTCAAAATCACGTTTTTCGAGGGGAACCGCTGCCCAATTTTTTTTCTCGTCTATGGACTTTGAAAATTTTCAACAAATTTTCAAAACATCAGGATTTTTTCCCAAAATCACGTTTTTTGAGGGGAACCTCTGCGCAAATTTTTCTCGTTTTTGGACTTTGAAAATTTTCAACAAATTTTCAAAACATCGGGATTTTTTCCCAAAATCACGTTTTTTGAGGGAAACCGCTGCTCAAATTTTCTCTCATTCCGGACTTAGAAAATTTTCAACAAATTTTCAAAACATCAGGATTTTTTCTCAAAATCACGTTTTTGTAAGGGAAACCGCTGCCCAATTTTTTTTCTCGTCTATGGACTTTGAAAATTTTCAACAAATTTTCAAAACATCAGGATTTTTTCTCAAAATCACGTTTTTGTAAGGGAAACCGCTGCCCAATTTTTTTTCCCGTCTATGGACTTTGAAAATTTTCAACAAATTTTCAAAACATCAGGATTTTTTCTCAAAATCACGTTTTTGTAAGGGAAACCGCTGCCCAATTTTTTTTCTCGTCTATGGACTTTGAAAATTTTCAACAAATTTTCAAAACATCTGGATTTTTTCTCAAAATCACGTTTTTTGAGGGGAACCTCTGCGCAAATTTTTCTCGTTTTTGGACTTTGAAAATTTTCAACAAATTTTCAAAACATCAGGATTTTTTCCCAAAATCACGTTTTTTGAGGGGAACCGCTGCCCAAATTTTCAAATAAACCAAACACTTATAAAAAACGCGTTTTTTTTCAAAAACTTTTTGTAAAAATACGTCCCCAGTGGTCAATCTCTGCCCAATTTCTTTCCAATTGCGAGTCTAGTTCTCACTTTTCCCAACATAAGGTCACTCTGATACGACCTTATACACCATGGAAGTTCCTCAAGTCACGCTGGGTATAATCCCACACATCTTTACTTCAAAAAAGGAGGAACTACTACAGGCCCTGAGAAATAGAAAGATTTCTCCTAGGAATAATTCCAAAATGCCTTACTGTGACGGAATCAGTAAATTCCATCACATCAAGTTCTCAGGCGTTATCAAATTGGCAAAACTCTTGTCATAAGTGACGTGAGTTACTTGTAAATATTAAATGTAAATAATCACCCACATGGGCATTCGTAAGGAAATCCTTACACCCGAAGGCACATTAATGTCAACGGTAGCCTAACTCCTGTACATTTTTTTTTTTTTGTGCATAATTTTATATGTTCTTTTACATCCTGCGCGCCTTGCCTGCTGTACCACAAGAGCACCTCTTGGGGCACTGTTTTCATGCTTGTATGCATCCTCTTCCTGAAATTGATCACTTCGGGAAAGGGACTCCTTTTTCCTCCTACCATCAACGGTTCCAGAAAACTCTTGCTCCGAGACGTCGTTTTTCCTTTCACAATTCTTGCAGCATCCGCGCGTTTTTTTTCTCACCTCATCGCCTCATCTTGTCATATCACCCCTTTTTTTAATTTTTTGTTTTGTGTCGGGTTTTGTCGTACCAGTACGTCCCTACCCTAATGTTGTAAATATAAAATCATAAGCACAAGTCTGTATAATAACCATTGGTTTCAGACCTTTGCCGCGGGCTCGCTACTATGGTCACAGCACCATATTGTAAGAATGTCGCGACGATTTCTGTTATAATAGGAAATCCTCCCGTTTTTTCTTTCTTTCTTTTCCCTCTTCACCCCATCCTACACATTCATAGTAATGTTGTATATTGGGAATCGTTTCGAATACACCCAATGTACTCACCTATCAGGTCACATTCGCTGGATTCGAGACAATTCAAGAGCAACCTTGTTGCTATTTGTGGTTTTTTCTTCTTTTTCCAAAAAATTAGAATGGCGCTCAACCCAATTGCTCTTATTTTTCTAGAATCATATTTTGTCGGATTCGGAAAAATTTTTTTTTTGTTGTTATAAAAGTGACAATATGTTTTGTCCCTTCATTAACTTTGTTCCTTGTACATATACAACTTCATTATGAGGTACATATTTTATCATGACATCAGTTTCTTTTGTCCTTTATTGTACCATTATTCTAGTTTGAAGTTTAAAATCTTGGCCAGATCTTCAATAAAATTTGTGTTTATCGCCTTTTGGCAAGTCTTGTAACGTATGCTAATATGAAATTATTAAGCTACAGCAGTGCCGTATTAATTACATCATTGCAAAAACCGCCGTCTGTATTGAATGGGGACCCACATTTTCGAACGTAATTGGGCTACTGTCTTTCAATACTGGGCAAATTTGTTGTAAATCGTTCATTCCTGTCACGTGAGACGTGAAAACGTGACAATATCTACCATCATAGGAGAGATCCTCAAAACATCCGCCATGATACGAGAAGTTCGTTATAATTACTTTATACTCTTAACTAAATGTTATTGAGTTGGTCGTGTGTCTTTTGGCATGAGAACCGCTTAATCCGCCGTCTGTATTGAATGGGGACCCACTTTTTCGAACGTAATTGGGCTACTGTCTTTCAATACTGGGCAAATTTGTTGTAAATCGTTCATTCCACCCGCCGTCTGTATTGAATGGGGACCCACATTTTCGAACGTAATTGGGCTACTGTCTTTCAATACTGGGCAAAATTTGTTGTAAATCGTTCATTCCTGTACATGAGACGTGAAGACGTTACAATACTCACCATGAATCGTGCGAACGAAATAATATCTACCCCATGTTTGTGTGACCTACCAAGCGTAGATCACACGCCCTTTATTTTCTGTTATCAGAAAATTATTGCTTTTGCAGCAGAGTACTCATTAACATGCCCGTGGACTTCCTGTCACAAGAACCCAGGAACTATCCACTATCTCAAAAGGACTAATCATACGCTTCACTCATGATTATGGGGCATCGTGTCGTAGGAGTTAAGTTGATGGACACAAAAACACCTAACTCGTTGTCTGGGGGACGAACAAGAAAACCCCCAGGTTTGTGAGATTTGAGCAAGGGTCTGTCATTTCTCGCAAACAAGTAGGAGAATAAAACGACCTTCTAATCTTCTGCCCAATACACGTAGTGGATTAGACTCTTTTTGTCAGTGTATCCCTTTTGTCCCACTCTACCAAATTGTATTGTAATGTGCCAGGAAAGTTGCTGTAGACCTTGTTTCACCTTTCATTCAGAGGTCGAATTTCGGAAATAGCCGAGTCCTCAGCAGTTTTCTTCGTTCAAATGTTCCCAATTGTCACTCTTTCCTTTCCTCGAAATTATCCGTGAATGGGGATATATGCGTTACGCACTTGGCGTTTCGTTTGTCAAATGGGACAACCTTCATTCACGGATCTTTTCAACTTCCTACTCCTTTCCCACTTTTCATAACTTATTTGTACTCAATGTTTTGTTCTTCGAAAGTAGAAAAAATGCTACCGTATAGACGTGAGCATAGGTCATGGAAGACCAACTTCTTTCGAAAAGGGGCATTTTGTCATACGTACAAACCCTTACCTACGTGTTCTTGGAAATGTATTTAGTTTCAAAAAAACTAAATGGGTTAAACAGAACCTTCCTTGAATACGTACCTTTGTAATATGTATAAGTCTGTAGTTGCATTTAGTTAACTCTCTCTCCGTCTCTCTCTCTCTCTACGCGTCAAACAAATCCAATTTTTCTCAACATGCACACCTTGTTTCTCTCCAAACCTTTTCATCATTGGTCTACCAGGCAGGTAAACTTCAAGAATTTTGCTCTAATAATAATCTTTTCGCCGGATTAATAAGAAGACCAGCAGCTCTTCACCCTATCTACACCTGCGCCTCTCTTCATGCTGCCTTCACTACCGTCACGGAGGTCCCATGCCTTCAAACCCTGCGTACCAAAAGCACCCGACCACACCTAACATAACCTAGTGTGAGTCGTGCGTGTAGTTGCGAATTGTATCATCACAAAACCATCACTCAAACAAACCCGAGCACGTCAGCTCTAAGTTGGTTCATGTTCCTGTTGCCATTGTACAAATGTTCCTGCGGCACCTTGCAAATGTTCCTGTTGCCATTGTACAAATGTTCCTGCGGCATCTCGCAAATGTTCCTGTTGCCATTGTACAAATGTTCCTGCGGCACCTTGCAAATGTTCCTGTTGCCATTGTACAAATGTTCCTGCGGCATCTCGCAAATGTTCCTGTTGCCATTGTACAAATGTTCCTGCGGCATCTCGCAAATGTTCCTGTTGCCATTGTACAAATGTTCCTGCTGCATCTTGCAAATGTTCCAGCTGCACCTTACAAATTGCTCTGTTGCCACCATGCCAATGCTCCTGTGCCTTTGCGCAAATAACAATACCAACGATTGTTCACACAACAATCCCACTGTATACAAACCAGTGTACCAACCACCATCACAACAACGGCTGTCATGCACACAAACCACCTCCTCTATAAAGGACCAACCACCAATTACAATTCCACTCTCCAGTACCTCAATGACGTCATACTGGCCCACCCACAGGATCCGGAAGCAGCTACCTTTTTGACCTCTGTGACAGGTAGAACCCTCTCCACCACCAAGAAGCCTCATCCTGCGTTCTCTTCTTCGTGTTTTCTTTAAGGCCCTAGTGTTCCTTGAGTGTAATCTCAAACGGGCCAGGTTACTGTGACAAAGTAACCGTGTAACTTCAGTGCAACGTCCCAACACCCCAAACATCCTACGCAAACCACGCTACGCAAACATAGCTCACAGACCAATGATACAATTAGAGTCATTTTTTTTCTATCACTGCATAACCCTTGTACCTTTCTCCAACAGGTCCTTGTTTATATTTATGTATGTCACTGCTCTTTCTTGTTCATTCATGTATAATTCCTTGTTCACCATGCTTTTTCTCTTTTGTTTTTGTTTCTACTATTTTGTAGCTAGCAACCTTTTTCTCTCTCTCTCTCCTTTTTTCTCTTAAATTTTTTTTGTTTTGTTTTGGCACAAGTGCTAGAAGGGTAAGAGGATTTCTTAGCCCTACTGCTCCATTACCACGTCGCTTTTTTTGCGGCGAGGGGGGAAGTGTTACGTAACAGAATCGGCTCCCGAGCGGAAGGTTAAGTGAATCGTCCCCACTACACGTGCCTACCGTTTCCTCTCCCCGCACCGCGCGACCACCCCGCGTCAGGCGCGAAGCGCCGGGCGGCCCGCCGGCCGCCATTCCTTCGCTGGCCCTCGGCCAAGCGACTGTGCTACGCGCGATTTGCGCTGTTTGTGCTCCACGATATTAACTCCGCGATGTATTGTTTGCAATTGTGTTGTGAACGGAATCCAGAAACGATGGCAGACCACGCATCTAGCTATGTGAGTACCCACTCGCTTCCTCCCCCCCACCGTGTGCTTTGAACCGTTTGTAACTTCATTTAAACGCATAGAGAGAGGGAGAAATCCTCGTTAGGTCAGTAGGGTAGTTTAACTTGTGTTTTGTGCCGACACTGGCCGTATGTGTATCACCCTGTTCTGTTTATTGAATAAACCCTTTAAATGCAAATACTGTGTACTGATTGAAGAGGGAGTCCCGGGGATTTTGAGGAGAGGAGGGGAAGGAAGAATTGACCAAGCGAACCACTGGCACTCGCCCTGTTTTTTAGGAGGAATCATGTTCGAGCCGGTTTGAGCTAACCGACGGCTGTTATTGTGTGTGTTTTACAGGAATAGGGCCTGGGGTAGGCCGCAGCAGCAGCGCCCCCAGCAACTCGTACGTGCTGGTGCATTTGGCACACGTGTTTACTTCTTCCCCTTCTTCATACCGACCGCCGCACGTGGCAAGCTGATTACAAGCAAGATTCTTACTCAAGAAATAAGGGAATGCTCCACGTGGACGAAGTAATGGAAATTCTAAGTATGAAGATTTTTTTCTGATTTTTATTATAAGAAACAGATAAATAGAAAGTAGTAATTAAATGAGGCGTATATTCGATATCCCCTAAAATAAACCTAATTGCACATAGTTTCCAAGAAACAAACTTTCGCCAAAGGATTTTTAAAATTGTTTTTATTTATGTATTATAAACGCTCTGGTGGGCTTTGTCATGATTTTATATTTTAAAAGCATGATGCAGGGGCTTTAAATTTTTATTTATTATAATGAGATAGCAAATTTTTAAAATAAATTTTTAAAAAACTTAATAAAAATGTACGTTATTCGTGATAGACAAATATTGTTTTCAAATGTATATAATTTATATGGAAAATAGAGAAGAGAGAAAGAAAGAAAGTAAAAACCAGTTAAATGGAAGATGGCATAAAAATAAATATTAATACAGGTTCGCAATACACAATTTACAATAAAAAAATAAGAAGACTATAAAAATATATCGTCTGTGGTTTGGTAAAACCCTTCAAGCCACAAAATGAAAACTGATAAATAATGCTGATAAACCAATATTTACACATTATTAAAACCAAAGATATTGAAACATAAACATCGTTGTGTAAAAGTATTTAAAAACCTTGGAGTTTAAAATAAAAATGGTTATTTGTTTTTCAACGACAATAAAGTATTACAATTCTTTTTATAATTTAAACTAGCTTTTTTCCCGCGGCTTCGCTCCCATGGTATTAAGGGAGTTCCGACTCCCCCCCCTCTAACCACTCCCCTCCCCACTCTTTTTTCCCATACAAAAAGATGTATCTTCTAAAAATCCTGAGTGTGAGGTGCGATCTTACTTGCTGAGAGCCTGCCGGGCACGATTGTTCCAACATTGCTTGGTTGTGATTGGCCCGTATCGTAACAGCGGAAAATAATAAAGCTGGCCCCACACGCCGGTCTAATTTTATCTTTTTACCACAAAAATACCCCTAAAAGTTGAAATTTCGAAAAAAAGTTATATTTCTTTTTTTTCTTATAATATCATGTAGAATCACATCCCGAAGTTAATGCACTTTACCCCCGGACACCCTGTACTATCGCACGTAAAGTTATTTCACGCAAAGGTAGTCTAACACCCTGGAAAAACTGAGAGAAACTTCCACTCAAGAGGCATATTTTTAAAAATTGTATGTCCACAAAAAGAACTTTTCTTTCCTGGATTTTAACCCTTAAACTTTGAGTCTAAACCCAATTCGCTTTCTGCAAAGCTATGTACATCATCAGAGGTGTATAATATTTAAGAGAATCTGGGAGAAGAACAATAAATTATTATCTAATCATATTTTAACCATTTTCAAAATTTTGTGAAAAAACAACCGAACGCAAATTTGAGTTAAGCCTTTAATCCTTTAATTAGGTTTTTGTTTGAAAATACCCACAAAATGCTATAAATAATATAATAATCTCCTGAAAAAACATGGCGGAAATGTTATACAGCAATAAAATTATGTGTTATTATGAATATATTATACAAAGCAAACAAATTTAATGAGGTATCGATTCATTCAATCGTGAATTCAAACAACCCAAACGTTGCACGCTCGTAAATTTTACAACATTTTGCGGTTTTGTTCTACGAAGGATAATACTCAGAAGCAATTATATTGGCATTTTCCACACGTGTACCCACTCGTACAGGATATGTTAAACACGTGTTGAAGCATTTCCTTTCCACTTGCAGTATGGGAAATGTCCACGCGGGAGGTGGCCCGTACCGAGACGTTATCGCGGCAGGAATTCTAATTTAAGACGCCCGCGCCACCCCTATACAGAACACTATGGGAATTAATTCAGAATAATTGTTTCCAGTATAATTTATTGGTAGGTTCCTTCATTGTTTCTGATAGTGTTACAGAATTTGATTATTTTTTTATAAACGCTGCCACAAAATTTGGAATATAATTCACAGGATTTGTCAGTATGTATCTGAAGGATTTAACAGCAATTCCGAAGCACATTTGAATTAATAAAGGTAGTAATATTTTTTCATCACACGTTGTCACTGGCTATTTGGGTACAGCCCAACGGGTCACGTGATGCGCATTCCATCTCATTTCAGCAGCACCCTAGAGACGAGACAACGCGCGTGTCACGTGATCCGTTGCGACGTGTAGCAGAGTGATCGGTGGAGACATGTGATTGAAAAACGTTTTATTATTTTTAATTGTAAAAAATATCGTCAGACAATAAAATTCCACATTTTTACACCAAAATGTGCCTAGGAATCGCTGGTTAAAACGTTAGGTTACGTGCTGATTCACTCTCTCGTGCTATTTTGTTTTTATGAGATTCCGCTCTAGAGTCCCAGCCGTGCAGAGGTTGTTGGACTACAGCCTCCTCAATGTGAGGATTGTTGAAAGTAAGCACGAAAGTTAGGGAAGGGGAAAAACATGTTTGTTCTGATATATTCAGAACTGGCCACTGAACCATGCTAAAGCTATTTCAAGGTGTATATTAAAGCAGGTTTTTGTTTTTTCAGAAGAAGGAACGTTTGTTCCGAAACCGGTCGGATTTACGCATTATATAAGTGGTTTATACAAAGTTGAATTGTTTAATTTTTCTATAATGGTATTTAATTGAAAACACATCACTTTGTATCCACTCCTCTTATTTTATTAAAATATTAACGTATTTCGAAACGAATGATTTCTTCGTCAGGATAAAATATGAAAACTTGTTTATTCATTTGTTTTCTGACCAAAAAACCATTGATATCGAAGCACGTTGATAATTTTAATGAAATGTTTGGTGTTTACAACGTTATTTGCAGCGCCGGATCTGCCATACGTTCAAAAACGTGCAAAAACCTGGCGCCAACTCCGAAGGGGCACCGCGGCGCCCGTGAGAAAATAAATATTGTATTAAAATTTAGTTATAATATTCCCTGAATCGTTTAAAAATTACCCATAGTACGAAATAATTATTACGCTCTAGCAACACTTTCCAAAGAAACAGAATGCGCACGCATCTGGTTGGTATCAACGGCTTACGAATTTATAGTCAGTTACAGAATTTTTTTACAAATTCCATATATTTAGTTTAAACGTAAGTTCTATTTTTCCATATATCTTTTACCGTCTTTTACGACGAATAGGTGCGATCCAAATTCAATAACCAATCACAGCGCGGTATTTTTGTTCGTAAGCCGTTGATACCATACGTCAGTGTTTAGTGTTTGTTCGCTCAACACAGGGGAAATGCAAGGCACAAATTCGAGGTTATATTCTTATTATCACTGCTCACTGTCTCTCGTCGGGACTGCCTGTCAGAAGCTAGTAAATGCTGTTCTTGTGTTGTACGTTGCCATGAGAACGTATTTGTATTTGCTTTTTCTAATATTCGCGTTGGGTATATAGGTACATAAACGCAGTAAATCTCAAGAATGTCTAATGGACCTAGTTCAGCGAAACCACCCGCATTGTCTCCATTTTAAATCATGGTACGGGCACAAACAAACAATTCGTTCTATTATTTTAAAGCATAACTTGCAAAGAGTTTTTCCTAAAATAATTAAAATATTACCATAATTTATGTTTACCCAATAGACTCAGAGAGTATAAGGCTCCTGGCGATCCTCTCTTTAAAAAAATAGGAGTGTAAGAGCTACCGCCAGGTCACTTGGAAAAGTTACACTAATTATATGTCTTGATTTTATTTGATAAATTAGTGTAAAAAAAATAATAATTAAATAAAAAAAAATAAAAAATTGGGGTGAACGAATTTTTAATCAAAATAAAAATGTAGGGGGGGGGGCGCAATTGGTACCTACTGCACAGGGCGCCAGATTTCGTAGATCCGGCCCTGGTTATTTGCTATCATTTAATTATAAAGATGCCACAAAGTTAATTAACAATTATTGAAGAAACGATGTTGACAATTACACGGATATCACCAGCTTCCGTATGCATTTGGTGTGATAACTAAAGGAAGGATATTGGACTTTGGAACCCACAGTGAATGCTTGCTGAAATTAGAATACTAATAACTCAGCATTTTTGGTTTTTAATCATAAATATGTATATCAGGCAGCGAAAGAGCATCCATTCACTTATTGTTTTTTTTTTACATTAGCTTTATGCAGGCCCTGGGTAAAAAAATATCAGGCCCATGCCATTTTTGAGAACGCTGTGTGGGGGTCTTTTTTAAGGAAAGGAAGGCGAGGAAGTTCTGGAAAGGAAAAAGGTATGGGTAGGGATCTGTGTGTCAATGTCCCCAGGAGTGACGGACATATTAATCCATCCCTCCCACTGCGATGCAAAGTCGAGAGAGTCCGGCTGGAGAGTTCGAAAGGTCTCCTTCATCCAGTCTCTCCCGATCCGGCTGGCCACGTAGTAGGTGACACACGCATCCGCCGCCAAGAACTAAGCAAACCTCACCCCATGAATTCAGGAACCCCCGTCACAAAACGTAGCCAACCATTTTGGGTGACCAGTGGCAGGGGTGTCGGTTATTCAATAAACGGCGGTACCCATTCCCGTCTCCCAAAATTGAATAAGAATATTGTTTTTTATTCTGGATAATTTCAAAGGAAAAAATGAGTCAGTACTTGAAAAGTAATGTTTTCCGCTTACAAAAACGGTCAACCGATGTTAAAACATCATTTCGTCGCCTCTCTCACATATCACATACACACACAAACACCCTCTCTCACATACACACTTTCACTCTTACACGCTTACACTCAAACAGTCGGCGGACTAAAATCTTGGCTTTGAAATACGCCCTGGCCATTTGTTTTCCTTGGGAATATCGTAAAGATTGCTAAACCTGAAGCATGTGCACTTAATCGCCGATATTTTAGTCCGGGTCCGACGGGTTCCGGGACTGCAGCAGGCTCCATTCCGATATTATTATTTCCAATGTTCACAGCGGCCGCCTTGTCTCCATACATACCAGTATGTACAATGTTCCCATACCCGAGAAAAGGGACGATTTATCGTAAAGTCGTTCATGACATAAAAACATGCCATCATGACCCGGATTTACTCAAATTTACAATAGAGTAATCTAATCGAGCCATTCATTATTATTGAAGGCACAGTGCGAAATATAATCATCGAAATCCGAATAGATTATCTGAGAAAAAACTGACACCATTTTGATAAGAGGAAAGAATATAAAATAGTATAAAAAGTATGTCGCCTGGCTTAGGGATGTCGAAAGTGAAAAAAAATATCAATATATGGATGTGTCGATATTTATTATAATATCAATATCGACGTCGATATATCGAGGAAAAAATATCGATGTATCGATATATCGGTCAAATTTTCAAAAGATTTTGTGTTTTTAAAATAATAGTGTATTCAGGTCAATATTATCAATAGTAATTTTTGTACACAATGTGCATTATTTTAATGTACAAAAGTCTCAATAAAAATGAAGTTATTTTTATCAGTATTAATTTTTATTATGTAATAATTACAAAAATATCAAAAACTAAAAAGCTGTCTTCTAACTTTTAAACAAAGATTGTATGTAGTATTCATTGTAGTAGACATTCAAAATATTCTAAATAAATAACATTTCATACAAGTTCTCACGAAATTATATAATATTCAAATAAAACAAATACGAGAAACTGCAATTTTGCAATATTAATTATTATGATTAATTATTAATTATTACTTCTATTATGTAACCGCTATATTCAACTGTCACAAAATTTTAATTTACTTTTATCTAAAAAACAAAGTATGTATGTAAATATTTAATATACCAACATATAATTTATCTTTTTTATCTTTTTACATACATATATATATTTTGTTTAAATACACACATTTCTTTTGGAACAAACATAATATGTGATTTACTCGCCTCGGAACAGACTTTGTCTAGTGAGGCGGGTAAAAGAAAAGAAAACAATGTAAATAACCATGAAACTAAATAAACGCCCGGGTTGCCGGCACTGAAACTGAAACTGAGTATGTACGCGTCTCAGTAACGTTCTCTTGGCGAATTAATCTGTCAAAAAGGACTTCGTGTTTTGAACAAGGTATTGTCAATAATCATAGACAATTGGGAACCAACACGTGGGAATGGCTTAGAAAAAAATGGCGAAAAAAAGCATACATTTCTATGTATGTGCCTACACATATGAGATAGTATTAGTGATCATAAATACTAATGCAAAGACAATAGATTTGTAAGCTATTAATAGTTAAAATTTCAACCGCCAGATGTCATGACCCAATTCAGTTTTTTCCGTTCATTCCTGTACGGTTTTGGATTCTAGTGACTTTAGTTACATAAAGAAAAAATATCGTTTTTGATACAATTTTCGATATTGGATATTTTGTATCGATGTATCGATATATCGGATTAAAATAGATCGGCTAAAAATATCGATTTTTTAAATTAAAAATATCTATACATCGATATATCGATACCTTTTCAACAAGCCTAGCCAGGCTATGTTTTTAATGGCAATAGATATAATATGATGTCCAAATGAAAAATAATCATTGGAAATACAGTCGGATTCCAGGAAATATCGAGCAATCCAAAATGAATTAAAGAAAAAGAATTTTCATTTGCAAAGTCTCATCTCTTTAATACCAGAATTTTATCAATTATGTTTTTATTGTATTTAAAACCAATATTCTTAATATTCTTCTTCTTCTTCCTCGTCTTCTTATTCTTGTGCCCTATCAGTTCAACGGACGTTGGCTATCATGTTGGCTATGCGGACTTTGTTTACTGCGGCCCGGAACAGCTCTACAGTAGACTGGCTAAACCACTGTCTCAGGTTTTTCAGCCATGAGGTTCTCCTTCTTCCAGGGTCCCGTCTTCCGGCAATCTTTCCCTGCATTATGAGATGCAAGATCTCATACTTCTCTAGATGTCTCATCACATGTCCAAGATATTGAAGTTTTCGGATTTTTATAGTGTTGTAATAACTTCTTTTTCTTTATTCATCCGAACCATAATATATTCATTCGTAACCCTGTCTATCCAGCTTATTTGAAGTATTCTTCTGTAGATCCACATCTCGAATGCCTCAAGACGCCTAATTAGTTCTTCGTTATTACTTTTAATATACCTATGTTTATTTATTTATTTTAACGCCATAAAATGGATTATTAGAATGGATTACGTGATACGTGACGTTGTAAGTATACAGTGGTACACAGGAGTGTATCAATATTATATTAAGAACTAAATTAGAATGTATGAGTACATAAAAATATTATCGCTGAAGTAATGCAGTTGTTATTATAAGTACAATGATATTTCTATGGTTGCTGAAAGCGAAGAAGAACTCCAAGAGGCCTTAACAATCATGCAAAGCATTCTTCAAAACAATTATAACATGAAGATAAATAAAGACAAAACAAAGCTGCTGACTGTAGGCCGAACGCAACATCAGATGAGAGTAGAGATGTCAGGAGTTCCACTAAAGAACACCAAGGAGTTTGTCTACCTCGGGAGCAAAATAACACGGGACGGTCGGTCTAAGAGCGAGGTCGACAGCCGTATACACCAGGCTAGGCTTGCATTCGAAAATAATAGAATCGAATAATATAGACCTGAAACTGAGAATACTCCTCATCAAGACCTATGTATGGAGTATCTTGATGTACGGCTGCGAAACATGGTGCCTATCCGAAAGAGATAAACGGAGACTGGAGGCTTTTGAGATGTGGTCCTATAGAAGACTATTAGGAATTTCCTGGAGAGACCACATTACAAATGAAGAGGTTCTCCAAAGAATCGAAGGAGGGAGGCACCTGCTCAGGACCTTGTCCGAAAGGCGCGCAAGATGGATCGGCCATGTAATAAGACAAGAAGGCCTCTCGCATGCCTTAATGGAGGGTATGACCAAGGGGACAAACGCTAGGGGACGCCCATGCCGAGAGTACCTGGAGGACCTGCTGGTGGACATGCGCTGCTCATCATATGCAGACTTCAAAAGAGCCGCACAAGACAGGGAAGAGTGGAAGAAACGAATAGATGACATTGCTGCAAACCAATCCCAGCATTGAAACCAGAGCAAATATTGAGTATAGACCTCGTTCCAATACACGGTAACAGACAGAGAGAGATAGAGCACGAATCACGTGGTGTGTCGCGACGTGTAGCAGTGAAATCAGTGGCGACGTGTGAAGGAAAGAAAAAAACCTTTTTTTTCATGAATACCGCACAAGAGTCCCAACTGCTCCCGTCTGGAGCCAGTGGGACTATGGCATCCCCAATTGGGGTATGTTGTGAGGCTGAAGGCAGTGGGGAGGGGAAGGAGATAGGGAAGAGGAAGGTGGGGAAGTACCTGTCTATTCAGATATGGTCACCAAACACGGCAAACGTCATTTTTTTTTTGTTTTTTTACATGAATACCGCACAAAAGTCCCAACTGCTCCCGTCTGGAGCCACTGGGACTATGGCATCCCCAATTGGGGTATGTTGTGAGGCTGAAGGCAGTGGGGAGGGGAAGGAGATAGGGAAGCTGAAGGTGGGGAAGTACCTGGCTATTCAGATCTGGTCACCAAACACGGGAGAAGCCATTTCAAGCAACGTTTCAATTCTGAGTGGTGGTCTTACACCAGGGCGATACTGAGAGTATCTTCCACTCTGGAACGTGCCGCGAATATACTATATATTATTTTAAATAAATAAATTGTGAAATACACAAATTAATCAAATAAAATTTATTTGCCACGCCGGGATTCGATCCCACGACCTTCGGAATGCGAGTCAAGCGTCTTACCGCTGCACTACGCCGGCCATCTTCTCTGATTCCGTATTACTGGAAAGAGACGAAGAGCGTATCACGTGACTCTCTAGGCTGTACCCGTCTACCCAATGGCGCCGTGTGATGTAATTTTTTTTTGTTTACATGTGACTTCAAAATTAGGTCTAGAGTTTTTGCTCCAAATGTGTTCAGAAATCGCTGGTTAAAATCCTTCAGGTACGTGCTGTTACAAGCTGTATAACATATAATTTATTAAATAATGACATTTTCGGAAGCGTGTTGGGTAGATTTTATTATACACCGTGCTTATATAATACCAGCCTTATATAATATCTGTTATGATATTCTGCAGAGAACCTCTCGAGTTAATTAATTAATTAATATAAATGACTTGTGGAGAATTGTGTATAAGAGGGAAACTGAAGATTACTAGCTATTCGGGAAAGGTTTTTTGCTGCACTACTGCATTTAAACCTCGTGATCCATTAGTAATCAAAACCTACTTTTAATGGAATAAAATCGGTATCGTGCATTTCACAAAATATCGCACTGCATTACATGGAGTGCATGACAAAGGGTCGTTTAAAATTGTTCATGAACCGTAAATGCAGTGAAAAAAGATGATAATATGAAAGCTCTATTCCAGAATTTCAGTTAAAATAATTATTTTTCCACAAACTGAAGTTCATTACTTAAAATGAAACCACGATGTTATCTTTACCGATTTTAAAAATCTACTCAAGCTTTCCGGCGCTCGCAATATCGTCACCTTGATTGGAAAAGGTTCTAACTAACATTTTTTTACAAAAATTACCTTTGAATGCAAAACCATTTCTTTTGCTCATTTATACAGATGGTTAAGGGACGTACTTGACTTACTTTAACCAGTGATTCCTGACATTATTTGGATTAAAAAATGTAAAAATTATCGTGGTCTCCGGTGACATTTTTGGTAATTTATTTTGAAATTTTAACGGAGCCTGAGAAGACCAAGACTAAGATGAAGCGACAACGTCCTCAAAGACATCTATCTTGGAGCTTCTAAACTGGAGAGAGTTGGCACAAAACCGAGATGAGTGGAGGAAGATTCTTGAGGAGGCCAACAGACCCACCAGGGGTTGTAGAGCCAATAGTGATGATGATGACATTTTTGGTGTATTTTTGGGGGTTGGTCGGTTATTCAGCTAAGTGACCAGTGACGACATGCAGAAGAATTTCTTTTTGTTTGATTTTGAAGAAAAAAATTTTTGAAAAAAAAAGTCATCCAAAAAGTCACCGGAGACCAAAATTTCATTTACATTTTTTACTCCAAATAATGTCAGGAATCACTGGTTAAAGTAAGTCAAGTACGTCCTTTAACACCCTGTATAACTTAAATGATTTTCAGATCCATCTGTATTGTACTTCAATAGAAGTTTTCATTTATTTTGCAAAGTTCTATCATTACTTTGAACCTTTTGCAATTGCCATTTTGTTTGTAACTGACAGTTCGTCTCTTTAGTTGGATAGTGTTCTAACTTCGCCTTGCCATATTCTGAGGCGTCAAAGTTTGCATAGATGATTTCTCATAATACATTTAACAATTTCTGGTTTTATTCAATCCTGTTTCAAGTATTTACATTTCCAATTATGACATTTACTTACCGTTTTATAACAAGCCTAAATGTGTAGATAGAACCGTATGCAACCAGATTTGGCATAACAATTATTTTCTTAAGGTTCTAACAACAGTTTCGTAGTGCCATTCCAAGATATATAAGGGTAATATAGGGTAGGGTTCTAGTTAATATGGGAATGACATTATGAACATTTAGTTAGAACCTTATGCAATTAATTATTATGCCCTAGTTGGTTGCATATGGTTCTATCTGCACTTTTCGGCGTGTTCTAAAATGGTAAATGTATTTTCATGTGTACATATTTTCCTTCAAATATATGTATAACTAATTTATTTTTTACATTAGTTCCACCCAGGATACCTTGAGGAAAAATCCTTAAGAGGCTTTGTTAATTTTGAAGATGCTGTGTGGAGAGTCTATAGGAAATGGAAGAAGAGGAAGAATTGGGAAAGAAAAAGGTCAATCATGTATCCAGGAGTGACAGACGTTTGAATGCATCGCTCCCACTGCGGTGCAAGGCGATGGGTTGAGAGAATCCGGATGGTGAGTTCGAAAGATCCGGCCGATCAAGTGGTAGGTGGGCGAACGCATCCAATCTGCCAAGACAAACGTCACTCCATGAACCCGGACACTAAAAGTTGCGAACCACTTGGGATTACTTACGGCAGTGGTGTTGGTTACCCAATAAATGGTTCTCGGGGCGGCGGTACCTGTATCCGCCTCCCAAATTGTGATAATTTATAAGCTTTACACAAAATTTAATGTCAATACCTGAAATCGGTAAATCGATTATGAGAAATCTTATTGCAAATTTCGACCCATCATAATATCTCGGAACAAGGTAAAGCGAACTTAGAACCCTATCCAACCAAAGTGACGGTATATAAACTTCTTGGAAAGGGCTGAAGAATTATTAAAGTCTCCGGTTTTCAATTATTAATTGTAACTGAAATTCTTACCGCATTTTTTCAGATTCTGAACGAATAGTGTCTTAAAAAAGCTTCCAAAAAAGCTCCCGAACCGCTGGACAGGTAAGGAAGGACACGGATTATGCAAATCCTCTGGTAATTGAATCTCCAAAGTTTCAAACCGGATTAAACGGATATGAAATTTAATTGAATCAAAATTAAGACGCCGGGATAAGACGTCCTTCTTTACAGCGCCGGCGTCGGGGAATAGAAGTCTGCCGAACTTTCTCACATTATTCTTAACGGTTTACTTTTGACTTCGTAAAATAAAAATTCTTGAACAGATTCGATGTTTAAATTAACAGGATTGAAGACCTTTATTCATTTTCCACGTTGTTTCTCAAAATATGACGGCACTAAGGCATAACTCAAACATTCTCCTACAAAAAGAGCTATAATCCGTCTTGGTAGCTGCTTCAGCGCGATCCTCTTGTCCAAGCCCGTCTGAGATGGACGCTCCGCCGTCAAATCCCGCTGCCCATCTTTGGTCATTTATTCGAGAGAGAGAGAGAGATTCGGGAATCCGTGAGTCCGTGAGTCCGTGAGTTCTCACTTTTCATCCCAGGCTTCGGTAAGTCTACCATTCAAACGATTTTGAAGGAAATATTAGCGTACGCAAAGTGTGTGATCGTTGGGTTTCCAAAACGCTTACTTCATAGGTAGGCGTTATTTCTCGGTGTACTTTTTAATAATGTTGTTACAAGATGAAACATTTTAGAAATATTAAGAGAACTTGGTTTGACTTTTGCATTCGACAAATTCGGAATACATAATTAAAAACATAAAAATAATAAAGAAATTTGCAGATGAGGTGGTGAAAATTAAAAAATCTCCCAGCAAAAGGAATGGTCACTTTTGTACCTTCAAATTAAGACTGGATTACAGTTTCAAAGCTTCTGTCTGTGCCATTTAATAATTGTATTAATTTACAGTAATCCTCACAGCAGCTGAAAGGTATTTAAAAAGATTCATACAAAATAACTATCAGTATGACAATACTCCCTTAGAAATATAAAATCTATGAAAATAGTTTTGTGTCACAAATCTGAAATCGAATCTGCAATCTTCCATTTCAATCCCAAGGAGGCTCAACTTTTGTACTCCATGCTTCTGACAAAACACATTATTGGGCAATAAATTACTAAATAATTTATAGTTCCTATCACCCTTCACATCATTTTCCTTCCCGTAACTTCCTCTTCTTTCTTTACTTAAAAAGACCCTCCACACAGCATCCTGAAAGATTACGTCGGTCCTGAGAGAAATGTGTGGAGTTAATGTAAAAAAGCAGCAGATCTTATCAAGGAGGATTCACTAACACCTGAAGAAAAATATAATTAATTGGGAACAGATTCTGAGAATCAAGTCCCGAAAAGAAAAAAAAAAGTCTAACCTCATTTAAATTACGTTTCTATTAAATTCTTAATTATATATTAACTCACTATACTTTTCTAACTCCACTTTCAAACTACTGGGAATATCTACTAAATGCAATGATATTTATTAGAATATTACTATCGCGAAACGAAATTGCATAAAAATCCCAAGAATTTTCCAATGATTCGAGAGAGCGGGCATTGTTTTAAAAAGAAGTCTGAAATGATATCCAACGACTTTATTAATATTAGAATATTCATTTAGTAGAATTGAATGAATTTTTACTTATTACTATATATACTTATTATTATTTACTATTTAAATATTTGAAGGTCGCGTTTATCAAAATTCAGCTCAGTTTTACTGAGAAACTAAAACAACCGACATCATATTTGTTTTAGTCTGCAAATTTATTTAGAGTTCTTTCAAAATTTGTGCTGAGTACTAAAAATATATTTTGTAATAGACATGAAATTAAATCAGAAGAATTTACTCGAATTTGTTCTTAACGTTTTGTAAATTACGCTAAATTGAAATAAAACTTCTGTGAAATAAAAAAAATGTCAGTTCTTTTAGGTAAAGATTCGTTTTATCTGGCGATGCGCGTTTTCACCGCGACAAAATATCCCGAACAAAATATCCCCAACAAAATATCCCCCGTCAAAATATCTTACGGATAAAACATCATCCAACAACCTAATAAAACCTAACCTAACCTAAGCCAAACTAACCTAGCCTTATTTTACATCTTTCTACTTTTGAACTATAATTTATGTCTGCATTATTTTTGTCCCATTTTTTTTAGGTTAGTTTAGGTTTGGTTAGGATAGGTTAGGTTAGGTTAAGTATTAATATATATTTTTTGGGGGCTGTTTTACCCGTAGGATATTTTGTTGAAGGATATTTTGTCCCGTATAATAAATAACCTCCAAATATCCTCCAACAATATTTCTTACGAGTAAAACTTCCCCAACAAAATATCTACTAAAACCTAACCTAACCTAAGCCAACCTAACCTAACCTTATTTTATATCTTTCTATTTTTGAACTATAATTTATGTCTGCATTATTATTGTCCCATTTTTTGTTAGGTTATGTTAGGTCAGGTTAGGTTTGGTTTGGTTAGATTAGGTTAGGTTGGGTTTTAATGGATATTTTGTAGGGGGATGTTTTATGTATATTTTTGGAGGACATTTTGTCGGGGATATTTTGACGCGAGATAAAAAGTCGCGGAACCATTTTGTCTCGATGTAAATGGATTTCTTTAATGGATTTCGAATCATTTAATCAAGTTGGACAAAGCCGTTTCCTTCACAGTTCAATTTGAACGACTTAAACATATCTCTTTTCAGTATTCAAATTAACGTCTCAGAAACTAGAAAATGCTGCTTTCCCTCTAATTGCTTTTCCTTCATTGTTCTTCAAACTTGTAGAACCCGTATCTCTTTCATATGCTCCGGACGAGAAGTGCAAAGCATTCCGGGAGAAGAACTTAAGAGTCTAAGAAATGTTAAGATGTGCCCCAAGCTTAAGCTCTCCATTACGCTCCAATGAATTTCACATTATTTATTGATTAATAATTTTATATAGATAACAATAATTTTCACCACAAAAATGAATCGATTTTGCACAAAAACACTATAAAATGTCGGGAAATAAAAACAGCTTTGTCTTATTAAAAATTTTTTCAATGTATTCAGCTGGGCCTACGTTAACTTTAGAGATTCTATGTGAAGGATATTTTTAACGAAATTAAGGAGAGGCAGTTCTGGAAAGGAAAAACGTTTGAGGGGTTGGTAGGAATCTAAGGGTCAGTGTTCAGGAGTAATGGACTTATGAATTCATCCCTCTTGCTGCGGTGCAAAACGGTGCGTTGTAGTAGATCAGCTGGAGAGGTTAAAGGGTCTACCCAAACCGCCTCTCCCCGATCCCGCCCGCCACATAGCAGATTGGCAGGCGTGTCCGTCGCCGAGGTCTGGACACCCTATGAACCCGGTCACACCTTCTAAGTTACCAAACGTAGCGATCCTCTCAGGGTGACCTATGGGAACGATGTTGGTTATCCAATAAATATTCTATAATGTTATACCAAACAAAAAAAAGATATGTTGATGTCTAATAGCAATCGGGACATATGGTAAATGTTTATTTATTTATTAGTTATGAATTATCGCCGATTAACGGCTTTTACATAGGAATTGCAATAATTTGAAACAATATGCATAGTTAAGAAAAAAAAATATATCAATATGACAAAAAATTTAAAAGCACGTATTGAAGTGACAGTATAAAGTAAAAAATGTTGACCGTTGATCCTACGAATGTTGCCCCCCAGTACACTTATATATAGTTGCAGTAGGTTTATGGAAAGCACTGTGAAAAATACCACCTGCATTAATGTGCAAATTAATGGAATAATTGTCAATTAATATTAATCCCATCTGAATTTTTGCTCAAGTGTAATCTTTATGAGCAATAAAACACAAATTAAAAGAATGAAAATAATTCAGAACAGAGGCTTGAGATCTATATTGTGCTGTAGCAAATATACAAGGATAAAAACCATGCAACGCCAACTCAATATATTAAGTGTGTGGCAAAGATTAGTTTTCAATACCCTAGTTTTTATTTATAAGTTAAAAAATAAAATGTTACCTGATTATAAGTTGAATAATGTTAGAATCAACAGTACAGTTCATTGTTATCCTACGAGAAACTGCAACGATTTTAGGCTTCCGAAAACAAATTTATCGGGAACACAAAATAATATTTATTATAAAGGTTTTAAAATGTTCAATGAACTCCCTGTAAATGTTAAGGAGGCTAAAAGTCTTGCAGTTTTTCGTGGATTATGTCTTAATGTTGTAAAATCCAAATTTTAGTCAGTAGGTAGTAAATAATATTGTAGTAGTCATAGAAAAGATAACATTAGATATAAGATGTCAAATTTTATATGTAAATAAAATATACAATAAAAAAAATAAAAAAAATATATGTTAAAACCATTAATTGCTTGTAAAATAATATTTTAACCTAATTATACAACAACCATTACGTAAATTACTAGGAAATGTCTTCCCCTTATAGCTTCAATAATAGCTTTCACTCATTTTGGCATGGACTCGGCTAGGTTTTGACGATTTTCAGAGATCCTCTCATTCCGAAATCAAACCTGAAAGAGCGTTTCTGTCATCTTTGTTCTTGAATGCAGTATTTACCCCCGAAAAACGAAAGTATAAAATATATTTTCATTCAAATGCATCAAGGAAAAAACCATTTTGTTTATAATATAGATAAAACTATATGCCTATGCACTAATGTACTGTTTATACCAGCGTATGTAGAAAAAACTTTAAAGAAATTTGTTTGAAATCTATACCAACTTGTGATTAAAGGTATGATCATAGGGGCAGATATAGGTAGATGTGGACAGTGGACATGGTTTTACTGGAGCGGTTAACATGAAAATTTTGACGCTATGTATTGTTAGCATTGCCGCTTATACGGCCATTTGCTAAACCAAAACCTGGAAAGGACACGCAATACATAGGCCAACAGAACTAGCTCAGAGCCGGCAGCAAGCAAGGTTCCTCTTAAAACCAAGGCGAGTGTTGTGGTTCGCTTGTGAATTCCTCCTCCTTCTTTCCTCACAATCTCCAGGTCTCTTTCCTCAATCAGAACACAGTTTTGCACGTAAAGGGTTTATTCATTTAGAAGGAGACAGGGTTTTACAATTGCCAGCCTCGGCAAACTACACATGGGTACTTGCTAGGTATAGAATTCTAACAGGGCGGGGAACTTTTCTCTACTCTCCACACGTATTAGTGAATTTAAACGCGGGATGTAACACACCAGAGGGGACAAAGATTCATTTTACTCACAAAGCAGGATATGAGGTAGTCGTCAGACAGGCTACTATGGGCTGGAGCCTTCTCGTGCACAAAACACATTATAGAAACAATCACGAGTTTTTAGGTTCTCGAACAGCGCACTAGCGCAATCACTGTTGTCAAGCCCGCGACCAGCCGCCAGCCGGGGAATGAATGCCGGGTGCCGTTCGGCACTGGGGCCACGGACGGACCTCCGCGTGCGGAGAGGGGGGCGGAGAGGGGGCGGTACGGCGAGCTGTGCACTGGGGGCCAATTCACTAGCTCCTCGCAACAGGAATAAGGGGGTCTATTCTTTATCTTTTGTAACGTAACAGTATCAATCGGAAACCTAATAAATTAAGATTTCGAATAAAAATAGTTCAAAAACCAATTTTGCACTGATATCGAAAACATCTAATTTTGTTCCCCGTTGAGGACTTGTAGAACATACTGTTGGTTCCTATGGATTCAAATCTGGGACAAAATTTTGGTCAAATTGGCGAAAAAAAACCTTTTTTGGCAACGAAAAAAAAAATTTTATCTTCGAAATTTCAACGATTAACACGAAATAACAACCGATTTTCAAAACACATCGAAACACATTCCGTAACGTTCATTATTCCATATATTCCGTAAAATACCCATGACAATAGGGGATTGAATTCAAGTTTGCTTCATTGGTGGTACGCTCGTATTATTGAGTTATAATTCACAGAATTCGTCATGAGATTACAAAACAAGAGATGACACTTAGTACTGGAGACAGCATCTACAACGTGTCACTCAGGGAGACATCGCGTCACTCTGTTTCTGACTGGAAAGCTAGATGGCGTTATATTGGTTGGCTGGAAATTAACGTTAATTATTTTGAATGGAAATTTCTGCGCAGTCTCTGGAGAATGGTTCATTCGGTATAACTATTCAATCTTATTTTATTAGGGTTTCCTGTTCTGGAGCGGTCTGTAGTGTTTTTTAATATTTTTGCGGATATTTTTTTTTATATTCATACTAGTCGTCTTTACCTCGTCTTCATAACGAGTACAAGTTTATTATCACTCTGTTCTGTAAGCCATGTTTTTACACTAGTTAATGTATTCATTTTTATTATTTTTAGTTTGATTTAATTTAGCATTTTTGGAGGCGGATATAAGTACCGCTGCCCCGGGAACCATATTGGGTAACCAACACCTCTGCCATAGGTCACCCCAATTAGTTTTCTACGTTCGGTGACTTAGCAGGGGAGCCCGGGTTCATGGGGTGAGGTTTGTCAGGTTTGTCTGCCCACAAATCCTGGACAATCTGACCCCCGGATGCTTACCTACCCTCATACCTATTTCGTTCTCAGAACTTCCACTTCTTCCTTTCCTTAAAAAAAACTCTTTACATAGCATCCCCTAAGATGACATAGGCACTGTAGGAAACTATTTTCCTCACGTTTTCCTGTGCAGAGCTAATGTAAAAAAAGTATTATATATATAGTTTTCATGGTAAAAATGTGTAAAAACTGATAATAATTATAATCAATTTTTACATATATTATAATAATTATAATCAGTTTTTAGACATATTATAATAATTATAATCAGTTTTTACACATATTATAATAATTATAATCAGTTTTTACACATATTATAATAATTGTAATTAGTTTTTACACATATTATAATAATTATAATCAGTGTATTTTTCTTATTGCTCTTTTCCTTATTTATCTATTATGTTTGGCAGTGGAATATTCAGATTTTTTTTGTTTAAATAAATCGTTTTAATATTTTATGCCAGTCGTTTAATGCATAAAATTCCCAAAGTCCTTCTTACCATGGCCAGAAGGTCTTTTAGCTAATGTGACGTCATGGCAAATAGAAGTATTTGAACTAAAAAATTATGCAATTCCTCTGTTATGCTTTTTATTATGTATTTTCTCTTTCTCTGTACTACATACGTTGTTTTATATTTTATTTTGCTAATTATTATTTCTGTTGTCACTTAATTTTCAAAATTTCCGCCCTGAATGCGACGTCTTCGTGCGTTTATTTAAAAGCAATGTTCGTGCCAGAAACATCGAAACCACAAAATCATTTACAAACATGTATAAAAAGGACGATTATAATTATTTTCTTTTCTTTGTCAGAATAATATTGGAGCGCCAAATTTCCTAGCCACGAAATTAATTAGGAATTAAATTATGTATGCTTCTACTTTTTTGTTATTTAAAACTTGGGAATATTTGTAATATTCATAATAGGGTTTTTACAAAGTTTGGAATTATTATTCGCTGTGAGTTTATTTTCATCGAATAACTTTGCTTTTAATCCACTTAACTGCTTAGTTAATAATTTCATTTGGTTCGTTATAAACAAAGCTTTAAATTTTCATTGAAAGGGATCTGATCAATTTATAAAAATAAACAAGACTTGTACTTGATGTTTTCACAGGATGATTCAAATCTAATATTAGTATGGGTTACTTGAAATAAAAATTATTGCATGCAGGAATCCTAGAGGATCCAATGCCCACGCTTCCATCTTTGTGGTTGCTGTGTGCCTTCTCGAATTCCCCCAGTGTTGGATAGCCTTCACCAGAAGATAGGAGGAAAATTGACTGGCAATTGGGTAAAGATCGGCTGATCGGCCGAGCACGATCCCACTGAGAGACAGCCTCGGTTCCAACTGCCTCGTAAACTTCGTTCCTCCATCAGTAGTTAGTAAGTAGTACAGCCGTTTTGCTCACATGATGCATAGTTGTGGTCAAAGTTGGTGATGTGTGAATGCAATGCGGTGCAGACCACCGAACATGTGGTCAAAGATTATCCTCTACATGCATTCCCGGTGGGACTGATGAGGTCCTCTGGGCGGCGCATGAGGCCCTAGACTGGCTCTGACGAAAGAATTGAAATATTTATGGAACGATCACATAAAAATCACTAGATGTAAAATATTTCACACATAACATTGTAATCTGTCCCGTATAAGGGTATCTATTGAATGGATTATCCATTTAATTTATTTTTTTACATTAACTCCACGCAGGAGGCCCTGAGGAAAATAATTCCTCTCGGGGCCTATGTCATTTTTGGGGATGCTGTGTGGAGGTTCTTTTTAGGAAAGGAAGGAGAGGAAGTTCTGGGAAGAAACAAGTATAGGAGTGGACAGGAATCTGGGTTCAGTGTGTCTATGAGTGACGGACGAAACCATCCCTTTAAATGGTCAAAATGTCTCCCTTAATAACCAGTCTCTCCCGATTCGGCCTGTCACGCAGTTTGTGGAAAGGTGTATCCGCAGCCAAAATCCAGACAAACCTCACCCCATGTACCCGGGCACCTCTGCTAAGTCATCAACGTAGCGAACCACTAGGGTTGACCTATGGCAGAGGTGTTGGTTGTCCAATAAATGATTCTCGGGGCGGCGGTACCCATACCCGCCTTCCAAAGTAAAATATTCCACCTCTCCCTTAAAAATTGGTGTTACTAGAAGTTTTTAACAAGACAGATTCCTAAAACACAGCTAATTGTAAAATTGTGGTGGAAATCGATTTCAAATACCTTTGAAAATACAATGTTCTCATTTACGAGTTTGATTGCAATAACCCCTACGAGGTACCTACCATAACCAACTTTAATTCCACATAATGAGAATCGTGCCAGCAACATTCCATCGATATATTTATTTTCTTATAAATAGAAACACTCCCTAGATCTTCTGCCTCCCTGGTAAGACGGGGGAGGTGGCGGGTAGCGGGTAGCAATATAAATTCAAATTCAATCTCACACCGAGCCGATAACTGAATCATATAAAAATTTATAGCGTTAATGCAAAGGCTTCGTTGAAATCACTTATCAGACCCGCCCCAACTTCTGATGCCCGGGCACTTTTTTTCCGGCATATCCATAACGACATGGCGACTTTATGAGATTTTATCAGATTTTAATATATATTTTCATCGTTGATTATCCCTGTTTATGTATTTATTTATTCATCGAAGATTCTCTTAATTCGTTTTATCGCACTGAAGGGAGTTTAATTTTATTACTTCGCTATTCCATTTCGAATTTAAAACACCTGCGCCAATGTTATAAATCTCCGAAATTCTATTATTATTTAATGTGATACAGATTTAAATCGAAGTTTCACGTAAATTTATGCTAATTAAGTATACCTTTTCCCAGTCAATGAAAGAAATTGGATTCTGATGATATTTGGCTATTTTCCACCTGTAATTGTTTTTTTTTTTACAATTACTACGAAGTAAATTCTGAATTCAGAATTAATAAAAAACTTTGCTTCCATGAGTAATAATTATTATCAATTGATCAAAAATATTTAACTTCAAATAAGATGAATGGGACAGGAAAATAAACAGAATAAATAAAAAATATATGAATATGAACCAAGTTTAATTGATAACATCCTAAATAAAAAACTTAGTAAAATTTAAAAAAATAACTAACTGTACAAATGATAAAGAATGGCGTAAAATGTTGTATTTTAATAATTTTTTAGTTCAATGTTGCAAAAATCTCCATTCTAATATTAAACCAGCTTTTTATACAAGAAATAATATCGGTAATTTTTTGAAAAATACTAAAGATAAAGACCATAAATTGACTAATTCCGGAATATATAAACTCAAATGCAATGATTGTCCCTCATTTTATATTGGAAAAACAACTCGTCACTTTGAAATCAGAATCAAAGAACATTTAAGGTGTCTTAATAATAATAATTTTTCTGAGTTCGCTAACCATATCATTAAAAATAAGCATAGTTTAGAAAAAAATACAGGGATAAATATTCTTCATACTAATCATAAAGAAAAATGTTTAGATAACTTAGAAGCATTGGAAATAAAAAAATCCCTTCAAAATAATGAATCTATTATCAACAAACAAAAAATATTGTCTTATAGCCCAATCATGGATTTGTTCCCCTACCCACCCACTCTTCATTTATACCTACCCACCCACTCTGCATTAATAACTAGCAACGGCTCCACCCCTACCATAAACATTGTTCTCATCCATATTTCGAAACTGTCAAATTAGTATACGCTTGCCCTGAAGAAAGAATGTTTGTTCTGAAACCGGTCGGATTTACACTTTATATAAGTGGTTCAAACAAAGTTGAATTGTTTCATTTATCTAAATAAAAAATCGACTGCTTTTTCCATATATAGTATATATAATATATATATGTATACCAGTATGTATGTAGTTTCAATGTCTCTCAACAGATTTCGTTATTATAGGTAGTTATATGATAGTTATATACGATGATAGCCGATGATATCAGATTGACAGGTGGCCCCCTTCAATTTCAGTTTAAAGTCACAAATATTTTCTACTTTGGTGGCATTTTTTTAGTTTGCTTGTAATATATATGTTTCTAGTACTGTTTGTGTTGACTCGGTTTGTTTTAATACTTGTTGGGTTAGAGGGAGTACTTTTTGACGAATTTAATAGAAAATCAGCTTACTTCAGCCATACGGACACGTTCACAATACACTTCCGTCAGTTATTATTTTAGTTGGACTTAAGAGTTGATAGGAACCATTTATTGGATAACCAACACCTCTGCCATGTGGTTCGCTACGTTTGGTGGCTTAGCAAGGGTATCCGAGTTCATGGGGCGAGGTTCGTCCGGTTCCTGGCGGCGGATATGTCTGTTCATCATAGCAGCATGGCAGGCCGGAGCAGCGACAAAGGACACTTTTTGATCTCTCCAACATGAGTGAGAGGGTTGGATTCACACGTCCGTTACTCCTGGACTAAACACCTCACTCCAAGATTACTACCCACCCCTCATGCCTTTTTCCTTCCTAGAACTTCATCTCCTTCCTTTCCTAAAAAGACCCTCCACAAAGCATCTTAAAAAATCTACAAACATACTTTACTTATCAGTTCAATCGTAATGCACTGCTAAATAGAGCAATAGGTACCTTTGCACGAAGATGTTATCTCTCATACATCATGCAATCTATAGTCCAGAAAAGTCTTCTGGATGAAAGGAAAGAGACTTCTCCCGATAGCTTCGCTCCAGAATCTTGATGGAAACTTAAGTGATAATGGGCTTACATGAGAAATGCCCATCTCGTATATAACCCAACTGAGTGAGAGACAGCCTAACTTCTCATCGCCTTGTAAACTCTGGTCGTCCATCAATAGATTGAAGTGCTCCTACAGCCGTTTTGCCCACACTATGCACAGGTGGAGTCTTAAAGGGTCGGCTTGGTGTGAATGCAGTGCGGTGCAGACCGCCGAACATGTGGTCATTGAATGTCTGCTCATCTTCCTATACTCACTATACTCTATAGTAAATTCACCTCTCGAAGAATTTCCTCCACTAGACATGTCGTCAGTATAATAGTTATATGTTGTTTTAAAGCGTCTCAACAGAGGTCAGTATAGTTGTAGTATGTGAGAGAGATACCTGTCGTCCGTTCGGGTCCAATACCCGAACGGTTACGAATATAGCCGATGATATCCGATCGTCAGGTGGGCACCTTCAGTGACCATTTCTCCTGCTGCAGAATAACTCAGAGCATCCGTTAGAACGGATTTTAAGTCCAGTAAAATTTTCCATGATAAATAAGACGATGATAAACACGACTCGTAACCTGAGGTGAACTTCTGGCGTAGACAATAATAAACAATCATCCTGTATAGTAAAAAAGCAGCAAAAATGCCTGATGAAATAAAGCCTTAATTGGGATAAAATATAATTTCCGTTTTAACAGCACGTGCATTGTGAACTGGATTGGCCTGGTTTTGAAATGCTAACACTAACAGGACAGCTACAGTCTGACTCTCAGATGTAAACAAACTTACTGCGAAACGAACCTCATTTAAATTAATAAGCTTTTGAGAATTATCTCCGCTTTGCAAAAATGCAACGGCATTCGGAAATGCTAAATTTCTCCACAAATTCATTTAATTCGGAAGTCTGTTTTGTTAATTGAAACCATGCATATAAATAATTTTGACAGTTCAAACAGTCATCGTATTAAGTTTCATTTCACGGAAACACGTATATTTTTTAAATTTTATTTTTTAATGTGAATACAACAATTTATTCCCAACTGTCCAGACCCAATATAGCATCTCTAATTGGGGTATATTGTGAGGCTGACGGGAGTGAGGAATAAAAGCAGATGGTGAGAAGAAAGATTGATAACAACCTGTCTATTCAGATCTGGTCACCAAATTTGCAAAAAACCATGTCAAGCAACGATTCCGAATGTCGATAGTGAGAGGAGTCCTCCACTCTGTATAACGGTTTAATTAGGTCCCGATTAGACAACTGTTTAGCATACTTCTCTGAACGAATTTTTAAAAGGAGTTCAAAAATTGTATTATTTGAAGAATTCAATAAAACTAGAGAGCGTTTTTTATTATTCATAACTCGAATACCACAAAATTTCTTCAGAGAATAGTTAAATTCCTGAAAAGTTTTCGAATATTTTAGTACGATACTGTAGTGTATGAAATTGTAGATGTGTTCGTATATCATCGCCGCTCGGAAACGTTCGGGTTTCCGAAGATTGACGAGCGGGCTCTCGGTACATGAGAACAGCTGACGGGTACGGGCTCGCCGCCGCTCAGATCTATTCTAGAAACCTTAGTAAACAGTCGTTACTATTGACATAAATACAATACTACTTGAATCCTTTATAATATTACCAATAAACTGAGACATTGAACCTACGTTGTAATCCTATTATTGTGGGCTAGTACGCCACTAATTAAAGAACATTACAGATACCTTTTGGTATTTTTTAAGAGAGGTGGGATATTGACCGTTCTTATTACATACAATAGTTGCGTGTTTACATTCAATAAAATAAAGTTTTGAAAGAAGGATAATTCCATTTCTAGAAATCTCTTTTATTTATTATCTTTCAAAGAGAAATATCTGTGTACCTGTAATATCTCCAATGTTCTCTTCAGAGACATTCGTTATTTGTAAGTACCGGGACCAGTATTTTCCTGTACTACAGGATGCTTATTGAAAAATACGTTTTTTTTTTAAATCACAGTGATTGTTTGACGAATCGTAATTTATAATAATATTTCGGAAGACTAACATCCTTCCTGCCTGAAAGCTAGGTTTTATCTGCAGTGCTTTAGAATTATAATGACTCTGCACATTTACCTTCGGCACAGCTCGGAAACGAGCCCATGTGACCCGAAGTACCTGTAAATGATGAAAGACATTGATTTCTTAGAGACATTTATTAATTCCGATTAAATTTGACTTGCGGTCTAATTCAACAATGTTCCTTCAATGATTTCTTTGTTTCGATCGTCAGTAACGTAGTATTATTAATAAAAACCAAATTATACATAATTACTAGCAACCGAACCCTGCTGGCGTCCCGCTGGCGTCCCGCTGGCGTCCCGCTGGCGTCCCGCTGGCGTCCCGCAGGGTTCGGTTCTGTCTCCGACTTTGTTTTTGTTGCACATCAACGACCTTTTGTCATGTGCACCAATTCATTGTTACGCGGATGACAGTACAGTTCATGATAGCTTTTTGTTTGACAAGCCCCCAAAGGGCTCACAAACTCCAACAGCTCGTAAGGCTTTGAAGCAAAGAATGGACGGTTACCTCGAGAGTGTTTTCTCTTCGGGTAAAAATAATCTCGTTGAATTTAATGTTTCAAAGACCCAATCTTGTCTGATTACGTCTAAAAGGGATCGAAATGAAAATCTAGTCTCTTTCAACGGAAGCAATCTTCCGAACAGGCCCTCCATTGATATGCTTGGTGTAACCCTAAGTGACCAGCTCAGGTATGGGGGCTCCATCGAAGCCAGAGTAAAGTTAGCCTCCCAAAAACTGGGCGTACTGTACAGGGCCCGCAGATACTTTAATAGTACACAACTGCTAACCCTGTACAAATCGCAAGTGCACCCCACGGTTGAATTTGGCAGCCACCTCTGGTCTGGAGCTCCAAAATACCTGAAAAATACCCTCGACTCAGAAACGGGCGGTCCGTTTGATAGATTCTCCCATCTTAACAGACGGATTGCAATCTTTAGAGCACAGGCGTCGGGTGGGAATGCTATCCTTGTTCTACCGGTATTACAATGGAAGATGCTCCGAGGAACTAGCATCATTGATCCCTTCGGCACCGGTGCATAGTCGGGAAACACGCCAAACGCGTGCCCAACATTTGTACACAGTTGACATATGTCACATGAGAACGGGTCGTTTCTTCGACTCGTTCTTGGCTTGGCTCTCGGCTGTGGAATGATTTGCCGGCCTCTGTGTTTCCTCCTTCCTACAACATGGGTCTCTTCAAGACCAATGTTTATTCCTTCCTCTCCTCAAAAAACCCTCCACACAGCATCCCAGACATAGACCCTGAGGGAAATTATTTTCCTCAGGGCCTCCTGTGTGGAGTTAATGTAAAAAAAAAAAAAAATAAAAAAAATAAAAAAAAAATAAAAATAAAAATAAAATAAAAAAATAAAATAAAAAAAGTTGCTATGCAACTCAAAGAAAGGGTCCCGCGTTCCCCTTCCACCTTCCCGCCTTTCCCCCGTCCCGCATCTCCCCGTATAAAGAAACCCGAACTACCTTCATTGATTACCCTCTCCTCCTCACGAATACCCCTCCCCCCTAATCTATTCCTACCCTGCCGAAAAACTAAATGAAATACACACATTTTTCAAACAACTTTTTTTTTCATTTTTACATGAGCTCCACACAGGAGGCCCTGAGTAAAATAATTTCCCTCAGGGCCTATGTCATCTTTGGTGATGCTGTGTGGAGGGTTTTTTTAAGGAAAGGAAGGAGAGGAGAGAACTGGGGAGGAAAAGGGTTTAAGGGGTGGGTAGGAATC
This sequence comes from Limnephilus marmoratus, assembly GCA_917880885.1. NCBI lineage: Eukaryota > Metazoa > Arthropoda > Insecta > Trichoptera > Limnephilidae > Limnephilus > Limnephilus marmoratus. The sequence goes on along the minus strand of OU862918.1, from coordinate 48,642,089 downwards.
TGAGGTTCAGTATGTCCCGGTCATCCGCCTCCAAGACCTAGACAAACCTCACCCTGTGAACCCGGGCACCCCTGCTAAATCCCCAAACGTAGCGAACCACTTGGGGTGACCTATGGCAGAGGTGTTGGTTATCCAATAAAGGTTCCCGGGGCGGCGGTACCCATTCCCGCCTCCCAAATTGTAAAACAAACAACTTAGGCGCCACATATTATAATTTTTATACGAATTTCATTACGCCAGGGCTGACAATTGTTCATAGAAACCTTCACGGGCGTACGCACATTAACCAAAGTTTAATCGCAATCGGATGATTGGTACAGGAACGCTTGCGGGTCAAATAAAGAAACATGATTTTATATATATATAAAGGAGATTAAGTTAAATTATATTTTATTCGTCCGGTGCACAACTATAAGGATACCTTTAGAATTATTACCTGTACACTATTATAATTTTCATCAATCATTACATCCATCTTGAGATTATCTTAAATATCTAAAGATGGCAGTAACTACGCGAGTAGAACCTTCAGAGTTTTACAAATCCGATCTTTTTTGCCGCCCAACTCGTCGGTAGGAAGAAAGAATTAAATTTGCATGCAAATTTTAAGGAAACGCCTTTCCTTCAATATTTATTTCAGCAAACTAAAGAAAAAAATCATCGCGCTAAAGTCTCCCTTAACACCCTGAAGTCCGCTCTTAATTAATTTGGCACACAAAACACTTTTAACGTTTATATTCATGCTATGGGCGGATACTAGAGAAAGTAAACAGTGACTTTATTTGCTATCTCAAAAAATAACGCTTTAAAACCCCGACAATCTAGTCTCGGCGCTAAACGCAAAACCACTTATTAGTGAAACAGCAAAAGTAACAATTTGCAAAAGTTTAATTTAGGGCTTTTTTAATATTTCAATTGTTGGGCCTAGCGAGAAAAAAATTGGTTGAATGATAAAAATTTACATGGAAATCCGCTTAGAATTGGACACTTTTTCACTGTAAAGAACATTTTTTCTTTTTCTTTTGTAGGGTAACTTGTAATTACCTGATACTTTTTTACATTTTCACGGCCGAAAGTATTTTCGTTATTTGTTTTTGGGGTGTTATCCCGTGTTGCGCTACCTCCTTCTTTAGCCAACGTTTCGGACTATGTTGCAGTGTCCATCATCAGGGCAGATCCGGCAGATGTCAGGTGTCAGACACATCTGCCGGATCTGCCCTGATGATGGACACTGCAACGCTGTCCGAATCGTTGGCTAAAGAAGGAGGTAGCGCAACACGGCGTAACACCCCAAAAACAAATTACGAAAATAGTAATCACCTACTGAGAAATAGTATCAGAGCACGTAAATTAGACATGAAAAAAGTTGACATTGTTTGAATTCTGCGGTTATAAATGCTACGTGCGTTAAAATCGATAATATAAAAAAAATGTAATCGGTATCGCTGTGTAAGACGCGATGCCAGGTGTAGGGTCTTCGATCAAAACCATATTAAACCAAGTCCGGATACTGTATCAGGAAAGCCTCTAATTTCTATGAGAATCTCCTGCATAATTTTATTTTAAGCCTTTTTTTCATATTTGCTAAACAATAAAATCAAGGTTTTAGTTTAAGCAGTTGTGTGACAGAATTTTATTTTAAGCCTTTTTTTCATATTTGCTAAACAATAAAATCAAGGTTTTAGTTTAAGCAGTTGTGTGACAGAATCAAAATCAACAAATCAAAACATTAGGTTTTTCTTACATTTGTCTTTCATAAATTCATTTCAGTGTGTATTTTTGTGTCCATTCCGGAAGAGCAAGGCATCCACAATAGGGTTTCAACTATCTGCCTACAACGTGTCGTAAGATACTTTGGACACGTTGCTCGCCAAACTGAGGACCCCAACTTGGACAAAATTATAGTCACTGGCAAAGTGGAAGGCAGAAAAAGCAGAGGAAGGTCATCAATGCGCTGGAGTGACCAAGTATCACTGGTGCCTTGGCACTCCACGCAGCGCAGGACCGCGATGAGAGGAGGAACCTTATTATCCTCCATGGAAATTGGAGTAGGTGTTAAAAGAAAACAGAATCAGATTTTTTTTATTTTCAGGCATAAAGTTCGAGCGGTAATTTCCTAGTTCAATTTAACTTTTATCCGCTTGCAGCGAAGAAAAATAAATTAAAATTAAAATTCAATTTTAAAGGATCATTCACTTCACTTTCACACTCTTATCACAACATTTTTTTAACATTCCATTTTTTTAACTTATCACGTCAAAATTAAGCATGTATAAAAGAGTTATTTTATGTGATCTCTAAAATAAAATAATAAATTCGCTGATGTAATTTGCTTATTTAATACGAATAAAATAATTTTTTTACTATCCGTGGTCAGAGGAGCTATTTAATCCCAATTGGAAAGTGACCTAAGATTTTTTTTATGTGAGAACTGCGCAAAAGTCTCAAATTTTCAAATCCCGTAACAGGACCTTGGCAACCCCAATTGAAGGCTGAAGGGAGCGGTAACGTCTGATCAGCGATCACGGCTAAAGCCATTTCAAGCAACGTTTCGATTCTGAATGGTGGACTTTCATCAGGGCGATTCTAAGAGTGTATTCCACTATGAAACGAGCTGCAAACATACTATCGGATCGGTAGAGTCGGGAAGTGGAATAAAAGGCGTCAAGTCGATGTAATGAGTCAGTCTTTATTGTGGCTACGTAGCGGATGTCGAAGCGGAGCGGAGTGGAGTGATGCCATCAGTAATGCTGCTGCGTGATGATGAGTGAGAAGAAGGTCAGGAGACTACGGCGGTGAAGATCACAGGTCTTCAGGGAGCGGGAGTGTTGCTCTACACCATGGCGGTGTAGAAGTGACCTTGGTCCAGGCGGTCGACCGTTGTCGTGTTGACGAGGTATGGCGGCTGTGTGGCCTTTGAGTCGACACACACACGTGACGCAGGAAGGAACCTTGAGAGTTGTTGGTTGCTGGTTGCTGGCTCGTTGCCGGTTGTTGATTGCTGGCTCGTTGCCGGTTGCTGGTTGTTGGCTCGTTGCCGGTTGTTGGTTGCTGGCTCGTTGCCGGTTGGTGGTTGCTGGCTCGTTGCCGGTTGGTGGTTTCTGGCTCGTTGCCGGTTGGTGGTTGCTGGCTCGTTGCCGGTTGCTGGTTGCTGGCTCGTTGCCGGTTGTTGGTTGCTGGCTCGTTTCCGGTTGGTGGTTGGTGAAGTTCCTAGAAGGAGCTGGAAATGTTCGTGGTGTCACACTGGACAAATGTTGTTCACTGCTGACTGCGCGGGTCCGGTGCCCCGCTTAGGCACGTACTTAGTCGCGGCACTGCTCGGACTGTGTTGCTTGATCGATGAATGGGAAGGTACTGACTGACTGCAGCGGACGAGCGATCGGCTGCTTATATAGCCGCGGCGAGTAATTACTCTCGCGGTAGGTAATGCTGGGTGAACTCACGCAAAGCTGAGATATCGCTCGAACTTTCTGCGGGCATTTGAATGGTACAGCCATACGTTCTAGGCCTTTCGCGTAAGTGGCGGAATTATTATTTACGAGGCGGCGCGGCCGGCCGTAGTAACTGTAGGTAGATCGTAGTGTGCTTCTAGCGCGTTCAGTGGCGGCGACGGTTCAGTGGCGGCGCAATGAATTCGGCAAACGTGGCCGCCACAAACTAAACACATTTCAATTGCGCTCGTCGGGATCCAACCCCGCGATCTTTCGATCCGTTGCTGTAATTTTAATCGCCCGGCCAAGAAGTTTTTATTAAAAAATAAAAAACAAAATCATAGTGTGCAATTCACACGTGGTAGAAGTGAAACCTTCATAAAACTAAAGTAGACAAGAGTGGGGAGGCTAAGAAGCACCGCACAAGTAATAATAATAATAACGTTATATTTGTATAGCGCATTTTTGTGTTAATTCAATTCAAGTGCGCTTAACTATGATAAACTTAAAAGTAATCCTATAGTGTTCCTTACGAGTCCTTACAAAATATTGATCAAATAATACGAAACAAAAAATATACAGTACATATAAAGCAATGCCAAGAGAACAAATTTAACAATAACACTGCTGTTTTGGCACAGGTGGGTGGCACAGATAATGATAAACAAAATCTCAACCACTAAGAGCCCTAAAAAGTGGGCTCATAACCAATGCGGTAAGGTTTCATTCTATCTCATTCTCTCGCAGACTAAATGCCATAGATGTATGCGTTTGTCTCTTTTAAGTGTCATTTCTGTTTCATCGTGTTTCAAATCATAACGGTGCTAAAGAAATTTCACTTCAAAAATATCGGAAGTTCACCTTATATCTCACTAATAATAGCAAGCAGATTCATTATTAACTCAAATCCAAAGCAATATAGCATTTCAACAGGGGAACTTCTTGCTACTAATTATATTATGCAAAATTTATATTTATCGAAATGGCAACCCTGAAGCATTAGATTTAATGCCCCAGATTCAAATGGTCCCATTTCTCCATCAAAACATAGTCAAGGGAGCAGTTTTAGTGTGAGATGCTTCCCGCCATTTATCATAACTATAACGCGGAAATCTGTTTGCCTGAAACGGCGAAAACTTTCAAATGGCGATCTCTAGCGTCATAAAATTTGCACAGCTTTCTCGCACACAGGCTTATCTCAAAGTGACTGAATTTTACCCACACAGAAGGTCAACATTGATATTGTTATATCATTAATAAAATTATATCTACCATTAAAATATATTTTTTGTCCTAGAAGCTGATTTGTCTTCTTCTGCTGGTCACAATTTGATCAAAAGCTGAAACGGACTTAGAATCGGCTCTTAATGGGGGAACCTTTAAATGCAAGATTTAAAAAAACAAGATGGCGCTGAATAGCCATTTGATGACAATGTTACATTTGAATTGCAAATGTAACATTGTCATGCAAACACTTACTTGCTGTAATGTCACATCAACCTGATATTACTTAAAATGTAGTTTGAATTGTAATTCAGTAAGCACATTTTTATTTTGTTGTTAATTTTATTTTATTTTTTAAACTCCTCAAAGATATAATGTACTTATGTATATGAGTAAATTTTAACTGTTTTTAAAAAACACACAAGTATACCCACGAACTGGCGATGCCTATGTGGGATTTTTTTGGTTAATCTTGCTAATTTGTATTTTTTCTCTACTTTTTTAAAAATGTTTATATAATAAAAAGCCTGTATGTATTGTAAAATTACCAATGTATGTACCAAAAAAATAATTAATAATAAAAAAAAAAAATAAAAATAAAAAATAAATTCTGTTTAGCAACCCGTCCAGCCAATTTTCAAAAAAGTATTAATTACGAAGCACTCATTCCTTTACTTAGGGCCTATGATGTCTATGTCCTATGAGGGATTCTCAGTGGAGGGTTCTTTAAAAAAGAAGTTTGGATAAGGAAAAGGGTATGAAGAGTAAGTACGAATCTGGATATCAGTGAATCCAGGAGTAACGAACGTACGAATCCATCCCTGCACTGCGGTGCAGGGCGATGTTCCGAGAGAGTCCTGCTGGAGTTATCAAAAGGTCACACTCAAACAGTATCTTTCGATCCGGCTTGTCACACAGTTATTCGGGAAAAAGCATCCGTCGCAAGCAACCTGGTAAATGACGTGGCGAGCCATATCGCAGAGGTGTATCTTCTAACTAAATTTAATTGAAAAATATTGCGTTAGAAAAATAATGTATTATTGCATTTTTTTCATCACATAAATTAATTACAACGAATCATCGAATTCGAATACTATCGATGCATCGATGCATCGATGTAAGCTTATAGCTCCAAATTCAGGGGTCGTCGGTTATAAACCAATAGATTGATTGAATTCCAAATCAATTTTCCTTTATCATGTTCATCCGAGCGCGAATAATCTTGTAGTGGACTTAATTAATCGGCTCCTCGGCGCAAGTGCACTGGGATTAGAGTGCCCGCCAATGTACAGGAAATATCTAGAAATGCGATCGGAAGGAAAACGGATTTTAAATTGAGATTGAAAATCGCCAATTTACGTAAGATATTTCTATTTGTAAGCTCCATATGTATGGGTGGGCCATAAACATTTGCACTTTGATAATCGTGCTAGCGGGGATTCCGAATGGGGGAGGAGAGCGGGGTCACTTATGCATAGCTCCTCGTTTCTTGGAAATTTAGTAACAACGGATTACTTTACGGGAGAGCAACGCGCTTTCTGGGTAATTTTTTTTACAAAAACAATGATTTTGGGGGGTAAATTGAATTATTTTTGGGAGATAATCAATTAACATACCAATACTACTAAAATCTATCCGTAAAAACAAAGTTTTTTTATTGTAATACGTCTATTTTCAAATGTCTATTAAAATGTTGGTCTGACTGAGGTTTGAAACTTCCTACCCAGTAATCAGGATCAACTTCGCTACAAACTGGAGCAAATCTGGATTAGGTAAGGCCGACATTTATTTTGTATTTCAAGTGCTTTAATTTCTCAGAATTTACGCGTGTATGTGCGTAATTGCCACATAAAATTGTCATCTACAACGAGTTTACCTGCCGAGTTTCTACTCTATCGGATGTCGGGACGTGTATTTAAAAAAAATGCTCTACTCGACCTTAAAGGATAAAAAAAAAATGAGTAGGTACCTTACGAATGAACACTTCAAGGACAAAAACCTCTAATCTACCAGCCCAAAATTAAACACACCTTTTTACCAGAAAAACCATAAATTCCTAGCTACAAAATTATGTAATGCCCTTTCAAAGAAATTAGAAACACTATTCATTAATTTTAATTAAAATACATTTTAATTTAAATAAATTTTAATTTTGTATGAAAATTTTAATTAAATTACATTTCAATTTTCCTAAATTTGAATTAATAAATAAACAAATTAAAATTTTACGTTTTACGTTAAGATGAAGAAATCATGAAAATTATGAAGTAACACCAACACCACAACAAACGTCCATATAGAGAAAACAACATTTGTGATGATGAGGAAGTCAACTAACGTAAAGACGATGTCTACAAACATGACAATGGTGAAATCAACGTGTATGAAGATGAATAAGTCAACAAACGTGAGTATGAGGTCTACAAATATAAATAGGGTGAATTCAACATATTGCTTATTTATTGGGGTAAATTTTTTTTTTTTTTTTTTTTTTTAATAAAAAGAAAGACAAACATTCCCGGGTTACGAATAACCCGACAATGTTTGAAAATCTCCTACTACCACCACAGAAAGCCGAAAATGTTGCTTGTGTTGTGATGGAGGACTTAGCCAGCCGAGGAATCGAACACGCGACGCTCGGGTGGGACCCAAGCGCTATGCCCACTAAACCACTGACCGGTCAAATCAAATACATATATTATGTAGGTAATTAATTATTGTAATTTATGTATCTTTTGGTGAATAAAAAAAAAATGAAGACGAGGAAATAAACAAACTTGAAATTGACTCTGACGCTACCGAGCAGGAATTCCTAGTAAGGACTGTGAGTATACTATTATACTACGTCTGTGTATATCTTCAATAGTCATTAAGAGAAAGTAATTTAATAAAATAAATATTTTAATAAAATTTCATGAAAGTAAGATAAAATTGAACCTACTTCAGGGACTCTTCTATCGGCTAATCTGTTCGGTGGTGTCCGGTGAGTATGGCCACCATATATTTGTCACCTCTTAATCCAGAAGATATATTATTTCCGACAGAATATTTGCCAGCTAAATCATGGGGACTATGGAGATGTGATGGTGGAACGTCTTGATTTATGTATACATGGTTATGTTTGATTTGTGGGGTAATTGATTCGCATGTACAGGTGCACGGTTCGATTCCTGCACATAGAATTACTAAAAACAAAATGATTTTTAGAATTTTTTGTTAGAAAAATTAGAGTTTTAATCATTGAAGACATTAGCGACTCTCAAACGAAAATTTTAAATAAAAAAAAAACTGGAAAAAGATTGCCGGGCTCTGCTTTAACTCATTCGACTAAGAAACACCAACATTACCATTATTTTCTTAAAGAATAGATTTTTATTTGGTGTTATCTTTACAATCAAATGTTCACACCTCAAAGTTTTGTGTGGTATTTGCAATCTAAAAATAATTATTTGCAACTGGTAATATCTCAAATTGTGTCGGTTACGTCTACGTATCAAGTTACGAAATTGTGTTTTACGATGATCTTCTAATTTCTCGTTATGATAATTTTATTAGACCGCCCCCCTCCACGACTCTTATCCCCAGGCGGTTGTCTAGTTTGCCCAGACTATTGCCACAGCCGCGGATAAACATGCCAGTGAAAAAGCATGCTTTTGACGAGTAGCTGGCATGCTAAGTACTCGTGGGTTTGTAGGTCAGTATGCCGGGTGTAACAGCATGTAGTCGAGGGATTTTAACAAGCGATTCCTGAGCATATTTAGAGAAAAAATGTGGATGTCATCTTGCTGTCCAATGATATTTTTTTCTATTAAAACATTAAAAAAAACCTAACACAACTGACTAGGTAGGAGAGTAGCGCGTTTATGTATGTTTTTATAGCGTTTTATCTTTGTAAGTTAATTTCATTAATAAGCATTGCGTCTCATTCTTGCTGCACGTTAACACACGAAACAGAGCGCATACCGCTCAAACCTATTGCGACGGGATACATCCTATAGCGATCGGATCAGTAGCGACTACCAGTGTGATTGAAAAAAAAATATTTTTTATTTTTAATAGAAAAGAAATATCATCGGACAGCAAAATTAAATCTACATTTTTTACTCCAAATATGCTCAGGGTAAAAATACCTGGGGTACGTGCTGTTACGTCATGTATACACACTAGACACATGCTTGCTAGCTGCTCATATCTCTAGTTTGGTTTACATAGATGGCGTAAAGGGGATCCCGGAAAAAATAAGAAAACTGTATTCGACAAAAACTGTTAGCCGCGATAGTGCAATGAAGTTCAGAGTCTTTTAGCCGCCCCACAGAGCCATTTTGATAGGAAAATATTAACTTGCAACAAAAAAGTATACGCACGTATTCACTCTGCTATCTAATGGTATAGCACGTTCTGATGTGCTGTGCATCCCCCAGCACACCCCCCACGTCGTACCGAGTGACAAATCAAATGCCATGCGATGGAATGGCATACTAGTTATATGAATACGACTTACTAGCAGCAATACGATAGGTACACACGCCACTCTCACGCCGAAGACCGCTTCTGGCATGCTTTTGAGCGAGTTGTGCATGCGGCTTAAGTCATCGGTAATCTCACACTGCGCACTCTTAGCAAGTTGATATCTCTATTCAACTTTATTTCGTTGAAAAATCGTTTGCGGTAAGGGGTTTAGAAATCCAGAATTTATGGCCCCCAATAGAAGAGGTTTAATCTACTGGGATTGTAAAAATAGGAACACGTAGTAAAAGACACACACAAATGTCAAGTCGGGAAGATACACAGACAGTTAAAAAATCTAGGACAAACACTTGGCACTGTTTGGCAAAGCAAGTGGTGGGGAGATAGGGAGTAGAGAGTGTGGAGAGGAGAGTTACCAGGGATGTACAGTCAAGAGGAGTAACGAGTATTTGTTTTGTCCTAGAAAACTATTGACATCTGTGTACTGGTCGCCCCGTGTCTTCCCGGGGATATAATTGACAACTTGATTTGAGAACGAACAGTTCTCGTTTCGGGCAAGTTTATATTGTGAACGAATAAAATAAATGCTGTTATTATACGTTGTGACAAGCGTGAAGGAATTTTGTGAAACTATTGCATTATGTCAAAAACGGAAATATTAAAAGAGATATTTAAAAATATGCCTTTTGAAACGTCACGCTTCGTTCCACGAAACTCGTTAGGTTTAACGTGTTGCGTTTCACAATCCAATTGGCCTATTTGGAAGATAGACGTTTATTTGTGTATTCTTTGAAATGGAAAAAGAGTTAAAGAACATTAAAATTTATTTTGAACGTATTTTAAAGTGTGAACAACAAACACTCCTTGGAATATCATCATAGCTGCATCATCATCATCTGTTGTCAAACACGACACGGCAACTGAGATGAGAAAAGCAATATGATATTAATAAAATCTTCGTTTACTACCCCTTTCTTTTACATTAGCTCAACACTGGAGGCCCCGAGGAAAATAATTTTCCTCGGGGCCTATGTCATCTTTTTGTGGAAAGAAAAGCGTGAACCTTAGTCTTGAAGAGACCCATGTTGTATGAAGGAGGACACAGAGGCCGGCGAATCGTTCCACGGCCGAGCTGTTGAACTCAAGAACGAGTCATAAAAGCGATCCGTTCTCATGTGATAAATGTGAACCAAGCACAAATTTATGGCGCGCATTTTGCGTGTTTTCCGAGTGGGCTCCGGTGCCGAAGGAATCAATGACGCTAGTTCCTCGGAGCATCTTCAATTGAAATACCGGTAGAACAAGGACAACGTTCCCACTTGATGCCTATTATATACATAAATCATAGTTTAAGGAGAAACTGTAGCAGTCTGAAGATGGCTCAAACCGATAACGGTCACAAATAAAAAGGCATAAAATTTTTAATTGTTTGAATACATTATTATAATGGAATTCCACCACGATATTGTCAGTATCAAAAATATAAATAATAAATATTCTCCCCGTGATGAGAAAGCTAGCTCTTTGTGCCCTAGAAAATCCAAAAAAAAAAATACTGGCTCTTTACTGACAGTGTTTTTTTAATCGCATTTTTGTTAAAATTTTTGACAGATACTTCTTGGCAATGATATTCATACATCTTCTCAAGCATTCCTGGCCATCACGAAGTCTTTCATTCCTTTGCATGTCGTATAATGGATTTTCGATATATAATGTCGCAAAGTAAGAATACGAAGTCATAGAAATCTTTCGGCCGTGGAAATGTTCTCTGTACCACTTCACTTGATGAAATTGTTTTCACTAGCCAGTGTTGCCATATATGCATGGTTTTTTACCGGTCTACGTTACGTTTTTTAAGGTTGATCGGATTGGGAAATCCTAAATTCAGGAATGCAGTTGTTAAACTTCATTACGGGTTCCCAATGTCTCTTCATCTCATTTAACTTTGTTAATAAGAAATTCAAATGCATTAATAAAAATAAATTAATTTTTCTACATACCATTGAGGTTAACATTAATCGCTAATCAGGTACCTACGCTAAATACTGTAAAATGTAGAAAAAAATATTATTGGAGTTGTGGAGGAATTTTTATCCCGCATCTCAACGATCTGGAAAAACAGTTAGTTTAAAAAAATACTAGTGTGCTTTAGACCACACGACTGAAGTAAAACTTCACTAACTTATATCTCCCTCTCAACTTCCGTTCGCCTCGCCCGATCACACTTTTCAAAACGCTCTCGTCACGCATTCACCAGTTTGCTCCCCAAGTCAAGCGTGCGTAAAGATGTTTTACTTCAAAAAAAAATATTAATTGGAGTTTTACAAATTGAACTTGATAACAGTAAAATAAATTCTTTTTTTCTTTTTACGGTGTCTTTTTTTACAAACACATTATTTTTCTTTTATTTTTTTTATTTAATGCCTCAATAAAAAAACTTACCAAAAACATGGTTATTATCTAATGGTTATTTACATGTTTTTTAATACTTCAAAACATTATTTATCCCTGATATATGGTTTTTCGTTTTTGGGACATGACATCACTGGTACTAGTCCATAATTTTCTTGGAGAAGCTTTTTGATGAAAATGAAAACCAATTATCTGATATGCTTTTCCCAGCGCCCATATTCTAAAGTCTTGGGCATTACTTTAAAAGGCTTACACGCGCTAGACAATATTGAAATACTACGAAACAACGTCAGAAAAAAAATGCTTTAGAAAGCGCAGTATATTTTAAGTATGGCGTAATACATCCATGGAAGCAGCGCATAAATACGGTGGGAACTCACGTACGGGGCATTAAAAAAGTATAATTTTGATTTACGGCTTGGCGTTTCCTCTCTCGTACGCCAACTCCGCAAAATTCCCAGTGTTAACACTTTGGAAGACATTTATAATTCGAGCCACCGCCGCCAGGCAGCGCTGTCATCGCTCTGTTGACAAAAATCGAAATTAAACTTCGAGGCGTCCTCGGCATAGATTTGCTTCGAATACTTCTGAACACTTTTCCCGAACGAAATAGTCGCAATGCAGTCGGTGGAGAAGGGAGTGGAAGTAGAACGTGGCGATGGTTTGCTCAGGCTGCGCTGCAAGGGAGTTTATTTTAAATTTTAATTTAAATGCAACCCGTTTCATTAAAGTAAGCACATTTTTTGTTATTTGAAATGTTTACCGCTTTTTAATCCGCTGCGAAAATGGGTGATTAAGAACTTTCTGTATTAAATGATTATGATTGAGTGCAAACTATCTTGGCAAAATACTTGGAGCAGGTGGATGAGTTTGTGTACCTGGGTAGTTTGTTTACGAGAGACGGGAAGGCTGATAAAGATATTGAAAGAAGGGTAAATGCAGGCGACTCCATTAATAAAGGACTGAATGCCGTTGGCGCTAATAAAATAACTCTCAAAAGAAGCGAAGCTAGCAGTCCACAATGGAGTCCTGGTACCTACCCTGATGTATGGCAGTGATGCATAGAATTAGCGGAGGAAGGATGAAAGCAAACTGAATACTGTTGAAATGAGATCGCTGAGATAAATGTGTGGTAAAACCATGTATGATCGTGTGAGAAATATGGATATCCGCAAATAATGTGATGTATGCTGATGTAAGCATATTGAGTATATTAAGAAAAGGACCCTCAGATGGTTTGGGCAAGTAGAGCGAATGAAAGAAGAAAATAGTGTGAGAAGAATATATGACGTAAATGTGATTGGAAGAAGAAGTCGGGGACGCCCGAGGACGACATGGCACGATCAAGTGAATCAGATACTTGAGTCGGTTCATGTCAAAAGTCAGAATAATAGAAGAGTATCTATGCGACGATGTATGAATGTGAGTGAGGCAAAGACTGTGTGCCAAGACCGAGTTGTTTGGCGGTCCGTCCTCTCTGCCTACCCCTGTGGGGAAACGGCATGATGGTTAGTTAGTTAGTTAGCGCCCTTGAGGTGATTTTTCACGAAAAGGGCGCTATATAAATTAGCCAATTATTAATTAATTATTTAGTTAGTTAGCAAACTATCTTGTAGACGAAATTCTAGGCAGAGCGGTAGGTAAATATCTTGACTGCAAAGTTCAAAGGTAACTGGTAAAATTCCCCGCAAAGCAAAAATTTACATTTTTTATTAGTTTCTATGGCAAAGTTTGTATAAAAAGTTAGCAATGTCACAGTCATCCTCGCTAGGGTTTCCTGTTCTAAGGCGGCTCGTAGCACCTGTGTATATGTTTGTATTTAACGTGAATATGTCTTTACATTATCTTCACAATGTTTGCAAATTTATAATTACTCTGATACGTTTTAAGATTTAGATCACACATCTACCTGATCTGCCCGGATGATGGACACTGCAACGCTATCCGAAACGTTGGCTAAAGAAGGAGGTAGCACAACACGGCATAACACCCCAAAAACAAATAATGATAATTACTCTGTTCTCTCAGGTATGTTTTTACTTTAATTAAAAATATATAAGTTTAAAAAACATTTATTTAAATATTTTTTTCACGCGGAATATCTGATATGCTGTTTAGGGTTAAAATTAAGTCTCTTTTCCATAGATATGCACCATTCATTACCAAGTGTACCACAGAAAATATACAGAAATCGAAAATATTCCATGATTACTCGAATAAGTATCTCTCACGGCAGTTCCAAAGTAACAACCACGCTGGATTCGCGCGGTTATAAACTTTACGATTTTTTTTTATATTTTTTTTATAAATCCTACAAATATGAAATATACGGTAAAATACAGGCTAATTCATTGGCTATATAGCACTAAAATAAGTTTTTATGTCTTCATGTTAAAATTCGAAGGTGTGATTTTTTTAATGTTCGCGAAAAATTTAAAATATGATCTTCTGAAAATGTCTTAAAATGCTTTAAAATGCCCTGTCGCTCCAGTGGTTGATGTATTCAAAAAGAGAATAACCAGTACCCCAGAAATGTATTGGAGTTATTCCTCGTAAAGAAGAAAAGCATATATTCACTTTGTCCTAGAATGAAACGTACTCAAGTATCGTTCTTGTGAAATTCCACATTAGCATCTAAATGTTGCGTGGAATGCCTTTAGCTAGGAATCTTTGATGTTAAATATTGGTAAGTGTAAATAGTGAGACACTTCCCAACCTTTCTCTTTCCCCCCTCATTTGCAATGCCTCGCAAATGCCTCACAATGTTTCCAAAATAGGTATATGTTTGCTTTAGAAGTTTACGTGCATACGTTTAAGCTCTACGTTAGTTGGTGCGGTGACCCAGTAAGATTTTAGTTTCCTTTCGGTAAGGGACGAGAATAATCGAGATAGTAGCTACGAAATGAGCAAGCGTGCTCATTATCGAAATTGTAAAATGCTTAGTTTTTTAAGGAACTAGTAATTAATATATTTTTAAATATGTACAACGTTCAATCTATTTGAATCAAAATCGAAACGTCCCATTGAATCACTCGAATTATAATAAATAAAAGTATGTCCGAGAAACTATCCATGTAACAAGTAAGTTTGGGTAGAATTTTGTATTCAGGAGAAGATAGCAGCCAAAAATATGGAATTTACTTGAAATGCTTCAAATTGTGACACGAGATCGATAAAAATGGCGGAAAATAATCAGATTTAAACCTTGTCCCGATAAGACAGAGATCCTGGGATCGATCCCGAGTAACGAACGCTAATTTTCTTTAAATTTCTTGTGTCTTGTTCTGATAGATTTATTAACAGTACATCGTTGATGAATAATTAAATAATGTATTTGGATATAAATAAGATATTTTGGTTTTTGGTTTGTTTAATAAAATCGAGCTTACTCTGAGAGAGATTAAAAATTGAAAACAATGTTCTGAATGGAAAATGTAAACTAAATAGGACAAACTAACAGTTTAAAAAGGTGTGCATGGAATTAATTACTGCATATTTTAGCAAGTCAGGACTGATTATGAAACAGTTCCCTTTGTGACATTCCAGGGAATTTTTTTGATGGAAAGAGAAACAGTTACATTGTGGAATGGAAAAAAATAACTCTTTTGGAATGGGAGCCCAGAAGCGGGAAGCGGTTGCATGAGAATAAACGGCGAAAACTCCGCGGTAGTTGAACATATTCAGGAGGGACGCGGCCGTGCGCTAAATTCCCTAATACTTTTCATTCATAAGCGTGCCGCGTAAAAGGAGTTTTTCCGCTGCCAATCCCACAAACTTTTATGCGCGCCTGGTAGTTTTTAAAAGTAATTATTATTTTGATATCAAAGCAGCTCTTTTACGAATGATATATTTATAGCGTATTTGATGGGCAGCTCCGATGAGTTTTGAAACAAATTCATAACGAAATTTTTCGATGGAGTAACGAAATAGAGGAAAATGCGCAAAATATTTTTTTTCGCGGAAAACTGCAATGCACAAATAATTAAATATACCAGGCAGAGGTTTCCACCAGGAACATCCACGTTATCAAGAAGCATTCGAAAGGAACGTACATCCTAACTTACTTCTTATATTTAACTTACTTCTTATACTTAACTTACTTAACTAACTTCTTATATTATTTAATAACTTATTTATAAGCTCATAATATTTATTTTATTTCTTCGGCATTCACTATGTAACAATTTCTAGACATTTTGTTTTGAAGAGTTTAATTTTTAATGTACATTTGTTACTCTATATTTTAAACTAGCTGGTCCCCGGCATGCGTTGCTATGCCATTTAATAAAGAAATCGATTCTCCCTGCGTGTCTTTTCCCATTCATCCCATTCCCCTTCCACCTCCCCTTCCTCTCCGCGTCCCCTTCCCCTCTCGCGTTTCCACTCGGACTCCCCCTCCCCCCTCCCAGATTCCCCTCCCCCTCTCGAGTTAACTCCCCCCCCCCCCTCCCGTGAACCCCTACCCGAGTTCCCTTCCCCACCTCGTATTCCATTCTGTCTCGGTACATTCAGTTTTCAAACGGCTCGCATGCTATCTACTCTTATTTTTTTAAACAAATTTCATAATGCCAGAGCTTACCAGTAGTTATATACAAACCTTTTCCTGACAATAACAAACACACAAAAAAAAGAATTATCCAATTTGGTGCAGTCGTTCGGAAGTTATGCGCTTACATACATTTCGGCGATTCATTTTTATTTATATAGAAGAAGAAGATATACAGATTTTCTGCTACCGGTTTCCACACATCCGTGTCATTCACTAGATAACTTAATATAATATAACTTCAAAACATATTATTTATTCTGAATATATATGAACATAAAATTTTATCAAAATAAAACTAAATTTGTTACATTTTACGAAAAATATACAAACAATTGATTGAAAAAATTTTCACAAAAAAAGGAGGTTTAAAATTAATAAAATTAAAATTCCACTATTCAAAATTGTGTTGTCACCTTACCTTTTCATTACGTGAGCTCGAAGTGTTGCAAATCTAAAAATAATTCGTCCCGGAAAAGAACTTTTATACTTTATAACGATAATATCATTTTTACAGTTAAATTATTAACGAATAAGTATGCCTTCCTCTACCTGTGCTAATTTTATTATCCTAGTTGGCGTTTCATGAAATAAATCATTTTTTGCTTGTTTTTATAATCGGCAATAGCATAATTATTTTATAATTCGCAAGAAGCATGTGTAAATCGCCGAAAGTGTGCGTATGATCTCCCTCTTGGATTAATATATAGAAAGCTGTTCAAAATATTCAAACGTTTTTATATTTCAATAAAGAACAGTCCAGCTTCCATAAAATAAAGTGATACGAATGAATCTTTAGATTTTTTTTTCAAGAAACTTAGGGTACAATAGTTACATACTTAGAATTATTCACAGTTGGCGGCAGCATTAGAACTAATCGTTTCGGTTATTCTATAAAGAAGCTGCTTGTTGGAACAATCCAGCAGCATTCATAATATTTCTCTTTACACTCAAGAACACCCGCAACATTTTACGAACCACTTTTATTCTTTACTAGCAGACCCGGCCACACGTTGCTGTGGCTAACGAAACACAACGCCATTACCCAACCTTTATAAAATCTTCACCACCCGCTTGCCAGCTGCCCACTGCCCGCTGCCTGAATTGAATATTTGAATTTCTCGACTTTTCTCTACTATAATAAGCATGTTTTCATACATTTAAACCTTCCTCTTGAATCACTCTATGTATTGGTGAAAACCGCATGAATATCCGTTGCGTAGTTTAAAAGATCTATGCGCACATACATTTTCAGCGACTTCATCAAATAAAATAATTCAAATCAAATACCTACTAACGACATCTATTTTCCAATTTCTTCCGTAGAACGAATTTCAAAAGTGACCATAGTACGGCCCCCCAGCCGTTTTAAATCACACAAAAATATGTTTTCTTTAAATTTCTCGGCTTTTCTCTGATATAATTTACATTATACATATAAACATTCCTCTTCAATCACTCTATCTATTGGTTAAAACCGTATGAAAATCCGTTGCGTAGTTTAAAAGATTAACGCGCACATACATTTTGAGCGACTTCATTTTATACTATGTAATGATAATGATACATGTATTATATCTACATATAAACATTTCTCTTCAATCACTCTATCTATTGGTTAAAACCGTATGAAAATCCGTTGCGTAGTTTAAAAGATTAACGCGCACATACATTTTGAGCGACTTCATTTTATACCATGTAATGATAATGAAGATACAAATAGACCTTATTTACCAACCAAATAACTTCTATGCTAATACTATTTTGTTTTGTAGAATCTTTTAAATTCAATTATATGCCTGAGGATTCTTAGTTTCTGTTTATATTTTTATCTATGTATTTTGTTTTGTGTTTTGTTGCAACTTTTTTTGTCATAATTTTTATATTTTTCTTGACTGTTTAAATTTTTAAGTATTAACTTTGATACAAATAGATTGTAAAATTTTACAAGAATAGCCCACTAGGGGGTAGGACCCACGAGTTGCATCAGATACTTCGTTAACCCACTTCACAACGTACCCCAACTGAATGGCGACATAGATCTAATAACATTACACTATAATATGTTTAAGGGTTTACGATATCGTTAAAATAAACCCCCATTTATTCAAATTATTTCAGTCTCAGTGGCAAATTACTCATGCTTGTAAAGGGAAATGACCCTCAAAGTAAATTAGTGTAAAAAATTCACCTCCACTAAAAATAACAAAAGCAAAAGGGTTATAGCCGCCTATACAGTTTTCAAGGTGACAATTGATTTTACGTAAGCTATGCCAGAAGTGGCCCAAAATTCAAGGCTTTTGATTTTCAGACGCGTCACTTGTCTGTTCCTTTATAGCACTGATTCCGAAAATGGGAGCTACCACCCCCTTCGGGGCGCTAAAGGCCCACAGGGGGCGTTTGCAAAGAAATAGAAGGGGGCGTTGAATTAGATGAAATGAAATACTAGATTACTCAAAAGGAGCAAAATGTAACACATTAAGAAGGCAGTGCTGAAAACACACTGTTTTTTAAACTATTTCATGAATCAATTATTCTTAGGAAAATGCCTTAAGGGCCTTTAGCCAGCCAGCGACTGAAAATCCACATTTCGTCGAAAGATGTTCTTACGATCGTACACGGCGGTTCCAATGAGAAAGATTAATTATTCTCCGTTCCAGCTTTTTAAAATTATAACTCAATATCGATTTTATTTCATTCCAAATTTGCTTTAATTTATACCTACATCCAAAATGCTGAAAGACGTGATGATAAAACTATTAAAATTTTGTAGTTTTTATAGTTATTTTTTTATCATAAGTTTGTACCATTTTTCAATAATGTCTAAGCAAAATAAGAATGTAACAAAAATCTTAAATATATCAATTTGTAAGACCGTATATAAATAGACAAAATAGAGAAAATTTCGTCATAAATAAGAATTCGGGTATTTTTTTAAATGATTTTATTTGAACTAAAATTAACATTTTGAGACATGCGTTTACTAGATAACGTAATGATTTATAATAAAGGAGATATGCTATGTTGTCAGCTCAACTGTCGGCGGACTACGCCCTAATTAGAGCAGTTTGCATACGAAAATAATTTATCCATTTCGTTGATTTTTTGAAGATGTGCATTAGCATTGGTTAACAATATATTTTGAATACGGAAAGAATTCGTCCATTTAGTTTAACGTTCGTTTGGTTTATTCGTTAATTATTCGTTCATTTAGTTTATTTGTTAATTGGTAAACAATATCGGCGACACCCGGAAGCGCAGTCCCACCTAGTAAAAACTGCAGATAGCACATCTATTTTGTATTTGAATATCTTTGCAATAAAGTATGATTACATGGTGCGAAATATGTCTTGTAAAATAAGATTTTTCGTTTGAAAATTTAACAAATCTGCCAACGACCTATGGTGAAACCTTATTATACTAAAAATCAATATTTTTTCACAAAATTTAAAACATGGGCTTACTAAATAAAATAAAAATCTTTCGAAATCAATTTATAATTTTTTGTGTAAAAGAGTCAATACGTCTAAAATTTGATTTAAAAGTGACATATATCCGATTTTCTCTGGTTATACACCCTCTTAATTTACAAAGAAATGAAATTTTCAGAATAATACGTATTTTTCATTTTATTTTGAATGCTTCGATATTTGACAAGAAGGATGCTAAGTGCAAATTTTTTACTTGTTAAACTTATGGGACTCAAAATGCACCGCAAAGCAACGCTTATCGATGAAACCCATTTTAAAAAAGTAACAGAATGACTTTAACTTATGGTAGGTGTGTATAAGGTTTTGGTGTTAATTGTTTGTTATTTGTTAAAAATGGTCATTTTATTATTGTTTAAATGCTAAAAAGGGGGGGAGGGTTAGACCAGAATGGATTTTTGATTCGTTTTCAAATTTTGAGGAAATGGAATCTTCAGAATTAAAGAAGAACACATTGACACGTGAATTTGATGAAAATGTATTTTTCAGTTTTAAGAAGCAACACCAAATTACAAATGTTTATTCTATATTATCATTTATTAGCGTTATAAACAGTGTTTATAATATCTACATATTCGGCAGTATTATATTACATCATTGGGCATTGACCAATAAAATAATGACACCAAAAATTATAATATAACATAATTAGAATCAGATCAATTATAATTAAGACAGAATAACAATAATTTAATCAATAAATATAATAATATGTATTAACGGGTCTGACGTTTTACTTATGAAAGGTGTAATCCTACTAAAATTATAGAGGCGAAAGTTTGTATGGATGTATGGATGTTTATATGTTTGTTACTCTTTTACGCAAAAACTGCTGAATAGATTTTAATGTAACTTTACAATAATATAGCTCATACACGGAATAACATATAGGCTGTAGATTAGATCAGAGCAAACATTTAAAAACAATTTCCTTATTAAAAGGCATAGCAACGCACGCCGGGTAGCGTATTTACAATCCCTACCGCGTTTCAGTCGCTTTAAATTTTCAATATCAAAATTTAAATATTTAGAAATAAAATTATTAATTTCTAATATACACATTGGAAAGATTATTTCATCTAGATTTTAGAACAATTTTTGTTTTTGCAAAGTGATAAAAAATTATCAATATAGAGGTAAATTTACAGTATGTGGGAATAATATTCAAATTTAAATATTTAAAAATAAAATTATTAATTTCTAATATACACATAAGAAAGATTATTTTATCTAGATTTTAGAACAATTTTTGTTTTTGCAATGTGATAAAAATAACCAATGTAGAGGTATATTTAAAATGTAAATTGTCGTTACCGCGACTGAATCGGTATAAGTTTTGTAAATTCGCCGCCGGGTACCAGCTAGTTTAAAATATATATGAATCTCATTGAGGATACAAATGTGACACCGAAACATCACTCTTAATCACTGACATGTTTTATTACGACCGTGAAATACCGAATTACATTTTATAGCACAGATCCAAATATTTCCGATTTGTTACGATCATTAAGGTGAGTTATGACCGCTTTAATGTTAAGTACTGACAGGCATTTATAACAAACAACTGCATAACAATAATGATAAAACATTTATCGCAGTAAACAAATTAATATTTGTTGGACGATTGATGCAAATTAATTGCTGCTCATTTTGTGTTTGTTTTATAGTTATCAAAATAAAATATTTTATAAATTCATGTATCAAACGAAATTGTACAGTTTTTTTTTTAAATTAGCGTCACACAGAGCAGTGGCCACACAGGACAGTGACTTTTGGGTGTGCTAGAGTGCTAATATTAAAAATAAAAAATGGGATTATTTATGGTGTTGTAGCCGAAGGCGTTTTTTGTTATTTTTTTTTCGAAAATCGGTTTTTTGTAGGAATATTTTCAGGAAATTTCAGTTTTTGGACTGCACACGGATTTCCTGAAATTCTTCACGCAAAAATACGAATTTTCGAAAAAAAAATTTTTTGCCTACAACATAATTAAAGCCAATTGTTAATATTATATTTTCAAACACACTGAACATTATAAAATTATTTATTTATTTGAAATATAAAAAAAAAAAAAAATTGCTGAGTAAAAAAAAAATAACCAAATATATCAAATACGACAATTTTATAATTTACATGTCGTAGGCCGATCGTAAAATCTGGCAGATCATGATGCACCTAGCCACATCGTGAAGTGCCTGAGGCGCACCATGATCTGCCTAAATTTACGATTGGCCTGCGACATCTAGCGGAAACCGACCCTCAAGCATGACTTTCCTGAAAACTTGCACCTCTCAACAGGACTGCCGGGTGTATCTGTGACACATTCCCTCCCTACCAGCAACCACATGAAAATTGAGTGATGTCTTTTATGTACAATAAACTGGCAGGATAGGCATCCCGCCTACACTTGAAAATTTTATTTATCCCCTCTGCTTTTCCCCAAAGAAAGAGGTAATGTATATATTTATTTAATTATTTAATACTAACCTGTAGGTACATATAAAGCACTTGCATACTGCTCGTTAACACCGTATGCGGGGACATTGGGGGTCTAGCTTTGTTTAATTAAATGTAGAGACGTTCAAATAAAAAAATTAGCTTCCTTGTGAGAGCCCTGAAGGAGTAACCATAAGTTACTTATACCGGGACGGGTATGCGGTGGAAACCTCCAGTGGCCTGCGACATTTTGCCCCAAATATTCAGTTAATATCCTTTGAGGCTTCACTGAGTGGTTGGCTAAGGGACACGGAAGCTAAGTGTAGTTTATGGTCAGGCCGAAAGCCATTCACATTTCTTGTTGGTACTTGCCAATTGATTTGAGTTTTATTGTATTACTTATTTTCTCTATTTTATGCAGGTGCTTGCAGGTTTTTACAGATGCAATGCCGCCTCATGGAGCCTTATGAATGAGTTTTGCTTTTGCCCTGTTTAATTTATCTTTGTCTTACTAATCTTTTTTTTTGCATTTGGTTTTTCCTGTTAAGCACTTGCATACTGCTTACTAACAACGTATGCAAGGACACTGGAGGTATAGATTCGTTCAAAATAAATAAATGTAGCTTCGTTTAAGAAAAAAAATTAGAATCTTGCGAGAGCCTTGAAGGAGTAACCATCAGTTACTTATACCAGGGCGGGTAAGAGGTGGATAACCTCCACTGGCGAAAAAATACTTTTTATTAGTAAGTATCTCAACATACCATTTTTAGTTAAGAGGAGAACAAGGGTTGACTTATCGAATAAATTAATTTAAAGACCCTATCAGATTTCCAGTGCGTATTCAGGTTCGTAAGGACATGTCACATCCATTTTTCAAATCTACATTCAATTCCCCGTTTCTATTAATACCACGAATCCATTGACAGGGAAAACACTTTCATATTCCTTTAGAATTTATATGAACAACATCAAACAATAATATGACTCACTTTATCTAGAAACAATTATGTTTATCTTTGTCACATACACTCCATGCTTACTACCTTTTTGCCCGTTGCATGCAATTAATTGGTTTTAAAATACATTTGACGCTTGAACGTGGACGAAGCAAGGAGTGTATGCTAAATTAAATATTTGAAATGAAAAAAAACGATAAACCTTAGAAATAAAAAAATCCCCTAAAAATAATGAATCTATTATCAACAAACAAAAAATATTTTTTTTTTTTAAAAGCGGAGACGGTTTACCATTGGTTCCCGTGAGTACTTGGGCCATGGGCCCATTGTACTTTCTCCCATTTTACCTCAATCCTTTAACAATAACCCAGTCCCTTTAATAAAGTTCACCAGAGTTGTTATCGGATATGTGGCTAGGTCTTCTGGTTCTACAACATGTCTCCCCAGGTATCTGAGCCTAATTCCCACCAGGGCAGGACATTGGCACCATAAGTGAATTGGAGTCTCTTCATCCTCTTCACATTTTCTACATCTACTGGTGCTTTCCACTCCCAATAGCTGCATGTGTTTCCTGAGATGGCAGTGTCCCGTTAGTAGGCCTACCAGTTCCCTCAGCGAGTTTCTATCCATATCGAGTAGTTTCCTGGTCCGTCTGGGGTCGGGTCCGTTTATGAGTACTTTGGATTGCCTCATTCCGGGTGCCCTCTCCCATTCCTTCCAGTGCTGGGATTTGACCCACCTCTCGATATGTAATTTGGTGTGGCATGCTGCTACTCCTACGGCCGGCTCAGATCCCGCAAGTGGTGCTTTCGCCCCTTTCCTTGCTAGTTCGTCAGCCCGCTCGTTGCCCTCAATACCCTTATGTCCTGGTACCCATATCAGGGTTATTTTATTGATGGTAGCGAGTTCTGTAAGAACGGTTCTAAGTTCGTAAGAACAAAAAATATTATCTTACAGCCCAATCACGGATATGTCCCCCCACCCACTATTCATTAATCCCTAGCAACGTCTCCACCCCTACCAGAATCCTTATTAATAATACATTATTCCCACCCACTATTTTTTAATTGTCAAATCAGTATACGTTTGGCCTGAGGAAGAAATGGTCGTTCCAAAACCGGTCGGCTTTAAACAAATATACAAGTTGTTCAAACAAAGTAACATTGTTTCATTTATCTATAATGGATAACCACAAAGTTATAGCTACACTCAAAAGTTAAAAAAAAAAACGATGTTTAAATGTAGATGAAGCTAGGAGTATGCGCCAACACAAAGGGCACAGGTATTAGTTAACCGCTCAATGTTGTACACCTGCCACTGAGCCACTTCGGTCGCTCAGGTCAAAGCGTTCAGTATGTGCCTTTTTTGCGAAAAGGGGCCTAGGTGCTTCCTAGCACAATTTTTCACTCTGTCATTCGGATTGAGCAGGTTGATACGCGTAAGTTGATGTCCATAACGCCTACTTTCCTGTTCCAAAGAAGACTCCTTCCACCGATCCACCTCGGTCGCCGACACTCTTAAAATGGCCCAAGAAACTTTCCGCTCAATTTATTACAACTGCTGCTAAGCCCCTTCAGTTGCCCGACTTAAGGTTCTTATTGTATTTTATTTGGTAAACCAACAGACCCTTACCTAACAAAATACATACTTATGTTGGTGGATCAGTTGGTGAATTTTGGGATGTAATTTTAAGGGAGATGGAAATGCTGATATGGATAATGGATAACAAAAGAAGGGTAAATGCAGGAAATGTATTAATGAAGGACTGAACGCGGCTACCGTTAATGAAAAATTGTCCAAGGAAGTGCAGCTCGCAGTCCACAATTGAGTGCTAATACCAACGTTATGTATGGCAGAGGAAGGATCAAAGTTAACTAAACACTCTAGAAATGATATCCCCGAGGCGATGGTGTGTTTATACCATATTTGACCGTGTGGAGATAGATATAAATACAGGGCTGAAGTAAGCGGAATGATTCTTATCAAAAGAAATGGACGCTTAGATGGTTTGGGCCTGTAGAGCGGATGAACGAAGGAAAGAGTGTAAGCAGCATACATAATGCTAATTTGAATGGTAGAAGAAGTCGGGGGGCTCAAAAAAGACATGACAAGATAGGACCAAGTGAACCGAGTAAGTGAGTTGGGTCATTTCAACAGTTATAAGATAAAAGTATGTATGAGACGATGTATAAACGTGATTGAAACGGTTCCATGCGAACTCAGAATGAAACTAACTCAAAAAGTCATTAAAACATATGAAAAATAATTTTAAAATAGCCGATAACCCTGACCTAACTTAACCTATTTAACCATTTTTTTATATTCTTTTATCATCACTCTTAATGTCCTTTCTGAGGTGCTTCTGAATTGATTTCATTCTGAGTTGACCGGTCACCGATTGAAACAAGCAGTGTAGATATGCCAAGACCAAGTTGTTAGTGGCCCGTCATTGCTCACTCCTGCGGAGTAGTTAGATTTTTGTCACACACACAACTATTGTATTTAAATGCATGTGGTGCTTAACATGCCTAAAGCTTGGTTGTTTCCGTGTTTTATTCAGCTAAATATATTTAACCAGTGCACGATATTTTCAACCTGCCTAGCACCAATTTGAAACATTCCAATCCGTTTATCGATTTAAAAGCTGAAACGCTGTTCAAAATAGGGAGTCATGGCCAAATATAAATTTAATAGGCGTGGTGACACCATGCTATATTATTGGGGAGTGCGGCAAACCCAAAGATATATACAAAAGAGATATGCTATGGTGTACGCGCAACTGTCGGCGGACTACGCTCTAATTAGGGTAGTTTGCATGCAAAAATAATTTGTTCATTTCATAAATTTTTTGAAAATGTGCATTAGTATTGGTTAACAATATAGTTTGAATACGGAAAGAATTCGTTCATTTAGTTTAACGTTCGTTTGGTTTATTCGTTAATTATTCGTTCATTTAGATTATTTGTTAATTGGTAAACAATATCGGCGACACCCGGAAGCGCAGTCCCACCTAGTAAAAACTGCAGATAGCACATCTACTTATATTTCACTATCTTTGGGCAAACCTAACGAATTGGAGATATCAGCCTGCATTGCGTACCTCATTCACGATATGTCTTTCGATTCAACAGTGTTAAATATTTGTTTTTATTTTGAATTATCTGTATATACCTACTCGTAGTATGATTATGATGTTTTTCGATGCCCATGTCGAGACAGTCTTAGGAGGTACACGAATACGCGTGAACGTCCATACGTAATATATACTCGTAAAAATACTAAGTTTAAATATATTTTTACATCTTTGTCAAAAAAAATAGGATATTTAATGAGTCTAGTTTTTGAACTGTTCATTCGTGGTGGAATTCCATTGTATTAGAATTGAAATTAAAACACTTTTGCACTTTCTTCCACGTATTTTTTTTCACCAGGACCGGTTTCATCCTACTTATAATAACTAAAATTAACAAAATAGAAACATTCATTATATGGAGACAACGTTGTGTACCCCTGCCTAAGTTCGTATAAATACCGTAGTATAAGAATTTCAACTACCAATCTTAAAATGTCCATAGTAGGATGAAACCGGTCCTGGTGAAAATAAATAAGTGGAAGAAAGTTTTTAATTTCAATTCTAAGGAAATTTAATTTAAGCCACTGAGAAAAACATTACATGGAATTAACAAGTTTCCTAAAAATATATATATATTTTTTTTAAATTATTACATAGTTTAACTTTTCATTGGAGATGATTCCTAACAATTAAGATTATCATTTATTATCTTAAATTTAGGGTCGTACTTGAGTTACTTTAACCAGTGTTTTTTGATATTTTTTGAAGTAAAAATTGTAAATGAAATTTTGGTCTCTGGTTATATTTTTGATGTTTTTTTTCAACCAAAATCACGAAAAAATCGGTAGGTATAGGATAGCTGGGGCCAGGGTGAGGGTTTGAGCGGTTACTCGGCTGAGCGACCAGTAACGAAATGTTGAGGTTTTTTTTTGTTGATTTTGGAGAAAAATAATAGAAAAATATATACAATAACCAAAGACCAAAATTTCATTAATATTTTTACTGGAAAACATTGGTTATAATTAGTTAAGTACGTTGGGTTTATATGAGGTCAAGCATGATAAATACAATTAGATCTATGTGAGAGGCGCCCTTCTTAGCAAAATATTGAATTATTTTGAAGAAACTTAATAATTAAAAGAAACTGCCCACTAAAAATGATGTTTAATATTTTTTCTCATAAAAAGCACTTGCAATACTCCATGAATCTTCTTGACAAACACAGTATGTCAATATGCATTATTTAAGAAAGAACCCATAGTTCTCTAGAAACTTCGAAAAAGAACAGATTTCTACGGTTGAACAATGAATCCTTAAATTATTCTTATGTAATTTATTCATCATTGTTCAGAAGAAACTGTTGTATTGAAACAGGTGCTCTATGAAGCTGAGCATATCTGATTCTAACGACAAAGTCCTTAAAATAATATAAGAGAATTTCTATTATTAATTGTTGTCAGTTGTAAGATCTTTTTGAGTAGTATTCGAGAACGTGTGGAATTATCGACTTATGGTTTTATCGACACAAAAGCTTTGAATAATTATTGTTGTGGATCTGACGATTTCTTATGCCTTTGTTTAATCAATAGTGAATGATGATCGACATTGAAGATGAATGGTTTGAATCATTTATTTGACATTACTAGGACTTTTGGTAAATTGCTGTAATGTTGTTAAATGAGAAGAAACGGTCGTTCTGAAACCGGTCGGTTTTACTCAAATATATTAGTGGTTCAAACAAAGTCAAATTGTTTCATTTATCTAAATAATAAGCCTTTTTTGATATCTTTAATTTAATTAAATTTCAGATCTCGGCTTGTTTTGCGGGAAGTCGGTCATTCAGGATTTGGTTTCGGGTATTATTGCTTTCAGTTTTTAATACCTTATAAAATAATATAACATATTTTCAAATTTGTGATTTTATTGTAAGTCTTATTATGCATTTAGTATTTTTAAGTCAGATTTCATCTTAGAAAGATTACTCGTAAAATTATGGGCATTGAGAAGTTTTTACTCTCTCTTTCAACATTCTATTGACCGCAAATACGTAGAAAAGGATTATACTAGAAATATAATACTTAAGACGGATTGTTTTACAAAATTTTCAAACAATTCATAAAATTTCGTAGAAGTTCAAGTTTTGTGAAAGTCTTTTTCAAGTTCTGTTACCATCCAAGTTATTGCGAAACAACCGGCCCAAGGTGTTTTTTTTGTGAATACCGCAGAAGAATCCCAACTAAGCCAGTGAGCATTTGGCATCCCCAATAGGGGCATGTTTTGAGACTGAAGGTAGTGGGAAGGGGAAGGAGATTGTAGTGCATTATTTTAAATTAAATCGTGAAATAATCGCACCTGGGATTTGAAATCGCGACCTTCAGATTGCAAGTCGAGAGCCTTACTTGCATTTGAATGGAATTTTCACAGCCCTTGATTTTCAACTTTGATATTTGATGAATTTATTTAAGTCTTTAAAACAATCAGTTGTGAAAAATTTATTTTAAACTAGTAAAAGATCAATATTCAGATAAGCAGTGTCGATGAATGAAATGACTTTAACCATAATTGGTGGTAAGTTAAGCTTGTCTTCCTCTCTCGCAACTCCTTCCCCTCTCTAATCCATTTAGCTTCACAACATAATATCCCGATTGGAGATGCTATAGTCCCACTATCTACTAACAGTCGGGGCATATTATACAATATTCACACAAAATAAAATATACAAACAAAATGAACTCTTAACTTTGCAAGCATTGGCACCAGCCTCTAAACTTCTTAATCATCAGTTTCAATTTCATCAAAACAATTTTGTCCCATAATATGATTTGTTTAATCCCAATGTCAGGATAACCACCATCAAAATCATTAGTTGGAACTTAATTAGGTCGATTTTGATAGCTTTGACTGGTGAATCGATTCAATTTACTTTGAGTATTGCTTTGTTTTCTATTCTCGGTGGAGAATGCGAAGTTGTCCAACTCAAACCCCAAGCGTTTCGCCCGGCCGAGAGGTTGATGCTTCATAAAACTAAAGGAATTCATTTGCACCAGATGCAATTAGGAAATTGTCGCTTAAAAACACAAGCACTCTGCTGCATTTGTTCTGAGTCAACATCATTATTTTTGTTAGGCGAAGGCGCTCCGAGTTTTGTCAATTTGTTTAGAATTTAACTGGAGTTTTGTACGTTAATTTATTAATTAGTTTGCATGGAGATGTTCAAATAAAATACAACAGTTTGAAGTTTATCATGCATCTAAATTATCAAATGACATTTGATTATTTTCAAAATTTGCGTTGTCGATGCGTTAAGTGCTTTCTTCCGTGTATTTAAAATCGTGATAGGTACATTTATCATGCAAATAAGAAAAGTCCAACATTGTTGATTATTTTTCAGTTTAGAAGTCGTAAGAATCATCGATAACTTAGATTCAGAGAATTATGTATGTAACCAAAATATGTTTTGAATGCACAAAATTCATCTGTTACTGAATTTTATTTCTTTGCTACCATTTCGACACATTCATTAGCGTTCTTATATCTAACTTTAAAATTATATAAATACAAAAATCATTAGATATTATTAGGGGAGAACAGCAGGAAACTAAAAATAACAAAGAAACATGGTCAACAAAGGTGACTTGGAGGATGCTATTATCTTGTTTAGTAAGTAAATATTGGATCTTTTTTTTCGTAAATATACAATTTAAATAAAACTTCATAACAAAATGTTTAGAAAATGTTACATATTTAATGTTAAAAAAATACAAAAATATACATAAAAATGAAATATCTATAAATCCATCTAACCAATAGGAACCTTATAACAATTTTATAAAACGTGAACACACGTGAAAAGGCATGAAGAATATAATCAGTAAGTCACAGAAAACATAATAACTTCAAAATAGAAAGAAGACCTGAAATACTCAGTAAATCTTTTATTGTTAATTTGGGAATAAATTTTGTATTCGTTAATGAAATAGATTTCATTGGATCATATAAATGAATACTTTTATTGCGTTGCTATGAGGTCTTTTTTGCTATTTTTTATGTGAATATCTCCCAAGATTCCTAACTGCTCCCACTTGGGGTATGTTGTAAGGCTGAAGGTGGAAAAATGGGGAAAGAGATGGGGAAGAGAGTTGATAGATAGTACCGGTTAGACATATAGATATAGAACAGATATTCTGCATTTGTACCATTTCGAAAGAATCCTTCTTTCAAAGGGTTCTGCAGTCCACAAAAGTCAAGATAGTCTGAAATTGTCAGCTTACAAACGAATTAGAAAACTTAGTACAGAAAAGTTTAAAGCAGTTTACCTGTGAATGCAGGATTAACAGTAAGGAGAAGTACAAGGATTGCGAAAATCCTCTGGTGTCCTAGAATTGGTTCTCCCATACTGCCGAAGTATTCCAAAGCTGTCCTCCTCCCGCTAAACACTCTCCCACTTGTTTTGGCTGCCTTTACACCGGGCATAACAAAACTATAAGTAACTTTAAGTACACTAATTGGTACACTTACGAGAAACAAACTCTTCGACACTTTAGTAAACAGTTACAACTGGCACGAACTTTACAGGAAGGGTGTTAAACAAAGTCAACCCCTCTGAGAGACAGTTTCAGATTTATTAGTTTTATAAACAAACACTGGAATGATTAATTGCAAAATTAAAACACGTGAGAAATAAAATTAGGGAGCTTCATAACACAAATGGTAAATAAATATATTTAAACATCCTGAAAACAAATTTTGTGTCACACACTACGTACATGCACGCCTAAGACCTTTATCCGTTATTTTACTCTGGTAGTTTATGTTTTACATTAGCTTCACATCGAGGAATATAATTCCCCTCAGGGTCTGCGTCATCTTTTGGGATACTGTGCGGAGGGGTTTTTTTAGAAAAATTAAGGAGAGGAAGTTCTGGGAAGGAAAGAGGCTTAAGGAGTGGATAGGGAACTGGGATCTTTGTCTCTAAGAGTGAAAGAAATAATAATGTGGGCAGATGCATCCACCACCAACCAATTTCACTACATGAACCCGGGCACCTAACGAACGTAACGAACCACTTGGAATTAACTATTGCAGAGGTTTTGGTTATCCAATAAATGGTTCCAGGACTGGCGGTACCCATATCCGCCTCCCAAATCAATTGTCACGGTAAGCGAGTTCTGAATTCAAATCTGATGAATGAAAAAAAAATGAGAAATGAAAATTGCAGGGAAAGGTGAAAGCAGACCAGTCGCTGTAAAAATGAGATTCTTGAGACATGAGCGGTAAAAGCAATAAAAATTTAATATTCTACAGTATTTATAATATTCCATGATTTGGGACAAATCTGCGCTAACAAAAATAACCATGAGAGGGATTGAAAGCGTAAAATACTTGGATGGAGGATGGAGTGACAGAAGAATAAATGGCTCGCAAACGGATCGACGAAGAAGTCAAAGATTCTCGGAATTCTACGCGATCAACTGAATAAAATACTTGAGTCGTGTCATGTACAACCTGAATGAAACAACCTGAAACGCAAAGAAAGCGTGCTACTGTAGATTTGTGTCGTGTTCTATCCTCTCTACCAGCCACCTCTGGTCCGGGGCCACAAAATACCTGAAAAAACTCTCGACTCTGTGCAGAAACGGGCGGTCCGTTTCATAGGTTCTCCCATCTTATTAACAAATGGATAGCAATCTTCAGGGCACAAGAATTTCAAAGGAAGAACTAGTATCGTTGATATCTTCGGCACCGGTGCACAGTCGGGAAACATGCCAAACGTGCATCCAACATTTGTACACGGTGGACATTTGTCATATAAAAACGGTTCGCTTCTCGACTCGTTCTTGAGGTCAACATCAATGCTGTGGAAAGATTTGCATGCCTTTGTGTTCCTTTCTCATACCATATGGCGTTTCTTCAAGCCGCAGGTTCACTACTTACTTTCCACAAAAGACCCCCACTACTTTCCACAAAAAGACCCCTAAGAGAAATTATTTCCCTCTGGATCTCCTGTGTGGAGTTACAATTTGGGAGGCGGTTATGGGTACCGCTGCCCTGGGAACCAATTATTGGACAACCAACACCCCTGCCACAGGTCACCCCAAGTGGTTCGCTACGTTTGGTGACTTAGCAGGGGTGCCCGGGTTCATGGGATGAGGTTTGTCTAAGTCTTGGTGGCGGATACTTTTGCACAACCACTGCATGGCGGGCTGGATCGAAGGAGACTGATTGAGGGAGGCCTTTTGACCTCTCCAGCTCGATTCTCTCGACCCTTTGCCTTGCACCGCAGTGTGAGGAATAGATTCATGCGTCCGTCACTCCTGGGCACACTGACCCCCAGATTCCTATCCACCCCTCATGCTTTTTTTCCTTCCCATATCTTTTTCTCCTTCCTTTCCCTTAAAAAACCCTCCACACAGCATCCTCAAAGATGACAGAAATTGTTTTCCTTGGTGCCTCCTGTGTGGAGCTAATCTTATATATAAAAATAAATCGCTGAATGTGTTGCAAAGCGCATAACTGTCGAACTACTGCACCAAATTGGATAATTTTTTTTTGTGTGTTTGTTATTGTCAGGACAAGGTTTTTATAAAGCTTCCGGTGAGCTCTGGCATTACGAAATTTGTATAAAAAATTGCTATTGGTGGCACGCGAGGTTTGAAAACTGAATGTATGGAAAGCGGGAGGGAGGGAGAGATGGGGGAGGGGGGGAGTGGGGAGGTGGAAGGGGGGAGGGGGGAGGTAGGAGAGGGGGTGGGGGGAGAGAGGAGGCGGAAGGGGAACGGGAACGGGACGAATGGGAAAGGACACTCAGGGAGAAACAATTTCGTTATTAAATGGCATAGCAACGCATGCCGGGACCAGCTAGTGTAAAATAAAAAAAAAGTTAATGTAAAAAAAATAAACCAGAGTACCTACTTATCAAAGTTAGTTTACTTTGACTGAATAACTTCAAAGGCTCAATTTACGTCGAACGCTATATTTTTTAAAGCAATCTTTAAAACATGTTTGACTTCAATGCCATATTTTCCGTTTATTTTTAATAGCCACCTTATGAATGAGCGGAAGCGCACACATTCAAAGGTGGTGCGTCATTTCCACACAGCGTATTTCAGAAATGTTTCTTAACCAGTTAACAGGAAGATGTTTTGCTGCTTATTTAAGACCCAGAGTGTTTACACAAAATTATTAAATATTTTGATATCTCAGCGCGGAGATTCTTTTGTGCCTGAGTTGTTCTAACAAATTAAATAAATACTTTTCATAAAGAGTTATGAATATATCAATTTTTAAATAGCTGACTTCATCATTTAGTATTAAATTTTTTTCCGTGCGGCGACCAGGAGTAATAGTGTTTTAAATACGCTTGGCAACCGAGAGTCGGAATCCTATTTTCATCTACCACAAATAATATTATGTTATTCATTTTTGTTAGCTGACTCATAAACGATCAAATATCTGACTCATTATTATTTATTGTGTTGGATTTAATCCTAAAAGGCAACTTTATTGAGAACGCAGAAAAGTTTGCATGCAAAATTTTAGTTATTTAAAGATCCACGTTTTACGTTTGATCTAAGCTTTTACCTTTGGCATTCACGAAAAGCAAAATATATAGGGGAAGGCAGGGTAATCGCGAACGCTGGGTAATCCAAAACACAGCAATTTCACTATGTTAGAAAGAGATGGGAACATTTTACTCATCGTCATCTTAGAAACTCAGTGTAACTTATCAATTACTTGTAGTGCGTGCCAATTCGACATTTACAAGCATAAATAGTCAGTAGTTTAAGATATTATCAAGTTATAAATCATTTTTTGGTGTTTTACTTTGAAGGCTATTGGCGAACGAACTTAGTGGGTCATTCTCGAACGTTCGGCATTGCCCCACATAGTATAAAAGAAGCGAAGTATAATAAAAAAATTGCAAAACAAAAGAGAGAAGCTGCAAAAACAAATAATAAGAAACACATTAAAAATAATGAAAACTGAAAAAGGTGAAGAAGTAAAACAAAAAAAAGAGACTGACAAAAAGCGGGAAAGTAACAAAAAAGCTGTAATAATTTTTTTAAATATTAAAGATTTTTGTTCTGACTATGACACTGTGAAGAAAAGAAAGACAAAAGAGAACGAAAAAAGATTATTATTACATTTTTTGTAATGAAAAATATGGAGTCAGCCCACTTGGTGACGATTGGATCGAGTGCTATATTTGTAAAAATAAACTGATCTCAAATTTAAATTAAATTGTGACTAATCTGTCATATGTGATCTCATTCTTAGGCTAGTCTGGGTCAATGGCGAACGATCGCAATTGCCCCACCAGGTAACCGTGATTGCCCGACCACTGTCGGGTAAACACAAACATTAAAGGTTTTGTTTTTGTTTAGATAGTTGATTATATAAAGATAAATTAATAATGTTGATTATAATAATCTAATGTATATTAATGTAACTTTCAG
The DNA here is from genome assembly GCA_917880885.1 of Limnephilus marmoratus. Classification (NCBI taxonomy): domain Eukaryota; kingdom Metazoa; phylum Arthropoda; class Insecta; order Trichoptera; family Limnephilidae; genus Limnephilus; species Limnephilus marmoratus. Next base: position 48,607,600 of record OU862918.1, on the reverse strand, counting down.
AAGTACTTATTAAATTTTTCCTACATCTCAAATCTTTGGATTTATTTCCAAACTCTCTTAGGCATTCGTAATTACCCCGCCTTCCCCTATATATATAAAAACTTTAGACTTGCATTTTTTATGTGATACAAATTAATCAGTTATATTTTTATTTTGTTAAATATTTCATGTTAAATTGCTGTGAATAAAAAATATAAGTTTTCTTTTCGAATGTTTCTGACTTTCACCCTTAGAGGGTGTTTGTTCAAGGCCAACATTAGAAATTATCGAGGAAAGTGAATTTATATATTAATCTTATTCAAATGGGCCAATTTCAAAATTATATGGAATTTCGGAGTCAAGTTCAGACTTGGAAGAAATGAGATGTTGAATGATGGGGAGGCAAATCTTGATAGGGCTTGATCCGTAGAAGAGTGGATATGTATTTAGAGTGGGACAACCAAAAAATATGTGATCTAAAGTTCCGACTTCGACCACAACTTGTATTATCTGGGGAATCAAGGACTTGAATTTTTAAAGGGTGAGAAGGAACGGATTAATGTACAATACTCATTCGAATATGTGACGAAATTTATTTTTTGGGAAAAATGGGGGAAATGTTGATACCACGCTTTTGATAAGATGGTCCGGTGTTTTGAGACTTAGCAGGCTCGATTGGATTGACTAGCTATGTGCCAATACTACTATCTTTGAGGATGGATGATATGGTAATTTTGTAGTTTTTTTTTAATGTGAGATGTGATTTGTAACGTAAAAAGATCAAGATTTTATTTTAAATATTCACAATGCACTCTAAAAGACGGGTAAAGTACAAGAGCCAAAAAAATGAGTTGGCTATACAGTTTTGGTCAATAACATAATTGAATTTGATTGTTTTTCCTCTCTTTAAAATGATACGGAGAGTATCCTTTAGAACTTGATAATATTTTTTATGCTTTTCTAACATTCTTCAAACACTCTCTGTGAAGAAATAAATTAAAATTGAATTAATTTTTATCTATCGCACGTCGAATTTCCAGAACTTGCGATCCCTGGGACAAAGCCAAGGAGCCTATCGCTCTTAAGCATCGTCAAAAACATATCAAAAATAATAATTTCGCTTGTGCGTCTGTCCTGTGTAATGAACTCTTCTTCAATGATTTCTGGAACTCGAATTTAAGTGTCATTTTCAAAATTAAAATTCAGACAAGCGATAAAGTACCAACCTACAAGTTAGTAGATATAATTAAATAAATAATTAAATTTAAATAAATAAAATAATATAATTATCGTGAATATTTTTTTTATCATTCTGTTGCAATTTAGGAGGCCGACATGGGTACCATTTATTAGATGATCAAGATCTTTGCAATAGATCGCTAATTCGCTACGTTTAGGGAGTTTTTAGCAGGGGTTCCCGGGTCCGTGCGGGTCTTGACGGTGCGGCAACTGCGTGGCAGGCCGGATCGAGATAGACTGGCTGAGGGAGACTCCTGCAGGACTTTCGGAACATCGCCTTGTGGGAAGGATAAATACATACATCCGTCACTTCTGGACACACTGACACCCATATTGCTACTCTCCCTCAAACCTTTTTTCTTTCTCAGCACATCATTTCCTAAAAAGACCCTTCACACAGCATCCGCAAAGATGACGTAGACTCTGAGGGTAATTATTTTCCTGGGGGCCTCCTGTGTAGACCAATGCAAAAATACATGTGTGACGTTCACACGCGGTAGAGGTGGAACCTTCAGAAAAGTAAGCATCGAGAGAATGAGACGAATGCAGAGTATTAGGAGTAAGAAAGTTCAAAAATTATTTAACATTTTATTCTACGAAGCACCGCACAAAGAGGACACCGATTCTCATTTTCTCGCAGGCTAAATCCTCTCTTTGTCTTTTTTTAGTATGTCTCTTTTTAGTGTCGTTCGTTTCCGATTCATCGAATTTCAAATCACAACCGTGCTAAAGAAGTTTCTCTTCAAAAAGTGACCCTTGTTCTTGTGTGTTCTGTACAGAAAACTTCCATCTTCACAAATCCTTCAAATATCCCGTGATATTCACGCAAGTCATATCGTAAAATGATTGCATGAGATCGTGCTCTTCATATGTTCAATATTATTGGTATAAATTCTAACATCAACATTCTTTCCGATTCACTGCCCAAATTTAAAAAGAGCATCATATCAATAATATAATTTGTTCAATGCGCATACATACCTACATACATACACACATACTCACACTCACACACACACCCTCACACCTTCCCACTACGTACATCACCCGGTAATTACTGAATATGCATACCATTAATAAGACACTACAATGAAACACATAATAGGTACCCACCATGATATATACTTATTAATTGTATTTTTTTACCAAAGTATCTAATTTACTGTTTGTTTTTGTTTATAAATAAAATAAAATAAAAAATAAAAAAATATATGATATTATTTAAAACACCATGGTTTACCGATTTGTTTCGTTTAATCCATGCTTTATCAAGACGTATTTACGAGTGCCATCTATTTACAAAAATGCATTTAATACAGCAACGAATATTTTTCACGCTAGTTTGGATTTACGAGTTGCCAGGGCCGCACTAAGGGGGGGGGGGGGGGGGCCAGGAAGTGTCCGGGTATGCGCTAAGCTGACCGACCACAATTCATATCAATTTATATTTAATTCGTCACAATGGACCAATGACCGGTCTTTATCCTCGATTCGGACGTGCCTTATTAGGGGATAAATCATAGCGGCGATAATACGGATTACTGTCCGGTTTCGCGCTACTTTTGAGCGTGTGGCATTCCCACTGACATGTCCTGTGACCATTTAATAACAATAATTTCAAAAATGAAAATTTTACTGAACAACAAATTCCCCGTGTGTTGGTGGGACATTTTCAGATTTGCTATGGATTTATGTAAGCATTTTTTTGTGGTGAAAATGACCAAAGAAATTAATATCGTTTGCACAAGTCCTTTGTAACTATGGTTCAATGAACTGTAACTTCATTTTTTTTAATCTGCTCCACACCGGAGACCCTGAGGAAAATAATTTCTCTCAGGGCCTATGCCATCTTTGGGGGATGCTGTGTAGAGGATCTTTTTAGAAAAAGTAAGGAGAGGAAGTTCTGGAAAGGAAAAAGATATGAGGTGTGGATAGGAATCTGGGGGTTAATGGGTCTAAAGGTGACGGACGTATGAAGCCACCCCTCCCGCTGCGGTGCAAGTCAATTGGTCGAGAGAGTCCGGCTGGGGAGGTCTAGGCTAGGTCTCCCCAACCAACCTCTTTTCGATCCGGCCTACCACGCAATAGATAGGCAAACGCATTGGCCGCCAAGTCCTTTATAAATCTCACCCCATGAACCCGGACACCTCTGCTTAGTCACAAAACGTAGCGAACTACTTGGGGTGACTTATGGCAGGGGTGTGGATTATCCAATTAATGGTTCCCGGGGTGCGGTACCCATACCGCCTCCCAAATTGACCTACCCATAATATTAACAAATTTAACTAAAAAATATTTTAATAACCGTTTTGTGTACCCTATGTTTATCCAAATTAAAAAAAATCTTTTCAAATTCAAGCAATGAAGAATCTACCGATCTATAATATATTTTACAAATAATCATTTTTATTTAATATTTTAAATAAATCATTTTTTTCTGTAGAAAAGACATTATTAAATTTTTATCTTGGCAAGCGAAGTTACATTACGTGATTTTCACGGAAGTACATTATAAGAATACGATATATTATTTATTGAATTACATTATGGGGAGTTTTATCTAAAATTAAGATATAAGAAATCATTTTAATAAATAGATTTTGTATCTGTAAAGTTGTAGAAATCATCAAAAAATAAAGCACGCCCCTGGAAAATTAAAGAATAAATAATCTGGGGTTTAAGAAGAAGATTAATGGTAAATAACTATTTTCGATTAAGTATTCTCTACTACGAATCGGTTTACATTAAAAAAACCATAAATACTATTTGTATAAATTGAACCATTTGCTACTTGATCTTTTGGTAGAATTAAATATAGTTGTTAATTACTTCATAAAAATGTAAGCGTAAACTACTAACAAAATTGTTTTTTCATTAGAACTGTACGAACCAAATAAGAAACCTTTTTACAATACAATTTTATTGCTAAAATCATATGTGACAGTTTCCTATTATTAACTTTTTTTTATTCTTTCTTATAAAATTATTCTCCAAATAAATTTATTTATTTATTTATTTATTTATTGCTTCTTCACAATTTATGTACATATATTTTTAGCATGTAATTATTAACCCCACTAGGGTTCGCCTGTATCGGGGTTAATAATTTCACAATTTAATAAAAATAACACACGCAAATATCGGTCATGCAAAACAGTTAAGTAAAAGCAAAATCATAAAATTTAAAAATAAAATGATAAACAGACAAAATAATAAGTGATAAAAATATATGAATTAATAACAGAGTGTTGAGAGATCAGACAAAATGTTCTCATTCATTATATCATTAGTTATATAAAATTAAAAAAATACATGTCCTTAGTTTTTTTTTTTAAATAGGTGTTAAAAATAAACAATGAGAAAAAAAAACAAAGATTTATAAGCGATTACATTAGAGCGAATCTTTCTTATGCAATATTAAAGTGACTATCAAATAATTATGAAATAAATATGAAAGAAACCCTTTTGATCACAACATTATTGTTTTCATTCCATTTAAGTGCCCGTTTTCATTAAAATACGATTGTATTTTATAGTGTAAGTGACACCTTAGAAATTAAAAACTCATTTGCGTTGAAATCGTTAACTAACTCCAGTTTCCAAGCGAATTTTATGTCTATTACCTATATTCATGAAAACATACATTTTTGGCTTGTGGCTTCCTCTAAATTGCGCAGGAATAAATATTTTTTATCGATTTCCTACCTTAAAAAAAAATTAAAGAATATTTTGACTTTCCTACTAGATAGGTCAACATTTCAACAATCTAAAGCACCTAATAAGGTATTCATAGCAATCAGACTGGGATGTTATGAATTATAAACTACTTTCTGGTACCTTAATCAAATTACCAAAAACTGTCATAGGCACTTCTAGTATCGGGAGGAATGCAGATCCTGCCAATGTTTGTTTTTTGGCAAAAACCATGTTTTTACCGCGTTTTAAGTTGGGCACTTTAATTTGGAAGGTGAAAAAAAGTGCGGAAAGCAATAGAAATTTTTTTGGAATAATTTTAATTTTCAATTGCGTTAAATAAAATTTCACTTCGCGAACCGATACTACGACAGCCTGCCCGCTGCCGCCCGCCATTTTGTAACTGTTATGTTGGTATCCCTGACCTGATACAAACAAGAGTCTAGATACGATTGTAGCCGACTTCGTGGGATACATAGTAAGGCGCGTAATTATGAAATTTGTCTAGCGGGCTTGTGTATGTTATCTTTACTTTAAAAAACAGCCTACGTTTTTAAATGGTTTGTCTAACGGGATTGTGTATGTTATCTTTACTTTAAAAAACAGCCTACGTTTTTGAATGGTTTGTTTGGCTACGCAGGGTTTGTGTAGCGGGCTTGTGTATATTTATTTTAAAAAACATCCCAGGATTTGAATGGTGTGTATCCATTTCAGTGCCTGATTAGAGGTTCGTTTACATTATATTATAAATTCTGTTTTTCATAATTACGCGCCTTATCATTTATCCCACGAAGTCGGCTACAATCGTATCTAGCTCTTGTTTGTATCAGGTCTGGGATACCAACATAACAGTGACAAAATGGCGTAGTATCGGTTCGCGAAGAGAAATTTTATTTATACTTTGAACGGCTGTATCTCCCTTAATTTTTTTTTATTCAGCTTCTCCACACTTTTCTCATCTAGAAAGTGCCTTTTTATTAAATTTCCAGACTTTGGCAGGATCTGCATTTCACCCCTAGTATCTATTAACCCACTGAAATTTATTACTAAAATAAAATTGTAATATTGATTTCTAATAATATTATTTTCTAGGTAGAAGCTTTAGGTAGTCTAGGTACCTACCTGTACAACTTATTTCTAGATATATAATAATTGATAACATCGATATCAAAACGTCTTCTATTTATTTCGCAACACAATAAATCATCCCTAGCTGCCCCCGCTGCCAACCGCCCGCGCCTGCCCCCCGCCCCTAAGCACATGGACTAGGAAGTCATCGGACTGATCCCGCGCCCTTCGGTTTCTACCAGTGCCGTACGTATGGAGTGATAAATGACAAAATAAAATACCTAAGAGATAGTGTTTAAAACAACAATCAATAATAATAAACAGTTCACAGTGACAATCATTACAGTGTATTATTACGAGTATATACATTTTCGTTAGCGTTGATTACATGTTATTTTTATGGTTTCTTTGCAATTGTTGTTATGAACTGCAAATTTATTAAATATACCCAGGTTTTGAGTATGTGTGAGTAAGATTAAGTTAGGTTAAGTTAGATTAAGTTAGATTAAGTTAGATTAAGTTAGACTAAGGATGTTAAGTAGATAACTAAATACATAAGGTTAATGTATTATTGGGGGGCAAGAATTCCAATAATCCATGCGCTTGATAGCTGCAAGACGAGTTGTTATCTAGCCCCCTACATAGTTAAGTAAATTGAAATACGTAGATATAAAAGATATTTTATTTAATTTATCAGGGGGCTAGAATTCCAATAATCCATGCGCTTGATAGCTGCAAGACGAGTTGTTATCTAGCCTCCTAAGTTAAGTAAATTCTAATGTAAAATCCATGCTAATTTGTACAGCGCTCTTGAGGCGATTTTTCGCAAAAACAGCGCTATATAAGTTATCCAAATTTATTATTATTATTAAACAACAAAAATGAAAAACATGTACCAAGTCATAAAATTTAGCACATGCCATTTTTGGCTCATTAGAGAACGCGCATGCGCAAATGCGCGACACAAAACATGTTTACATAACAACTACCCAGATGAAAACATCATCATCACTAAAACAAGTAGATATATAAATAAAACAAACTAATATAATGGCTACCTATACATAAAATAACTCGATCTAATAATTACCACAAGATAGATATTATGACACGCAGTTTAAATTTTAAAATGATTCACTTCAAATTATTATTAAAAAAACACTTAAAAACATAATAAATCATTTTATCATCGTACATTTATTTTTATAAACAGTCTTTATTTCACTTCTTAAATTTTATCGAAAAAATTCGGAATTCCGTTTATTTTGAAAGCAATCGAATGTTCTGCTTTTGAATTTGAACCACAGAATTTGAAAGCTCGTAAACTGTGCGGAACGTTTGAGTTGAAAGTTTGGAATGGAACGCACGTGGCGCGTGGTCGACTGACGCGAACGGCGCTCGGTTTAAAACTGACAGGGTTTATAAAAAGCCTATTCTTTCTTCGGGAATAACAACAAAATAGCGCTAAGTTATTTAAGTATGGACGTTGCGGTGGCGGCCAGAGTGGGCAGTTTATGAAATTTCCGATTGGATTTAAAATATTCATGTTTGTTATTTTTAACAACCAAAATGTTTTAGTGAGCTCGTTAATAACGAGATCCCAAGCCGGCTGCCACAATAAAAAATAGTGATATAAGTAAACCAATTAAATTAAAATAAAATTTAATTCAAATCTCCAATATGAATTTTTAAAATATTAATAAAAATGTTTGGAATTAAAAAAAAATAATTGTCACAGAATAACGAGGAGATAAATAATATGAATTAACCAATATTATAAAATAATAGCTGCTAGTAATATTTTGATTCGCAACTAGACGGAGAAACAAAAAGTTGAAACTCAAAAATAATGTATTTTTAATTTTGATATGTTTTTTGTTTATGTATTAAAACACCTTTTATAACTTTCTTCCACTTATTTATTACTGAATACCGGTTTCACCTTTATGATGGACATCTTCGTAAGGTGAAATCTATGGTTTATATAGCATGATTGTCAGGAACGATCGTTATTATACTACATTGCACATTTTCAAAAAACATATAATATGAAAATTATGTGAATCCAAAATGAGCTGCATATTTAGCACAGTTATGTAATTACAGTATTACTCGGTTTTTCTTTTAGGACACTTAAGTTGATTTTTTTTTTTTGATTCTGGACTTTTGCATTTTTCTTAATTTTATTTATATAATATATGCCTACACGGGTTTTTACAAACATGTGATATATGTGCTAATTTTATATTACTAATGATATTATGTAATAATTGTGGAACAGCAATCATTGATGTAAGTAAGCCTGTTTGTAACTATATTCCGTGCAGTTGAACATTTCTAATACGAAAAAGAATTGCCAACTTCGTACGATCTAGGTACAAGCGAATATCTAAATGACACAGTCCTGAAATTGTTGTTGCCCTTGAAAATAATTTTAGATCGCGCTTCCCAAATCAAGGCTATATATAATACCATTAACAATTTAAAAAATAAAAGTCAAGCCAAGAAATAAGTCTTCTTTTTGAGAGTTTTAATAACTTCAATTATTTTTTATCAAGTTTCATTTTATTGCTGGCGGAGCTACTTTGTTACATTTGAATATCCCTCCAGGTGTGTGTTTATTACCTTCTGGGAGATGGGTTACATTGTGTTGATTAACAGAATGTATATGCATATTTTTTTTATATTTCTCAAGACTGCACGTCTCCACCAATAGTCATCTGACTTGGTGACTACTATCATGATACCCCATTCCCCTGTCGATATTATTTATTCCAGGGGAATTAGGAACTCAAGAAATAGGGTAATTTAATGAAAATTTAATTGAATGTTTTTCATTAAAATTTTCATTAAAAAATCAAAGATGTTTTTGTTTAAAACCTCTTTTTCAGTTAAAAAAATATTGAACATGTTAAGGTACAATTTCATGCTTTGCCCGTAACGCAAGCACACACTCTTGTCTTACCCATCCACACTCACACATGCAACAGCTCATCTGTAGCGGCTTTTCTATATGGATTCCCCGCGGTGATGAACCACAGGAATAATAGGTGTTTCTCAGGCTCCATCCCGCGATAGTCGAACAGCCGCGGATGCATTATCCGGTGCAGCACCGCGAGCGCGAGATGCTCACGGCAATCGGAGATCTGTCGAATTTTCTGAATTCCTGGTACTTTTGCACGTACGCGAACGATTTAGTTATTTTTTCAAGCCTAAAATTTTAGATACGAATGTTTCATGTTCCACCATCAAACGAACAATCAACTTGGTGATAGACGTTTAAGCTAATGGAATTTTTGTGTGGCTATTTTTTTTCAATGTGCAAATTGTTTTGTTTGTCTGCACCATTTTCTTCATTCGTGATATTATTGTCGCGTTCATTGACTACGTCACTTTAAAATTCAACAAAAATATGTCAAGGTAGCTGCCCAAAATACACAATGGATCAGTTGATACCTACTCATAATTAATAACAACTAATGTCGATACCTTTGGAGGAAGCCACAAACCAAAAATGTATGTATCTTAATGTGCCTTAATCGCCACGAATATTGGTAACAGTCATGAAAACTAAAAACGCTTGGCCAACGGAGTAAAGAGGGAGGAAAAAATTCCCTCGGGGCCTATAAAGGGAACTTTTAAATGAAGGAGAGACAGTTCTGGGAAGGAAAAAGGTATGAGGGATGGATAGGAATCGGGGGGTCAATACGTCCAGGGGTGACGAGGGCGTATGAATCCATCACTCCCGCAATCAATCTCAGTAGGTGGGCAAAAGCATCCGCCGCGAAGACGTAGAAAAACCTCACCCCATGAAACCGGGCAAACCCTGCTAAATCATCAAACGTAGCGAACTACTTGGGGTGACCTACGGAAAGGATGTTGGTTATCCAATAAACAGTTCGCGGGGCAGCGGTGCCCATAAACGCCTTTCAAAGAAAATATAAGAAAGAAAATAAAGTTGATCATTGAAAAGTGTCACAGATAATTTTAGCCAAAAAGGCATATTTTTTAAATGTTGTTTCTTATATATGCGCTCATAAGTGTCAAATGAAAAACGCAATTTTGAGTAGTTTACGCTTATATTTATTGTAAATAAAATAACATTTTTATTTTTAGTCTTCTTCTTCTTGGTATGCCCTATCAGGTCCCCCCGACGTTTGGCGATCAGTCTGGAAAATATCTCTCTGTCTTACGCTGCCCGTAATAGCTCCTCCACACTTCTAATGCCGGTCCACTCCCGTACATTTCGCAGCCAAGACATTTGTCTGCTACCAAGCCCTCGGCGACCCTCTATCTTGCCTTTCAATATTAATAGGAGCAAGACCCTCTCAGTATGTGACCCAGATATGAAATTTTCCTGACTTTTATCAATGTAAGCAGTTCTCTATCTGCTCTTGCCCGCCGAGAATTTCTGTGATAGGTGATCATGTCGGTCCATGTCCATCTTGAGCATCCTCCGGTGAAGCCACATTTCAAAAGCCTCTAACCTATTCATGGTATTTACTTTCAAGATCCATGTCTCACATCCATACAGCAAGACCATTTTTAGTCTATACTGAATGAAAACGGTGGGAAAAGCTTTAATTTATCCATGGTATGTTTTTTTTATGTTTATAATGTAAACTGATTTGTAGTAAAAATTAGTCTAAAATGGTGACTAAGTACCTGTCTAATTCTATGACGTAATACGAAACGATTTTGGAAGGTAATCGTGTGTTTTTTTATTGAGCAAAAATACACAGTGTGTCAAGGTACCTCTGCATCAAATTTCACGTACACTGACCTCAAATTATAAAGATGTCAGTAAGAAAACTTTAAATTCGCTTGGAGGAACGCCTACACATCCAAACAATTTCATTCCAGGTTGAGTAAACATTGTTTTTTCACGCATTTAAAACACTTAACACTTTTTTATGTATTTCGATAAAATTGCTCAAATTCTCGTTGACCACATCGTTTACCCGATAAAAAGTAATGTGTATATAATATCGATTGGTTAGTATTCCAACTCTTCGAGTGCTCTATTAAGTAATTCAATTTGGGAGGCGAATTTGGGTACTGCTGCCTCAGGAACCATTTTTTTGGAAAACTAGTAACTCTGATATAGGTCACCCGAAGCAGTTCCCTTCGTTTGGTGTCCTAGCAGGGGTGCCCGGGTTCACGTAGCGAGATTTTACCGGTACTTGGCGGCGAATGCGTTTGCCTACCAACTGTGTGGCAGGCCGGATCAGGAGGGACTGGTAAGGAGACCTTTTGACCTATCGGAATATCGCCTTGCGCTGCAATGGGAGGAATAGATTCGTCCGTCACTCCTGGATATCCCGACCCCCATATTCCTACCCACCCCACTTCTTATTGTTTACCAGAACGTCCTCTTCTTCCTTTCCTAAAAAGACCCTCCTTACAGCATCCCCAAAGATGACGTAGGCCCTGAGGAAAATTATTTTCTTTAGGGCGTTCTGTGTGCATCTAATGTAAAAGAAAAACATTGGCCCCACACAGGAGGTCCTGAGGAAAGAAAATCTCTAGAGGCCTGTCATCTTTGGGGATCATCTGCTGTGTGGAGGGTCTTTTGAGGGAAGGAAGGAGAAGAAGTTCTAAGAAAGAATTTCTAGAAGGATGGAAGGATGAGGAATGGGTAGGAATCTGTGGGCCATTTTATCCAGGACGTATGAATACATCTCTCCCATTGCGATGCAAGAATATGGGTTGAGAGAGCCCGGCTACGTTGGGTCTGCTTCGACTAGTCTTCCACGGTCTGCCAACGTTCGGGGCAAACGCACTCGCCGCCAAAACCTAGACGAACCTCACCCCATGAACCCGGGCACCTTTGCTAAGTCACTAAAGGTAGCGAATCACTATGGCGAGGTGTTGGCTATCCAATAAACGGTTCCCGGGATGGCGGCGGTACCATAGCCACGTCCTAAATTGAGATAGGTCCCAAGTCCTAAGTAGCTCTCTTCTCTAATCTTGTACAAAATTTATTTATTTAATTATTAACGCCCTTTTCATGGTCTTTTACTTAGAAACAAAAGTAATAATGTCATTTTTTATGCAAATACATAGATGTCTACTGAGTCGTCATATTTATTTCCCTCCATTTTTAGCATTCCGGACAATGAGTACGTAATATTATGGTAGTTAATACCTGAAATTCTGCCCTGAAATACATACAGTCTTTTGGAATTACGTAATGGAATCCGGCTTATCAATGCAAGCAATTTTGAATAATCAGATTCATGATTCAATTCAATTGAATTTTGTATAGAAATACCAAGTCAGTGAAAATCCTTCTATTTGACAATAATTTAAGCATATCCTGATCGTTTAACCCCCAGACTAATTTGTTCGCTTTCGGGAACTGCTAACAATGGTCTCATAGAAATCATTGTGTCTCCCTTACTTTAGTGGCGAGAAATGTTATATACGGTGTAGAAAGAAAAAAAAAACACCACGCTTTGTATTCAAATCTAAAAATAAATAATAGAGGAATAATAATAATAATAATAAAATGAGATTAAAAGAATTTGGCATTCTCGGACTATAAAAATATTACCATTTGTTATTTCGGCCACTGGCATAATACCTAGGAATCTGATTCAAAATTTAAGCATATTAGATTTGTCAAAGAATTTGTATATAAAAATGCAAAAAGCAGTAATTTTAAATACATGTAGGATTACAAAAGATTTTTTAAATATTTATATTGAGGGATCAGTAGGATTTATAGGTTCAATTAGAAATGCCACAGAGCCGAACCCTCTGATATGAAAATATCTGGAGTCGGTGAATTATATTCCCATTTGGTCTCTAGTAGGTTGACATGTTGTTCTTGTATTGTTTTGTATTTATAATACTTATATAGTGCAATTGCATAACGTGGATTCACTAGATGATCATTTGGGGAAGTGTATGAAAGGGTTTAGTTTTTCCTTCTTTTTTTTTTTTTTTTTTTGGGGGAAAATTTAACCCGGACATTTAAATCTGGTGCGTAAATAAGTGGTGCTGTTATTCCCTGTACCAAAGAGAGAGAAAAAACGTATTATTAAACGCCTGGGGTCTCAAAAGTTTCTTACGATCTGTAGCTATTCGAAAACGTAAAAATAAATTAAATTGGTGATATCATTGAAGAAGAAGATAACAATAATAATCTGAACGAAAATATGAAAGAGAACAAAACACAGAAAACAGAAAAAATTATTAAATTTTATTTAATTTTTTGATTAATTGAATTTAATTTAAAATGATAAAATTTAAGCGAAAATTGTGAATGAAAAATACAGAATGTATGCAGGGGAAGTGCAATGCAATACATTCCATAATGTTAAATAATAAAAAAAGATAAATAATAAAAAGATAAAATTAAATAACACATAAATTAAATAAAATGAACAAAAAAGCATGAAAAATGAAACTGAGAAAAAAAAATTATGTATGTATCAAACACTAAAATGAATGTAAATAGCCGTTTACGGAGAGTATTTCATCGTCTCCCGTCTCCAGAGGGTCATCAGGGGAGATTCCATCCAGGCAGTCATGGCGGTGATGATCGCATTCTTCGAATGGCGCAGTCTGCGCCATAAACTTCCCATGCGGTGGCGGAGAAGTGCACGGAAAGTAATGTACTCGTCCCTCCAGGAACATTTCCGTAGCACTGCAGTATCTCGGTAGGCGGAATAGTTGGCGATAAGCGTTATTGTAAGCAACCTTTAACTTATGCCATTGGGTTGCAGTGTAGTCAACCCACAGTTCTGATGTGTACAACGAGGTGCAGAAAGCGTTGAATAGTATTCTTTTTACTTTGGGGCTGCAGGAGTAAAAACGTCTTGACAGCATACCCGCTCTAACTGATATTTCTCTTCTCTGCCTTTCCATGTCCTCGATATCCTTAAGGTCGTCTGTGATGACATGTCCCAGGTATTTAACGTTGTGATTAACATTCATTTTCCTTTCATCTAGCCATACTGAGGGTGTTTGGACGATTTCGTTTTTCGGTTTAAAAACCATAACTATTGACTTGGTGGTATTATACAAAAGGTTATGGTTTTTTGGAAAGTCTTCACAAATTTTTAGTAATTTCTATAATGCGCTTAGTGACGGTGAAAGAAGAACCATGTCATCTGCGTAATTAATGTTATTTACATACACTCCATTTAAATGGCAGCCTATTTTCGTGGTATTAAGTCTTTGAATAAGCTCATCAAGTCATCAATAAATATGAGCACTTCTATTTTATTTTTTATTTATTAATTAGAGTACATGCATTTATATAGCCAAAATAACATAGTAATAATATTGCAAAATAACTGTAAGTATTAAAAATGTGTACAAGTGTTATTATGTCTTATAGGATCGACCTATACCTAGCTTGGCAGATTGCCCGTTCTAAGGAATTAAATGCTGGTGTAAATGCCAAAAATGTATTCTGTTAAGAAAATTGTTTGTTTTTTATTTTTTTGTAAATCATCCAAATATTATTATTAAAATGTAAAAAGAATTCTACAATACAAATATTTTTTAAAACACTGCTTAACTATTCGATGAAATGTGTCATCAAGCAACAAATGGGCTTCCATTCTTCATTGTCTATCTCGTTAGTCAACTCAATTCTGAGAAATATCTCACATTATTATTTAACAAATTAATCAGATATTATAACCGTTGTTGTGAGTCAGGCGATACAATTAAACGTTTTACGCCGCCGCTGGTCGTTCATTTGCGCTATTTTATGTCCAACTCGTGCGGTAAATATAATGCGGAATGGTCGGACTGAAAATCATAATATTTTGAGAGTTCTGGCTGTTTATTTAAATGAGAATTCAAAATCATGTCGCTCCATACGTCGTGCATGAAGTAACAATAGTTTATTAGTATTTAATTGCGAATGAAATTGAATGCAGATTTAATAGGTGAAAAGTGTGGTGCAGAGTTACACCCACCTCATTCTTGGAGTTACACATAGATGGCCCCGAAGAAAAAAATTCCCCTCGGGTCCTACTTCATTTTTGTGGATGCTGTGTGCGGAGGGTCTTTTAAAGAAAATAAGGAAAGGATGTTTCGCTAATTTTGCCACTAATCTATCTATCGATCTATATATATATATATATAAATCAATTGCTGTTCATTTGTCTCGCTAAAACTCGAGAACGGCTGGGCCGATTTAGCTGATTTTGGTTTTGAAATGTTTATCGTAGTCCAGGGAAGGTTTAAACGGTGAGAAAATATGGAAAATTTGCGAAGAAGATAGTTAAAACAACAATTTCATTTTCCCATATAAACTGTTCTACCTACTTTCCTCGGGTCCACTCGAATTGAAGCACGTATTAAATTAAGAGTTTTGAATCGACGACATAGGATCCACAGGAGGGGGGAGGCGAATACGGGAGGGTGAAGGGGAACTCGGGAGGGGGGTTCGCGGGACGGGGGAAGAAGGGGAGTAGAGTGAGGAGAGGGAAGGTGGAGGAGGAGGAGTATGAACGCGAGAGGGGAAGGGGACGCGGGAGAGGAAGGGGAGGAGGAAGGTGAACGGGAAGAATGGGAAAGGACGTGCAGGGAGAAACAATTTATTTATTAAATGGCATAGCAACGCATGCCGGGTACCAGCTAGTCTTCTCATAAATGTAATACCAAAAGTGATAGGGTAGCAAAGGGACCAGACATGATTTTCGGATTCAATTTTTCGAAATCAAATGATCGATATCAATTGTTCGAATTTCAGTTTTTCGAAAGACTAATTTTTCGAACAGTTCGAACAATTGAATTTGAAAAATTGATTTCAAAAAATTGAAATTCGGTCAATTTAATTAGACTCGGTAGCAAATTGAAATTCTTGCAATGTCCAGAGTTTTGAAAATGATATCCTGCGCGTGCAAAGCAGTATCTTCAACTTTGTAATTAAAATTTGTTTATTGAAAGTGACCTGCCAGGTGAGTATGTTTTCTGTAGCTACTTAAAAACAGTAAAATTAAATAGAGCCTAAGAATTCATAATAAATTGTACAGCGCCCTTGAGATGATTTTTCGCAAAAACGGCGCTCTACGAATTATCCAATTATTACTATTATTATTATGGGAAGGATGAAGGGTGAGTGGAATCTTAGTGTCAGGAGAGAATCCTGCAAGAAAAGTCAAAAGGTCTCCCTTAACCAGTCTCTCCCGATCTGGCCTGCCACGAAGTTGGTGGGCAGAAGCATCTGCCGCCAGGACCCAGACAAACCTCCCCCCACTAACCCGGCAACAATAATATTAGGTCCTTACATACGAAATTGGCGTTTTGCCGTACTGGCAACTTTGATCTCAAATATCTTCTCTTTGGTTAGGAATTCCAAATTCAAATGTATACAGCTATTTACTCGTGTATTTGTGTTTCGATAATTATAATTCATTGGTTTTTTCCTTAATTGTTTTTTTTCTTTGCGTCACTTAGTTTACAAAATGGAAAACTTGAAATATCACGTTATTTACGAGTACGAGTTCCACCGTGGCACCAGTGCTGCAGAAACGGCTCGTAGGATTAATTATGTGTATGGCGACGGTGCCGCAAAAGAAAACACAGTGCGTTTTTGGTTCCAACGTTTTCGTTCTGGAAATTTCGACCTGCAGAACAAGCCCCGTGGACGGCCGGAGACCAAAGTTGATAATGAAGAATTGAAGGCTATTGTGGAAGCGGATCCATCGCAAACCACGTCCGAGTTAGCTGCAGGCTGCGGTGTTAGTGATAAAACTGTTTTAATCCACTTGAAGCAAGTTTGGGAAGGTGAAAATGCTTGAAAGGTGGGTACCTCACGAATTGAGTGAAGCAAATCAACAAACGCGTGTTAGAACGCTAGACCACACACTGCATAACAGACGGCTACCAAATTAGAGGAGCTTCAATTGGAATGTCTAAGACATTCACTGTACTCTCCGGACCTTGCCCCAACTGGGGGCCAAGTCTCTATCTTTTATTGTTTACTAACAGCCTGTTACTTAACATTAATTACGTCACAAACACATATTTTGACCTTAACGCTATTTTTTGTAGTCTCTATTATTTCGTAATGCGGAATTTTGTGACGTAATTAATGTTAAGTAACAGGCTGTTAGTAAACAATAAAAGATAGAGACTTGGCCCCCAGATTACCATTTTTTTTCGAAATTTTGATAACTTCTTGCGAGGGAAAAAATTCAACTCCGATGGGGCAGTCCAAACCGCCTTCAAATATTTTATTGATTCCCGTCCGAATGGGTTTTTTAGTAATGGTATCGATGAACTTCGAGTACCTATGAGATAGCAAAAGTGGATAGATAGCAATGGTACATACTTTGATTAAATAAATATATTATATTTAAAAAATCGACTTCATGTTCCTCCCATACAAAACGCCAATTTCATATGTAAGGACCTAATATCATATAGAGTGCCAGGCTCCAATACACTTCATCTCATTACAGCTGTAAATTATTACCTAGCATAAAGGTGGGCTTTTTGCCAGGTGACAATTTCTTGCACCCAGCCCAGATTCTCAGTGTAAATATAATTTGTGGTGTCTATTTCTGCATAGTGTGAATATTCATATCGTAAAAATAAATAAATTAAAACAAATTGTGTGCCTGTACAATGTACAGGTACATACCTATATTAAATTAATCTATTTTCTGGTTCATGTGATAGGGAAGAGAAAGGTGGGGATTTAAGGTGTGCGGAAATGAAGCAGTAAAGCTGGTGGAAATGATTCCACGGCAGTTGATTCCCCGAAAATTTGCCTCCCACCATACTTATATACAATACGCAGTTAGTTTTATCAAGGATTAAACTACTTGTCTATGATTCTGTATAAGGGGATTTTCTCAATAAAATGCCGCTATAGAAATCATCCCAACTTTATTACCATATTATTACAAACACAAAAAACCGACACTATAAATTAATTCGTTTGATGTCCATGCCAATTTTTTATTAAAGGTATTTTAGAATTCGATTTTAGGTTTGAAATTGGTAAATAATGCACAAAAAATATAATCTTACTAATATTATAAAGGCGAAAGTTTGTATGGATGTGTGTTTGTTACTCTTTCACGCAAAAAATACTGAATGGACTTTAAAAATGCTTTCGCTAATAGAATGCTACATTATTTGCGAGTAATATAGGCTATATATATTGGTAAGCTCTGGCGTTATGAATAAGCTCTGGCGTTATGAATAAGCAAGGCGCTATGAAATTATTTATTTTTCGTATTTTTTCCAGACGAAAGCGTTGCTTGGTAACTATGAGTAATTATTTAACGTGTGCTAACAGATAGACGCGGCGGTGGGCTTTAAATTTATAATATGTAGAGATTTCAACCAATGTAAACAAAACCTTGACAAATTATACTCGTATTCCTAAACCTTCCACATGAATCCCTCACTATTTATGAAAACCGCATGAAAATCCGTTTAGTTGTTTTTGAGTTTATCGCGGACAGACAGACAGACGCGGCGTAGGACTTTAATTTATAATATGTAGAGATGAAAAACACCCACATTTTTAATGGTGGAATGTGTGTTAAGAGTCAATACATAATTGTGTGGCTTTCCATCCTGTCTTCCTACAGGGATTCTTACATTTATTCGATCGTGAGTGTGGAGGGCAGTTAATTGATTTTCTAATTAAGTAGAATTCTCGACGAAATCTTCTTTTCCAAACGTATTTTACGGTTTAAATATAGAAGTACCAATTACAAAGATAAATGCTTTAATTGCGTTTTTATGTAGGCGTGAGAAAAGCGTTCGGATTTAAAAAATTCTCGGAATTCTTTTAGAAGGAGGAAATCACGGATTTTAAATAAATTATCTAATTAATATCAACGATACTCAAACTGAATTTAAAAGCCCAAATGTTATTTTCTAATTTAATTAAATCCGGAGAGCCAGAAACCTTCGTAACGTACATAACTAGTGGTTTATATTGTTGAATTTAAGTTGGGCTTAGGTATTCGATTCCAGTATTCAAAATATATTCAATATTTTTAGTAATAGGTAATTATATTTCAATGATTTTTTACACTGCCGTTTTTATGAAAATACTAGCTTTTTCCCGCGGCTTGGCTCGCATGGTGTAAGGGGGTACCCACTCCGCCTCCTCCACCTCCCCCCTCCCCCCTTCAACCCTCCCTCCCCTCTCCCTCCTTCACGACTCCCCCTTCCCCCTCCCCCATCTCTCCCTCCTTTCCATATATTTAGTTTTCGCGTGACACCAATAGAAATTTTTTATACAAATTTAATATTGCCAGAGCTCATTGGAAGTTTTATAAAAACCTTGTCCTGACAATAACGAACACACAAAAAAAAGAATTATCCAATTTGGTGCAGTCGTTCGAAAGTTATGCGTTTAGCAACACATTCAGTGATTCATTTTTATATATGCCACAAGGGCTTTGTATAAATTTAAGATATATACGAGTATCTAAAATGCTATATCTTACTGTTAAAATGTGGAAGCTGTCTATGTGGGTGACGTTAATTGGCATAATCCTTTTGCAGTCGTACGAACATTAAAAAATAGTAAACTCATGCAGAAATATCCAATTTCTTTAGTAAAGTGGTGAATCATGAATTTTTATTTACCAGTTTTTCAAGACCTTTCTTTTCGGTATTCTATAAATTTGTCTACAAATTTGTCAATTTTTTTTAAATTTACTTCTTCGGAGGCTAAAATAGAGGCTCCTGATTATAAATGAACTGATTCGAAGTATGTTTAGAATAATTTGTGCAAATTAAGGATACCAAGTGCAGATATCTTTTTATTTGTTTTCACAAGAGTCTGGAGCTAGTGAGACTAAGACACTCCCCATTGCGGTATGTTGTAAGGCTGTAGGTAGTGGGGAGGGGTAAGAGATGGGGATGACTGAAATAATAGACAATAAATAAATAATATACACAATTTGACATTTTTAACCCTGCACCACACTCCTTAAAATCACACAGACGCTCTCTCGATTCTCTACAATAACAATAACTATAGATGCCCTCTAATACAACCACCACTCTATGAACTTTCTTTTTTTTTTCTTTTTTTTTTCTTTTTTTTTTTCTTTTTTTTTTTTTTACAGTGAATACCGCACAAGAATCTCAACTGCTCCCGTCTGGAGCCAGTGAGACTATGGCATCCCCAATTGGGGTATGTTGTGAGGCTGAAGGTAGCGGGGAGGGGAAGGAGGTGGGGAAGAGGAAGGTTGGGAAGTACCTGGCTATTCAGATCTGGTCACTAAACACGGCTAAAGCCATTTTCAAGCAACGTTTCAATTCTGAATGGTGGTCTTACACCAGGGCGATACTGATAGTATCTTCCACTCTGGAACATGCCGCAAATATACTATATATTATTTTAAATGAATTAATTGTAAAATAACACAAATTAATCAAATAAAATTTATTTGCGCATGCCGGGTTCGAACCCGCAACCTCCGGAATGTGAGTCAAGAGTCTTAGCCACTGGACTACGGAGGTCGTTTAATTTTTGTCACGCATATTTTTACTAATATACCTCAACTTAACCGATCCTTTCCCCTCCATCCCCCCATCCTTCCCCCTCCATCCCCCCATCCTCCCCCCTCCCTATTCCTACCTAAATAACTCGGCTCTTAAAATGTAATTTTTCATTTGTAAATTTTTTTTTGGAATCACTACACTTGTATACAATACCTATGTGGAAACCTGTAAATGGTTCAATTATTGTAACTCAATTACTATATGCTGTTATTAATGTAAACTGTTGGTATCCCAAAAAAATAACATAAACTACGCAAATAAAAATTATTTGCTCACGCTAAACCCGTGACCTTCGGATTGCTAGTTGAAAGCCTTACCGTCGACCATAGAGGCGGTCTGAATATATATGTATGTCCACAAATACCAACATACTACCTACACCAGTACTTATAGCTTTTGATTCCACCATGAAGTGGTTTTTCCTTGTATTTGAAGAACCTCTTGCCAAGATATTGTGATTTTGACCATTCCACAAAAATTCTACATTACTCGCCTATCTGTCCATGGTCCCATGTCTATTAATTCAAATAAAATCTATTGCTCTCGGAATCTTACAAAAATGTTAACAAGTTCTTAAGTTTTTTTATCCTTTCAAACAAATAAATGTATCACATTGTACTATTTTATCTTCGAAACAAATAATGTGGGCACATTCTTAGCTTTATTTATTTCTAAGTGATAAAAGCAGCGTCTTCCCTATGATCCCATTAATTAAATAGACGTTAAGTATTGTTTTAAGTAGAACGTAGCATTTTATTTATCGATATGCTTCGAATTCTTCGGCCAAGTATTTGATTCCGTGCTATTATTGGAAACCTTTCATCATCAGGACTGTTCTCAAATGAGTGCCGAGGATGTGATATTATTAGAGTTGAACGTTAGATTTTCAGCATGACTTGGCTGAAATTCGTACCAGGAGCACATAACAATACAAGAGATGTTGTCACAAGATGCTATTACTCGTCAGGGGGATTGTATTATTGTACTGAAGATAACAAACTGGCAGGCAGTTGGCACATCGCACAATCGTACTTCCTGCGGTCAGGATAAAATGATTCACGTATATTTGGATTGGAATATATTTAACGTACTATTTATAAGATCGGCGACCTAATGTCACATTCTTGAGCTGGGTATCGGTTGTTGTCAGGTCTGTTGTTAGCATGTGGCAGTGGGACACTTGGGTGGCTCAATCTAGAAACAACGGCGAAATCTAAAAGTGACTAGAATCAAATTGTTTAGAATGATTCAGATAGACTATATTCATGTGTTCAAGGATAAAAGATTCTCACAACTTGATTTCAGGGAGTAATTTCTATTTGAATAATAATACAATAATATGTAAAAAATAAAATGCTTGTGGTGAGCAGAAGTCTAATACAATTTTCTGAGTCATGTAAAGATTATTGTAACTCATGTGCGTAAAAATGTCCCGACTCTGATCAGATGTCCCGGTCACCTTTCTGACATTTCACAGAGCTTGGAAAATAAATGATCTGGTGATTGAAAAAAACATCTCGCCTTATATATTTTAAGCAAAAGCGCTCCAGCAGTGAGCTCTCACAGTTTTTCAGCTTCTGATTTCTAGATCAATGCAATGTCATTGAAATCATCTATGTATGTACTTAAAAATAAATCCCTGCTTCCCTTGGTCACGTCATAACTTCAGAACGACTTTACCTATTTCATTCATCTTTTTTTAGAGTTTTCCAAGACTTTGTAGAAGGTTCTTATGGATAGAAAAATTAAGAAAATTGCACAGAAAATTTAATAATTTCAGAAAACTTAACGACTGTTTTAAATTCGCACGTTTGACAGTTCGCGTGTTTGATGAAATTGAATTTAGCAGGCAGCTGTTTTTTTATGTATTAAAAGAATTGTCCACGGATTTTTTATTAAAAAAGTACCTGTTAGGTACCAAATTTGAATATTTGTATTATACGAAAAATGAAAATTTGAATAAAAAAATTGTAATAGGTGGCACGCGAGGTGTTTGAAAACTGAATGTACTGGGACTGAATATATGGAGCGCGGGAGGGGGTTTGCGGGACAGGGGAGCGGGAGAGGGGAGAGGGTGGGTGGGGAAGGTGGAAGGGGAAAGCGGGAGGGTAGGGGATGCGAGAGGAGAACGGAGACGCACGGGAAAGAACACGCAGGGAGAAACAATTTATTTCTTTGAATATGGCATTGCAACGCATGCCGGGAACCAGCCAGTTAATTATAAATATTTGATATCTCCATTTGAATGTTCCAAAATTAAACAGCAATATTCTATGTTGGCCATTGTGCTCTTCGATCCTCAATTAGAAAAAAATATTTGAAAAAGAATGCCGAGAATATTCGGGAGATATTTGTAACGAAATTTCCCCAATGGAGAAATCTGTCATCGTAGATCGTAAATAAGTATTGTCCTCGACTTATTGGTCCGTATTCATAAAAAAAGGTTATGCTTATTCTTGCAGAATATAAAGGAAATCATAATAATCCGAGTAAAACCTTATTCTTATAAAGTATGAGCATATCCTTCACAAAAAATATTTGATTATTCATAAAGGTTACCTTTTACTCTAAATAAAAAGGATATCCTTCAATAATTTCGAGTGTGTTCAGTAGCAGACTCAGTCGTGTAGTCATCAGTTGTAGCGATGGCAGGTGTTGTGGAACTGAGAGAGATTAAACACTTCAAGCAGCGTTTATCAACACCTGTTCGTGATTAAGATTAAAAAGAATTATATCGGTTTGAAGAGGAAAATGTGCAATGGCTTTCCAACAGATTTTTGGGA